>JAPQNM010000013.1:10110830-10163330 GCA_029783475.1 Metacarcinus magister
AAAATTGTTAGAGATATTATTGGCTAGATGCCAGAAATCACAAGAAGAGTTAGAGTTGGAAAGACTTTGACATTTTCTATTGATGAAAGAGTTTCTAGTAAGTTGGAGGATGATTACGGGCAGAAATATATAGGGCATGAGTTTCAGCAGTAAGTCATACTTCAATGTTAGAGTTGTTGACCATTGGAATAGACTCCCACCATCAGTAGTTATAAACTATAGACATTTTCAAATCCAGATTAGACAAATATTGCCGAGAAACAAGTTTACTTTGAAAAAGGTAATTAAGGGATTCATGGTTAGAATAAACTATGCGAGCATCTGTGAAACTTATGTCTATGAAATTTACCTTTCTGATAATTAAGGGATTCATGGTGTATAGTGACTCAAACTGGTGGGGGGCTGCAGCTGTTGGCTGTCAGGGTACTGAGAGATCCCCTGAACCGAAGTAAATTAGAATCGCATCTCTACCTGAACAACAGTTGCAGTATGAGTCCTTCTGGTCTGTGTCTACTTCACTAGTTCCCATTTGATATGAGCATACGATTTAGAATAAATAATATGAAAACCTATTAAACTTATATCCATAAAATTAACCTTGTGTCCCTATATTTCAGATGAGAAATGTATGTAGTGGCAGTAATTGTCACAAAATTAATGTTATGTCATTAGTGGTAGTCTAGGCTAGTATATTATAGTATTGTAGTCTAGTATAGTATAGTGTCCTTCTCTATTTTCATTCTTTACTATAAAATGTCCATGGCCATGTTTTCTACAAGGTCATGGTGTTCCCTCCTATCTGTTTTTCCTGCCAGCATGTTGCCGGAGGGAGAGGAGGGTGGGAGAGAGCCTTGTTCTGTTCTATCCTGTTCTCAAACTCTTAGTATACTTGTAGTAGTATGTAGTCCAGCAGATACCCTAGTTATAGACCAATAGGTCTTCTGGTGTCTGTTCTTCTCACATATTCTCATGTATTCATGTATGCTGGTTAACTTTTAGATAAGAAAGATGGACAGAATAGGGATGAGAAGAAGTAGAAAGCCTTGTGCAGCGAGGCCACAGGACGGTTGGAGGCATACAGTTAACAAGTTCAGAAGAGCAGTCAGCATGAACATAGCAGTAGAAAAGAGATAAACATGTAGCATTTCGTCGGTGACTTATAGAATCAAGATAGTCAGTTAGAGGAGGAGGGTTGAGTAGACAAAAAGTTTTGGTCATAAGAAAGTTAGAAAATAGACTATAGTAAAATAATTTCAGAAAAAGTAGGATTATGAACAATGTGAACCCCCAAAAAGGTTCTTATTTAGAGCATACACTCTGTTTATACTAGAAACGGATTAATGTTGGATTTTGTTATTGTAACCATTTTCAAATAATTTTCCAAATATTCATAGATTCTATTACTGTCATTTCAGAGAGAACTCAGATGAAGAGAATGAAATTAAGATAGAAGAAGAGGATGTGCTACCACCAGAAGATCCTTTGGCTCTTTGTCAACAGGGACCCTCATGGAAGGAAGACGAATGGGAAGTAAGGTAAGGAGATGCTCTGGCTATTGATATTGTAATTTTTTTGCCTGAATTCACCATCAGTATTATTATGCTTATGGTGAGTGACTAATTTAGGTGTTGACTTTCATGTTTACAATTAAAAGAAATTTATTGATTAAATCTCTTTCAACAATCACTCATTTCCACTTTTTAATTTTATAGGCTCTTGATTTTCCCGTGTTTATATTTGGCTGATTTTTCTTTGGATTCAAACAATACCTCTACACAATCTTGATTTTCGATGGTTAAAAAGGAAAAATTAATCATGATGGGTTTGAAGGGCCTGATCTGTGATTGTTGTGTTTTGTTGGAGGCACTGACAATGCCATCTGTTTCATCCAAACCATCTTGAATTTATGAAAATATGCTGCTACAAATAATATAAAACGACTGTGTGATGGCAAGTTTCTTTGGAAATATATGGCTGCATGATTCTGAAATTAATTGCCTTTCCAACACTATATATATATATATATATATATATATATATATATATATATATATATATATATATATATATATATATATATTGTTACGACGGGAGATTCTCAGTCTCTGTCGTAATTCATACACCCAGGCTGTAAGCAGCATCACATAACCCACCACGGCTCCAGTCACGCCGTTGGTAGTACCGTGGCTATACACACCCTCCCGGTACTACCACTCTAGGGTCTCAAGCCACTAAGTATTCTGTGAAACACCAAGATAACACCCCCTCAAGGAGTTCAGGGCCACAAAGCCTAACCACTAGGCTTCACATAGAGGTCGCCACTCCGTCATTACACGGAGAAAATACACACATACCCGCACGTCCACTACTGGCCATTGCACAACAGTTAACACACCCAAGCTCAGATACGCTAGCTGGGAAGGATAAGTAAGTACGTTCTCGAGATTACCGTCCCTAACACATGTGAGTAACCTAGGTCGGGGTTATACCCCTGGGGGACATTCCACCCTTAACGTAGGCATCCACCCACTGTCCAGCCCAACAATATAAAACTCCCTGAATTCAATGAGAGCTCTTAGTCTCCCCAGACGACCTAACCACGTCCCAACTTAAATCGTGGAGAGGGGGGAGAAAAGAATAAACACTCACTGAACTCTAACACACAAGTGATAATCCTCTCTGAGGTAAACTGCCTCCTCAGAGTAGCATGTTACAATAGTACAATAATACGAACAATAATAATATTACCAGTACCCACAATGCTCTCACAATAGCATACAAAAGTCATCTCCCCTAAGTCACACCGGGATAAGGCAGAACTCTGAGTTCTCTTACCACAAGACGAGACAATACTTCCTCGGAGACACTAAACGAGGAGTCTACTAAGTCCCTAGCTCATAGCATATCCTTATGGGGATATTAGGAGTGCGAGAGGAATGTAGCCAAATCTCACTGCAAAACAAGGCAGATGTAATTATTACGTTAAATGAGATCCCTAACCATCCCTCTGATTTCAGCACCTACTCCTACAATACCTAACAACCTTATAACTCGAGAGAAAGGCGAGCCACTGGAGAGAGCAAATAAAACACAGATGAAATAAGGAAATCTCTCCACTCCCTTTCCGTACGTCTACTCAGCTCGAATCTCTAAGCGTGTCTGCCTGCCCAAGCGACCATTACACCCCACCGGTCCGACCCTCCACACACCTAACAGATGCCAAGTGACATATTATACATACAATAATCTCGTCATGCCACAAGGAATGGAACATCAAGCCCAGTTCCTTATACCCTCTCAAAACAACATCCCCTCCTGTTTAGAAGGCGGAAATAAACAGTAGTGGGCTTCCAAAGATGTAATGAAGAATGTAATAAAGAAATTATCGTGGAAGGGCGGGGGAGACAGGCAGCTGTGGGGGGGGGGAGACATAAGGAGCTCGCGCGCCACACAGATGACTAATGCACAAAACTAAATAATATATCACCCATTATGACAATATATATATATATATATATATATATATATATATATATATATATATATATATATATGTGTGTGTGTGTGTGTGTGTGTGTGTGTGTACCGTATTTGATGGCATATAAGACACCTCTAATTTAGCAGGGCATATTCAAGGAAAAAAAATTTTTAGGTTATTAGTATATTTCAGTATAGTTCTTTTTATGGCAAGCTATCATTACATTACAAAAAATTGCAATATAAGCCAAAGCACCTTATGTATAGAAGAAAATATTATTAAGCTGGTATGCACTCATAATAAACAAACTGGCAACTTAGCAGTTTCCCACTAGTGACAATAGATAGCGCTTAGCCACCAAACTCGCCCAGGTGTTTACTATTTAAACAGCTATACCGTAAGTACCGTAATTCTTTACAATATTTCTTTTCAGTACAGATAGAAATAATGTAAGATAATAATTCACAATAATAATGTTTCGGTAAGTACTGGTAATATTATTAATGGAGCCAGGCTACTGTAGGTAGAAATGACCATCTATAGACGCAGGGGTGATTTTGGGAGCCTTTTTTGGGGAAAAAAGTGCGTCTTACATGCCGTCAAATATGGTATATATATATATATATATATATATATATATATATATATATATATATATATATATATGTATATATATATATATATATATATATATATATATATATATATATGTATATATATATATATATATATATATATATATATATATATATATTTATATATATATATATATATATATATATATATATATATATATATATACAGGAAATCTTCGTTTTACGATAGGAATGCGTTCCATGAAACCCTATTGTAAACCGAAATAGCGTATACCGAACCCATTTTTACATGTATTAGATAGGGATGCGTTCCAGCACATTGCCAAAGTCACTCCTTCAGGTTCAGATACATACAGAAAGACATAACTTAGAGTAAAAATAAACAAATTGAATGTAAATAATAAAGAAAAGAATAAAGAAAAGAATATAATTATGCAATCATCTGATCAGCTGATGCGGGCGACGTAGGCGGTGAGGCGGAGGTCGAGGGTGAGGCAGGAGATTCAAAACCTGAAGTTGATTGCTCTGTTGAAGTAAATGGTCCAGCTGATGTTGATGGGGTGGCATGTTTGAAGAACGTCGAGATCGTTGACTGTTTGGCACAAGGTTTCACTGTGTTTGGTGCTGCATGCGCCACAACGCCGATTTGGCCACGCCCAACTCGCCATGCCGAATTTGACGCCTTTTTTTTACAATATCGTAACTGTGAATCAAGTACCGTAAATAAAAAAAACGGTACTAATTGGCTAGTATCGTATCTGCGAATTTAACGTAAACCGAACTATCGTATAGCAAAGACTTCCTGTATATATATATATATATATATATATATATATATATATATATATATGTATATATATATATATATATATATATATATATATATATACATATATACAGGAAGTCTGCTATACGATAGTTCGGTTTACGTTAAATTCGCAGATACGATACTAGCCAATTAGTACCCTTTTTTTTTATATACGATACTTGATTCGCAGTTACGATATTCAAAAAAGGCGCCAAAATCGGCGTGGCGAGTTGGGCGTAGCCAAATCGGCGTGGTGGCGCATGCAGCGCTAAACACAGTGAAACCTTGTGCCAAACAGTCAACGATCTCGATGTTCTTCAAACATGCCAGCCCATCAACCTCAGCTGGACCATCCACTTCAACAGAGCAATCAACTTCAGGTTTTGAATCGCCCGCCTCACCCTCGACCTCCGCCTCACCGCCTACGTCGCCCGCATCAGCAGAACAGATGACTGCATAATTATATTCTTTTCTTTATTTTCTTTATTATTTATATTAAATTTGTTTATTTTTACACTAAGGTATGTCTTTATGTATGTATCTGAACCTGAAAGAGTGACTTTGGCAATGTGCTGGAACGCATCCCTATCTAATACATGTAAAAATGGGTTCGGTATACGCTATTTCGGTTTACGATAGGGTTTCAAGGAACGCATTGCTATCGTAAAGCGAAGATTTCCTGTATATATATATATATATATATATATATATATATATATATATATATATATATATATATATATATATATATATGTATGTATATACATATATATATATATATATATATATATATATATATATATATATATATATATGTATGTATATACATATATATATATATATATATATATATATGTATATACATTTATATATATATATATATATATATATATATATATATATATATATATATCCTATCTTCTACCACTATTTTCATGCTGACTGCTCTTCTGAACTTGCTAACTGCATGACCTCCCCCCTTCCCGCGGCCTCGCTGCACAAGACTTTCTACTTCTTCTCATCCTTATTCTGTCCATCTTCCTAATGCAAGAGTTAACCAGTATCTTCACTCTTTCATCCCTTACACTGATAAACTCTGGAACTCTCTTCCCTTGTCTGTTTTTCCACCTGCCTATGACTTAAACTCTTTCAAAAGAGGAGTGTCAAGACACCGCTCACACTGGATTGGACTTCCCCCCTATGTCTATATTTCTCCTACTGTCCTCTTTACATGGTCTGGTGACAAGCGGGGTTTTACTTATTTTTGTTTTCCCTTATCCAGTACCCTTTTAATGTAAAATATATATATATATATATATATATATATATATATATATGTATATATATATATATATATATATATATATATATATATATATATATATATATATATATGTATATATATATATATATATATATATATATATATATATATATGTATATATATATATATATATATATATATATATATATATATATATATATATACACACACATATATATACATTTACATATATATATACACCTTGGTATCGTATAGAACATCCAATAAGTCGATAGAGACGTCGTTCTATGTAAAATCATTCTATGTGATACATGTAGCCTATGGTGAAAACGACGATTGGTCACCAAAATTGTCCCTGAAATTAACGTACACTGCATATTATTAACAATTATTAAATATAAAT
The DNA here is from genome assembly GCA_029783475.1 of Metacarcinus magister. Lineage (NCBI taxonomy): Eukaryota > Metazoa > Arthropoda > Malacostraca > Decapoda > Cancridae > Metacarcinus > Metacarcinus magister. The sequence goes on from JAPQNM010000013.1 coordinate 10,117,401, forward strand.
GGTTAAAAATAACCATCAAATAAGGTTTTCCTTGCCTTAATCCTACGGAGATGTAAGTACAGGTGGAGGGGGAGTCTGAGGCTTTGTGAGGATCACTCGCTTTTGCGCCAAATTGTTCTTACATTCAACTCTGATAGCCCCAAATCACGTCCTATGGCTGTGTTTTCCTCTCCTTTCTCTTTCCGTGCAATAACTTCCTTCTTTATATCGAAGGAGATGGCCTTCCGTTTCGTAGATGTACAGCCAGGCAGGTCTGGGTTGAAGTTGGTGGTGTAGCAGCTTGAAGTGTCCAGCTGTAGAGTGACCAGGTGGAGGTGCGCATGCGCGAGATCACAGGTGGCAGCAGCGGGCAGAGGCAAGGCAACACACCCCACCACTCTCCAACAGTCCTTGACACGCTGCCAGCTAGCAGTATGTCGTCTCCCGCCTCGTGTTCCCTTGTATCAGTAGTCATTGCATTTATTTATTCATTAAATAAAGATATTAAGAGGTAAATAAACCATGGCCTACTATAATCAGAGGTAAATAAATAAAACTGTAAACACAACACAGCAGCACACCTGCTACGACACACTGTCTCCTGCTTCCCTCTTCCCATAACCTAACATAACTTCCAAGATTCTTTGTGAGGTAAATAATGACGAGCACTGCTTAAAACCTTGACATATGTGTTGAGTACACGATGTATAGTATGTACGACTTCATATTTATTATCTCTCTCTCTCTCTCTCTCTCTCTCTCTCTCTCTCTCTCTCTCTCTCTCTCTCTCTCTCTCTCTCTCTCTCTCTCTCTCTCTCTCTCTCTCTCTCATTCTCATTCTCTCTCTCTCTCATTCTCATTCTCATTCTCTCTCTCTCTCTCTCTCTCTCTCTCTCTCTCTCTCTCTCTCTCTCTCTCTCTCTCTCTCTCTCTCTCTCTCTCTCTCTCTCTCTCTCTCTCTCTCCACCCCACCAGTCCTTGACGTGAGATATATATATATATATATATATATATATATATATATATATATATATATATGGGTGTGTTGCCTTTGCCCTCTGCTGTGAGCTAGTGATCTCTTGCAAGCGCACCTCCACCCGGTCACTCGCATCTAGCTGAACGCTTCAAACTTCTACAGCGGGATCAGAGTCACCCAAGTGGCAAAGACGCCTGTGACATCAGCACTTCATCATGTCTGGGTGCGTTCAATATGATTAAGCTCATTCTATATAAGAACGCCTCGGATTTGCTTCACTTATTTCTGTACCCTGCTCTGTACGGTCACAATCATTCTGTACAATATTTTTTATTTAATATTTTTGGTCGCTCGTTCTATCTGAACACGTTTTACGCGGGACCTGAGTGTTTGTGTATATATATACTGTATATTGCGGCCTATAAGTCGAGTTTCTAAAGTAATTTTTTTATGGTCAAAACTAGGGGTCGACTTATCGGGTAGATATAAAATAGCAACCTTTTAGCTTGAAACTGGCAGCATACTTCATCCTCTTAGCTGGAGGCGCCATGGGTGATATTTAGCTCAGCTTCTTGAAATGCTCCACATTAGTCAGGAGAGCTCTGTCAGGCTTGGTGAGTGAATAGGTAATGAATGCTGGCGAAGCACTGTAGCCTCAGCACAGGTTGTCAAGGAGGCGTGGTTGACTGGGTATTTGGGGGAGTTTGTATTTCACGCCTAAACAGCTGTTCGAACAAAATGCTCGTCACTATGTGGCAGCACTAACCATAATCGTTTCGTTTCTTTTGTTCCAACGTTTGAAGCCGGACTGTAGGTGGTTGGACACTTACCATTAAGGTTTTAAAAGTAAATATTCGTCAGATATAGTGGTGAAACAGGTGAGTACAGTAAAAAGTAAAAACTGACTTTGTTTATGTTGAAATGCTTGAAGTTGGTGGTTTTTTCAATTTGTTTGAATTGTTTTATTTTCTTTACTGTAGATAAAACTTAATTTACAACCAGTACTTAGTGACTCAGGCCGATATTGGGCCAGGCTAAGTAATAGTTTAGGGGGTCGACTTTTCTGCAAGGTAAACCTCTAGTACAACATTTTGGGGTCAAATTATAGAAGTCGACTAATGTGCCAGATCGACTTATAAGCCGCAATATATGGTATATATATATCTACAGTAAAAATCCTTTAATCCGAATGGCAGTGGACCAACAGTGGTTCGGATTGGTGGAATTTTCGGACTGTTGGGAGGTATCCCTGAAAACACCGTAAACATGCACATGATTTTCAAACAAAGACATGATATGGTATATAGGTTTTTTTTATTACTCGGCAGTAATGCTTGTTATGTAGTAGGTATACTTATTAATGTTAGTTTTTCTCAATGTTATCCTTAAACTTAATGAATCTCACATATATGTCACTCATTCATTGTCCTCACCCTCGAGCATGGGCATAGGACTATCAGGCTGCTTAGGACTACCTGGAGTGTGGGTAGCTGGTTTTGGGTCATCCTCCCTGGATTTCTCTGCCTGGCTGCTCATGTCCCTCATGAAGTCTCCAATATCAGCCTGCCTCACAACCTTTCTACGTTTCGTTACAAACAGAATCTACTCCATGCCGCTCTGTGTGCAGACTTCATCAACCTCAAGTTTGCATCATTCAGCAAAAATGGCAGGATTACCACGCCTAAAGAAGCCTCGTCGTGCCAATTTCACCAACAAGGAGATGCTGACCCTGGTCAAAGAGGTGAAAAGGCATGAGCATGTAATTTTGGGAAGACTGGACAACGCTGTAACTGCCCAAGCAAAATTTTTTGCTTGGGAAGAGGTCACAAAATGTGTTAACTCTGTGAGCAGAGTTTATCGCAATCCTGACGAGATCAGGATTAAATTTAAGGACATGAAGAAGATGGCAGCCCACCAAGTCCGGGAAATTAATCAAACCGGTAAGAATAAAATGTGTTCATGCATCTTGTTTCCACTTTATGATGTATTTATGTCACACATATCTTTCACTAACGTTAAACCCTCTTGAGATATTATGTTAAAATTACCACAATAAGGTATGTTTATAGGTTAAATAACCCTGCGGCTATGGGTTAGGGCAAGTCTGTTTGGTACCACAGGGCAGGATGGTTAATAAGCCTGGGAGGGATATGCTTCTAGTAGTAGGTTGGGTTCGGCTAAGCTTAATATCAATAAAAACGGTGGACCAAACAATTTTTTATGATACGTTTTGATGTATTCTGTATTTATCTGATGTATATTTTCCTTAAAACACTACTTTTTCATGATTAAGGGAGGGTATAAAAAAGTTGATTGTACCCCAAAGACTAAAATATAGAATAAAAAAAACTTACATAGCCATATATGCATAAAACTTCACCCCCTATTCCTGCTACACAAATCCCGAGCTAATATATAGTACATGCCCTGCATCATTATTATCAACCTTGTGTGGTCCAAAAAAGTGAAAATGAGGAGAGAAAAAAACTTGTGCAAGACCTGGGTGCTCATGATGAAAGAAAGGACAGTAAGTATGGATGTAATTAAAAACTGAGAGATGGAATAATTGTGCCACCAATCACATGATTGAAATGAGCTATTTGAGAAATGCCTGTGGTGTGAGAAGAATGGATGGTGAAAATAATAAAAGTGTGTATATCAGATTTGATGTCAGGTAAAGGTGAAGGAATAAAATGTGTAGCGGTTGAGTGGGTGAAACGCAGCACTCTAAGATGGTTTGGCCACATAGAAAGAATGGCAGAAAGTGAGATGACATAATTGTGATAGATGCAGTAGAGAAAGAATGACAGAAAGTGAGATGACATAATTGTGATAGATGCAGTAAAGTAAGAGTGACAGAAAGTGAGATGACATAATTGTGATAGATGCAGTAGGTACAAGAGGACAGCCCCCAGTGAAATGGGAGAACAATGCTGGAGTATGTGAGAAAAAGAAGTGAGAGGAGAATGAGGATCAGAGCAGGACAGGAATAAGTGGAGACTTCTATTGCGGCCATCCCCTGGAGAAACTTCTTCATAAGAACATAAGAAATGAGGAGACTGCAAGAGGCCAGTTAATGACCTACACGAGGCAGCTCCTTGTCCCCCACCCTTGGAATAATCCAATATTTAGCCATCCCACCTGTCATCCCTATCCATACTCTGATCCAACCGTCTTTTAAAGCTACCTATTGACTCAGCACTTACTACGTGTCTACCCAGCCTATTCCAATCATTCACGACTCTGTTACTGAACCAATATATACCTATGTTTGTCCTGAATCTAAGTTTTTCTAGCTTGTACCCATTTCCACGTGTCCTATCCTGACTACTAAATTCTAAAACCTGATCAATGTTTCCCATATTAATTCTTTTTACCCATTTGAAAACCTCAATCATATCCCCTCTTGCCCTCCTTCTCTGATACAGGTGTCAGATAGATAGATAGATTCTATGGTTGCATGCAGGACATGCCAGGCAAATATGTGTGCGGCATGACACGCTTCAAATATCACACCTATAACCAATGTGTCAAGGGCATAAGCAGCTACTGACAAATTTGTGATGTAAATTAGATCAATATTGAGAATACACCTTGGTTCCACATAGAACGTATTCAGATAGAACGATTTTCCACGTCAATGACTGGTGGGGTGGAGAGAGAGTGAGTGAGAGATAATAAATATGAAGTCGTACATACTATACATCATGTACTCAACTCATATGTTAAGGTTTCAGGCGGTGCTCATCATTATTTACCTCACACAGAATTTTGGAAGTTATGTTAGGTTAGTTATGTTATGTTATGTTATGGTTAGGTTAAGGGGAGAGGGAAGAAGCAGACAGCACGTCGTAGCAGGAGTGCTGTTGTGTTGTGTTTACAATTTTTTTTTATTTACCTCCGATTATAGTAGGCTATGGTTTATTTACCTCTTATTATCTTTATTTAAGGAATAAATAAACGCTATGACTACTGATAAAAGGGAACACGAGGTGGGAGACTAGATACTGCTAGCTGGCAGCGCATCAAGGAATGTTGGAGAGTGGTGGGGTGTGTTGCCTCTGCCCGCTGCTGCCAGCTGTGATCTCGCGCATGCGCACCTCCACCCGGTCACTCTATATAGCTGGACCCTTCAAGCTGCTACACGGCCAACTTTGACCCAGACATGCCTGGCCGTGCATCTACGAAACGGAAGGCCATCTCCTTTGCTATAAAGAAGAAAGTTATTGCACGGAAAGAGAAAGGAGAGTGAAAGACAGCCATAGGACGTGATTTGGGGCCATCAGAGTTGAGTGTAAGAACAATTTGGCACAAAAGATACAAGATTCATGCATCCATCAAGGCCTAAGTCCTAAGGAAAACCTTATTTGATGTTTTTTTAATCATTTATATTTAATAATTGTAAATAATATGCAGTGTACATTAATTTCAGGAACAATTTTGGTGACCGATCGACCAATTGGCGTTTACCCCATAGGCTACATGTATCACATAGAACGACGCCTCTATCGACCTATTGGACGTTCTATACGAGACCAAGGTGTAGTTTTGAAGGGAAATGATGCTTTGTTGCCACATGGTATTATAACAAATTAATATATTGAAATTTTTCCCATAGGTGGGGGGATTCTTGCCGTCCTCACTGAATTCACCGAAGTGGAGCAGGAAATGCTCTACTTCTTGCCACCCTCAGCATTTGCAAGCCTGCCACAGCCTGAGAGTGAGGACAGTATAATTAGTAATAAGTCGGTCTAGAATTTTTTAATAATCATACTATACACTTCAGTTGCTTGTAAATGTATGATGTATATTGAAATATAGATATTGAGTACACAACTATATAAGTGGTTTATATAACACTGCAGTGTTTACAGCTATATATACAATCATGCATGTAGATTTTTGTTATGTACAATATATTTTACATACAATATGTCCATTTTTTTTTCTCCCAATAGGCCTCAACAGAGCTGCTGCAGCTGGCCTCGGCAGCCCTGCCCCAGCAGACCTCAGCAGCCATGCCACTGCAGACCTCGGCAGCCATGCCCCAGCAGACCTCGGCAGCCCTGCTGCAGCAAACCTCAGCAGCTCTGCCACAGCAGACCTTGGCAGCCCTGCCGCAGCAGACCTCGGCAGCCCTGCCGCAGCAGACTTCGGCAGCCCTGCCGCAGCAGACCTCGGCAGCCCTGCCGCAGCAGACCTCGGCAGCCCTGCCGCAGCAGACCTCGGCAGCCCTGCCGCAGCAGACCTCGGCAGCCCTGCCGCAGCAGACCTCGGCAGCCCTGCCGCAGCAGACCTCGGCAGCCCTGCCCCAGCAGACCTCGGCAGCCCTGCCGCAGCAGACCTCGGCAGCTCTGCCGCAGCAGACCTCGGCAGCTCTGCCGCAGCAGACCTCGGCAGCCCTGCCGCAGCAGATCTTGGCAGCCCTGCTGCAGCAGACCTCAGCAGCCCTGCTGCAGCAGACCTCGGCAGCCCTGCCGCACCTGGCATCGGCAGCCCTGCCAAATCTGGCCTCGGCACCCATGCCGCAGCAAGCCTTGGCACCCCTGCCGCAGCTAGCCTTGGCACCCCTGCTGCAGCTAGTGTTGGCACCCCTGGCACTGCAACATACCAGTCCCTTCCGTCTACTAGTGCTGCCACCAGTGACAACATCGTACTTATTACTGATGGCATTGAGCATATAATACCAGTTCCACAGTATTCTGCTGAAATTACCATGTAATATATGTACATACATCTGTTTTGAATGCCATATATTACAGTAAAGTTTGCTTGAGTTTATAATGTTCCTTAAATTAATTATACTAAGGATATGATAATTTTTTCTAACAGTCAAGCTGCTGCTGGAGGAGTGAGGTCAACCTGCCGACCAATAATGACCACACAGCCTGCTACTGCAGAGGCAAGGCACATATCCCTTGCCTCATCCTCACCACCATCAACCCGCGCACCCAGCCCTACTAGCAGTAGACCAATCACTCCAGCAGGTACTTACCTATACATATATATATGCATACATATATATATACATACATATATATATATATATATATATATATATATATATATATATATATATATATATATATATATATATATATATATATACATATATATACAGGAAGTCTTTGCTATACGATAGTTCGGTTTACGTTAAATTCGCAGATACGATACTAGCCAATTAGTACCCTTTTTTCGATTTACGATACTTGATTCGCAGTTACGATATTTTAAAAAGGCGCCAAAACCGGCGTGGCGAGTTGGGCGTGGCCAAATCGGCGTGGTGGCGCATGCAGCGCCGAACACAGTGAAACCTTGTGCCAAACAGTCAACGATCTCGACGTTCTTCAAACATGCCAGCCCATCAACATCAGCTGGACCATTTACTTCAACAGAGCAATGAACTTCAGGTTTTGAATTGCCCGCCTCACTCTCGACCTCCGCCTCACCGTCTACGTCGCCTGCATCAGCTGATCAGATGATTGCATAATTTTATTCTTTTCTTTATTTTCTTTATTATTTACATTCAATTTCTTTATTTTTACACTAAGTTATGTCTTTATGTATGTATCTGAACCTGAAGGAGTGACTTTGGCAATGTGCTAGAACGCATCCCTATCTAATACATGTAAAAATGTGTTCGGTATACGCTATTTCGGTTTACAATAGGGTTTCAAGGAACGCATTGCTATCGTAAAACGAAGATTTCCTGTATATATATATATATATATATATATATATATATATATATATATATATACAGGAAATCTTCGTTTTACGATATATATATATATATATATATATATATATATATATATATATATATACATATATATATATATATATATATATATATATATACATATATATATATATATATATATATATATGTATATATACATATATATATATATATATATATATATATATATATATACATATATATATATATATATATATATATATATATATATAATATATATATATACATATATATACATATATATATACATATATATATATATATATATATATATATATACATATATATATATATATATATATATATATATATATATACATATATATATATATATATATATATATATATATATGAAATCTTCGTTTTACGATAGCAATGCGTTCATTGAAACCCTATTGTAAACCGAAATAGCGAAATAGCGTGGCCGATTTGGCCACGCCCAACTCGCCACGCCGATTTTGGCGCCTTTTTTTAATATCGTAACTGCGAATCAAGTATCGTAAATCGAAAAAAGGGTACTAATTGGCTAGTATCGTATCTGCGAATTTAACGTAAACCGAACCATCGTATAACAAAGACTTCATATATATATATATATATATATATATATATATATATATATATATATATATATATTTTCAAACATTTAAATGGCACTGGCCAAGGGAAAACAAAAACGTAAAAAAAAATTCCGCATATATATATATATATATATATATATATATATATATATATATATATATATATATATATATATATACCCTCATGCCCTGTTTTAAAGGACAAAAGGGGGAAACATGGGTCTGATATTGCCAATTGTCCGTAGTTACCAACACTAAGTATGTAATGGCTAATATCAACAATTACATTATCAAAAAAAGTGATAATATAGTAGTGTACATTTAAACAAGCACACTATCCAATCTGACAGTGTAAAATACCAGTACACTGTAAATATTCACTATTACATACCCATACACTGTAAATATACACTTTGATATACCTGTACACTGTAAATATACACCATAATATACTCGTACACCGTAAATATGCACTATAATACAGTAATTCCATGAAGCAATATATACTTGTGATTATACTCATGTAAACAAAAGTGAGTCGGCTGCTGCAGATTTTGTCCGTCGCTTCTGATATCCGTTAAAGGGAGGTCCGTAAAGCCGAAGTATGAGTGTGTGTATATATATATATATATATATATATATATATATATATATATATATATATATATATATATATATATATATATATATATGACTGCATGCTGTACCCTGAGTCAGACCATCACAAGGAAAATAACTATGCACCTAATATTCATGCCATAAATGAGTTAGGCATTGATTAGATTGGTATAGATGTTCCCCCTATACCTATGGATCTACTTTTCATTCTAGTCTGTACATATATATTATTTAATTGCTGAATCATAATCGCAAAGTTTTATAACGTACATGATTCTTTTAAAGATTTAACATATGGATTTTGTACGAAATTTAGGTTATGGAGATGACTATCGGCTTGTGCCGGATGTTCTCCAAACCCAACAGGAGACCCAGGACCACGTGTCCAATGTGGTGGCCCAGCAGAGGGAGGCTGTGGAAGTTCAGCGGCAGTCTCTGGACCTCCAAAGGCAAGCTCTGGAGGTCCAGAGGCAGACTCTGTTAGTGCAACAGGATACTGCGGCAGCACATAGGGAGGGTGTGCAGGTGCAGAGGGAAGCCTTGGAGGTACAAAGGTCAATAGGAGAGACACTTAGAGAAACTCTTCTGGCACTGAAGGAGATCATATCTGCACGGAAATAATGTTTTTATGTGTATTGATCTTGTCTTTCTGTAGTCGCCAGCTGCTCTACCCAAAGGTCTCGACTCTGGAACTCTCTGCCTATTATTGTTTTTCTTCCTTCCTGTGACTTCTACTTTCAAGAGAGGAGTATAAAGCCATCTTAAAAACTAATTTGATTGACCCTTTCTGGGCTGTCTTTCAAATTTTCAGGGAATGGCAATATTAAACATATGCAATGTAGTTTTAAGGTGAAATAGTTTAAAATAATACATATGAGTGTATTGTTAAAATTTTTGGTATTTAATTTTTTTTTTATACAATGTGTCTCAAATTTTACCAAGGTGCTCAAGTTTCCAAGACGATATTTGTTTACCTATATTGATCTCATAACTTTAAGGATAACATATTTTATTACCTATTTTATAAGTTATATTAGTTACCCAATTAACCAGTAATTCCACTTTTTCAACACTTTCACTGATAAACTCTGGAACTCTCTGCCTGTTACTGTTTTTTCCTACTTTCTATGACTTCAACACTTTTAAGAGAGTAGTATCAAGACACCTTAAAAAAATAAACTAGTTTATCCTTTCTGGACTTTCTTCCAAGTTTTCAGGGAGTGGCATGCTATATACTTTTAAGGTGAAATACTTTTATATAATAGATAGGAATGTATTGTTGGAATTTTTGGTGGAAATTTTTTTGTATAATGGATTTCAAGATTTACCAAGGTGCTCAAGTTTCCAAGATGATATATTTTTGTTACCTATATTGATCTCATAACTTTAGGAAAATATATTTTTTTACCTATTTTATACTTATATTAGTTAACCTTATTACTTAATTTTATTATTCCTTGCTGTGAATGTTAACCTACTAGCATAAAAAGAAAAGACACTCACACTGACAAAAAATATATACAGTAACCTTTTGTCCTAATTCAATTAGTTAAGGGTGAGTCATGAAGAAATACACTGACAATTACTAAAATGACATATTTATAAAAAAGATATACATATATATACTAATTCACAGGAGCTCAGCAGTACAAAACTTTTTCTGTTGCAGAGAGTAGATGAGTTGTGTAGTGTGTGAAAGATAAGGAAAGTCAGAGCGAATGCTGCAACAACTAAGATATGCTTTTCTAGAGAAGGCAGAAGGAAGCTGAAAGTGGATGGAGGGAACAGTAAGGTGATGGTTTTTGAGAGGAAAGAAGTAGAAGTGTGTAACTTTAGAACATCTTATAGGGTGAGTGTACCAGTAGTAGGAAAATGTGAAGTATCTTTAGGAGGATTGAGAATGTAGGAAGCTCCTGAGGTGTTGAGGGCATCTTGATCTGCTGCACTGACATGGTGCTGAGAATATTGGTCACAGCGGTCACAGTCCTGCTAACACTTGACTGGATTGGTCCTGAAGGGAAGAATTGACAAGTATTATCCACCTATTCTTTAATCTGTTAAGTACTTATAATGTACAGTCAGCCCCCCAAGGGTGCAGTCAATTCAGTCCACGCCCTTTATGCACCCTTGGAAGTTAATAACCTATGGGAAATTCACTAATGTATTCCAGGACTCTTAAGACTTACCCTTTTTTTGCCCAATAACTCCCGAAATACATGATATAATGAAAGAATATACAGTACATATACACGTGATTAAATATGATAGATAATAGATAGAGAGAGAGAGAGCTGACATCATTACAACATAGCCGCTCAACAAAAGCGGAGGAGAAGGAGAAGGAGGAGGAAGAATCCCACATCTGAAGCCTTAGGATGTTGAGTTCTTTAAAGGAGATGGAAGGAGGGAGAGAAAGACAAATGGTGGAGAGAGAGAGAGAGAGAGCTGACGTCATCACAACATGGCCGCTCGACAAAAGAGCATAGAGTTCTGTCACCGCACGCTTTGAATTTTTTGCACCCTATGAATATAAGTGCCGCACTGGTACTGCCCGCACCCTTGGAATTTCGCACCCTTGGGGGGCCAACTGTATTGCACTCACCAAAGGAATAATGTTGATTTTTCTTATGTGAAAAGCAGCTTTATTATTCCATGGTTTAATAATATTTCCATAATCAAATAACTACACACAATTTCCATATAAGAACATAAGAATATAAGGTAACTGCAAAAGTTCTGTAGGCCTTCACGAGGCACTCTATGTATAACATAATTTCAACCTATGCCCATCTATCATTCCTATCCAAAAAATTATCTAATCTTACCTTAAAGCTCTCTATTAAATCTGCCCTAACTACGTGCTCATTAAGTTTACAGTGCTGGCGCCGGCAGTTGGTGCCGATGCTCCATGATTCGGTTGTGAATGATTAATGGTGTTAGAAATGGTAATAAGTTGTTTACCAAAATTAATAGTGTATAGGTACCCTTGACTCTTCTTAACCATCTGAAGACGTTTGGGAAAGGAATAAGCTAGGTTTTGTAAATATTCCTGGTTAATGTTGTCCCAAATCTCTTGAATGGCATTTTGAAGGCGTGGAAGGGAAGAAGTGTCCCGGTCCTGTAGCTGACGTTTGATGAACGCCCAGAGGTTCTCTATTGGATTAAGATCCGGGGAATTTCCAGGCCAAGGTGTTAGCAGCTTCACATTACAAAATTCAAACCAGTTTATCACTAATTTTGCAGTGTGGCATGGTGTCCCATCCTGCACGAAAACTTCCGCTTGACACCGATCCATACAGGGTTCAAGTTCATCCAGAATAAGCTCAAAGTAGCTGTTCTGGTTCATTCTAGTGTTCTTTTGCAAGAACACTAGTTTGCCAACACTATGGTAAGAAAAGCAACCCCAGACCATGAGTGAATCAGGGTGTTTCACCACATGCTTTGTGTAGCTGGGATCATAGGGATCACTGCCGCGGGGACGGTAAACCCTTCCTCTTTGGTTGTCAGTCACCTCAAAGCTTGCCTCATCAGACCATAACACTTTGGGCCACTCATCAAGGCCCCAATCTTTGTATTGAGTGGCAAAAGCTAGTCTATTAACACAATGGGTACGTGTTACCCATGGTTTAGGTACAGGCCTGCAACTCATAATCCAAATCCCTCTTCAAATATTCTCTCACTGTTCGCTCAGCCACTCCTGGCAGCAAACACATGTACTATTGCTTGATTTCCTGGCTTGTAATGCTAGGTTGGGCCTCTACCTGCCTGCGAATAACATTCAAAGTCCTTTGAGTAACTTTTCTCTTAGGTCCTGCTGGTTTATGTGGGGGTGGTACAAAGCGCATCCCAGTGACAAGATATTTTTTTGTCCATCGCTGCACTGTTCTTAGTGAGAGGCCCGTGTTTGCAGCTATTTCTTTATTAGACTTATTCTCCCTAACCAGTGCACATATAACTTCAATCTGAGGTTCTTTGAGAAACTTTCTTGGCCCCAAATTTTGTGTGGAAAGGTGAGAAAGGTGAGAAAAATTACTATAAAATGCTCCTAAATGGAGTGATCAGTGACAAACATCCACCCTTTGTGAAAGGCAGACAGCCACTGGTGCAAACTTACCATGTTATTTGAGAGACGGTGTGGTATGCCACATTGGCTCTCAGATGAGTTGCCAGATGTAATTTTTTTCTCGATAATTGCAGATCAGAGTAAAACAAATGGGGTCAAGTGAATTTGGCAGTGGCAGATGGCTATTTGCCACCACCAGTACTGTATATAATAGCTATCTTATTATTTTAATGTACACCATAACAATTTCCTTGATTTTATTTTATTTTGTTTACTCTGTTTGAAGATAAAAAAAAGAAAAAAAACACTAGTCTGATTAATCAGAGTGGGAGCAATCTTTGCCTACCTTCCAGTCACAAAGGATACAGGGACAAAAAGGTTAAGAGCCATTGATCAACTCTGCTGATTACACAGACTAACATGCACATAAACTCAATTAATAAAGAAAGAAATATATACTATTAATAAATATAAATATACAGACCTTCACATATTCATGTCAGTATCAATCAATATATATTTTCAACATTTTCTTGACCTTGAAGGATTCTTTTGGTTATTTTTTTCTGCAGGACACACCCACAAATTAGTGATATATTTCCTTATGAATGAAATTCTATATAAACCGAGAATAATTTGTTAAATAAAATTCTACCGTCCCCACCACACCTTGTTTAGTTGGTGGGGCGTCCTACAGTATTATGAGAATGTGATTTATTATAATAATAATAATAATTGATGGTTTATCATCAAGAAAGTTGTATAATATATAATATATGTGCACAACATTGTGACTTGATTTACAATTTGAAATCTTACATTCTATAAAAAGATTACTAAAACTATACATCATTAAAAATATAAAATTGAAGATTAGGAATAAAAAACAGTATAATTTCTCTTGAATTAAGCACATTATGATTGAATTACAGCTAAATTACATTGGTTGGGAGTTCAATAATTTGACTAGATATGGTATACTAGACTTTTGGTAACGTGTAGTTCTACATCCTACTGGCTGTAAGAGTTGCCTGCCTCTCCTAGTATTACGTCCATGCAAATCATGCAGATATGGAGGTTAAAGGTGCTTATGCTTTTCTGATTCTAAAACCTTTCGTCCAAACTTAGTAACAATTCCTCCCTTCTATTCAACAGTGTTGTATTCTGAGTTATCTGGGCAGTCTGATAATTTATATAATTTTTTCCTAAGGTATTTCTAAAACATTGTTTTTGGATTCGTTCAATACGTGAGTTGTTGACTGGACAAGCCTGGCTGCCACACTGGTGCCGTATATTCCAAACTGGTCCTTATAAACCATGTGTAGAACATGAACATGGTTTCTTGACTGAAGTTAAACTGTCTGGCATGATATAAAATAAATATACATATGTATACTTTGCTTATTATGTAGTCTATGTGTGTATTCCAGGTTAAAAATGAATTGAGGTAGACTCCTAAAAGTTTGCATTCAACAACAAAAGGCAGGCTGAGGTTATTTAATTTTAAGTTTGGGTATACAAGTGGTCTTCTACTTCTTTTATCACGGGGAAATGTCATTAAAACTTCACATTTAAGGGGGTTAGTGGACATTTTAACATAGATACAATCATCTGAAATCTTATTAAGGTTATCCTGAAGAGTAAATGAAATAGTATCAGTAGAGCACGTATATCAGAATTCCTGGCTACGTTATTTACAATGGCTAAAAGAAATTATTGGTCCTTTGTGCCTTGTGGTACACCACACATGATATCCTCTCAGTCAGAAAATACATCATTGTAACGTACCCTATGTTTGCGTCCTGTAAGGAAGTTCACAAACAGTGTTTAGGTTGAGACCAAAGCTTTATTACAAGACACACCCTATAACCACCAACATTCCTAACATAAGGAGACTGATACAAACCAAGCATGTTGACTACCTATATACTTAACAATGTGTTTATAAAGAGTACTTACCGGCAGTGTCTCCAATGACATGCTGAAGGGAGCCACTGGCCAATATCCGTATCATCATCAAAACTTGTGTTTGGGTTGGGATGGCATGGGGCCAGACCCACAGTCCATTTAGGACTGGATCTGTATATATATATATATATATATATATATATATATATATATATATATATATATATATATATATATATATATATATATATATATATATATATATATATATATATATTGTTACGACGGGAGATTCTCAGTCTCTGTCGTAATTCATGCACACAGGCTGTAAGTAGCCTCACATAACCCACCACGGCTCCACTCATGCTGTGGTTAGTACCGTGGCTATACACACCCTCCCAGTACTACCCCCGTAGGGTCTCAAGCCACTAGATATTAACTGTGCTGCGCCGCTCTGGGTCGCACACGTACCACACTCCCTCACCCTTCTGTGAAACACCAAGATAACACCCCCTTCAAGGCCACAAAGCCTAACCACTAGGCTTCACATAGAGGTCGCCACTCCTTCACTACACGGAGAAAATACACACATACACGCACGTCCACTACTGGCCGTTACACAACAGTTAACACACCCAACCTCAGATACTTTAGCTGGGAAGGATAAGTAAGTACGTTCTCGAGATTACCGTCCCTAACACATGTGAGTAACCGAGGGCGGGGTTATACCCATGGGGGACATTCCACCCTTAGCGTAGGCATCCACCCACTGTCCAGCCCAGGAATATAAAACTCCCTGAATTCAGTGAGAGTTCTTAGTCTCCCCAGACGACCTAACCACGTCCCAACTTAAATCAGGGAAAGGGGGGAGAAAAGAATAAACACTCACTGAACTCTCACACAAGTGATAATCCTCTCTGAGGTAAACTACCTCCTCAGAGTAGCATGTTACAATAGTACAATAATACGAACAATAATACTAGTACTAGTACCCACAATGCTCTCACAATAGCATACAAAAGTCCTCTCCCCTAAGCCACACAGGGGGAAGAAAGGACTTTGAGTTCTCCTACAACAAGACGAGACAATACTTCCTCGGAGACACTAAACGAGGAGTCTACTAAGTCCCTAGCTCATAGAATATCCTTATGGTGATATTAGGAGGGCGAGAGGAATGTAGCCAGATCTCACTGCAAAACAAGGCAAATGTAATTACGGTAAAATGAGATCCCTAACCATGCCTCTCATTTCAGCACCTTCTCCTACAATACCTAACAACCTTATAACTCGAGAGAAAGGCGAGCCACTTGAGAGAGCAAATAAATTAGAGATGAATGAGGAAATCTCTCCACTCCCTTTCCGTACATCTACTCAGCTCGAATCTCTAAGCGTGTCTGCCTGGGCGACCGTTACACCGGTCAGGCGGTCCGACCCGCCTGACAGATGCCAAGTGACCTATTATACAAACAATAATCTCGTCATGCCACAAGAAATGGAACATCAAGCCCAGCTCCTTATACCCTGTCAAAACAACATCCCCTCCTGTCTAGAAGGCGGAAATAAACAGTAGTGGGCTTCCCAAGATGTAATAAAGAAATTATCGTGGAAGGGCGGGGGGGTGACAGACAGCTGCGGGGGGGGAGACATAAGAGGCTCGCGCGCCACACAAATGACTAATGCACACAACTAAATAATATATCGCCCATTATGATAAATATATATATATATATATATATATATATATATATATATATATATATATATAGAGAGAGAGAGAGAGAGAGAGAGAGAGAGAGAGAGAGAGAGAGAGAGAGAGAGTAGGTTTCATGCATTGTTATTATCATTGTATTATTTGCTTTGATTAATATATACATTTTTTTATTTAAAACTGCGAACGAAGCGACCAGTTTGGAAGTTACGAAACGACCCCATCCAAAATTTGTATGCGTGTCTGTATGTCTGTCTGTCCGTCCGTCTATCTTCAATCTCCTCCTAGACCACTGGAGGGATCTGAATGGAATTTTCAGGAGTCGTAGGCATTAACACTTAGATGGTTATTATATATTGAAAACATATTGTTATTATGTAAATTTTAAAGTTATATGTGAAAAACCTGTATCGCGGACATATTCATACTTACCTGGCACAGGAGACATTTTGACCTACCTCTTACCTCCCTTTCTACCTCCTACCTACCTCTTACCTCCAACCTCCCTTTCTACCTCCTACCTCCCTTTCTACCTCCTACACACACACACAAAAATAAAATGAACCAACCGGATTGAAAGTTTCAGGAGTCGTAGCCATTAACCCTTAGATGGTTGTTATATATTAAAAACATATTGTTATTATGTAAATTTTTAAGTTATTTGTGAAAAACCTGTATCTTGCATAATATTGGTCGCACATTCATACTTACCTGGCACAGAAGACACCTTGACCTACCTCCTACCCCCCTTTCTACCTTCTACTTCCAACCTCCCTTTCTACCTCCTCCCTCCCTTTCTACCTCCTACCTCCCTTTCTACCTCCTACGTCCCTTTCTACCTCCTACCTACCTTTCTACCTCCTACCTCCCTTTCTACCTCCTACACACACACACATACACACACACACACACACACACACACACACACACACACACACACACACACACACACACACACCTAACCTAACCTAACCTTGACCTACCTCCTACCCCCCTTTCTACCTCCTACTTCTAACCTCCTACTTCCAACCTCCTTTTCTACCTCCTCCATCCCTTTCTACTTCCTACCTCCCTTTCTATTTCCTACGTCCCTTTCTACCTCCTACCTCCCTTCCTATCTCCTACCTCCCTTTCTACCTCTTACCTCCCTCCTACCTCCTACCTCTCTTTCTACCTTCTACATCCTTTACTACCGCACATCTTTTTAAAAGTCAACTATTTCACTGATTTGCCCCATCATCGCCATTTATAACATGGGTAGATCGCATGCGTCAAGAGGTCACACCATCAGCTTCCAACAGGACATCTCTGACTTTGCTCATTTATTGCCCCGCATACCCAAGGAGTTGCAGTAATTGTGCTAAAAATCCTCAATGCGACTATCACACTATCACAGATAGATCTTTCTCTGTGAGAAGAGACAAATTGATTCCTTCCCCCTAATTTCGCAAGGAAAACAACAAAGATTATCAGCACATTGTACAATCTGCTATTGTGTTCTGCAGCAACTACCTAAACTGAAGCGAGCATTTTGGGTATGCTGGGTGAGTGGTTTTGGGCCTCATGGTCACCCAGCATGTCTATTTACTTAATTATATTTTGGACTAACAGTAACAGATTCAGGGATAAACTTTTATTTTATTTTATCAATTTTGTTTTTCTTTTGGCGACCATTTCATTGCTTATTTATTTTTTATATTATTATTTTTTTTCATTCTCTCTCTCTCTCTCTCTCTCTCTCTCTCTCTCTCTCTCTCTCTCTCTCTCTCTCTCTCTCTCTCTCTCTCTCTCTCTCTCTCTCTCTCTCTCTCTCTCTCTCTCTCATGTGATTCTAACAGATATGGGATATGAAATGAATGAAGTGAGTGAAAAAACTGAAAGGGAATGGATGGTGTTGTGCTAGGACTGTGTTTTGTTTTGTTTTACTACTAGGTTTTGTTTAGAGGTCTATGCCTCACAGCCATGGTGGACCACCGCTGCACCACTGTGGTGCCCGACCACAGCAGTTCCTCCCCAGTAAACAGCTTATACTTGGACAGTGTGACCGTAGCTTAAGCATCACGGGCCCGGGCGGGGACTCGATCTGCCGACCAAGGGAATGCAAGGCCAGCGCGCTACTACTGTATTAGCCAGGAGTGTGTGGGTAGACGAGTGAACGGATGATTGACGCGGTGAAAGAATTTCTGGACAAAATGTGGTTTGCGAGATCTAGGAACTAGGGCGTGTAATAAGAATATGCATAAATTTTTTTTTTTCTTTTCTGTGGAGTCCCACAGGGATCAGTGTTGGGCCCTCTTCTCTTCCTGATCCACATGGGAGACATTGACGGTAGGATGGGGAGTTCATTCCTCTCTTCGTTTGCTGATGACACCACTGTGAGTCTCCCTGTTACCACTGCGGAAGATGTATCACACCTTCAACAAGACCTCGACTATATATATGAATGGGCAGCAACAAGTAACATGACCTTTAATGAAAACAAATTTGAAATGTTGAGGCATGGACCAAACCAGAACATCAAGGAAACTACAAATTTACATACAGAAGGGGGCCAGGAAATCTTATCTCAGCCACATGTTAAATGCCTGGGAGTAAACCTCAGTGATGACTGCTCCTTCAGCTACCACATTGCTGAGATAATGAGGAAAACCAAGGGCATGGCAAGCTGGGTCCTCAGAACATTCACCACCAGAGAGAAACACACAATGCTGACCCTGTGGAAGACATTAATACAACCTCTGCTGGACTACTGCAGCCAGCTGTGGTCGCACCACATGAGACGTGACACCCAACACTTGGAAGGAGTACAACGGTCCTTCACAAGACAGATTGAAGGAATGAGGGACCTCAGCTACTGGGACAGACTCAGGGAGTTGAGGTTGTACTCCCAACAGCGTAGAAGAGACAGGTACCGCATCATATACTTGTGGAAGATCCTAGAGGAACAGGTATCCAATCCCGCACCCCAAACACTACAGTCATATACCAGTGAGAGGACAGGGAGGAAGTTGGTGAGGAAAAGCCTTCCAACAACAGCACCACAAAGGATCAAGACACTAATGACATCCAGTCTAATCCATGAGGGTCCAAAGGTCTTCAATGCTCTCCCAAAACAAGTGAGAGAAATCACTGGCTGCCCGGTTGAGCAGTTTAAGTCTGGCTTGGACAAATTCCTTCAAGCAATACCAGACGAACCTCCAGTATTGGGTTATACTGCAACATGCCGGAACTCCAACTCAATACCAGATCAAGTGGACCAGAAGAAAAGGGACACCAGATTTGGGTGCAGCGGTGGATCACCATGGCTGTGAGGCATGGCCTCTAAACTATTCCAAGTAAACTCCAAGTAAGTGTGCTTTCCATTTTTTTTTTTCCCCTCACAGGAGCTGCCGATACAAAGGCCTGAATTGAGAGAAAGAAAGCAAGTATGTGAGTATAAGTACCTAGGGGCTAGGGATATGGATGAGCCCAAATGGATGTGAGAAGACAAAGAATGAAAAGATTAGTATGGTGAATCAGTGGGTTGGCCGACTAGGGAATGCAGCAAGAATGAGAGCGAGTAAATATGATGTGTTGCGAGAGATATGGAAGAGTGTGGCTGTTCCGAGTGTTATGTATGGTATGGAAGTGATTGCATGGAGTGAAAAGGAGATAGACAAGTTGGAAGTAGGGCAGAATAGAGTTGCAAGAATGGGACTGAATGCACCAAGGTATGCAGCTGTAGAAGCTTTGAGAGGTGGCAAGGGATGGAATACGTTTAGGGAGAGACATATAAAGGTAACCTTGAGATATAAAGTTAGGCTGAAACGAATGAAGATTACAAGAATTGCACGAAAGATGTATTTGTGGAATATAAAGAGCAGTAAGTGGTAGAAGAAATGTATGAATATGGTAGACAGGAGTGGCATGCTGGTTAGGTGGGTGCATAGATTTTGTGAAGGGAGAGAATGGGTGTATGAATAAAATGTGATGAACAAAAGTAGAGAAGGGTTAGAGTGGGATGTGAGAAAGTGGAAAAGTGAGATAGACAAAACAGTGAAAGGTGTGGGACTGAGTAAGTGGAAGACAGAGATGGAACGAAAGAAGACTTTGGGATGGTACAGAGAGAAAAAGGCTCCAATGTATGTAAGGTGGTATGATGGAAGCCTGGGTGGTAATCTTCTCTTCCGACCTAGGGCACAGTGTATGGATGTGAATGCAAGGAACTACAGATGGTCAGAGTCCCGCAGCAAAGTGTGCCAGATGTGTGACATGGGAGAGGATGAGACGGTAGAGCATGTGCAAAGTATATATACTTTATAGTATAGTATATATACTTTGAGCAAGTGGTACTGGAATGTGAAAAGTATGACCGTGACAGAATGAAAATGATGCATGTGACTAACAGAAATGGGACGTGAAATGAATGAAGTGATTGAAAGAACTGGAAGGGAATGGATGGTGTTACATGTTGATGGGACTGTGTGGGGAGACTAGTGAACAGGTGATTGACGCGATGAAAGAATTTCTGGAGAAAATGTGGTATGCGAGATCACGAAACTAGGGTAAAATTTTACAAAACACGCAAACTGTGTGACAAGAAAAACTAGTTCAGTAATAGGAAGTACACATTTTTCTAAGACAATTTTCTTCTATGCATTTTCCATCGCAAATTCTTAGTTAGTGAGATATTCAATGTTTTTTGTGAGATCTTCTTTTCGAAAAATAAAGTTTAGTTTGATTTAAACAAGGTTATGTTATTTGTCAATGTTGGTTAAGGTTTGGTCAGGTTAGGTTACATTAATATAAAAGCTATCAAATGTTCTCTATGACCACAAGTAGGGAGTTGGACTAGGTGCAATTCCGAAACGTAGACCATAATGGCTTTTGTTTACGCTACGTATCGGGACTGACCCTCGTCCAACTCCTTAC
Organism: Metacarcinus magister; assembly: GCA_029783475.1. NCBI lineage: Eukaryota > Metazoa > Arthropoda > Malacostraca > Decapoda > Cancridae > Metacarcinus > Metacarcinus magister. The sequence goes on from JAPQNM010000013.1 coordinate 10,138,908, forward strand.
TTTTGGTCATAGAGAACATTTGATAGCTCTTATATTAATGTAACCTAACCTAACCTAACCTTAACCTACATTGACAAATAACATAACCTTGTTTAAACCAAACTAAACTTTATTTTTCAAAGAGAAGTTCTCACAGAAAAAAATAAATATCTCACTAACTAAGAATTTGCGACGGAAAATGCATAGAAGAAAAATGTCTTAGAAAAATGTGTTCTTTCTATTACTGAACTAGTTTTTCTTGTCACACAGTTTGCGTGTTTTGTAAAATAATACCGAAACTAGAGCCTGTAATTAGAATATATATATATATATATATATATATATATATATATATATATATCTTTTTTTTTCTGTGTGCTTTCCATTTTTTTTTTTCTCATCCCCCTCACAGGAGCTGCCGATACAAAGGCCTGATTTGAGGGAAAGTTACCTGTGACATCAAGATCAAGACCAGTTCGCCGCTTCGCGGGTACAGTCAAGCAGAGAACACAGTCAGTCAACAGAACTTTGTAGTGGCTCCCGAGTGAGGTCAAGGATCTTCCAAAACCGTGTGGTGCACAGTGTACAGTGCTTTCCCTATATGCGATTGTGCATCTAGGTGAGCATCTTTCTGTTGTTGCTGCTTCAACGTGTTAGAGGAAACGTACTCGAGGCCTTCCATTTAACTTTGTTTACTTACTTTGTAGATGTAGAATTTCGCCCTTTGAGAGCGCAGCTAAGGTGGGCCTCCGCTGTGCCCAGGCAACTTTGCTTCCCGATTGTTCCGCCTATACGTCAGCGAGTTGGGTGCAGTGTTGGAATATCCTAGTGTTGGGGGCTCGTCCAGTACTGTGTTCAGCTATCTGTCCAGTTGGTGCTTGAAGGAGTCCGTCGTGACACCAGATAGCTTCCGGATTGCCCTTGGGACAGCATTGAAGAGTCGAGCCCCATATTTCGTGAAGCTGTTATGGGCGATTGTCTTCATTCTATGGGTAGTAGCCTCCGTTCTCTTGATGTTACTGTTTCATGTATGGGACGTTGTTAGTGAGTGTTACCATGACCCACGCGTGAAATGGTCTTCCCTGCCCAGTAATTAACGCCGGGAACAGGTTGTTTAGGCCGTGGTCCCTGTAAGTACACAGTTTTTTTAGGCGCATTTCTATACACTCAATGAAACTAATCGCCAATGCACTAATACCGCCGCCAAGCGACATTTATTAAGAACAAAGTGCTTAGAGATACGGCAGTCGTACCGCGTTGTCATCCGCTATTCGTACGGCCTTTGCCTTATTATTTACCTGGTAAAGCCTCTTTCAAGTTATGTTAGGTTGATTATGTTAGGTAAAATTTTACATCTTCACCATAATGGCGTTTGTTTACGTCTGCGTCTTGGGACTGCACCTCGTCCAACTCCCTACTTTTGGTCATAGAGAACACTTGATAGCTTCTATATTAACCTAACCTAACCTATATTAACCAAACCTTAACTTACATTGACGAATAACAGAACCTTATTCAAACAAAACTAAACTTTATTTTTCGAAGAGAAGATCTCACAGAAAACATTAAATATCTCAAACTAAGAATTTGTGAGGGAAATGTAATTAAATAAAACCTCAAAATGCATCATGTAATGCTAAAATATAACCCTGAATTTTCTAGAGCATTATGGTGAAGATTTAAAATAATACCTTATGTTATGTTAGGTAGGTTCGGTTATATAAGCTTTTTATATTTTATTACGCAAAAGTTAGGCACGTGCCGTATTTATAACTGAGCACTATGAGGATACAACTTATGTTAGGTTATGGTTAGATTTGGTTAGGTTAGGTTTGAAACCTAACCTAACCAAATCAAATCTAACCATAACTTAACGTAAGTCGTATCCTCATAGTTCTCGTTTATAGTTACGGCACGTGCCTAACTTTTGGGTAATAAAATATAAAAAGCTTAAACAACCGAACCAAACCGTACCTAACCAAACCTTGGACTTGGGTTGGGAGTCACCCAGTGTAGACTGTTGGTGTAGCCTTTGTATCGGCTGTCTCCCACACATCTGGAAGAAGCAAGAAAAACGGGCAAAAAACTAGAAGTATTTACTCTTTCTTACCTCTGCCAGCATTACATTCATATTTGGTCCTCTATGACTAGGGGGCACCTGCCTCTCATTTTCTCTCATTCTTGTCCTCCACGACTTGTCTAAAAACTCTTTCACACTCTCTAACACTACTATTACTCCTCCATTCTGCACTCAACCCCAGCAGGTACTCCATTTGCCTACTAACACTCCTCTCTCGCATCTCACTCCATTCTTGCACTCCTATAATAGTTATGCTGCTGAGTTACAGAAAAAAAAAAAAATTTTTGCCTTCCCTTCGAAAAGTAAAGTTTAGTTTGGTTTGAACAAGGTTCTGTTATTTGTTAATATAAGTTAAGATATGGTTAATTTATGTTATGTTATGTTAATTTAGAAGCTATCAAGTGTTGTCTATGACTAAAAGTATGGGGGTAATGCGAGGTCCAGATGCCATTTTCTTTTGTAGCGACACGCCATTCTGGTGATGTAAAAATTTACCAAAAGAAATAGCTTTGTTAGCATAACCTTCCCAGAGCTGCAGTTAAATAAGCCTAACTAAATTAACCCAACCAAACCTAATTAAACGTAACGAAACCTAACAAAACCCATCCATTTATTGAGAGAAAAAAAATGCGTATTTTTTTCTGTAATTCAGCGGTATAGCTGTTTGAGGTGATCTGAACAAGTTTCTGAGGTTGAATTTGCAGTGCATTATAAAGGTAAGGAGATATCGAGTGGTTAGGAAAACAAAACTGATATCCTAAGTATGGTTTGGGATCCAGGTTGTCCTCTTAGTTACCTTCGGGAGGATCAACATCTGAAGCAGGCAGAACAACTTTCTAAACTAATGACTTGATTAACAGTGTAATGTCTGCAAGTAACTATGTTGGGTCTGCCTCATTAGATACAAAGGATTTGTTAACTCTGATCATCTTTCAAAATAGGCATAAGAAACTTTATGTATGCCTGGTTAGTTCCATCATTGTATATAGAGTACAACATTTCAGCAGTGTAGCACTTTTCACTGTGGCAAACAATATCAAAATGAGTTAAATTCCAGCCCAACATTCTTGATCTTTTCCTAACTTCCAACCCTTCAGCTTACTCTGTTAAACTTTCCTCTCCGTTAGGCTCCTCCGATCACAATCTTATTTCCGTTACCTGTCCTATCACTCCAGTGCAGCCTCAGGACCCGCCTAAGCAGAGGTGCTTCTGGCATTTCAACTCTGCTAAGTGGGAAGACCTGAGGCAGTACTATTCTGATTTTCCTTGGGATGATTATTGCTACCATGTCAGAGATCCTTCTCTGTGTGCCGAGCGCATAACAGAGGTGATTATCTCTGGCATGGAGTTATACATTCCTCATACTTTCTCTAATACTAAAGCTAAAAAGCCCTGGTTTAACTCTGCTTGTTCTCGTGCTGTCAATGATAGAGAGGCGGCTCACAAATGGTACCGTAGCCATCCATCTGCTGAGACTCATGCCCTATATATTTCTGCCCGTAATCATGCCAAATCTATTCTCCAACTTACTAAAAACTCTTTCATCAATAGAAAATGTCAAAATCTTTCCAACTTTAACTCTTCTCGTGATTTCTGGCATCTAGCCAATAATATCTCTAACAATTTTACTTCTTCATCTTTCCCTCCTTTACTTCAACCAGATGGCCCCACAGCTGTCTCTTCTTTCTCTAAAGCTGAACTCTTCACTCAAACCTTTGCTACCAACTCTACTTTGGATGATACTGGGCATATTTCTCCTACTCCTCCACCCTCTGACTACTTCATCCCTAAAATTATAATTCTTTATTATGACGTTTTCCAGGCCCTCTCTGGCCTTGATTCTCGGAAGGCTTACGGTCCCGATGGAGTCCCTCCTGTTGTTCTCAAAAACTGTGCTTCCGAACTCGCTCACTGCCTGGTCAAACTCTTTCGTCTGTGTCTCTCTACTTCTACCTATCCTTGCTGGAAGTTTGCTCACATTCAACCTGTCCCTAAAAAGGGTGACCGCTCCAATCCTTCTAACTACCGCCCTATAGCTTTGATTTCCTGCCTTTCTAAAGCCTTTGAATCTGTCCTTAATAAGAAGATAATGGGGCATCTATCAGCTCACAACCTTCTCTCTGATTGCCAGTATGGTTTCCGTAAAGGCCGATCTACTGGTGATCTTCTTGCTTTCCTAACTGAATCTTGGTCATCCTCTTTTAGGGACTTCGGTGAAACCTTTGCTGTCGGCCTTGACATATCGAAAGCCTTCGATAGAGTCTGGCATAAATCTTTAATTTCTAAACTACCCTCCTACGGATTCTATCCTCTCTGTACCTTCATCTCTAGTTTCCTTTCTGACCGGTCTATTGCTGCTGTAGTGGACGGTCATTGTTCTTCTCCTAAAACTATCAACAGTGGTGTTCCTCAGGGTTCTGTCCTATCACCCACTCTATTTCTATTATTCATCAATGATCTAGATCTGACTCAATGCCCTATCCACTCCTATGCTGATGACACCACCTTGCATTTTTCAATGTCGTACAACAGACGCCCAACCCAACAAGAATTAAATGACTCAAGGCGAGATGCTATAGGACGATTAACTTCTGATCTTTCACTTGTTTCTGATTGGGGCAGAGCAAACCTAGTTTTGTTCAATGCCTCAAAAACTCAATTTCTACAACTATCTACTCGACATAACCTTCCAGATAACTATCCCCTCTTCTTCAATGACACTCAACTTCCCCTCTCCACCACATTAAACACACTCGGTCTATCCTTTGCTAAAAATCTAAACTGGCAATTTCATATCTCTACTCTTGCTAAATCAGCTTCCAAGAAGTTAGGTGTCCTATGGCGTCTGCGTCCATTTTTCTCTCCTTCTCAGCTGCTTGCTCTGTACAGGGGCCTTATCCGCCCATGTATGGAGTATGGCTCACATGTCTGGGGGGGCTCAACTCACACAGCTCTTTTAAACAGGGTGGAGTCTAAAGCTTTTCGTCTCATCAACTCTCCTCCTCTAACTGACTTTCTTGATTCTTTAAGTCACAGCCGCAATGTTGCATCTTTATCTATCTTTTACCGCTATTTTCATGCTGACTGCTCTTCTGAACTTGCTAACTGCATGCCTCTCCCCCTCCCGCGGCCTCGCTGCACAAGACTTTCTACTTCTTCTCATCCTTATTCTGTCCATCTTCCTAATGCAAGAGTTAACCAGTATCTTCACTCTTTCATCCCTTACACTGGTAAACTCTGGAACTCTCTTCCTTTGTCTGTTTTTCCACCTGCCTATGACTTGAACTCTTTCAAGAGAGGAGTGTCAAGACACCTCTAATGTTAACTGGATCTCCACCCCTTGCTTCTATTCTCCTACTGTCCTTTTACAGGGTCTGGCGACAAGCGGGATTTTTTTTTTTTTACTTATTTCTGTTTTCCCTTAGCCATTGCCCTATTAATAATAAATAAATAAAAAAAAAAAAAAAAATAAAAAAAAATGTTTCAACCGCGGCTGTGATGGACAACCACCGTGTTTTATAAGTTTGAACAATTTTGAGTGGGTCATGACTTTCATTAATTATTTAACCTCTTCTAAGCTATTTGCCTTGTGGATGATCCAGTTGTAGGTATCACTGATCAAAAATTCTAAGTTTCTTGGTAGGGCATCTGCAGCAACAGCAGAGACCGCTAGTTGCAGTGAGTGGCACACACATCTTATCAGTATGAGACTTGGAACTTCAGCCTTCAACTTATTGTAAACATCGTTGTTAACACCAATCATTACACTAGCATTATCAGTTCCTATTCCTCTTAACTTTTGAAGATCCAGTTCCACTGAATTTATTGTTTTTTTTTCTCAATACATTCACAATGCCATCAGCATTACACTCATCTAACACTGTTAAGCTTAGGAAAGTTGACAATCATCTTTTTCAAACTGTCAAAGTAAATTATAGCAATTCTAAGATATTTTGTGTCAATTATGTCAGTAGATTCATCTAGCAGTAGGCTGCAATGGTCGTTTCCAACACCATTGGTAATATCTTCCGTAAAATGAGGGTATAGAACATTTTTAATTATTCCACTACACTTTGATCTCTTGATCTGAATTTGTGATGCTACTTTACTATCTGAAGAACAATTTTTACAGAGGGCACTTAAATGATCACAAGTGCTTACAGCAGTATGTTCTGTGATGAACAACGCCATCCTTCCCTCAGTCATCTGAGCCTCTGCTATTTTCTTTGCAGGTACTAAGGGTAGCACTGGCTGTCTAGCTACAGATTAATCTTTAGCATTGGCTATGTCTATGTGATAAACAATGATATTTTGGTGTGTTGGGGAAGTCTTGAACTTAGGTTGGCAGTCAGTGTACACTGTTGTAGCCTTTAGATTGGCGTTCTCCCACACACATACTGGAAGAAGCAAGAAAAAGGAGCTAAAAACTAGAAGTTTTCACTCCTTTCTACCTCTGCTAGCATCACATTTATATTGACAGGCAGCTGATAGAGATGAGACTTTTGTTCTTCAGAATACAGAGTACACTAAGCCGCTATGCATGGCTTTCATTGACTATGAAAAAGCCTCCGTGGAAACTTCAGCAGTTATGAAAACATTTAGTGATAAATACCAATATAGAAAGGGATTACCTAATAAGTGAATTGACAGATGAACTACAACATATAATTTTGTAGGTGCATTGAAAAGGACCGAAAAGGACCGAAAGATGAATATGAAGAAAACTAAGTTGAAGTTCAACACTTACATACTTGACCATGAAATTGGAATAGATGTTGAAGTAATATAATGTGTTCAGGAATACATTTACATAGACCAGAATATTTGTGCATTTCCAGATCATTGAAAAATAAATCAAAAGACGAGTAAGAATGGGATGGAAGGCTTTTGGTAGACAATACAATGTGAAAAATAATCTCCCACTATCACTAAAGGGAAAGCTATATTATCAGTGGATTCTACCAGTAACATATGGATCTGAAACTTTGAGTATTACGAAAGTTCTGGAACAAAAGGGAATGGAGATAATGATGTTTGGCATAACATTAAGAAATAGGAAGAGAGCATCATGAATTAGGGAGCATACCAAAATAGAAGACATTCTGACCACACTTAAAAGAAAAAGTGTACATGGGCAGGAAATGTCATGTGACTGAGATAATAGATGGACATTTAGTGACAATGGCAACCCTGGGACGGTAAAACAAGGTTGGGCAGAGAGAGAACTAGATAGAGATGAAAAAGGAAATTGAGTTAAAGTAACCTGGAACAGACTGGTAGCTGATAGAGATGAGTGGAGTAGGTTGGGGGAGGCCTTTGTCTTGCAGTGGGCTGATAGAGGTTGGTGTACTGATTTAACCATGAACTCTGCTCATGCAAACATTAGACATTAAAGGTGGCACATTTGTCTGAATGTTACATCATTCATTGCATATCTTTCACATGTAACATAAATCTTTTTGTTGCAATTTCATTTCAGACAAATTACTGGTACTCAAAATGGATCACTTTATGCCTGAGATGAAAGAAGATGAGATTAAGGTAGAAGAGGAAGATATACCATCAACTTTAACTTCAGATAGCTCTTTGACCCTCCAGCATCAGATATGGCTGAAAGATGAGAATGAAGCAAGGTAAAAACTATTTAGTTTCTTTATTTGTTTTCTTAGTTTCTAGGCTAAGGCAATAATAAATCCAGATATGCTGTGGTATTTACCACAGGATCTGTGAAATCCTACAAATATCCTCCTGTATTCAGAGAGTATTTCGTGGGAACATTTACGGATACGCTCTGGAACTCTCTAAAGCTTTAGAGCGAACAAAGTTGTGAGAGAAAAAGGCTGCTATAGATATATCACTAGCTAGCTTATATTACCTTTTCTATGCTTAATTACTAAACTATAGATAGAATCAGATTCAGGGCTGGTCAACCAGGTGATGCCATTAATTCAAAAATTGTGCCAACATTTGAGTGACTCATATGAGCAAAAAGTGAATGATAAACGGCAAACATTCATCACAGGCTTCTTGAACAAACGCCATGCGTAGAGGCAGCCATTGAGAGTCTAGGTGAGGAGGGAGACTTCCGTACCACCGTTGGAACTTGAAGTGTGATCGATGCCTATGACTTTGTTGGATTCGCTGGACTTGAAAGGAAGATACAAGAAGGAGAAAAGGTGGTGAAACTACAGAAGGTGGCGGAGGAGGTGCGAGAGGGAGGTGGTGGTGGTGAGGAGGTGCGCGGCGCTGGTTCTATCCAGTAGCCTCGCATCCTTGCCTCGGATACCCTAGATGTCGTCTCACCTATACACCTCATTATTCTCTCACAAGTTGGTTTATTATTAATTTTTCTAATAATAAATATATTATATGATTTGTATGTATTGTAGGTCTCAAAATAACATTCGGAAGGGCAAAATTACCGTATATTGCGGCCTATGAGTCGAGTTTCTAAGGTCATTTTTTTATGGTTAAAACTAGGGGTTGACTTATGGGGTAGATATAAAATAGCAACCTTTTAGCTTGAAACTGGCAGCATACTTCATCCTCTTAGCTGGAGGCGCCATGGGTGATATTTAGCTCAGCTTCTTGAAATGCTCCACTTTAGTCAGGAGAGCTCTGTCAGGCTTGGTGAGTGAATAGGTAATGAATGCTGGCGAAGCACTGTAGCCTCAGCACAGGTTGTCAAGGAGGCGTGGTTGACTGGGTATTTGGGGGAGTTTGTATTTCGCGCCTAAACAGCTGTTCGAACGAAATGCTCGTCACTAGGTGGCAGCACTAAGCAGTCAACCATGATCGTTTCGTTTCTTTTGTTCCAACGTTTGAAGCCGGACTGTAGAGGTGGTTGGACACTTACCATTAGGGTTTTAAAAGTAAATATTCGTCAGATATAGTGGTGAAACAGGTGAGTACAGTAAAAAGTAAAAACTGACTGTTTGTTTATGTTGAAATGCTTGTCGGTGGTGTTTTCAATCTGTTTGAATTGTTTTATTTTCTTTACTGTAAATAAAACTTAATTTACAATCAGTACTTAGTGACTCAGGCCGATATTGGGCCAGGCTAAGTAATAGTTTAGGGGGTCGACTTTTCTGCAAGGTAAACCTCTAGTACAACATTTTGGGGTCAAATTATAGAAGTCGACTAATGTGCCAGATCGACTTATAAGCCGCAATATACGGTAAGTGAAAATAGGGACTCGGCCAAAGTTTTGGCACCAATTTTCCCCATAAGTTTATGTATCTAACAAATTTGTATCTAACTCATACTTGATACACTAGTAATTTATTATGTCATCAACGGCCTCCTCACACATTGCTTCCCAACATCCTGACTTCGTCCTGACCTTAATTAAACAACACCTTACTCCCCAAACTACCAGGGTAGAATTCCTCACACGATGTTTACAAGTTTTGCAGTGTTGCTGTGGTATCTTGGCAGGACGAAAACACTGCCTATTTTCCATTAATAGTAAATATAATTACAATTTGCATTTTAAAGCATTATTACGATGCATGATTTTTTCACATATATACTTGAATATCATCTAGAATATTTAAATATCAGTACATGCAACACTACCACCGTCTATCCATAAGAAAATAAACTCAAGACATCTCTCCCATTCGACAGAGTTTGCTTGAGCAGAGGTAGAAACAGTGTATCATTACAACCACTCCTATGGGAATGATTGTGACATCATTGTTGGACATTAAACGTACTAGTGGGAATCATGCCTATGAATGTCAGTAATGGGAACCAGGCAACATTTCCACCTCCACTCAAGTGACACTGTTGAACGGGAGAGATGACGAGTTCAACATTTTACGGAGAGATGATGGCAGTGTTGACTTTCATATCTAGAATATTTAAATATCAATATGTGCAACACTGCCACCGTCTCCATTAAAAGTTGAACTCATCATCTCACTGTCAGTTAGGTTTAGGATAAAGAGATAGTGAGTCTCTTGGCTCCAAACAGTCTATCATGATCATGTCCACTCAAATGAGCAGCCAAGCTTCATGAGGATGATGAAGAATCAACATACTCCACCCCGAGGTTAGGGCTTTGTTTTGGTCTTTAGAAAATAGTATAGTAAAATAATTTCAGAAAAAGAAGGATTATGAACAACGTGAATCCCTTAAAAGGTTCCAATTACAGCATACACTCTGTTTATACCAGAAACAGAGATTAATGTTGGATTTTGTTATTGTAACTTTTCAAATAATGTTCCAGATTTTCATAGATTCTATTACTGTCATTTCAGAGAGAAGTCAGATGAGGTCAAAACGGCTGTGTTTATGTATGAAGTGAAAGAAGAGAATGAAATTAAGATAGAAGAGGAGGATGTGCTACCACCAGAAGATCCTTTGGCTCTTTGTCAACAGGGACCCTCATGGAAGGAAGACGAAAGGGAAGTAAGGTAAGGAGATGCTCTGGCTATTGATATTGTAATTTTTTTTACCTGAATGCATCAGTCTTATTACAGTAGAATTTCCCATCTAACGAATAATTGGTGCCAAAAAAACCGCGTTAGATACAAATTCGTTAGATATAGATACATAAACTTATGGGAAAAATTGTAATTGGTGCCAAAACTTTGACCGAGTCCCTATTTGATATGATGATAAGCCCTGAAAAAATTATCCTGATGAAGTACTGGACGTAAGAAATGTGGTCTACAATTTTGTTGAGCAGCCTGTTTACGGTAAAAAAAATGTCATTGGTTGGTACGTAGACAAAATTGTAGAGTTGCCCATAAAATTCAGAAATATGGTTGACATTTTCTAATTATTCTAGGAAAATAAATTCACACCTCTTTTATGGGAAACAACAAGATTTAGTAGCTGTCATACCTGAGGATGGAGATGATTCAGATGACGGGCTTGCTGATGATGGGGATGATGATGTCAATGACCCAGACTGCACTGCTAACATAAATGAGGATGATTCAGATGATGCGGTCAGTGATCTTTCAAACGATGATGAGCAAATACCAAGTGGTTCAATAGTGCAACCCTGTGCCAAAAAACGTAAAGTGAAAACACCTCAGGCTAAATTGGACCCTATTGAGAAAAATGACACACCAACCTTTCATGTCAGGGATCCCACAAGAGAAAGGCTTTGGAGAAAAAGAGATATTGATAACTTCTACCCATCAGAGAAGGATTTTATTGCCCCAGACGAGCTTTCAACACCATTTCAATATTTCTCTATTTTTTTTTACTCCTGAATTGGTAGATCTTCTTGTACAACAAACAAATTTGTATTCAGTTCAGGAAACAACACGTAGTATAGGTACAACTGTAGGGGAAATGCAAAAGTTTTTGGCTATGTTACTCTTCATGGGGATCTGCCCGTTACCATCAATGGATGATTATTGGAGTGTACATTTTAGATATCCACTTGTGGCTGACATAATGAGTTCAAAAAGGTTCAAATGTCTGAAAAGGTATTTACATTTTGTTGACAACCATGAAAAGGACACCCAAAATAATAAGTTTCACAAAGTAAGACCTCTGTTTGAAATGGTTCGCAGACAGTGTAAGAAGACAGAGGGAAGTAATCACTAAAGTGTAGATGAGGTGATGGTACCCTACAAGGGTAAAAAGGCTGGGACACTAAGACAGTATGTGAAGAATAAGCCTCATAAATGGGGCTTCAAGATTTACTGCAGATCTAGTTCATCTGGAATTGTGCATGATTTACTCCTGTATCAGGGTACAACAACCTTTTGTGGTGAAGACCTGCCTGAGAATGAGAAAGATTTCCTGCTTGGTGAAAAAGTCATGTTGGTATTGTGTAGGTCCATCCCTGATCCTTCCTCATGTGTGGTTTTTTGTGATAACTTCTTTACCAGTTACAAACTGGTAAAGAAATTGGAATCCTTGATTGGTATAAAATCTCTTGGCACAGTGAGAGAATCCAGATGCAGCAGAGCAGATCTGCTATCAGACAGAGACATGAAGAAGAAAGAACGAGGTCACTATGATTATATATCATCTGAGTCATCGTTATCAAATGGCATGACAATAAATGTGTAACACTCCTTAGTAATGCAGTGAGAGTTGACCTGAAGGAGCTGTGAAAAGGTATGATAAGCATCATAAACGTAAAATTGATATCCCTTGCCCTTCTATTGTACTAGCTTACAATAAGCACATGGGAGGCATTGATCTTTCTGATATGTTGGTTTCTTTGTATAAGACTCCTATTAAATCCCACAGGTGGTACTTTCCATTTTTTGGGTATGTGTTAGATCTATCAGTGACCAATGGCTGGCTTCTGTATAAGCGTGAAGCCACATTGCTGAAGGAATCCCCAATGGCACTGAAATACTTTTGTGCTAAAATAGCTGGAACTTTAGTGAAGATAAACCAGAAGGTCAGTGTAGAGAGATCAATATCCAGAGGACCAACATCCAAGAAGGGCAATGCCAAGCCATCAAAGGATATCTGATATGATGGAATTGACCATTGGCCTATGCCAACAAGCTCAGAAAAGCAGTCAAGGGGGCGATGCTCTCTGTGCCCAAAAGGGGTTTCAGGTTTCAGATGCACTAAATGCAATGTCTTTCTGTGTCTGAAGAACAAACAAATGTGTTTTGTAGAATATCACACAAAGGCCTAGATGAATAAGAAAGGATATGAAGCCTACGAATGCATACTCATTATTTCTTTGTGGATAATATATTCGTTATTATTATTTTCTTGCATATAATGTGCAATGGTTGTGAGGATATATATATATATTTTTTTTTTTTTCTCTCATATAATGTGCAATGGCTGTGAGAATTTTTTTTTTTTTCTCATATAATGTGCAATGGCTGTGAGGATTTTTTTTCTCATATAATGTGCAATTGCTGTGGATATTTTTTTTTTCTTCTCATGTAATGTGCAATGGCTGTGAGGATACATTTTTTTTTTTCGCTCATATAATGTGCAATGGCTGTGAGAATATTTTTTTTTTTCATATATTTATTTTTTTTAAATTAGTTGTTAATTTGGGAAATCAATTATTTTAGTTATAAAAGGAATTCAATATTACATATCTATTTTTAGAAAAATGAAAGAGAAAGAGTACAACTATTATGTGAAACATAATTATAATTATATGTGATTATTTTATGAAAAACATAATTCTTCTCTTAGTTATAACTGATTTTGGAAGCTATATTAAAAAAAAAGGTATATTACTCTAGAGAATCTACATTTTTTGTCACTGCATAGGAAGAAATAATGCATAAGCTATTTTTACCATGTCCTGGCATATCAACAAAATTGTTGAGAGTTATAGTATGAAACCTATGAATAATATGAAAAAAACATCAAAATGAAAGTTGTTCCCTATTATCAAAAATATAAGATAAAAAGAAAAAAATATTTTTCTATTATGAAAATCCCCAAGTGACTATTAAAGGGTTAATTAATGAGGGTATTGTAGAGAACGAGGACTTGGTTTCTTGTTTAAGGGCTATTGATACTTCCCCCATCCTTGAACTTTCGCTCTATCCACTTTTCAAGATAGAACTCTATCATGGCAACAAGGCGATTGGATGCAGAATAATTCGTTAGCACCCTTTTAGATGCATTAGCATTGCCACTAAAAAAAAAATTTTGCAACACCCAGGCTGGCCTTAATTTCACTTTTCTGTCTCTTAAGGTGCCCTCAGGAAACCCAATCATCTTCACTATCTCGCAATTCTTGTGGCCTTTTTCAATGAATTCAATCACCCTCGCTTTGTCTTCCATCGTACATTTATTTAGTTTCTTTCCAACATGAGTAGCCCTCTTCATTGGTTCTTTTTCCTTACGTTCTTCAAGGTTTCCTTTCTCACCACTCCCCTCTCCGCTACCTGAGGCTAGGGCAGACATCATGAGAGGAGTAACACACTGCCACACACTCGTTAGATGGGATGGAGGGCCAAAAAAAAGGGAACAATGAGACGAGCACAATGGAACACGGTTGAAAGATGGCGGCACGGGACTGACGAAAATGACCAGTGTTGCCAGCAAAAATTCAGCGATCTGCGGGAAGTTTGAAATTCAATCCGGGGCACCCGGAATAATTGCCGTTAGATATGAATTTTGGATTGCTAGATTGGAGGTGGGGTAGAGATTAAAAGGGGAGGCGGTGGTGCAATGGTCAGCGTTCGGGCATGGAAGCCTAGGGTTCCGGGTTCGAATCCCCGATATCCACTGACCACTTTTCAATATCTGATATCACCGCCGAGTGGCCAAAGACTACCCAAATTGCTGCCATACTGTCCTCAGATGGGACTTACAACGTTAATATGCATCTGAGGCTGTAGCAGTAATAAGCCTCACACGTTCTCAACATATTCAAGAGAGAACTTAATCATTCGAGGCGTCACTATAAAAATTCTAAAAACCTACACCAAATAACAGGCGAGGCAAGTCCATCTGTGCCTCCATATGCCTACTGGTGCCAACGGTTAATGATATAGAAAAAAAAATAAATAAAAATACGAATTCGCTAGATCCAAATGCGTTAGATGGAAAATTCTACTGTATGCTTATGATGAGTGACTGATTTAGATGTTGACGTTCAGTTTTACAATTAAAAGAAATTTATTGATTAAATCTCTTTCAACAATCAAACATTTCCACTTTTTATTTTATTATGTAGGCTCATGATCTGTGATTGTTGTTTTTTGTTGGAGGCACTGGCAATGCCATCTGTTCCATCCAAACCATCTTGATGAATTTGTGAAAATATGCTGCTACAAATCATTGAAAACGACTGTGTGATGGCTAGTTTCTTCTGATAATACTAAGATGTAGCTGACATGACTTGGAGCATTGACAGTATAGACTGGGAAGAACACTTTACAACAATTAATGTTAAAAGACTATAGCTGTTATCATGATCGTTTGCAGTTGTGATGAACACGATACAAATACTACTGTTGCAAGTGTGAGTCATACATCATTGGTATATTCATGGTCATGTTGAAGTGGCAGGACAATATGCAGAAGTGTCAAAATATATGATACGTTTATGAAAAAGTCTGTTCTGGATATGACCTCCGCCCTCGTTTCCATTTGCGTGACTGACTTGACATACAGTGTTTATCATATTTTTCGGTTTATAAGATGCTGTATCTTGGAAAACGGAAAAAAATAATAAAAAAACACCAGAACTGTTGCCCGATATGCAGTAATTTTCACACAAGAACACGCTCACTATTCATTATCTTCATTCAGCAGTATTCATCAGCCATTATTTTCATTAAAGCTCACTTAAAAACTTATGGTATACAAAGAATTGTAAATGGTGTTGATGTAGCAGATGATACAGGTGGACATGAGTAAATACCCTCATATACATACCGTATTTGACGGTATATAAGACGCAACTTTTTCCCCAAAAAAGGCTCCCAAAATCACCCCTGCGTCTTATATGTGAAGGCAAGGCCTCTGACGCTCACTACAGGAGGCTGATTTTACCCCAGATGGTTATGTCTACCTACAGTAGCCTGGCTCCATTAATAATATTACCAGTACTTACTGAAACATTATTATTGTGAATTATTATCTTACATTATTACTATCCGTACTGAAAAGAAATATCGTAAAGAATTACGCTACTTACGGTATACCAGCTGTTCAAATAGTAAACATACACCTGGGCGAGTTTGGTGGCTGAGCACCATCTATTGTCACTTGTGGGAAACCGCTAAGTTGTCAGTTTGTGTATTATGAGTGCATACCAGCTTAGTACCTCTTGGTACAACGAGTCTATGATCAAAACATAAACTTCGTGGTACCTCTCCCATCCTCAGCACCATGGCTACGAACAAGCGACACAGCTACACCATTAGCTACAAGCTGAAGGTAATGGATTATGCTAAGGAGCATGGGAACAGGGCAGCAGCTAGAGTTTTTGGCCCTCCTCCTACTGAGAAAATGGTACGTGCCTGGCGACAGCAAGAAGACGAACTTAAGACCGCTAACAAAAGTAAACATAACCTTCGTTCCCCACGTCCACAGTGGCCTGAACTTGAAGATGACGTAAAGAAGTGGGTGGTGGATGAGAGGAGTTCAGGGAGATGTGTTTCTACGAAGATGATATTGAATGAGGCTAGGAGAGTTGCAGAAGAACGCAGTATTCAGAACTTCGTGGGAACAGAAGGTTGGTGTTACCGGTTTATGAAACGGCAAGGTTTATCAATTTAGATGTGTTTGTGAACAAGCCATTTAAGAAGAACATGCGAGAACACTGGAACAAGTGGATGAGAGATGCAGATCATGACCTAGTCAGGGGTGCTAGGTGTGCGCCGCACACCCTCAGCCAGAGAGAGAAATTTATGATAGTTATAAATAAATTCAGCAGTAAGTGGGAAACAATATTTTTCTTATTGTTTTTAGCCCTGTTATAATATTTTGCACTATAGGTGTTCTGTAGAAGCACTGCACACCCAATAATCAATTGTATCATTATGTAGCATAGCGCGTACGGTGGAGTGGGAGGGCAGACTGTTGAACATATGGAGCTGGGTGTGCGGCTCTACAAATGCACACTGCTTGCGTTCGTTTTTGCTGTTGAAATTTTGTATTGGCTAGAAGGTATAAAGTGTCTGCCGTTCATTATATGGGCATAATTAAGACTTGCAGGAATTATAATATAGTATTTATTATGAAACCAAATGTTATTAAGTCACTGAATCAGAAATAAAGATTGAGTGCAACCTAAGTCATGGACTCTCTTACCAATGAAACAACGGAAGTAAATTGAGTTGCCAAGTTATACTAACTCAGTTTCATTGACGCCAGTGTCGAGGGAGCATGTGCATTTCCCTTGACTTCTAGCTAATTGACAGTAGTTGTGACTTGTGAGTATATTGTAATTATTATTGTGTTGCGGTGTGTTTGCATCTTGATGATGGCATTACCATGGCGATGGGAAAAGAGGAGAGATGGTAGTGAATGTCCTGCGGCGGAAGGACACGAGAGAGGCAACCTCCTGCTGCTACGCTGGTATTCTTAAAAAAATCTTTCCCTTGAAAAGCGGCTACGCTGGTATAGACGGTATTTGTGGTTATGTGACTGGTATTAAAGTGGCTCATATAACTGTGGTGTAATAGTGGGTGATAAGACAGTGTTACAGGTGGTGGACAGTGGACACATGTTGTGGTGTTGTAGTGTTGTGGTAACCTGTGACTGTGGCCGGGGTAGAGTCTCTGTGAGCTGTGACAGTGACCTTGAGGACTGCTGTGAGGTGCCACATTATTACACCAGGGAAATGTGTTGATGGGAGCCATTTGTTTGTGATGTGTTTTAAATTATACTATTACTGAAATTGTTTTGCTAATTTCAGAATATTCACAATGGCCAACAGTGTTGATGACATTCTGAAAAATCCGTTTTCATCTCGAAATTATGAAACCAAATTGAAAATAGTGAGTGATGGAAAGCCTAAGCCTGCATTAGACAATTTAGTATGTAAACATAAAGACAAAAAAAGTGAATATACAAGGAACTTCTCAACCTCCCATTATGAAAAAGTTGAATGGTTAACAGGATGTCAGCTACGATGTAAACTTTTTTGTTGGCCGTGTTTGCTGTTTTCACGAGAGAGTTGTGTATGGAATAAACAAGGATTCTCTGACTTAAACCATTTAACATTCCTGTCACAAAAGCATGAAAAATCACAGGCTCATGTTCAAGCTTTCTTGGCTTATAAAATGTTTGGCAAGCAAAGAATTGATACATTAATTGACAGTCAAAGAAAAGCGGAAATACACAAACACAATGAGCAAGTAAACAAAAATCGTGAAATTTTGAAAAGACTAATAGATACAGTGTGTTATCTAGCCAAACAAGAACTTCCTTTTCATGGTCATGACGAGTCCAGTGCATCAGTTAATCGAGGTAATTACATAGAATTCCTCAATGTACTCAGGAAATATGATTCTCCCTTAGATACCCATTTAAATACTTCAACAGTATTTCAGGGAACTTCACCAGTTGTGCAGAATGACATCATACAAGCTGTAGCTGACGTTCTTATAGACCACATAAAAGTAGAAACAAACTCAGCATCCTTTTTTGCCATTATACTTGATGAGACTTCTGATGTAATGTCCAAATCACAGATGTCAACAGTTTTGCGGTATGTCCATGATGGTCAAGTGCATGAGAGGTTTGTTGGTTTTTCTGATGTAAGTGATAACCGTACTGCTGATGGACTGTTCAGGCATGTTGTGAAGATAGTAGAAGAATTTCAGATTAAAGACAAACTGGTTGGCCAGACATATGATGGGGCGAGTGTGATGAGTGGGCATGTTAATGGACTGCAGAAAAAAGTTTTAGATGAGTATCCCCTTGCTATTTTTACACACTGCTATGCTCATATATTAAATTTAGTTCTTCAGCAAGGTCTTTCTAGCATTAAGCAGTGTAGAATATTTTTTCAAACCCTGGGTGGTCTAGCAGCCTTTTTTTCTAAGTCTTCTAAGCGAGTGTATGCTCTACAGGAATTTATTGCAAGGAAATTGCCCACTGTTGCACCCACCAGATGGAATTTTACCTCTCGTTTAAGCAACACAGTTCAGGAATACAGGCCCCAACTAGTAGAGTTTTTCCAGCACATTATTGAAAGCTCTACAGATTGGGACAATGACACTGTTGTGAGAGCACAAGGATTTAAGAGTTTTCTGCAAGATTTTCAAACAATTGTTCTGCTTGAAATATTTTCTAAATTATTTGGATATACCGATATGTTGTACAATGTGCTACAAAGCAAAGTGTTTGATGTCCTGTACTGCAATAAGAAAATAAATGAGGTTTCGCAAAAACTTATGCATGACAAGGAACACGAATTTGAAAACTTATGGGCTTCTGTTGTCTCTAGTAGAAGTAGTAGCAATGATGATGACCAAATTTCCCAAAGACCTAAAAGGGTTAGTGTAATGGTTGATGAGGATGAAAAAAATTCTTATCTAACACTCTATCAGAATATAGTAGAAAGTGTATGCATGCAAATTAAGACCAGGTACTCTTCCCTTTCAAAGCTTGAGTTTTTCCAACTTCTTTGGCATGAGAAATATGAAGTGTACCAGAGACAGTTCCCTGATCACTTATTAACCAAGCTAAAGGATTTCTATGCCTCTCTCTTTGACTACATTCGCTTGAAGAATGAACTTGTTGTACTATATTCATCTCCTGAGTTTGCAGACAAAAGTGTGCATGAATTAGTGGAATTCATGGTGAAAAACGGACTTAATTCTGGTTTCCAAGAAGCATTCCGGTTGGCTGAATTAATCTTAACCATACCAAGCAACACAGCTTCAGCAGAGCGCTCATTTTCTGCTCTAAAAAGAATAAATTCATGCTACCGTGGAGCACAAAGTCAACTGAGTCTGAGTGGCCTCAGTTTGCTCTCCATTGAAAAGAACTTGCTGACTGAAGTTAAACAGAGAGGCTCTTTCTATGATGAAGTCATGAACAAGTTTATATCAAAAAAACAAAGAATAGAGTTGAATTATAAGTAATCAAGTATGTCAGCCACTCAACCATTCTACTGTGTAATTTAGGTGGTAAGCTTAGCTAATCAAAATTAATAAATTTAATTATTCTAAATTTACACATAACATTTGCTTTATTTTCCAACTAACAGTATGAATAATTATAAAATTGTAATTACACACACACACACACACACACACACACGAGGAGAGAAGGGAAAGAGGTGATTTGATAAATGTCTATAGAATGGCGAATGGTATGGAGGACATGGATAGGGAAGACTTTTTACCCTTGGATACACGGAATACAAGAGGACATAGTTTAAAATTGAAAAAGGAAAACTGTAGAAGTGACATCAAGAAATATAGTTTTCCTCATAGAGTTGTAGATAAATGGAACGAACTGGGCGAGGAAGTTGTGAAGGCTGGGATTGTGCATACTTTTAAGAAGAAACTAGATAAAGGATACAGAGACGGGATACCATGAGATTACTCCCCTCCCGTAAACCACAACTAGGTAAATACAACTAGGTAAAATACACACACCAGTAATTAGGTATATGTTAGTTATGGACAGACTCACTGTTCAGCACACCCAGTGACAGAAACCACCATTCGCCACTGTACCTAGTAACACCCACAAGAAGAATGAAGCGGCCTACCGTTGCACAAGTGTGTGACTGGGTGAAAAAATCTTGGGATGGTGTAAACACTGAAATAATTGTAAAGTCATTTAAGAAGTGTGGCATTAGCAATGCCCTTGATGGCACAGAAGATGATGCCTCATTTGAAGACAGTGATGATAGCAGCAGTGATTCCAACAGTAGATAATGAATTTTCTGGCTTTGATGATGATTAAAGTTTTTTCCATTTTCTTACTATGTTCAATAGTAGTACTGTAGTTTTGAGTGTTTAATATGAAGTATACCGTATATATGAGTTTCCACAAGTTAGTCAAAAGGGTTATTGAAAGATATTTATTGTCATTTATTGTTATGTTTTGCATATATTCAGTTCTACTGCTTGCTTTTTTATATACACAGTAATGTTCTATGCTAGATGTGGTTTTTGTAATATTTTCTGCTATACATAAGGTGCTTTCACTTGTATTGCAATTTTTTATAATGTAATGATACCTTGCCATAGAAGAACTATGCTGAAATATACTAATACACAAAAAACTTTTTTTTCCCTGAATATGCCCTGCTAAATTGGGGGTGCATCTTATATGCCCATGGGTCTTATATGCCGTCAAATACAGTATCTATTTTCTCACGTGTTAACAATATTAGTTGATTTGAATGTCATGGCATTCAAAATACTTGTAACAGGTAAGTACTGAGGTTACATCATATAAGAGGTTGAATTGAATAGGTACCTAAGCTAAACTCGTACAACATTCGTCTTGGAAGATCCGAGGGTATTTTTTAGGAAAAAAAAGTGCATCATATAAGTTGAATAATACGGTAGGAGGGATGCACTTTTCTTCTATTGGTGATAGGCTAAGTGAGATGAGTATATATATATTTGCATGGATGTGTTTATGTGTGCCTACTCTTGGCTACCCCCGCTTAGGGGGTAACAGACTAGTATATATATTAAGTGGAACCTCGGTATACGTCCTTAATCCGTTCCAGATCCCTGGACTTATACCAAATAGGACGTATACCAAAAAAAATTTCCCATAAGAAATAAAAGGAAAATGATTAATCCATTCCCATGAAAAAAAAATCCTATTGTTATTGGCATACAGTACATGTATTATACATTGATGGGGTTGTATAAATTTATTTTAAACTACTAAATACTAAAATATGTACTGTACATAAATTAAATACAGTACAGTACAAAAGAAATTAGATGAAATACTGTAAATGAAAATTTAAACTCACTTTACCTTGCCGAGAAGAGTCAAGTGCTTACTAGGATGGTGCTGAGAAGGGTGGAGGAGGAGGAGGAGGAGGAGATGTTATTGTTATTGTTTGGAAGGAGAGTCCCCTTCCAATAAAACTTTGGGAATCTTTGTTTGGTAAGCGATTTCACCCCCTTCACAACGTTAGCCGATTTTATAACGTCTTTGTTTTTCACAATTGTAGATACCGTCATTCTGGGCATACAGTATGCATCAGCCAAGTCCCGGATATGCATGCCACCTTCATATTTTTCAACAAACTCTTTTTTTCACCTCTATGGTGATCCTAACCATTTTCTTTGTTGCTTGGCTCTTTCTTAGAACTCATGGTTAATAAATTTACTAAAAACTTCATGAAAAAACAAAATCACATGAAAATTCACAGTTATAGTGCGGGTTGTTCACTCAATGGAAGGAAATGGTGTACTATCGTCTGACGCT
This sequence comes from Metacarcinus magister, assembly GCA_029783475.1. NCBI lineage: Eukaryota > Metazoa > Arthropoda > Malacostraca > Decapoda > Cancridae > Metacarcinus > Metacarcinus magister. Next base: position 10,160,806 of record JAPQNM010000013.1, read on the forward strand.
CGTGCGAGTCCTTTTCTAAACAAAGATCGTATGCCAAGCAAAACTTTTTGAGTCCAAACAGGTCATATACCAAGTTGGACTTATTCCAAAGTGGACATATACCGAGGTTCCACTATATATATATATATATATATATATATATATATATATATATATATATATATATATATATATATATATATATATATATACACACACCTTAATCCCGCATAGAATGTGTTCAGATAGAACGATTCTCTTATAGAACGAGCGACCAAAAATATTAAATAAAAATTATTTTACAGAATGATCATGACTATAGAACGAGGTGGCGGAAATAAGTGAAGCAAATCCGAGGAGTTCTTATACAGAACGAGCGTAATCATATTAAATGCACCCAGAGATGACGTAGTGCTGACGTCACAGGCGTCTGCGCCACTTGGGTGACTCTGTTCCCGCTGTAGCAGTTTGAAGCTTCCAGCTAGTGTAGAGTGACCGGGTGGAGGTGCGCATATGCGAGGTCACTAGCTCACTGCAGTGGGCAAAGGCAAAACACTCACTCACGTCAAGGACTAGTGGGGTGGTGAGAAAGAGAGAGGTGGAGAGAGAATAAATATAAAGTCGTACATACTATACATAGTGTACTCAACACATGTGTCAAGGTTTCAAGTGGTGCTCATCATTATTTACCTTGCAAAGAATCTTGGAAGTTATGTTAGGTTATGGTTAGGTTAAAGGGAGGGAAGAAGGAGACAGCACATCGTAGCAGGAGTGCTGCTGTGTTGTGTTTAGTTTTATTTACCTCCAATTATAGATTATGGTTTATTTACCTCTTACTATCTTTATTTAATTAATAAATAAACGCAATGATTACTGATAAAAGGGAACACGAGGCGGGAGACGAGGTACTGCTGGCGTCAAGGACTGATGGGGAGTGGTTGGTGTGTTTTACACACTAGGCAAGAATAGGTTAGGTTGAATAGGTTAGTACCATCAAACCTCGGTTTACGTACAATTCAGTTATCGACAATTTTTTTTATCAAAATTTTGTCCCAGTTTTTGTACAGTTGAAAATGGTCCATACCAAACTGGTCCACCTCCCCGTGTGACTCGGCCACTCATTTCCCGGAATCGAGCTCCCACACAAAGCATCCCATGCGTTCGTGACTTGGTCTGCCTTTGTTTTTCGTTGAGTGAGCATCACCCCAGGCATTCATCCAAAACATTTTGTAGTAATCCGTTGTTTTTTGTGTTTGTTTATTAAGTGGGACTGCTAAATAAGCCACCATGGGGACAAAGAAAGTTCTGAGTGCCAGCCCTTTGATAAAGAAGGCGAGAAACACGATAGAATTCAAGAAAGAATTCGTAGCAAAGTAAGAAAGTGGCGTTCACGAGGCCGATCTTGCAGGATATACTGTAAGTCCGCTTCAACGATCAGTTCCATCCTGGTGAAGAAAAAAGATATCAAGGAAGCTGATAATGCAAAAGGGATAAATGTACTAACGAAACAGATTGCAAACAATCAAAGATGTTGAAAAGTTGTTTGTGTGGATCAACAAACAACAGTTAACGGGATATAGTGTTTCAGAGGTGATGATTTGCGAAAAGGCAAGGCTGTTGCATGCAGATCTCGCAAAGAAATTGCCTGGAACAAGTGCTGCTGTTAGTGAAATTAAGGCCAGCAGAGGCTGGTTCGATAAATTCAAGAAGCGAACTGGCATACACAGTTTAGTAAGTAATGTTAAATGTTTATTTGTCCATTTCATTAGTCACTTATATTAATTTCTCATTGTTTTCTGTATATAAAACTATAGTTATTCTCTATAAAATGTATTTTTTGTTAATATTTTTGGGTCTTTCGAACAGATTAATTGGATTGACATTCTTTCTTATGGGGAACATTGCTTCAGTTTTCATACATTGGGTTTTCGTCAGACTTTTTTGAGTGGATTAATCACGAAAACCGAAGTTCCACTGTATTATAAGATTAAGTACAACCTACAAAATAGACAAATAATTTCATCACAAAAATGGGTGGAGCCCTTGTTTGGATATATTACTTATGGCATATAGATTTTAGAGTAGAATAGATTACCACTGGTAGTAATAGTAGCAGATAATCAAATTTTTTCAATCAGCTATGTCAGAAAGTTAGCCTTCTTCCTGGTTATGTGAAGGCAGACCCACGCAATCTAACAAAACTAGACGCAATGATGATAGTTCAGTATTATCATGGTCTCTGTCATTCAGCTATGAAGCATGTTAAGTTGAAAAGGTGTATTACTCAAGTTGGTAGCTGTTGAAGTGTTCTTTGCGTAATCCAATATATCTCATTTGATTATTCAATATGTCTTTGAGTTACTAGAAGTGACAAGTGTCTTGTATCTTCCTCACTTTCATCAGTTTTGGGAGGTTCATAATTCTTGCTTGCTTGCTTGCTTGTCCACATCTTCATCTTGAAAGGGGAACACGAGGAGAGGATGACAAATAATTTTTTCTCCGGCCCTTTTCCACTTTGATTTCGTCACATTAATCTACACTGCTTT
>JAPQNM010000013.1:10170830-10213330 GCA_029783475.1 Metacarcinus magister
TTTACTTCAACCAGATGGCCCCACAGCTGTCTCTTCTTTCTCTAAAGCTGAACTCTTCGCTCAAACCTTTGCTACCAACTCTACTTTGGATGATACTGGGCATATTCCTCCTACTCCTCCACCCTCTGACTACTTCATCCCTAAAATTAGAATTCTTTATTATGACGTTTTCCAGGCCCTCTCTGGCCTTGATTCTCGGAAGGCTTACGGTCCGGATGGAGTCCCTCCTGTTGTTCTCAAAAACTGTGCTTCCGAACTCGCTCACTGCATGGTCAAGCTCTTTCGTCTGTGTCTCTCTACTTCTACCTATCCTTCTTGCTGGAAGTTTGCTCACATTCAACCTGTCCCTAAAAAGGGTGACCGCTCCAATCCTTCTAACTACCGCCCTATAGCTTTGATTTCCTGCCTTTCTAAAGCCTTTGAACATGGGTATAGTTTACCCGAGGCTAGTGACGTCATACGCATTTCACCCCCGCCCCCCTAAGGCAGGATGCTGGGAGTCTCTGTAGCTTCAGTCTAGCGAACGCTCTCATAGAGTGAGGTCACGTCCGTCAGCTACTCTGCTTTGATTTCCCGCTAGACCCCAATTTGGGTACAGTTTACCCGAGTTCAGTGCTAATTATAGTAAAAAAAAACTGGGTAACCTGTACCCGAGTTCAGTGGTAATAGCGTACAAAGATAAATTATAGTGATGGTGTAGTGATAACTTTCTCTCTTTTCAGGCTCTAATTCTTATTTCAGGTGACTAATAGTGCGAACTTGTCCCTGAAATGGCGAAAGGACAAAACCTGAGTGAGCTGGAGATTAGTGAAATTCTCTTTGCTTCAGATAGTGACGACGAAATTGATTGTGTTGAAACTGGTGTACTTTATGACAGTGAGAATGATAAAGAATATGTTTCAGAGCCACATGAAATGGGTGAAAGATCAGACAGTGTATCTGAAGAAGACGTTCCTTGCCGACGCAAGCAAACAAAGGCGGTTGGTGGGAAGACAAAGAGGCCTAGGCGTCTCCCCCCCACCCCCTCGCCTCTTATCACAGCTGATAAGCCTACTGCTGGCCCATCCTGCTACTCTGCTGCTGTTCCTGTACAGTACCCTGCTGTGTCATCAGGCTCTGATGACCCTGACGACCCTGAATCTGCTGCTGCTGTTCCTGCTGCCATCCCTGCTGCTGTTGCTGCTGTTCCTGCTGTTCCTGCTGCCACCCATGCTGCTGCTGCTGCTCCTGCCGCCACCCCTGCTGCTGCTTCTCTTGCCACCACCCCTGCTGCTGCTGCCCCTGCTGCTGCCCCTGCTGCAACCCCTGCTGCTGCTCCTGCTGCTCGCCAGCAACAACGTCGACGACGTGCAGATGATGGGGAGTTGCTAGTGACTTTTAACTTTTCAACAATCAAAAGTCGCTCTGGCTATGTGTGGCACACAAGGCCTCAGGTAGGTGCAGCAACCAGGACAGCAGCCCGAAATATTGTGGCATCAATTAGGCCAGGTCCCACACAATCAGCTACTACTGCCACCACACCTGAAGAGTGTTTACGCCTGTTTGTGACTGATGCCATGGTGAATCTGATTGTGGAGTTCACCAACAAGAAGATTGATGTTGTTGCCAAGAGGTACAGGAGACAGACAGCGACTGTACAGCAAACAACAGCAACAGAGATACATGCCCTGCTAGGTGTCCTTATATTCAGTGGTTACAGAAAAGATAACCACCTGAATACTAAGGAGTTGTGGTGTCCTGTGGCAGGGGCTCCTTTCTACAAGGCAGCAATGTCTGAGGTGCGTTTTTGCTTCCTGCTGTACTGCCTCAGGTTTGACGACATGGCCACACGGACGCAGAGGCAGGCTACTGATAAATTCGCCCCAGTCAGGGCTGTGTGGGACATGTTTATGGCCTGCTGTGAGGACAACTACACACCCAACGAAAACCTCACAGTAGATGAGCAATTGCTGGCTTTTAGGGGTAGGTGCCCTTTTAGGATGTATATCCCAAATAAGCCAGCAAAATATGGGATAAAAATTGTTATGGTGAACGATGTGGAAAGTAAGTACATGTTGCAAGGTATCCCCTACCTAGGGAAACAGGGCACAACAGCAAGACATGGACTGCAACTCGGCCACATTTTCACCAAAGACCTCACACGCCTCTACCGCCAAACAAACAGAAACATCACCACCAACAACTGGTTCACGTCTGTGCCTCTCATACAGGACATGCTCAGCAAAGGGCTGACATTGGTGGGGACAGTGAGGGCGAACAAGGCAGAAATCCCTGAGGTAATGAGGCAGAAGGACACCCGCACACCTGGCAGCTCAGCATTCCTGTTCACGAAAGATATGACACTCGTTTCATATATCCCTAGGACACAGACAAGCAAGAAGAATGTGCTCCTGCTGTCAAGTATGCACACACAGGCATCGGTGGATAATGTCAGTGGGAAGCCCGAGATCATTGACTTCTATAATGCAACAAAAGGAGGGGTCGACACGTTTGACCATATGTGTGCATCTTATAACTGCAGCAGAAAGACAAATAGGTGGCCATTGTGTGTGTTCTTTGGGATGCTGAATGCGAGTGTCCTAAATTCTTGGATCATTTACCAGAGCAACACTGCCAGAGTAGGAGGCAGCGCCATGCAGAGACGAAAGTACATGCACGAATTATCCCTGCAACTCATCAGGCCCTCAGCTGAGGAACGACTCAACACCCTAACACAGCATCGACAGGTGAAGCTGGCCATCAGACAGGTGTGCTCCCTCAACCTCCCCTCTGGCACGGCTGCAGGTGCAGGACCATCGGCAGCTGAGATGAGGGAGCCCATGGTACGGTGCAGCAAGTGTCAGTCAAAGGCAGACAAGAAGACACGTTTCAGGTGTCACAGCTGCCGCCAACCTGTCTGCCCGAGCCACTACTTCCCTTACTGCTGTGATTGCGTCTGAGGCTGAGGTAGGTAATATACATGAAATGTTTTTTTTTCGTGTGGGTGTGTGCAAATGTGTTAGATTTATATAACTAAAACCATTAGGATGATTTTATTAGCCACCACAATCTCATACCAATAAATAGTGGAAAATAATGATAAGTTTCCATATCAGTGACAGGAGGTTGCAAGGGATAGACACCAATGGAGATGCTTGGTGTGAGCGGTCATGAGTCAGTCTGTATTGTATCTTAGTAGTCATTTACAGGAGGTTTCAAGGGGTTTCATAACAGAAAAACACATTTTTGAACAATAATAATTTATGTTTTTTCCCACTCTCTTCCCTACAGTTTGTGCATCGTCAGTGTCATGAAAAGTCTCTGGAAGAAGAGCCTGACATCCTTGGAGGCCTGTGGGAACGTTTGGGCGAATTCTATGGAAGGGGGTTTTTTTTGGTGATTTTTTCACCAAAATTATTGAAAAAATTTCATTTTTTGACTTTTTTTTGGTATTTTTATAATATACCTTTCTTAAAGGAAGTACGGGTTTCTAATAGTTTCACCCTGCCTTCCTTCCCCGGAAGGATGCAGCAGAACAAACAGTCCCAAACTTTGCCACAGGGGCGTAAACACTGACTACAACTCACAGTTTACGCCGGATGAACTCCTTGCCCTGAAATCCTGTAAAGGCTCCAGTCCTGGTCCAGATCAAATATCTTACAGTATGCTCCAAAGTTTCGGCCCTAGTTCACTCATTAAATTACTCTCCCTTTACAATAGAATCTGGACCACTCATACTTTCCCCCAATCTTGGCATTTTGCTCACGTTATCCCAATACCCAAAAAGACTGGTCGTCTTACGGACCCCAGTGCATTTCGCCCTATTGCGGTCATGAGTTGTCTCTGTAAGGTCATGGAATGTATGATTAACAAAAGGCTGCTTTTTGTTTTAGAAGCAAAAGGTGTGTTAAGTGGTCAACAATCGGGTTTTCGTAAATACCGAGGCACGATGGACCACTTAATGCACCTGGAGCATTGTATTTCAGAGGCTTTCGCCAAAAATGAATTCATGATAGGAGTGTTCTTGGACATTCACAAGGCCTTCGACATGACATGGCGACACGGTGTCCTCATGAAACTCCATGCTCACGGTTTAAGAGGTAACTTGCCTATTTTTGTTTATAATTTCTTACAGGACAGAACTTTCTCTGTCAAGCTTCCCGATAACGTATTCTCGGACATTTATGTCCAGGAAAATGGGGTGCCACAGGGTAGTGTTCTTAGTCCTACTTTATTTTGTGTTATGATTAATGATATTCTGTCATCAACTCCTGTCCCAAGAAATCTTAAATACTCGCTCTGCGCTGACGACTGTGCGTTAGGGCATTCGTCGCCAAACGCGCAGTTCTCGGCTGGACAGATTCAAATTGCTCTTGACTCCGTCCAACAGTGGGCCTCTCTGTGGGGATTTAAGTTTTCTGTTACAAAGTGTATCGGTGTAGTTTTCACTCAACGTAAAATTCCTGCTTTGCATATTTCTCTTCAAGGTCAGCCGATACCATTTCAAAATTCAGTTAAATTCTTGGGTCTGCATTTTGACAGCAGACTCAATTGGAAAACACACATAAATAATTTGTTAGTTCGTTGCCATAAAAAAGTCAATGTCCTAAAATACCTATCAGGTACTTCATGGGGAGCAGACAGAAAATCTTTATTAATGGTGTACAAGTCCTTAATTCGTTCTCACTTAGACTATGGCTCACCGGTGTATGGGTCTGTGTTGGACGCAACACTGAGGAGGCTGGATTTTTTTCAGAATGTATGTCTGCGAATGTGTCTTGGAGCCCTGCGGTGTACACGCGTGGGGCGTTTGGAGGTTGAGGCAAATATACCACCACTGAGTGTGTGACGTGACGGCCTACTACTGGCATACGGCCTGTCAACGGCCCGAAAGACTCCACTCGATCTCATGGCAGCTACTGTAATTAAACAGCACCACCACCTCCACACTGGTCGACACCGTCCACTAGCTGTCCGCCTTCACACTATATGCCAGAAGTGTGAAGTGGACCTTGACGGTGTTGACCAGCTTGTGCAACAAATAAAAGCTCCTTGGGAGCCCAAAGCCACCATCGCTACAAAATGGCTTCCCCAACACAAGCCTGCCATGACCGAAGTGGAGATATGTCATCACTTCCGGGCTCTCGTTGCTAGCCTCCCTCCCTCCCTCCCTCCCTCTACCTTTACACTGACGGCTCCAAGTCGAGTGAATGTTTTTTTTTTATAGTGTTTGGTCGTGTGAATGTGCCCTCAGGTTCCGACTACCTTCCCATACATCGGTGTTTTCCTCAGAACTTTTTGCTATTGATAAAGCCATAGATTATGCACTAAATTCAAATCATAACGTAATTGTCATTTTCACGGACTCTATGTCAGCCCTTCAGGCGATAGAGTCCGGGCGCACGGATGCCAATGAAATCAAAGGCAACATTATTAATAAGCTAAATTCACGCCGTAAGTCTTTCTCTTTGTATTGGGTGCCTGGTCATTCGCGTATTTACGGGAATGAGCAGGCTGACATGCTGGCTAGGTCCACTGCAGAGCTCGAGGGAGCGTGGAACCTCCGTCGAGATCTACAGTCATGTCTCTCGGCTGCAAAATCATCAGTTTACCTCCTGTGGCAAAATCATATGTCATATCCTTTACACAATCCTTCCTTCCTTCCTTTCACCCATCCTTTACAATCCTTCCCCCATCCTTCCATCCTTCGTTTCCTTCACACACAATCCTTCATTCCCCCATCCTTCCATCCTTCTTCTCCTTCACACACAATCCTTCATTTCCCCATCCTTGCATCCTTCTTTTCTTTCACACACAATCCTTCATTCCCCCATCCTTCCATCCTCCCCTCCTACACTCACCATGGGCAGGATACATGGTCGCGTGAGTGTCATTGTGAAGGAACTCTGTATGACGGGATGGAAGTCCTGTATCTTGGTGTCCCTGTGTAGTGGTGACAGTGTTCCAGAGGTGATCACTACAGTCTGCTACTTGGTGAACACGGCCGATGGAGGAGTCAAGGCATCTGGCAAGGGGACATTTTTTTATTTTTTTTGGTTTAAGATGTCTGGAAAGGTATGGTGGGGGGGGGTGGGGGGTGGGTTCAAGATATCTAGAATGGCTATTTATTTATTTATTTCAAGATATCTGTCAAGGTAAGATTTTTCTTTTTATTCATTTATTTTTGGGGTTCTAGACATCCAAAAAAAAAAGGAAACAAAACACAGGGAGGGAAAACACAAACACAATAAAAACAAACACACACACACACACACACACGTACACAAACACAAAACACACACCCACACATCCTCACCATAAGTGGAGTATAGGGTTGATACCAAACCCTTGTAAGTATGTAGAAACAAGCCTCGCAAAGTTGGTCATAGCTACGAGGGGCGCGAGGTCACACATCCGTCAACTCCAGGGAACGGATGATGGATGACAGACGCTCAGAGCAGAACCTGGACAGATGAGGTTATAGAAATGGGTGAGAAAGGGTGATTTTACGGATGCAAGGAAGGTAGAAAGTTGGTTAAAGGATAATTTTAATGTAACAAAACTGGTATGATGGATGAGAGAGAGAGAGAGAGAGAGAGAGAGAGAGAGAGAGAGAGAGAGAGAGAGAGAGAGAGAGAGAGAGAGAGAGAGAGAGAGAGAGAGTGAGAGTGTGTGTCTTGAGAGGGCAGTTAGGCAGTCCAGTCAGGGAAACTAAATATTAATAGAGGTAAGGCTAATAGTGACAAAGGAAGGGGTAAAGAGAGGGAGGTACATGAACTTAGTGTCTTTTATACAAACAGTAGAAATGTTATAAATAAGATAGACACACTTAGAGGTATCGCATGTGTAGAAGAGTTAGATATTATAGGTATTACAGAAACTTGGTTAGATATTGCAGGCAAACATTTCTTATCTGAAGTAGGTATAAATGGATACACATTTTTTCACAAGGATAGAGAAGGGAGGAGAGGGGGAGGTGTAGCACTGTACGTTAAAAACACATTAAATAGCTATGTCAATACCACAATAAAAACAGATAGGAATACGGAATCATTATGGATTGACATTATAGGAGGGAAAAAGTTTGTTGTAGGGATCATATATAGGCCACCGGATTTAGACGAAGCAGCTAGTGCACCCCTGATGCAGGAGCTTGCAAGGGCATCTAGGTATAATAATGTGTGCATTATGGGGGACTTTAATTATAGAAGAATAGACTGGGATAGTATGACAGGAGACAAGAGCTCGGAGGAATTCTTAAATGTCGTCCAGAATGTTTTTTTCACACAACTTGTAAGGGAACCGACGAGACAGGGAAATTTTTTTATCTAGTCTTCACGAATAATGAAACTTTGGTCAGTCAGGTTGAGATAGGAGCTAGATTTGATGTTAGTGACCACCATGAAATTAGATTCAAGATTAATGCAAAGAGGGAGGTAGAACAAAACACTTGAGTACCAGATTTTAGAAAAGCCAATTACCAGGGCCTTAGATACCACCTGCACAGTATAGATTGGAAGGGAATGGGAGTAGGCAGAGAGGAGGATCAAAGCATTGAGGTAGAATTGCATTATAATAGCATAGTTAGGGAAATTCATACAGGGCAGGAACAGTATATACCTAAGAGGAGGATTAGGTCAAATAGAAATGATCCAAAATGGATGAATAGCAGCATTAGAAGGGAAATTTGATTAAAAAGGGGACTCTATAGGAGAATTAAAAGGGGAGAAGTACAGATAGTAGGGCAGTATAACGACCTAGCTAGGAAAGTTAAAAAGGGTATTAGGACCGCAAAGAGGAATTATGAGGTTAGGATAGCTAGGGATGCCCAGAAGGATCAAAAGGGATTCTATCAGCTGTACAAGGCAAGAGCAAAGTATAGAATAGGACCTCTTATAGGAATGGATGGCAGTTTGATAGAAAATGGTGAGGAAATTAGTAAGGAATTAAATAAATACTTCTTGTCCTTATTTTCTCAGGAAGAGTCGGGTAGGGGAACTGGAGCCAGTACAGATCTTTAGGGGACAAGAGGTTGATAAATTAAGCAACATAGTCATACGTAGGGAAATAGTTAGCAGGGAAATAGATAGACTTAAAAAGACAATCTCCAGGGCCGGACGACATCTTTCCGAGGATTCTTAGGGAATGTAGAGAAGAACTCGTTGAACCCATTGCGATGATTTTTAGAAAATCCCTAGACACAGGATTAGTTCCTAGGTTATGGAGGCAGGCAAATGTAGTTCCTATATTCAAGAAAGGAGATAAGGCAGAAAGTAGTAACTACCGCCCAATTAGTTTAACATCAGTGGTAGGTAAGATGTTAGAAGCTATCATTGCAAGGGCAATTAGAAAACATTTAGATGAACACAAGCTAATTAGACATAGTCAACATGGTTTTAGCAAGGGGAAGTCCTGCCTCACAAATTTATTATCCTTCTATAGGAAAGTATTTGAAACCATAGATAAGAGGGACGAGTATGATATAGTTTATTTGGACTTCAGTAAAGCCTTTGACAGAGTACCCCATAGGAGACTGTTAAGTAAAGTCAAGGCTCATGACATAGGTGGGAAGGTACTAGAGTGGATTAGGGGATGGGTTACTAATAGGGAACAGAGGATACAGATTAATGGGAAGAAATCAGATTGGGGTGATGTCACTAGTGGGGTTCCACAGGGATCAGTACTAGGACCATTGTTATTCATAATCTATATAAATGACTTAGAGACAGGAATAAACAGTGATATCAGTAAATTTGCCGATGACACAAAGATAGGAAGACCGGTAAAGAATATAAATGATGCTAGGATGCTGCAGGTAAGATGACTTAAATAGGCTGTACGAGTGGTCAGAGAAATGGCAGATGCAGTTTAATGTTAACAAGTGTAGCATTATGAGCGTAGGTAAAGGTAATAGGCCTGTAGACTACACATTAAATGACACTACCTTAGGAAGGTCATCTAGTGTGAGGGACTTGGGAGTTCAATTAAGCAGTGACTTGCGCCCCAGGGAACAGTGTATTATAGCTAGAAATAGGGCCAACAAGATACTGGGATTTATTAGTAAGTGTGTGACAAATAGGAGTTCTGAGGTCATTCTGAGGTTGTATTTAGCGCTAGTTAGATCCCATCTAGATTATGCAGCTCAATTTTAGTCCCCTTATTATAGGAAGGATATAGGCTCCTTGGAGGCAGTTCAGAGAAAAATGACCAAGATGATTCAGGAGCTGAGAAATTTACCCTACAAAGATAGGTTAAAACATCTTAATCTCCACACCCTAGAGAGAAGGAGGGCAAGAGAGGATATGATTGAGGTTTTCAAATGGGTAAAAGGAATTAATAAGGGAAACATTGATCAGATTTTAGAAATTAGTAGTCAGGATAGGACACGTGGAAATGAGTACAAGCTAGAAAAACTTAGATTCAGGACAGACCTAGGTAGATAATGGTTCACTAACAGAGTGGTGAACGATTGGAATAGGCTGGATAAACACGTAGTAAGTGCTGAGTCAATAGGTAGCTTTAAAAGACGGTTGGATCAGAGTATGGATAGGGATGACAGGTGGGATGGCTAAATATTGGATTATTCCAAGGGTGGGAGACAAGGAACTGCCTCGTGTAGGTCATCAACTGGCCTCTTGCAGTCTCCTCATTTCTTATGTTCTTATGAAAGAGAAAGAGAGAGAGAGAGAGAGAGAGAGATAACCTTACCTTAGAGGCTTCCGGTCAATAAACGCACTTGCATGGATGTCCTTCCGGAAGCCGCATGGCGATTCCTGTACAGCGTGGGTGACTGTCAGCCGCATCTTCATGAAGTCAACCAACCGCCGCATGAAGGAGATGAAGTAGTCAGCCATACAGATGTTACCAGGGACGTTTTCTGTAAGTGGATGAAGGAGGATGAGTGGATGGATGACTGTTGGGTGAGGATTGGTTTTGTGAGTTAGAAATATTTAAGTTAGAGTTGGATGACAGATGTATGGCTTGAAAATTACTCTTAATTCTATTTTCTCACTCATAAAAAATATAATGTGTTTTATTAATGAAAAATATATAGAAACATACAAAAATCCTAATACATTTTCTTAAATTATACTTTTTTTTTACCACATTTTTTAATCTTTACAATATATTTGAAAATTATATATATTTGCAGATTTTTTCAAAAACATTCTCTTCTCTGTTACGTGCGAGTGAATTTCAAGGGATAACTGTATGAGTATATACGAATGACTGGATGTAAGTAAGTAAAAAGTAAAAAAATAAAATAAATAAATAAATAAAAAATAATTAACATCCACATCCAAATCCGCATCCACTTACAGCATGTCTGGCAAGGAAGTACAGACATCATCCCTTCTGGTTCCCAAACTCCCTTAGGTCATCAAAGTTGTAGCAGCCGGACGGGAAGGGAAACTCGCCCTTGGAGGTCAAACTTCTCAAAAAAGTCACATTGTGGTATTGTGTCATCCCGCTGAGCCCTTGAACGCACCTAAGAGGCTGTGAGAGCATGGCAGCCACTGTCTATGATCTTGGAGTCCCGGGCTTTGCTCACCTAAAGGAGATATGGTAGAGTTTATCCTGTTATATTAAGGTTTTCTGTAATGAAGGTTTTCATAAATGATTTGTTTAGCCAGAGGATAAATGTTATAGTTTATCTTTTCTGTAATGAAGGTTTTCCTAAATGATTTGTTTAGCTAGAGGATAAATGTTAATAGTATATCTTGTTTTTGTGTATATTGGAGTTTGATTTCTTTAGCTAGAAGTGAAATGTTTATAGTTTATTCTACCATTTGTCTGTTTTCTTTTATCAAGATTTTTTAATTATCAAGCCAAACAGCCAATTCAAACATCAAACAAAACATAATTAATAGATGACAATACGTATATATTTCCTTAATTACCAAAAACAGTCACTACAAATAAAACATCAATAAACATCAATCCGATAGTTATCCTTGTTAGGTGGGTGATGAAAAATACAAGTGGTCGAGAAGGTTGAACAACTCTACGGTGCCGACATATCACGTTTAACTTACCCGGGCAACACACTTATTCATTAACAGGTGTAACGGGGAGCGTGTATGCGGCACAGGTAAAGCTAAAGGTTACAGGTAATAGTGTACAGGGATTGTATGTCTTAGTTACGCTTTGCCACGGTGCTCCATTTCCGTATCCTTGGTGATTTACAGAGTTTCATGTTCCGTCCGCCCCCCCCCCACATCTTCCCCTCCCCTCACCTCAGGATTGATGCAGAGGTGTTTGCGTGAGGCCAAACCAACACCTGTAATGTTGGACGCCTCACCTGTCTCCTTCTCTATGTACAGCCTCAGTTGACACATCTCCTCTATCACCTGAAGGAAGGAAGGAATATATAAATAAATAAAGGGAATATTACCTACTAAATAAATAAATAAATGGGAATATATTATCAAGTTAATATAGGTTTTATTTTAAGCAGCTCCTCTATCACCTGTGGAATTAATATATAAATAAATAAAAGGAATACTACCTGTTAAATAAATAAATACAGGTAGTATTACCTGTTATATTAATCATTAAATAAATAAAGGGAATGTTTTATACAATTTTAGTTTATGCAGTTCCTCTATTAAATGTTTAATAAATAAATAAAGTGAGTATTTCATCAAGTTATGAAACAATAAAATTTTTTATGAAGCTCATCTATTACCTTTTGAATAAATAGATAAAGCGAAAATTACCTGTTAAATAAATAACTAAACATTTTGCTGAGTTACTATACAATTTATAATAATGAGTTTTGGCTCTGAAGCAGTAGATAAACTTATTAGGTTAGGTTGGCCGAGTGGTCAGAGCACGGAGGAGGAGGACTCGATGACCTGCGCTCAAATGCTGACGGAGCTTGGCCATTTTTTCAAGCTATCGTTGAGTGGCTGAAGAAACCCACATGCTGCTACTCAAGCCTGTGAGTGCATCGGAGACTTCAGGGGGCGGCATGAACCTCCACAGGCGTCACTTAAAAAATACTGCACCAACCACTAACGGGTGAGTCATCCATTGACATCACGGCTCTCAATAACTCCTACAGGGCATCAGAGGCCTACACAAGATTTCCTACAGCTGCTAGAGGCCATGACATATATATATATATATATATATATATATATATATATATATAAAAAAAGTATATATTTAGTTTTAGAATGGGTGGATGATATGGTACGTACATACATACATAGTAGATGTGTGGAAAGGGGATTAATTATAGAAAATATACAAGTGGGTGAGTGGAGGTGAATTTTGTCTCACTACATTAATTAATGTGACACTTTAGAAGCAATTCAATCTAATCCAATGCATTATGTACAGCTACACCATCAATCTACCGGCTCCATTGGTTCCAAAGTCATTTCTCAATTAACCATTTTGTCAAACCAGCCAAATATATCTCTAACCTTTTACCATAGTCCAGTTTTTTCAACATTTCAACTTTTCTTGGATTAACATGGAACAGTGTTTATGTTTGGCACACCATTGTCACCATCTCTCTTAGAAGCCATAGCCAGGGTTAAACAACATGAATAAGCAATCAATCTTACAAAATAAATGTATTCCCACCCAGTTGTTGTGTTGCGTAAACTATCCTAGCTAGTACGTGATACATATAACGCAATCGGTGCCATCTAATATACTACACACACACACACAATCACACTGACACACACAGACAGACTTAAGAAGATGGATTTGAAAGTGTTTAACAGGCAATGTGTGATATTAACAGTGTGTATCACAAGCTTTGACTCTTGAATATCAAAAAAGGATTTATGGTTAAACATCAATTTCTATGGTTTCAGTACTGTATGTATATTGCTTTTCAACAACATCGTAACATCAAAATGTAATTAGTTTGCGGATTAGAATAGTTTGGAATTTCAAGTAGGTAATAATTTTGTCTGTATTTGAGGTGCCGGGCCATTGGTTGGCAGTAAATCAGTGATATAACTGTACTTTCAAACCACTCTCAAACTCACCTGTCTGGGTTTTTTTTAGAGACTAAAAGGTTATTGCAGGAGAGTTGGTATTCCACTTCTTTCATCACAGCGTCAGGAGCCTTGGAGGAAGACGAGGAAGCACCACCACTGGAGGATGGGGAAGGATCAAGGGAGTCACCAGCAGGAGGAGTGGTAGGCGCGGAGGTGGTCCTGAAGAAGGGTTTGGGGTGGGTGATGATGATGAAGTGGATGCAGCATTGAAAGCCTGTTCTGCCAAGCTAATGACCTGATCGGCCTGGCTTAGGACATCATCAGTGGGGGATACAGTGCAAGATTCTGTATCCATGGGCTCCTCTGAACTAGATGCTCCTGGATCAGGGTGAGAGGAAGGACCAGCTGATGAAGACGATAAGGAGGAGGAGGAGGAGGAGGAGGAGGAAGTGGAAGCAGTAGCAGCAGCAGTAGCAGCAGTGTTGGTCATAGGAATGTCTGAAGCCATGGAGGGTAGTGTTGTTGACTGTAGCGTCTGCAACTTTGCCCCCTGCTGAGCTGCTGCCTCTGCTTCCAAACTCCTGCTTGATGACTGTTGGAGGGCCAGCCGCATCTCCTCCTCCATGTATTGAAGGACAACCTTAATGCAAGTTTCCAATCTGAAGAAAGGCAACCCTGTTTGTTGTAATTTTGTGAGCAGGGCTGCTCGAACCTTATCTCCTGGAAAGCCCATTGCCAATGTGGCTTTAATGATGTTCAGTTAAGAGGTTAGGTTAAGTTAGGTTAGGTCAGGCTCCTCCTCAGTAATGGTTGTCTGAGCCCAGCCGGATGAACTGGCTTTGTTGGCCGGATGAGACCTCAGATAGAGTGGTTTCACCCGTCTAACCTGCAAAGGAAATTTATTATTATTTCAGAGATAATGTAAAAATATATAGGAATAATTTATAATACTAAATACCGATGATGTCATATGTGCTCCAATCATAACCTAAGAGTTCAAAACTAGAAAGAAATAGACTAGTCATCAAATTTTTGGGACAATTTGGTCTTGACAATTTAATCCCCAGGAACGTTTAACCTTTAGGGCAAAATTAAATATAAAACACTACTGTCATACTGTCTTAGACTGAAAATAATAAAATCAAAAGCCTTATTGTAAATAAATACTTGATCTAAACCATAAATACATCAACATATATTAATGGCCATATTATACGTCATATATTGAATCCCTCCTATATCAACACCATAATCATTCTTGTTTTCATCATTTAACACTATAGATGAATTAAAAAAGGATATATCAGCACAGTTTTCAAAATAAAGTACCATCAAACTATGAATTTTTTTTTTCTTTACATTAAAAGGGTACTGGCTAAGGGACAACAAAAAACGTTAAAAAAAAATCCTGCTTGTGGCCAGACCCTGTAAAGAGGACAGTAGGAGAAATAGAAGCAAGGGTTGGAGGTCCAGTTAACATTAGAAGTGTTTGTGTCTTATTCCATAGTGGAGTTTTTAGTGGAATGTAAACCTAACTCAGTCACATCTCATATCAAGGTTGGCTTTAAACATATGAACACCTTTGGCCGGCACTATCTCCAGTTGTCAACACACCTATAAGAAAAGTAGTGTTTTTTCATATCCCTGAGGCATCTTGTCTTCCTAAATTTGCTGCTCTGTCACCTCTTTATTCTGCATTGTTCCATACAAACAAATCATCCCTGTCAATTGTTTCTATTTCCTCCAAGAATACAAGGATAATAGACCTAATATTTAGTCTGTCTTCATATTCCAGGACCATCTTGTTGCTGCTCTTCATATCCTTTAACCTTTTCTAATAGTTTTCTTCTTTACACAGAAACCACAGCACCGTAGCGCATTGCAACCTGGGTCAAATTATTGCCTAAATCATTGTCAATTCTTCATCCATGTAGTATGTGTGTGTGTGTGTGTGTGTGTGTGTGTATTTACCTAGTTGTATTTACCTAGTTGTATATTACAGGGTTCGAGCGGGGCTCATAGTGCCCTGTCTCCATATCTAAATTTATCCAACCTTTCCTTGAATATATGTACATTATCTGCTGTAACGATCTCTTCACTCAAGCCATTCCACACATCCACGGTTCTATGTGGGAAACTAAACTTCTTAATGTTCCTTAGACATTGACTCTTTCCAATCTTCTTGGAATGCCCCCTCGTCCGTCTATTTCCATCCTCCTTCAGCATCACCAAATCATATCTGTCAATTTTTTCCATGTGATTTACTATTTTATACATCGTTATTAAATCTCCTCTCTCTCTTCTTTCTTGCAAAGTCAGCAGTCCCATTTCCTTTAGTCTTTCTTCATAGGTAAGGTCTTTCATCTCTGTGTGTGTGTGTGTGTGTGTTGAAAAATAAGGTTTCCATCATGACCTTCCTATTAATACTCAATACAGTGAATGACCTCCAATGCCGCAACTAACATTCACAAATTTTTCCTGACCTTCACTTTTGAAATTAACCTTTAAATAATGAATGGAGTGGTATTGGACACCCCTTCACTAGGTACAGGTTCCCTCTTCATTCCAACACCTTCAAACGCTACGCCAAGACCTTTGTCAATAATAATGCCATTTCCTACACAATCTTTTAATTTATCCGTAAGCGTATTCCAACCTCAAACATCTTAATTAAAAGAGGCAATATTATCCTATCTTAAACAAATCAAGACTGGCATAGCTATACAAGAATGTAAAAATACCTTGGTTTGATATTAAAAACACAAAAACAAGATTATAACAACACAACACAACACAACGCACCTTGTCGATAAAGTCCTGTCCCTTTTTGAGTAGGACGTAATTGCATTCTGGATACCAGCGAGCCTGTTCCTTCCAAGGGTCATCGTCCTTCCAACAGTTACACAGACCATTACCACAGTGGAAACAACGCACATGCTCGCTCAATCCTGTCGGGGGAACAAATTGATAAGTAATTAACATAAGATGAATTGATGGACTGCAAACATGCGGATAATATTGAAATAAAGTTAGCGTTAGGTTAGGTTAGCCTTGCAGGGATAGGTCATGACGTCCATGTCTGGCCAGCTTATGAGAATCTGTGCTTGTATTTTCTTATGAAATATCTACATGGATAGAGATGAAACAAGTACATGGTGTTGATATCAGTAGTTTTTTTTCAGTATTTGTCATCACTATGATCACAGCTACATTCACTACTAGTTAATTATTGTAACTTAGGTTTAAACTTACACAGTCACACTATTACCAACACTCACCACAATAGAAGAACCCAGTATATGCAAGTTGGTTTGGCATTTGTTTCACCCTATCAGGCCTATAACTATAACTATTTTCACGAACTAACTGTAAAAGGAAGTGTGTTCTGTTGGGGCCAGTGTGTTGGGGCAAACCTATGCTTGCCAACACCAAGTCTGTCTTCTGGGACGCCCTGGGGACACATACCATATCAATAGTGCATACAAGGCATTTTATCCCATAGTAATCCTAGTTCCAAGATGGAGTAACATAACAAGTGAGTGGAGCTAATGAGAATAAGAACATAAGAACATGAGAAATGAGGAGACTGCAAGAGGCCAGTTAATGACCTACACGAGGCAGCTCCTTGTCCCCCACCCTTGGAATAATCTAATGTTTAGCCATCCCATCTGTCATCCCTATCCATACTCTGATCCAACCGTCTTTTAAAGCTACCTATTGACTCAGCACTTACTACGTGTCTACCCAGCCTATTCCAATCGTTCACGACTCTGTTAGTGAACCAATATCTACCTATGTTTGTCCTGAATCTAAGTTTTTCTAGCTTGTACCCATTTCCACGTGTCCTATCCTGACTACTAAATTCTAAAACCTGATCAATGTTTCCCTTATTAATTCCTTTTACCCATTTGAAAACCTCAATCATATCCCCTCTTGCCCTCCTCTCTAGGGAGTGGAGATTAAGACGTTTTAACCTATCTTTGTAGGGTAAATTTCTCAGCCCCTGAATCATCTTGGTCATTCTTCTCTGGACTGCCTCCAAGGAGCCTATATCCTTCCTATAATAAGGGGACCAAAACTGAGCTGCATAATCTAGGTGGGGTCTTACTAGAGCTAAATACAACCTCAGAATGACCTCAGAACTCCTATTTGTCACACACCTACTAATAAATTCCTACGGCCTGTGCCTTATCATTTACCTGGTAAAGCATCTTTACAGTTATATTAGGTTTACATTGCACTTCAAAATTACTTCCATTTCCTGAACTTGTTAAATTTTGTCTGTTGTATAAACTATAAATAATCATTTGTTTAAAATGCATATAATACTTACTGCTTTCTAGGTATGATCCTGGCATGGGTCTGCCTGAGCCACACACATCCAGGCTCAAGGAGAGAGCTGGGAACACCTCGGGGCTTGGGATGATGCGGGATATAATGTTACTATGGACTATGGGAATGTTAGCCACAGGTTGACCCTTGATGAAAGGACAGTGTGGGAAGTGACGGTGATGCTCCTCCCTTGGTGTGTCTCCTATCTCCCATGCACCAACAATGCCTCCACAGAACCAGGGCTCTCAGAATAGATTTTCGGAATTACCTTAAATTATGAGGAAAATTACCTTAGATTCAAAGATTTTACGCCAGATTTCATTCTATGTTACTCCAGAATCACTTCAAATATATAATTGTTTTTCTTTTGGGTATACACTTCCATACGTGTATTTAAAAAAATGTGATTAGATAAGGAATGTATTAGCAAACACCAGTAACAAATTTAATAATGGTACTATTTTATTATCCTGTTTAAAAAATAGGATATGAAAGCCATGTGAGTTAAATTGCATCTTTATGAGGACGAGTGCTTCGTATCAGCACAGCTGTAGGCCTACACCAACCAGCACTTCCTGACAAATCCACAGTACCACATGTAATCCATTTATGATTCCACAGCAAAGCAACAAACCTAACATGCACACGATCAGTTTAATGCATTCAACTTATCACGCCTGTGATTTCACAAAACGAAGTGCTTAGAGATACAGCAGTCATACTGCGTTGTCATCCGCTATGCCTACGGCCTGTGTCTTATCATTTACCTGGTAAAGCATCTTTACAGTTATATTAGGTTGATTATGTTATGTTAGGTTTGGTTAGGTTCGGTTAAGCTTTTTACCCAAAAGTTTGGCACGTGCCATATCTATAAGGGAGCACTATGAAGATACGGCATTCCTTAGGTCATGGTTAGATTAGGTTATGTTAGGTTATAGTTAGGTTACAATAGGTTTGGTTTGGTTAGGTACGGTTTGGTTCAGTTTGGTGGTTAATCTTTTTACCCAAAAGTTAAGCACGTGCCATATCTATAAGGGAGCACTATGAGGATACAGCATTCGTTAAGTCATGGTTAGATTAGGTTATATTAGGTTATAGTAGGTTTGGTTAGGTACGGTTTGGTTCGGTTAGGTTCGGTTATATAAGCTTTTTATATTTTATCACCCAAAAGTTGGGCACATGCCGTATCTATAAGCGAGCACTTACAGATACGGCTGCCGTACCTGTAAGCACTGCCTTCACAAAAGCTATATAGATATCTCTAATTCTGAAATTGTGTTACTGCACAACACTCGACTTAACCAGGATATTCTGATAAGCCACAAAATATTTTCATTCTACACAATACTCTCTTGGTGACAGGAGATGTAGGACATCTTAATATACCCACGGAAATTAATTGATATTGACAAGTAAGTATTAAACTAACAAATTTGATATCATAGAATAGAAAACACACCCAAGGACATTCAGAACACCAATATACACATTATGCAGCGTACCCAGAATAAAGATAAGCATGTCTTCCTCATAACAAGACATTGAAAGCAAATTATTTTGCATCACATACATGCTGAGGAATTAAGATTGAAGAGTTTTAGAAGGGCACAGTGATAGGCCCAGTGTAGCAGCAGTAAGATGAAACACTTTATGCTGCCACACTACTCAACTAAACAACATAATAAGTTACAACACTAAATAGATTGTTCCACAAAATTCCTTAAAGTGATCACTTTGAGACAGGAATAAACAGTGATATCAGTAAATTTGCCGATCACACAAAGATAGAAAGACCGGTAAAGAATTTAGATGATGCTAGGATACTGCAGGATGACTTAAATAGGCTGTACGAGTGGTCAGAGAAATGGCAGATGCAGTTTAATGTTAACAAGTGTAGCATTATGAGTGTAGGTAAAGGTAATAGGCCTGTAGACTACACATTAAATTACAATACCTTAGGAAAGTCATATAGTGTGAGGGACTTAGGAGTTCAAATAAGCAGTGACTTGCGCCCCAGGGAACAGTGTATTATAGCTAGAAATAGAGCCAATAAGATAATGGGATTTATTAGTAGGTGTGTGACAAATAGGAGTTCTGAGGTCATTCTGAGGTTGTATTTAGCGCTAGTAAGACCCCACTTAGATTATGCAGCTGAGTTTTGGTCCCCTTATTATAGGAAAGATATAGGCTCCTTGGAGGCAGTTCAGAGAAGAATGACCAAGATGATTCAGGGGCTGAGAAATTTACCCTACAAAGATAGGTTAAAACGTCTTAATCTCCACTCCCTAGAGAGAAGGAGGGCAAGAGGGGATTTGATTGAGGTTTTCAAATGGGTAAAACGAATTAATAAGGGAAACATTGATCAGGTTTTAGAATTTAGTAGTCAGGATAGGACACGTGGAAATGGGTACAAGCTAGAAAAACTTAGATTCAGGACAGACATAGGTAAATATTGGTTCACTAACAGAGTCGTGAACGATTGGAATAGGCTGGGTAGACACGTAGTAAGTGCTGAGTCAATAGATAGCTTTAAAAGACGGTTGGATCAGAGTATGGATAGGGATGACAGGTGGGATGGCTAAATATTGGATTATTCCAAGGGTGGGGGACAAGGAGCTGCCTCGTGTAGGTCATTAACTGGCCTCTTGCAGTCTCCTCATTTCTTATGTTCTTATGTAAAAGAGAAAAACTGTGTACGTACAACATAGTGTATGAGCAATATTACATTTTGTATAGTGCAGCTAACTTGTCACTGTTGCATCAGTGACCACTTTTGTAAGTGCAGCTGTAAGATCATTATCCAAGTTCAACACATGTGTTCTAACTCCACTCCGCCAAAGTCCATTAATTATATTTAAATTATCTCAGAATTACCTTAAAAGTGGTGAGATTACGCTGATCTGAGATAATTACCTGAAAAATGAGAGCCCTGCACAGAACACACATACACAGTGGTGTGCTGTCCTCAGGTAGTAGAATCCATCCTTGGCCAAGTGGACTGTATTCAAGCCACCCAACAGGCCAGTCAATGAAGGTCTCAAGTCGCTCCTTTTCGAATCTCAGACTGTCCTACGAGATCAACTTCTTGGTGCGACTCTGAGGCCATGGCTGAGACACTGTATACTGACAACAGGGAGACTTTTGTTTGTGGAGGGCGTGTACCTCCTCAGGCAATGTAACAGTGGAGGTGTCCACTTCCAGGCCACATTGGGCACATTTCACCTTGTGACCTACTTGGGTGAAATAGAATCCACCTTTAGCCAGGTCATGTTTGGCAAGAATGTTGGTGTTCTCTCCATAAGTAATAACTGTGAATGGTTCTTCTAGAAGGTGGTCAGAGGTGAAGTTTGAGTCCCCCATCACTGCTGTAACAGAACCACCACTCACCACTTCTCTTTGACTTTTCTTTCTTATAAGTTGATTTTTCGCTAAAAGTGCAGAATAAGGCCTTCAACCCTTTCTTTTCTCTCTCCTTCCCTACATACTATACATAGTGTACTCAACACATCTGTGAAGGTTTCAGTCGGGGGGCACCATTATTTACCTCGCAAAACGTCGTTGAAGTTATGTTAGGTTATGTTATGTTATGTTGGTTAAGTTATGTTAAGTTATGGTTAGGTTAAGGTTGTTAGGTTAGGTTACGGTTATGTTATGGTTAGGTTAAGTTAGGGTATTATTTTAAATCTTCACCATAACGCTCTAGAGATTTGTGGGTTATATTTTTGCATTACCTGATGCATTTTGAGGTTTTCTTGATTACATTTTCGTCGCAAATTCTTAGTTAGTGAGATATTCAATGTTTTCTGTGAGACCTTCTCTTCGAAAAATATAGTTTAGTTTGGTTTAAACAAGGTTCTATTATTTGTCAATGTAGGTTAAGGTTTGGTTAGGTTACGTTAATATAGAAGCTATCAAATGTTCTCTGTGACCAAAAATAGGGAGTTGGACGAGGTGTAGTCCCGAGACGAAGACGTAAACAAACGCCATTATGGTGAAGATGTAAAATTTTACCTAAGTTAGGTTAGGTTCGGTTATATAAAATTTCTACATTTTATTACCCAAAAATTAGGGTTAAAGCCCTTAGATTTTTTCTGGATTTGGGTAATAAAATGTAAAAATCTTATATAATCGAACCTAGCTGAACCGAACCTAACCTAACTAAACATAACCATAACATAACCGTAACCTAACCTTAACATAACCTAACCTAACCAACCTAGCCTAACATAACCTAACATAACTTCAAAGACGTTTTGCGAGGTAAATAATAGTGTCCCCCGCCTGAAACCTTCACAGATGTGTTGAGTACACTATGTTTAATATGTAGGGAAGGAGAGAGAAAAGAAAGAGCAGAAGGCCTTATTCTGCACTTTTACCGATTTTTTTCACACTTCCCATCAGGTGACACAAGTTATCACAGATTTTTAAACGTCAATAATGAATGGATAAGTTTGTGTAACATGTCCTTCCAAACAAAATACTCTTCGAAGGGGGGGCCTGCATGCAGCTATTTCCCTGCACACTCTGAGCATGCGCGAGCAGTCTCGCCTCGTGATTGGCCGCCTTCTCATCAGCTGATACCTACATATAAACAACTCAACAACTCAAATCAACAAAGAAGAGGAAGCCTTGTGAGCTGCTGAGAATGGCTTCTAACTCAGAGACAAGTGAAAGTGTTAGTGTACTGAGGTCTGCTGGGCCCAGTGGTGTCGCTAATGACTCGCAATTAAAGTGCAACATTTGTGACAAAACATTTAGTAAGATTCCTCACAGAAAGAGACATGAAAATAGTGTCCACGGTGTACCACCCGATTATAAAAATACTTCCATTAAATGTAACAAGTGCAGCGTAACATTTCCTTTTTTAAGACTGTACAGGGAGCACCTTCATCAAGTCCATGATGTCGTCGTAGGCATAGTGAACCAGGAATTTAACTCAGAAGAAGGTAAAGTTTTAGGTATTATTCCAGATTATTTCCCATATCACGGCGAATTTATAAGATTTACCGTGTTTTTGGAGCGGGCGGCAGCTCGCTCCAAAAAGATAAGGTTAGGGTAAGTTACATTATATTAGTGAGGTTAAAATAGTACTAACAATTGGGAGGTCCTGAAGTTGATACACCCAGTGAAAATGTGTTATTTATTTTGTTATTTACAGAATTCATGGAATGGAAAAACAAGTTGGAGAAGAATATTGGAGTTAATTACACTCTTCACAGAGGATCCACGAGAACCTCGTATGGCAGCAAACAGGTGTATCATTGTCGGCGATCTGGTACAGAAAGAATGTCAAGTCATAATGAAGGAAGTAAACGTGCAGGAAAGAGTCAAGGTATCGATGAATTGATTTCTTTAAGATATCAAAGTAAATAATTATAAAATTAGTATAGGTATTATTAATGCTCCTGAAAGGGACAGGGCGAAGGGGTTGGGATTCACCTCCTCTGTATTACTAGCCCATAATCAGACAAGGCACACCACAGTCATTAGTTTCTTAACTTTTCTCAATGTAGGTTTTCCATTGCCTCTTTTTCTGCAAAAAAAAATGTTTTTAACGTTCATAGCCATTTTCATTTAATGTTAGGTTTTGTGTCATTGGTTGTACTATAACTCCTCTCCCATTATTGATAAATTGTCAACATGTGTTACCTACATAATATTTTGAAGAAACTTTAACATTAGAGCTAGTTGTTTACACTTTACACTATTCCTTTACATATGTTATCATGCGCGGGGGAGGGGGTACGTGAGATTATTATTATTGTTGTTATGATGGTATTATTATTATTACCACCTATAGGTCACGCTCTGGGGTTTAATTGTTGATATTATGCGGGTCGGTTAGTAATTGCTGCCACACGTATTTTAAGGGAAATAGGAACCCTTTCGAATGTTGGCCACTGGCTTTGTTGTAATAATTTTCTTTTCATAGAAAACTGATTAAGGGAGAGGGACTGTACAAGACTTGAAAATTTTGGGTATTACAATGTAACTAATTAATTTCTTCTAATTTTAAAGGCACATGCAAGATAGGCCAATTCTGCACATCCTCTATTGAAGTGGAAAGGAGTGATGGAAGAATTTGCGTGACCTACTTTGTGGATCATTATGATCATGACATCAATTTAGCAAGTCTGGCTCACATGAAATTATCCAGATGCGACAGGGATAAAATTGCAGGTAACTATTAACAAATTATATATATATATATATATATATATATATATATATATATATAAATTTAAATAAATATTTTGCTTTGAGACAAGATTCCAGCATCTACAACGGCCATAAGTACAATGCTGTGGAAGCCCTTATAATTGTAGTAGAATGATCCAGTTTTGGGTGGCTTCTTCATAGCAACATGCTTGCCGTCCACAGCCCCCAAACAGTTGTGGTAGTTCGTTCCATCTGGAACTAAAACCTTCAGCAACCTCCTTCAACTCCTCTTCAGTTTTGGGCCACCTGAGTACCTAGTACCTCGTCCTTGTAGACCTCAATGATGGCTTTGCAGACCTCTGGTAAGAACTTGCAGATTGCACTAACTTCAACTCTGAAGCTGTAATGTAGACTTGGATACGAATTTCCAGTAGCTAAGAAGCGAAGGGTGCTTGCCAGCTTGAGTCCCACGTCCAGCGGTTCTCTCATGAATGTGGTCTTCTCAAGATTAACTTCTCCACCATCTCTTGGAACAAGTCGGGAGTAATTCTCAAGTAATTTCTGTAGCCTCTTGGATCTTCCTTGTGAAGTTCTGTCAATAACTGATCGTAATGTCCAAAGTAATGTCTTCTGGTCAACCATTGCATCACCCACACTGTCCTTGCTTTCCTTTTTCTAGTTGGGGTTATTTCTTCTTTGGCCTGCTCTTTCTTAATTTTCTCCTGGTCTTCAAGAAACAATAGTGCTGCAGCTGAGAGATAATATAGACACGTTCTCTTTTGTGCGATAAGAGCTTCTTCTCTGACATTCAACATCTTGTCGGGTCCACAACAAATCGAGGAATGAATGAAGGTATGTGATGCCTGCTATTTATATAGCGTGGCATCAAGCTGGATAAAGCGGGACCAAATAATGCCACGAATGCTTCATGCATGGGCGAACTGGTTGTGGCAATGCATACCCATGCGGGGACAATGCGAGTCATGCGTACCATGTCGTATACTATACGTAAACAATGCGCCAACATTACTTGACCCGGGCGTAAACCAGTAGTGCGATAGCGTGCCATTGCGTGCCAAGTGCGTAACATGCGTAAACATGACGCGAACAGTGCGCAAACTAGGCTCACGCTTTTTTTTTCTTTTTCTGGCACGCATTGCCACGACAAATTGCGTGCCAGTGCGGGGACAAAATGCGTGCAAGTGTCACGGTGGCATTAGCCGTTCGTCGGCTGTCGATGCGGCGGGACTCAATACTGCAGTAAATCCTGCACTTGGGCACTGGCAAAGCACCCACCAAAACGTAAGCAGGGTTAGGCTAGGCGTGTATGGTTGTGGCAGAGAGAGGTAGGTCTGTACTCTACCGTGGTTCTAGTGCGAGTCCCTGGGTGGTGATCTTCTCTTCCGAGCTAGGGCACAGTGTATGGATGTGAATGTAAGGAACTATAGATGGTCAGAGTCCCACAGCAAAGTGTGCCAGATGTGTGACATGGGAGAGGATGAGACGGTAGAGCATGTGCAAAGTATATATACTTTATAGTATAGTATATATACTTTGAGCATGTGGTACTGAAATGTGAAAAGTATGACCGTGACAGAATGGAAATGATGTGTGTGATTCTAACAGAAATGGGACGTGAAATGAATGAAGTGATTGAAAGAACTGGAAGGGAATGGATAGTGTTGTTACATGTTGCTTGGACTGTGTGGGAAAACGAGTGAACGGATGATCACCGTGAGGATTCCTCCGTCCTTCTCTTCCAGCCTTCTACACCACTCTATTCCTATCACTGACATCAAGATCAATGTCAAGATCACCTGTCACATCAAGATCAAGATCTCGAAAGCCTTTCGCCGCTTCGCGGGTACAGTCAAGCAGAGAACACGGTCAGGTCAACAGAACTTTGTAGTGGCTCCCGAGTGAGGTCAAGGAGCTTCCAAAACCGCGTGGTGCACAGTGTACAGTGCTTTCCCTATACGCGATTGTGCATCAAGGTGAGCATCTTTCTGTTGTTGCTGCTTCAACGTGTTAGAGGAAACGTACTCGAGGCCTTCCATTTAACTTTGTTTACTTACTTTGTAGATTTAGAATTTCGCCCTTTGAGAGCGCAGCTAAGGTGGGCCTCCGCTGTGCCCAGGCAACTTTGCTTCCCGATTGTTCCGCCTATCCGTCAGCGAGTTGGGTGCAGTGTTGGAATATCCTAGTGTTGGGGGCTCGTCCAGTACTGTGTTCAGCTATCTGTCCAGTTGGTGCTTGAAGGAGTCCGTCGTGACACCAGATAGCTTCCGGATTGCCCTTGGGACAGCATTGAAGAGTCGAGCCCCATATTTCGTGAAGCTGTTATGGGCGATTGTCTTCATTCTATGGGTAGTAGCCTCCGTTCTCTTGATGTTACTGTTTCATGTATGGGACGTCGTTAGTGAGTGTTACCATGACCCACGCGTGAAATGGTCTTCCCTGCCCAGTAATTAACGCCGGGAACAGGTTGTTTAGGCCGTGGTCCCTGTAAGTACACAGTTTTTTTAGGCGCATTTCTATACACTCAATGAAACTAATCGCCAATGCACTAATACCGCCGCCAAGCGACATTTATTAAGAACAAAGTGCTTAGAGATACGGCAGTCGTACCGCGTTGTCATCCGCTATTCGTACGGCCTTTGCCTTATTATTTACCTGGTAAAGCCTCTTTCAAGTTATGTTAGGTTGATTATGTTAGGTAAAATTTTACATCTTCACCATAATGGCGTTTGTTTACGTCTGCGTCTTGGGACTGCACCTCGTCCAACTCCCTACTTTTGGTCATAGAGAACACTTGATAGCTTCTATATTAACCTAACCTAACCTATATTAACCAAACCTTAACTTACATTGACGAATAACAGAACCTTATTCAAACAAAACTAAACTTTATTTTTCGAAGAGAAGATCTCACAGAAAACATTAAATATCTCATAAACTAAGAATTTGTGAGGGAAATGTAATTAAATAAAACCTCAAAATGCATCATGTAATGCTAAAATATAACCCTGAATTTTCTAGAGCATTATGGTGAAGATTTAAAATAATACCTTATGTTATGTTAGGTACGGTTTGGCTCGGTTAGGTTCGGTTATATGAGCTTTTTATATTTTATTACGCAAAAGTTAGGCACATGCCGTATTTATAACTGAGCACTATGAGGATACAACTTATGTTAGGTTATGGCTAGATTTGGTTAGGTTAGGTTTGAAACCTAACCTAACCAAATCAAATCTAACCATAACTTAACGTAAGTCGTATCCTCATAGTTTTCGTTTATAGTTACGGCACGTGCCTAACTTTTGGGTAATAAAATATAAAAAGCTTAAACAACCGAACCAAACCGTACCTAACCAAACCTTGGACTTGGGTTGGGAGTCACCCAGTGTAGACTGTTGGTGTAGCCTTTGTATCGGCTGTCTCCCACACACCTGGAAGAAGCAAGAAAAATGGGCGAAAAACTAGAAGTATTTACTCTTTCTTACCTCTGCCAGCATTACATTCATATTTGGTCCTCTATGACTAGGGGGGCACCTGCCTCTCATTTTCTCTCATTCTTGTCCTCCACGACTTGTCTAAAAACTCTTTCACACTCTCTAACACTACTATTACTCCTCCATTCTGCACTCAACCCCAGCAGGTACTCCATTTGCCTACTAACACTCCTCTCTCGCATCTCACTCCATTCTTGCACTCCTATAATAGTTATGCTGCTGAGTTACAGAAAAAAAAAAAATTTTTGCCTTCCCTTCGAAAAGTAAAGTTTGGTTAGTTTGGTTTGAACAAGGTTCTGTTATTTGTTAATATAAGTTAAGATATGGTTAATTTATGTTATGTTATGTTAATTTAGAAGCTATCAAGTGTTGTCTATGACTAAAAGTATGGGGGTAATGCGAGGTCCAGATGCCATTTTCTTTTGTAGCGACACGCCATTCTGGTGATGTAAAAATTTACCAAAAGAAATAGCTTTGTTAGCATAACCTTCCCAGAGCTGCAGTTAAATAGGCCTAACTAAAACTAACCCAACCAAACCTAATTAAACGTAACAAAACCTAACAAAACCCATCCATTTATTGAGAGAAAAAAAAATGCGTATTTTTTTCTGTAATTCAGTGGTATAGCTGTTTGAGGTGATCTGAACAAGTTTCTGAGGTTGAATTTGCAGTGGTAAGGAGATATCGAGTGGTTAGGAAAACAAAACTGATATCCTAAGTATGGTTTGGGATCCAGGTTGTCCTCTTAGTTACCTTCGGGAGGATCAACATCTGAAGCAGGCAGAACAACTTTCTAAACTAATGACTTGATTAGCAGTGTAATGTCTGCAAGTAACTTCGTTGGGTCTGCCTCATTAGATACAAAGGATTTGTTAACTCTGATCATCTTTCAAAATAGGCATAAGAAACTTTATGTATGCCTGGTTAGTTCCATCATTGTACATAGAGTACAACATTTCAGCAGTGTAGCACTTTTCACTGTGGCAAACAATATCAAAATGAGTTCAATTCCAGCCACTGTTTATCAATTGTTTCAACCGCGGCTGCGATGGACAACCACCGTGTTTTATAAGTTTGAACAATTTTGAGTGGGTCATGACTCATTAATTATTTAACCTCTTCTAAGCTATTTGCCTTGTGGATGATCCAGTTGTAGGTATCACTGATCCAAAATTCTAAGTTTCTTGGTAGGGCATCTGCAGCAGCAGCAGCAGCAGAGACCGCTAGTTGCAGTGAGTGGCACACACCTTATCAGTATGAGACTTGGAACTTCAGCCTTCAACTTATTGTAAACATCGTTGTTAACACCAATCATTACACTAGCATTATCAGTTCCTATTCCTCTTAACTTTTGAAGATCCAGGTCCACTGAATTTATTGCATTCACAATGCCATCAGCATTACACTCTTCTAACACTGTTAAGCTTAGGAAAGTTGACACAATCATCTTTTTCAAACTGTCAAAGTAAATTACAATAGTGGCCCCTCCATCGCGATAAGTGAAAATCTTTGAAATAGAAATACCCTATTTAAATACACCCTAGGCATGTTTTTATAATTTTTTGGGTACTTTTAAAAGCATTTTAAGGTCTTTAAACACACTTTTGAAATAATAAAAACACATTCAAACACACAAAAGATATTGAGAGAGAGCAAGAGCAATGGATAACTTTTACCTTGAAGGTTGTTCACAGCCTGCACTGGTTTCCTGATGCTGATATAACTGCCACACTAATAAATCAATCCAACTACTATTTGTCTCAGTATTTCGGTAAATAGCATCCTCCAGCCATCTATACCTATTTCATTGTGTAATCTTTTATCTTTCTGAGTATTTAGATAGTTGAACTAGGTAAGCAAATTAAAAAATAACCGTAATGTTAAAATTTAAATGATTAGGGGGTCCAGCGGGCGACACACCCGGTTAGCACGTTAGGTTAGATTAGGTTTGATTTATTTTTGGTTTGATCATTTTGCCGAGAAACTTTTATCATATTGATTCAAAACACATTGAAATCCATCAGAATAATATAGTTTTGTCTTGAAAATAAGAGGATACTGTTTTCCAAAAACTTATCTTTTTCTCTCCCTCGTTAACTGATGCGTCACGGTCCTAGAAGCCAGACAGGAACGGTACATGTAAAGTTCGAGCAGGTTGGTAGCAATGAGGGATCGTCCATATCACTCATTCAACTTATTTTATATCACGATAAAACTTTTTTTTTCATGACTGAAATGTATTCTTTTGCAAAATGTCATAGAGCTGTAAGTTCCATCATCTCTGTAAAACCAAATTGCTAGAAAATCCCTAGACCCTCAGATTTCTCGCTAGCCGCTAGATGGTAAATTTGATAGCCAGATCACAGTCGAAAATTGCTAGATCTGGCGGGAAAATAGCTAGAATGGCAATACTGATTGCCACAGGTACACATGGCGACTAGTGGTTTCAAGCCTCTCTCACTCCTGAGTCCTGACCCTAAATGTAAAGTGATCTGATTGGCTAATTATTTTACATCTTCACCTGAATGCTTTAGAGAATTGAGAGTTGTATTTTTACATTATATGATGCATTCTGAGAAAGCTTTCTTAATTACATTTCTGTTGCGAATTCCTAGTTTGAGATATTCAATGTTTTCTATGAGATCTTCTGTTCTGGAATAAGGTAAAGTTTAGTTTGGTTTGAACAAGTTTCTGTTATTTGTCAATATAGGTTAAGGTTTGGTTAATATAGGTTTTGTTATGTTAATTTAGAAAATATCAAATGTTTTTGATGACCAAACATCAGGGGTTGAGCGAGGTGCAGTAAGAAGCGTGTGTTTCTGACCGTCAGTACATTGCGTGTTCGTAAATAGGTTATGTTAGGTTATATTGTAACGCCCAATGTTACGTCTTTGTAAATTATGTATGAGATGTTGTTACTGTTATTGTTACCTGGTATTAAAAATCAAAGATTAAATTAAAGACAGTCTTGTTTATTTAATAAGAACACTTTAGGTATGGCACCGATGGTAAGTGGTAGCGTGCCTAATTAACAAGTTTAAATGAGCATTTAGTCTTTAGGAATAACAGTAGTTTTATCGTAAGGTAACGACCAATCACGACCAGGTAGAATATACTCTACTCTCGAGAACTAGTTACACCTGGCTAAGTTGCACATGTCCTTCCACTCATTCTTGCTTTACTTCCTTAGTGAGCACTGATGGCTGCACTTGATATTCCTAACACATCCTATTCATTACACAAAATATATATATATATTTGGGGAGGGTGTGTTTATGTACCACGTGGTGGTGGAGGGTGGTCTGGGTTAACGTAGCCACACAACTCTGTTGGAGTGACGTCCGGTAAACTAATGAATCTAAATTTAGGTATTATCACAATTTATATGTTTTTCTATATCACCAATAATGTCGTAAGCCTTTGCTAGGCTATTCTTAGAGGACGAAGCTACTAACCTGTTGGAGTGATGTCCGGTAAACTAATGAAGTCTCCTCTCTCCCTACTGCTTGCCTCGCTGCCTAGGTCTCAGGAAGTGAGGGTTGTCTCCTAACCTATATTCTCCTGCTATTTACCGTAATATCCCTACTTAAGACTGCCCTGATTCTTTACGTCTTTTAATTGGACTTATTAGTTTAATGGAAAAAGGGAGGGAAAAGTTCTTATACTCCTCTTATTCCATGACCTAAATTAATTTCTAATTCCTATGTTGTCAACTCCTAGTGGTGAGTCAGAGGGGGGGTGAATGCTCGCGGGGGGGGGGTTAGTGGAAATTTCCTAAATTTGAGCTACTCAACGGTCGTTTGCCCTGGTCATTTATACAAAAGCAAATTAGGGCATTACAATATTAGTAATTCTGGCATATTCTTCTTGGTGTAAATCACTGTATTTCGTCTTCCCCACCCTCCTCCCCCAAGCTTGTTGGGGGTGATGAGGATATCTTATTATATATGCATTTGTGATGGAAATGAATGTCAGTCATTCAAAATGGATCAAAATATATAGGGAAAGTGTTATTCATATCTGGTGAGGATGTTAAATTTTATCTTCATTTGTTTCAATAAGTAATACCATAAATATCATAATCACAAGTATTGGTAGCAAAACCTACTATTTGTGAGCATAAAAAACATTGAATATCTGAGATATTAGGAATTTGCGACATAAATGCAGTTAAGAAAACGGTCTCAGAATTTATTAGGTAATGTAGAAATATAATTGTCAATTCTCTAGAGCAGCGGTTCTCAAAGTGGGGTCCGTGGCACTTTGATAGGTGGTTCGCAAAATTAATGAAAACCATCTGACAATACTGGTTGAATGTCATTGTCTCAACTACCGGCAGTGTACATCCAGCGGCCATCAGGAGCGTATGTATCATGAATCATCGGGTAAAAAAAACAACTTAATGATCAGATAGGGATAGGCTACTATAAGTACTATTACAGGGTTCTTTACTGTGTTAATTTTTTTTTTTTTGCCAAGCCTAGGAGCGGAAGGTCTTGAATGGGATCTCTGACATGTTCCCACAACTCGCAAAGTTTTCGGACATAAACAACTATCAGCTTTGATAAACAGGGTGGAGTCTAAAGCTTTTCGTCTCATCAACTCTCCTCCTCTAACTGACTGTCTTAATTCTTTAAGTCACCATCACAATGTTGCATCTTTATCTCTTTTCTGCCGCTATTTTCATGCTGACTGCTCCTCTGAACTTGCTAACTGCATGCCTCCACTCCCCAGCGGTTTCGCTCGCTGCACAAGTCTTTCTACTTCTTCTCATCCCTATTCTGTCCATCTTTATAATGCAAGAGTTAACCAGTATCTTCATTCTTTTGTCCCTTACACTGGTAAACTCTGGAACTCTATTCCTTTGTCTGTTTTTCCATTTGTCTATGACTTGAACTCTCTCAAAAGAGGAGTGTCAAGACACCTCTAATGCTAACTGGACCTCCTCCCCCTGATTCTATTTCTCCTACTGTCATCTTTACAGGGTCTGAAGAGAAGCGGGATATTTTTTCAATGTATTTTAGTTGTCCCTTGGCCAGTACCCTTTTAATGTAAAATATATATATATATATATATATAATATATATATATATATATATATATATATATATATATATATATATATATATATATATATATATTTAAAGCTTTCCAGGTGTTCAAGCAGTTCACCATTCAATGCAACATTCATCCTCCTACCACCATTCTCCCTTGTGCATTTAATTAATTTTACTCCTATTCTCATTCACTCACATCCGTCCTCCTACAAACTCATCCAAATTCTTCCACGAATTGACATTAAAGCTCTATCATCCACAACCAGGAGCTGATTTATCTTCCATTTCCTATCATCAGAATTTACCAAACTTAGACTCCTACCTAACATTGTTGCATTAACTTCCCATCCATGTAAATATTGAATAACCACGCATCCCTGACAGAGTCTTACTCCACCACTTCATCATGTGATGAACAGATAATGGCAACGGTTACTAATTATGGAAACGATGCCACATTCACCTGGTCACTTAATTTTACACAAACAACTCCATATGCTAGAAATAAATCTTTACTACATTTTTGTATTCTCAGACTGTCTGATAAAATTTCATGAACATATTTAGTCACTATCATTGGGCATGGGGCAAAAACTATTGCAAAACAACCCATATTCTAGTTACTCAATCTACCTTTATGGAATGTATGATCTTGGGACAAATTAGATTTTTTCTTCTATACTTAATCTTTATTTTCCATTCAAGTTACATGATTATCAAACAAAGTAAGAAATTCTGGCACATATAAGATAAACAATGATATTTTGGTGGTTTTGGGGAAGTCTTGAACTTGGGTTGGGAGTCAGTGTACACTGTTGTAGCCTTTTTCTCCCACACACATACTGGAAGAAGCTAGAAAAAGGAGCTAAAAACTAGAAGTTTTCACTCTTTCCTACCTCTGCTAGCATCACATTTATATTGACAGGCAGCTGATAGAGATGAGACTTTTGTTCTTCAGAATACAGAGTACACTAAGCCGCTATGCATGGCTTTCATTGACTATGAAAAAGCCTCCTTGGAAACTTCAGCAGTTATGAAAGCATTTAGGAGACAGCGAGTACAGGAAATATATTTGAAGATATGAGAAGAGAAAGCAAAGTCACTATGAAATTACATAAGGTCAGTGACAAATATCAATATAAAAAGGGGTGATGCTTTCTCCCAAACTGTTCACAGGTGTTTTAGAGGAGACTTTTAAGAACTTGGACTGGCAAGAGGCAAGAATTCAGATATTAAATGGATAATATCTCATTAATCTTAGATATGCTGATAATTTTCTAATAAGTGAATTGACAGATGAACTACAACATATAATTTTGCAGGTGCATTGAGAAGGACCGAAAGTGTGTTTAAAGATGAATATGAAGAAAACTAAGTTGAAGTTCAACACTTACATACTTGACCATGAAATTAGAATAGATGTTGAAGTAATATAATGTCTTCAGGAATACATTTACATAGACCAGAATATTTGTGCATTTCCAGATCATTGAAAAATAAATCAAAAGACGAGTAAGAATGGGATGGAAGACTTTTGGTAGACAATACAATGTGAAAAATAATCTCCCACTATCACTAAAGGGAAAGCTATATTATCAGTGGATTCTACCAGTAACATATGGATCTGAAACTTTGAGTATTACGAAAGTTCTGGAACAAAAGGGAATGGAGATAATGATGTTTGGCATAACATTAAGAAATAGGAAGAGAGCATCATGAATTAGGGAGCATACCAAAATAGAAGACATTCTGACCACACTTAAAAGAAAAAGTGTACATGGGCAGGAAATGTCATGTGACTGAGATAATAGATGGACATTTAGTGACAATGGCAACCCTGGGACGGTAAAACAAGGTTGGGCAGAGAGAGAACTAGATAGAGATGAAAAAGGAAATTGAGTTAAAGTAACCTAGAACAGACTGGTAGCTGATAGAAATGAGTGGAGTAGGTTGGGGGAGGCCTTTGTCTTGCAGTGGGCTGATAGAGGTTGGTGTACTGATTTAACCATGAACTCTGCTCATGCAAACATTAGACATTAAAGGTGGCACATTTGTCTGAATGTTACATCATTCATTGCATATCTTTCACATGTAACATAAATCTTTTGTTGCAATTTCATTTCAGACAAATTACTGGTACTCAAAATGGATCACTTTATGCCTGAGATGAAAGAAGATGAGATTAAGGTAGAAGAGGAAGATATACCATCAACTTTAACTTCAGATAGCTCTTTGACCCTCCAGCATCAGATATGGCTGAAAAATGAGAATGAAGCAAGGTAAGAATTTCCTCTAGCTATTTAGTTTCTTTATTTGTTTTCTTAGTTTCTAGGCTAAGGCAATAATAAATCCAGATATGCTGTGGTATTTACCACAGGATCTGTGAAATTCTACAAATATCCTCCTGTATTTAGAGAGTATTTCGTGGGAGACATTTACTGATACGCTCTGGAACTCTCTAAAGCTTGAGAGTGAACAAAGCTGTGAGAGAAAAAGGCTGCTATAGCTAGCATTGATACCAGACCATTATATCACTAGTTAGCTTATATTACCTTTTTTATGCTTAGTTACTAAACTATTGATAGAATAAACAAAAGGAAGCATAAATGTCAAAAGTTACCTTATAATATGTTGCCATTGAATACAAAATTAACAAATAACCAGTATAAGTAAAATGGAAATGATGTCTGTTGAGGATTGCCATTGTCTTGTTGTTGTCCAGCTTCTCTACTGATCCTGTCTGGCTGCCTTGCTTTGTATGACTCGGGTATATTGTTAATTCAACTCAGAATTTATAACTTTAAAACAATATGAATAAGAAAGATCAACTTTTTGTTCGGTTTAAGTGTCTCTTAACAGAAAAAGTTAAAAATAATATGAATAAGCAAAATCGACTTTTTGTTTGGTTTAAGTGTCTCTTAACAGAAAAGTTTAAAACAATATGAATAAGAAATATTGACTTTTTGTTTGGTTTAAGTGTCTCAACAGAAATTTTGGGAAACTGTACATCATCAGTCTTCATTGACCATACATAGCACTTGAGTGTTGTAGGGAACTACAGTCTCTACCAAAAGTTTGTGCTCTTCCTGACTTAACAAAGATAAACATTGCTAAACACTAACTTTATATTAATAGAATGGGTTCTTACAAATATTCAGTACAGTGGTGTCTTGCATTACGAGTTTAATTCGTTCCATGAACAAGCTCGTTTTACGATTTGTTCGTTTTGCAAATCAATTTTTCCCATTGAAATTAATTGAAATATAATTAATCCGTTCCAAGTCCCAAAAACTACCCAGAATTTTTTTTTTTTTTTATGCGTTTCAAAACGGAAAATGTGTACGTACAAGACTTAAGACAATTATTTAAATATAATACAGGGTAAAGATTCGTTTCCCTAACTAATCAATATCTTCTTACCTTTATAATACATTGCAAATTCAACCTCAGAAACATATTCAGATCACCTCAAACAGTTATGCCACTGAATTACAGAAAAGAATAAATTTTTTTTTTTTTTTTTTTTTTTTTTTAGGTTATGTTAGGTTTGGTTAGCTTTAGTTAGGTTTCGTTACATTTAGTTAGGTTTGGTTGGGTTAGTTTTGGTTAGGCTTACGCTATGTTAATTTAGAAGCTATCAATTTTTTTTTATGACTAAAAGTAGGGGGTGAGTTTGACCATTACTAATTTGTTCACATATTTGCTTTTCTAATTAAGCAAATACCATCTCAGAAAGTGTGCATTACTTTACAAACTGAAAATATATGGTAGCTATTTTACAGACGTATCAAATCATAATGTACTGGTAGTAGCTGACATTTTAACACATCAAAATGGAAAATAATATTCATCACACATCATTAGCTAGCTACTAATTGTGAAAAACTTAGCTGCATTTTTGCTATTTAACACTTCTTAAATGATTGGAAATTCTTGTATGCACTCTTCAATACCATTTCATCTAGGCAGAAGGGAAGAGTACCTGAAATAATAACCGGACCAAAAAACATGTGCTGCACTTCAACTCTGTCAACGTCATCTTGAGATGGCCACTTATATCCATCAGGGTATTTCCTTAGAAATTTCATTGAAACACTCTTCTTGTGTACACTTAACACTCTGCCTATATAAAACTGAGCACCATAATCTACACAATAATATTCATCTTTAATGTTGCTTTGTATGTTCTTGTACATATTTTTCATTCTGCTTAGATTGTCATCACACTTTTCTTTACTCCCACCTGGTTCACTAATCAACTCTTCTAACTCCTCCACAGGTTCAGGTACTTGTCTTTTCTTTCCTTTTACTCTTGATTCTTTTTCTTTTATGGCATCGGCAAATGCCTTGTCTGTAATCACAGCAGCACCGCAGTCTATTTTACGGCTTGTAGGACGTGGAGCTTCTCCTTGATTTCTTGACTTTGGACTAATGCTATCTGCCAGCAACTGCTCGAAGGTGCCACTGGGTTTAGCAATGGGCAGTTTTTGTGGTGTCATTGCAGTGCCCCTGGATGTTGTAGGCTCACTCACTTTTTTCATCTGTTGATAAACGGTGAGCAGCTTGGGATCAAATACATCTTTAGGGTATACAGTTCTGTCAGTGGGGTAAATTCCAGTCTTCCTGAAACTGGATGAAATGTTTTTCACAGTAAATACATCTGGCCAAATAGAACTAACCAGGTTAACAAATGTTGCTCTGCTGATGTGAGCAGCATGATATGTCCGCTGGTAACTTGCAATAAGCTTATCCCACTTGGCCTTTAATAGCCTAAAACAATAGACATCCAAAGGCTGCAATCTGTCTGTTGTATGTGGTGGAAGCTTGATTATTGTTATTTCTTGATCTATAGCTTTCTTCACGACATCGTAGGAAATATGAGATGCATGTCCATCAAAAATTAAGAGTATAGGTCTTTGTGTTATGGTTTCACAGAAGTTGCTAAACCAAGATTTGAAAATGCTTGTCACCATCCACCCTGATTCAGACACTGCATACAGTGTTCCTGGGTAAGCTTTATCTCCTCTCCAAGTTGACTGCAGGATTTTTTCCTTTGAATATGATTAGGGGAGGCAGTCTTTCTCCTCCTGCTGAGATCCCTGCCATAATAGAAGTACTTTCACGGCCAGAAGTTGCAGTTACACGACAGGTCTTAACCTCCTTTGGTGAAACTACTCTCGTTTTTGAGGGATCACCACTTAAATTTGTCTCATCTATATTCAAGATGCACTCAGGTCTGTTTTCTATCTTTAAACTTTTAATTTCTTGTTCCAATAGATAAAAAAAACCATAAATTATGTTAGGATCCTTTGCTGCCAGCTTCCATGACTTTTCAAGAGTTGAAGAAATTTTTGCATGAAAATTGTACCGAGACAGAAATCCACCAAGCCAGTCATCACCAGGGATGTTGTCTTTAAATCGACAGTATTTTCTGAGATAATCCCCAGTTTCATTGTTTTCTTTAATAATAATAAAATAAAAATAAAATAAAATACATTAAAAGAGTAAAATATCAATGGTCAAACTCACCCCAAGGTTGTGAATTTACCTCGGGTGAGTATGACCACATGTTAAATTATAAATTTAACAATTTGTACAACGAGCTACTAGCTAATTTTTCTTTCAGAATTAGATTAACATATGAACATTATATGGACAAAATTTTAAGTTTCTGGTATTTATAGTTTATGCAAAATAATAAAGTTAAAAAAATTTCAAAAATGATACGACAAAGTTTTAAGCAACTTTTTTTCAGACCCCTTCATTTTAATGTGTATAGATGTTTTAATTTTTGTCCTAAAAGTCTAT
Source organism: Metacarcinus magister (assembly GCA_029783475.1). Taxonomy (NCBI): domain Eukaryota; kingdom Metazoa; phylum Arthropoda; class Malacostraca; order Decapoda; family Cancridae; genus Metacarcinus; species Metacarcinus magister. The sequence continues at coordinate 10,208,643 of JAPQNM010000013.1, forward strand.
AACTTTGAACAGTTTATGACAAGGAACTATTCTAAGAATTCAGTGTGTAAATTGTGTAATTGAAGTCAATTTATGAGTTTTATTGACATCGGTCAAACTCAGCCCATTGGTCAAAATGGTCAAACTCATCCCCATCGACACTATATATATATATATATATATATATATATATATATATATATATATATATTTTTTTTTACAAAAAGTACGATTATTTTTACGAAAATAGTATGAAAAGTGACAACTGGCAACTTTTCCTCTATGACCGAGCTTATATATACACCCCCACAGGGGGCAGGGGGGGGACCAGGAGCCCAAACACAGAAATGAAAAAAAAATATTATCTTCTCTATTAGGAGTGTTCAAGACTAATAAATGAAGAAATAAAAACCATGATATCATTTACTTATGGCTGACTATATACGAGTAAAAGTTTATGAAAACTTTGTAGGCCCACATCTCAAAACATAAGGTATATACCTTCACACTTCTATTCCTCCACCATTTTTTAACCAATTTCAATGAAAAAATATACACAATATGCCTAAACCTGTCTGATTAATAAAATCGAGAGCTTTTTTTGATATCGGAAAGGGTCAAATTTTGTCAATTTGTTTTGTTTGTCTTTGAAGGTGATATCAAGACTCAAAATCAAAAAATTCACATGACTCAAAAAACTTTCTTTTTAAAAATTTTCTCTATTTTGTTGAAGGTTGGAACCAAGTCCTTTCACCAAAAAAATTTCATGCAAGTAGAGGAATTATTACAGGACTAGTAGGAATAAAATTTTTTTGAAATGGGTGAAAAATTAAAGGGTTACAAATTGGGTTTGATGGGTTAGAAATGATCTTTATGGCGTCCTTAACTCCTGGAAAAAAAAAAATCATAGCAATAATCCAATAAATAATAAAAAAAAAATTAGACCAGCCGGTCCCCTTAAGTCTATCTATTTCCCTGCTAATTACTTCCTTACTTATGACTATGTTTCTTAATTTATCAACCTCTTGTCCCCTAAAGATCTGTACTGGCTCCAGTTCCGTATCTGACTCTTCCTGAGAAAATACGAACAAGAAATATTTATTTAACTCCTTACTAATTTCCTCGCCATTATCTATCAAGCTGCCATTTATTCCTTTAAGAGGTCCTATTCTTTCCTTTGTTTTAGCCTTGTACAGCTGATAGAATCCCTTTGGATCCTTCTGGGCATCCCTAGCTATCCTAACCTCATAATTCCTCTTTACGGTCCTAATATCCTTTTTAACTTTCCTAGCTAGGTCATTATACTATACTTCTCCCCTTTTAATTCTCCTATAGAGTCCCCTTTTTAATCAAATTTCCCTTCTAATGCTGCTGTTCATCCATTTTGGATAATTTCTACCTCAATGTTTTGATCCTCCTCGCTGCCTACTCCCATTCCCCTCCAATCTATACTCTGCAGGTGGTATCTAAGGCCCTGGTAATTGGCTTTTCTAAAATCTGGTACTAAAGCAGTGTTTTGTTCTACCTCCCTGTTTGCATTGGTGGTCACTAACATCAAATCTAGCTCCTATCTCAACCTGACTGACCAAAGTCTCCTGTCATACTATCCCAATCTGAGCTTAGAGAATGATCTCTCTCTGGTGCAATTTGTGACAAACATAAGAGAGATAAATGCGTAATGCAAGCTCACCATTGGTAAAGGTCTCTATTAGATCATACTTATGAATAGTTATGAACATCTTAAGTTCATTGCACATTAGATGCTCAGCTATCCTTGTTACACCATATGCCATACACGATTCTTGTGAAAGTGGCGATAAAATGAGAAAATAGTGTAATTTCATTTTCAAGCCCAGTCTCCAGATCATTAGGATATGCACTAACAAGTTATTGTGTTCCTTCTTTGAGTTCATCATTTGTTTGGCTTGGGATGTCTGATAAGAATCCAAATCTTTCTCCAAGGGTGCTGTAAGCTGTCAAACACTGCTGCAATGCACTACAAAGTTTATCAACGATGGGCACAAATGCTGTTACTCTAAACTTATCTTGCCCTGTCAGATTAGAATCCTCCGCAGAGTCGATTTCATCATGGTGACAGTTGCATTTTCTAATTCGTTTTGTATCTTCTTTGTATACAGCACTATCAGTCATGCCACACTTTGCCATCCCTTGTGCTTCAAAATTATCAAACTGGCTCCTCAAGTCTTCAACAAAGTGCAGAAGAGATTTAAGTAGTTTGACAGCTGTGTTAAAGCAAAGACCAGATTTTTGCAACTCCAGTCTGTACTCTAGAATCGTTCCAAGATGGTTTGCAATAAATCTAACATAATGGCTGTTTCAAGTTCTTTCAAAGCTTGGTTTGGTTGCTTGTCTATCATGTCCCCATCTAGGGGATGTACAGGCTATCTAGAGCCCGTTAATGTTGCGCATTGGTATTTCAGAGCTTTGACGAGACCTCTTACTTGTTTAAAGAAAATGGATATTTCTTGTAAATTATTAGGTTAACTAAAACATTTCATTACACTTCCACTGGAAATAATTTTCACACATTAATACGTAGTATGTTTTGTTTATCAGTAATGTTTATAATTTATTGAGAACTGTGTTACTGTATATACTACTAAATTATACCCAAACGGTGAATAATAACTTCATATTTAAAAGACATTTAAAGGCAAATTGAAATTGTTTGGTAACAATAATTACAATGTATTCCTTGGTGAATAACTCATTATTTTATTAGGAGTGCGGGCCCCTAGGCCATGGCTTAGTCGGCCCATCCCCTAAATCTGCCCCTGTAAGTTGCCGCCAACTTTTTAGTCAAATCAGAATGCATAGTGGATGATATGAAATTATTCAAAATAGATTTTAAAAAATAATAAAATTTCTTAAATTATAACAAATAGTAAATTGAAAATGTGTAGGTACAAGATTAATGACAATTATAAAAACATAATACAGGGTAAAGATTTGTTTCCTAAACCACTCGATATCTCGTTACCTTTATAATGCACTGCAAATTCAACCTCAGAAACTTATTCTGATCACCTCAAACAGTTATGCTGCTGAATTACAGAAAAGAATAAGAATCCATCCATGGAGACTGCAAAATTCATTAAGTTTTCAGATAGTATAAAACTGGATGAAATAAAGTTGTAGTTGTTTTCATAGATAGACATGGATGATTTTGAAATGCAAATGATTGAATTTCAGAGTAGCTCAATTTGGAAGCAAAAATTTGTTGACCATAGAGCTAACTTGGAAAATATTGAAAAGGATCGATTAGAGAGCGAAGTAACTGCGAGAAATGCGGAGAACGAGGTATTAAGGACTTGGAATATCATTCCAAAAATTGTGTGTTTAAAAACCCTGGCTACAGCTTTACTCACCATTTTCTCATCCACACCTCGTGAATCATTGTCCTCCATGATGAACTTTGTTAAGTATAGTAAAAGGAGTAGCATTACGGATGAAACAAGTAGTGGATGCATATTTCTCAAGGTTACAAAATAGAAACCTGAAATAAATAATCTGTCATCAATGATGCAGCAGCAAAAATCACACTAAGGAAAATATATAAAAGGTTTGTAGGTCCTAACTAAGATTTCTTCTGTGTCAGTCTGAGTATTAAGTCTCAGTTTGACTGGTCTAACATGTATGGACCTAACCTTATTGTAATAACAATAATTTCCCTAAGTTGAATAACAGGGTAACGGTTAGACCGTTGAGTCAAACCTAGGAAATTTCCACAAACCCCTTCTACTCCTCCCCTCACCTTCGCTAGGACGCGCGTTTAGGAGTTGTCAGTCAAATCTTAATTAATAATTTAGGTTACGAAATATATGAACAGTATTAGAATTTTTCCCTCCCTTTTTCCATTTAATAAATCATGTCACTTAAAGAGTCAAGAATAAGGGCAGTCTTAAGTAGATCCTTAGGCATAACTACAATTTGGGTAAATATCAGAGGAATATAGATGAGGTGGCAACCCTCACATCCTTACCGATACAGCGAGGCGAGTAGAGAGAGAGGACTAGAATCAGACGCTCATCAACCTTCTTATTAACAGGTTAGTTAAATCAGGTAGCTCTGTGTAGTTTAGAAACAAACTTACGGCTTTGCAGTGGTGATATATTGTAAGGTGTGGTTGGTAGCGTAGCTGGGTGAATAAGGCTTCGGAGACGTGGCTGTGGGTTTATTGTATAATAAACAATGGTGCTGGACAGAGGAGATGATGCGTGACCTTTCTGTATAAAGATTTGTGCCCGACTGATGCGGCTGGCTGGGAGGCCAGGTCGCGTGGGATCACGCGCGTAGTTGCCAGACGTTACAAGATAGTTGCTAACATACACTATTGATGTGAGCGCGCCACATACAAATATAATACATGATAATAATTTATATAATACCTCAGCTCCCTACAATATACATAGTGATATTGATATATAAATAGATAGAGGGCTAAAATCAGATACTCATCAACCTCCGCATCAACAGATTGGGTGTTCCTAGTCTTCCACCACCACACACACCATGTAAAACACCCCCCTCTCCCTATATGTTTTTTTGTACGTTTATAGAATGAACTAGAAGAAAAACAGTGCAGCCACCCACGCTCACTCCCATTACAAAACGTGTATGTGTAGGTATTGGGGTAGTCTGGATTAAGGAATATATATTTATTCATGGGTATGTGGCATTTTTAAGTA
>JAPQNM010000013.1:10215830-10223330 GCA_029783475.1 Metacarcinus magister
CATGTAGCGTAGCGGCGTGGTGGCGCTGCATGCGCCACCATGCCCAACTTGCCACGCCAATTTTGGCGCCTTTTTTTAATATCGTAACTGCGAATCAAGTATCGTAAATAGAAAAAAGGGTACTAATTGGCTAGTATCGTATCTGCGAATTCAACGTAAACCGAACTATCGTATAGCAAGGACTTCCTGTATATATATATATATATATATATATATATATATATATATATATATATATATATATATACATACATACATACATACATACATACATACATATATATATCAACAACAACAAACCACAACACCTGCTTCATTGTGGTTTTTTGTCTCCCTGGGGCTGCATTTTCTAGCCAAGTGATCATGGCATCTACCTCTGGATTACCTCCGAGTGGTGGGCGAGATGGTGGGGATGGACCGGACAAGAGGCAGGGCAAGAAAGCAACGAAACCAAGGGAATTTATGCGGGGTAAGCATAAGAAGCAGTGGAGTGTAGAGGAAAAAAAGAAGATAATCAAAATGATTGAAGACGGAGCTAGAACCTGTGAAATTGTGAAAGTGATGGGTGTACCAGAGTCGAGTGTGCGTAACATGAGAAAGAAAAAAGACGAAATAAAGGCTTCCTTGAAGGTTACTGAGAAGTATTTTAGTGGCGGAGCAGGCGCTGCTAAAAGGGCTATGCATGATACATCTGTAAAAAACAAAAACCTTGTGATCACTGAACATTATCTAATGAAATACATATGTCGCAGATTAAAGGAGGGCGTAAGTGTTGATGGCCCGGAAATACGGGTGCAAGCTATGAAAATTTATAAAGCTTTGTGTGTGAAAAAAGGAATTGTGAATCCAGAGCCCTTTAATGCATCGAGGGGTTGGCTGTACCGTTTTCGCAAACGGTGCAATGTAAAACATGCATTGTATCAAGGAGAAATCGCTTCTGCTGATGTAAGTGCGGCTGAGAACTTTCCCAGTGTTGCCCAGGAGATTGTTAATGAGGATGGGTATGATCCTGAACAAATATTAAATTGTGATGAAATGGGGGTTTATTGGAAAAAGTGGCCAAAAGGAACATATGCCCCCAAAGGCCTCAGACAAGCTCCTGGTACCAAAATGGCAAAAGATCGCTTCAGTGTACTGCTCACCACAAATGTAACTGGGGAATGCAAAATGAAACCTGCAATTATATACAAGTTTGCCAAACCTCACTCATTTCGCAACTGTGATATGAATAATTTACCCAATTGTGTGTGGTACCACAACAAGTCTGGCTATATGACAGCAGCTTTATCAGTAACATGGTTTGACACTGTATTTGTGCCAGCAGCTCGCAATCACTGCATGAAAAAAAATCTGGCATTTAAAGTTATCTTATTTCTTGATAACGCTCCTGGACACGCAAAGTACCTGGTCGGTCGCCACCCAAATGTCCAAGTTGTCTTCTTACCACCAAACACAACTTCGAAACTGCAGCCCTTAGACCAAGAACTCATTGCTAATGTGAAGCTGCTATTTTATGGCAAAGTCCACAACAAGCTGAGAAATAAGACAGACAACCAAGAGGAGATCCGTGAAATTGAAAGAAAGAATGACAGCGAAGAAGGACAAGAACAAGATGAAGAAGAAACCAAGGAGTCCTTTATATCAGTGAAGACATTTTGGAAACAATTCAAGATCAAAGAGGCTGTGGATTACTTTTGCGACGCCTGGCGCGAGATAACTCCAGCAACTGTGAAGCACGCGTGGAAGCCACTCCTACCTGTGCTTAGCCCCGCCCCTGACACAGGTGCTAGTACCCGCCAAGAACAGGGAGTGTTAGCACGAGAGACTGCAGAGCTAATTCGTGCTGTGCCAGAATTGTCAGATGTGTCCGATGTTGAAATAAATGACCTCGTCAACGACAATCAAAACTGAACAACCCATTGAAGACTTGATTCAGCAGGACTTGGAGGAAGAAAGGAACAGTGAAGAGGAAATGGACAGTGTGGAAACTCCCAAGCCAGCACCAACGACTAAAGACATTTCTGCCATCCTCAGTTTACTGGCCGAATGTGAAACCAAAGTCGAAGATCTTATGTTTAAAGAGAGTGGTGAGGCCAAACACCTCCTGAGTAAGCTACCCAACTTGTTTAATCTTAAATTAAATGAGAAAATTGCAGCCAGGCAACAAACTTTAATCACCAAATTCATGCGAAACCAACAAGAGAGACAAAGGGCAACACTTCAGATGATCATCAATGCCAGTGATGACGATGATTTCGACGACCAACCTGTTTTAGCTGAAGAGGATGCACTACCCGTAGATGAGGATATGTTTGATGGATGGGAAGAAGAGGAAATAGAGGCAAACAGAATTGAGAGGTTGGCGCGAGTGAGTGAACGGACGGACGGACAGACAGACAGCCCCGACCAGCAACCCGGCCCCAGCACCCAGCGCCAGTAGGCGTAACCCACCTCACCCTTTTTTTTTGCACTGTTCTTTCAATAAACTGCACTTCATAGCCCTTAAAAGTGAGTTTATGTATCCTATTGTATTAATATAAATTAGTAGTAGTAGTAGTAGTTCTAATTTTGTATTAAATAGGTGGTTATACACGGAAAATAAGGGGGTCAGACTTGGAATCTCAGACTATTTTTATTTTTTTAGGTAAGAAGTTTGCCTCTCGGATAGCGGTTTCACAGGTAGCGAGGGTTTTGCCAGTCTATAACACTCGCTATCTGCGAGGACTTACTGTATATATATCTATATATATATATATATATACAGTGCTCGTCATAAACATTGTCGCACCCCTCTCCCACGCTGCGCCAGGAAATATAAACATGTACTGCATCCAAAGAAATTTATTGAACTTACAACTAATACTTTGTTGGTTTCCCTTGACGTCTCCTGCACTCTTCCAAACGGGCTGGAAGGCTCTCTGCAAGCACCATGAGATGCTGGGGAGCAAATGTGTTCCAAAGGTGGTAAAGCGCAGCTTGGAGTTTGGCTACAGTTGAACAGTCGTGGCTGCGTAACTCCCGTTTTATTATCGTCCACAAATTTTCAATTAGGTTCAAATCCGGGGAATTAGCAGGCCAGTCTTCGAAGAACGGCACACAGCAGTCCCTGAGCCACTGCTTCACTGACTTAGCAGTATGGCACGGTGCACCGTCCTGCATGAAGGTGGAGGCCTGACACATCTCGAAAGACCACAGTAGATGGTCACACAGAAGCTCGAGGTAGTTCCCCTGATTCATTGTGGTGTTCTTGGGTAACACCACAAGGCTCCCCACCCCATGATAGGAAAAGCAGCCCCACACCATCAACGAATCAGGGAATCTGGCAGCAGGAGCAGTGTAGCGGTGTTCAAGGGGGTCGCTGCTGGGGCGCCGGTACACGCGACCTTGACTGCTGGCTGTCACTGTGAATCTTGACTCATCGCTCCACATCACGCCACGCCACTGCTCGATGGTATAGTCTTTCATCCTCTCACAAAACGCAAGCCTCTTCGCTTGCTGGGCTACAGTAACCACAGGCTGGGCCACGCTGCATAGCTCAGGTACTCGAGGTCGTCGTGGATGCGGCGCGATAATGTCCTCACAGACACATTACTCAGCAATCCCAAGTTGTCTTCCCTGATTTTCCTGACCGATACTCATGGATTGCGTTCGACTTCAATGTGTACCACTATCAGGGTTCACACGGAAGTTTTGCTGGTTTTTCCTGGTGGTTTCTTCTTGGCGGGTATTTTGTTGCCGCCGAGTTCAGCCAAACGCTTCACGTATCGTTGAACTTGGCGATCACTGACACCCGTCTGGTCAGAGATAGCCCGTGTGGAGTGTCGAGCCTTGTGGAGAGCTGAGATGTCTGCGATGTCGTCCTGTGACAAGATCTGGTAGTGCACCATTGTTCAGGAAAACAGCTAAGCATCAGAGTAACTGAGAGCCAGTCTGGGGGGTGGCGCAGGAGGACAGCAACAAAGCGCCCGCCAGTTAGAGTGATTGATAGGCTCCTATCACTTTTTCCCGCCTTTGGAAGTTGCATGACACCCAGGCTGAGATGCCAGATGTGTAATAATTTAATTTAAAGCACCCGATGCCCGCCAGGGAAAGCGCGCGTGTTTTGATCCTTCAAACGGATAACGTGGTCTCCGGCGACAATGTTTATGACGAGCACTGTACATATACATATAGATACATACATACATATACAGGAAGTACTCGTTTTACGATAGCAATGCGTTCCTTGAAACCCTATCGTAAACTGAAATAGCGTATGCCGAACCCATTTTTACATGTATTAGATAGGGATGCGTTCCACCACATTGCCAAAGTCACTCCTTCAGGTTCAGATACATACATAGATACATACCTTAGTGTAAAAATAAACAAATTGAATTTAAATAATAAAGAAAATAAAGAAAAGAATAAAGAAAAGAATATAATTATGCAATCAGCTGATGCGGGCCACGTAGTTGTTGAGGCGGAGGTCGAGGGTGAGGCATTCAATTCAAAACCTGAAGTTGATTGCTCTGTTGAAGTGGATGGTCCAGCTGATGTTGATGGGCTGGCATGTTTGAAGAATGTCGAGATTGTGGACTGTTTGGCACAAGGTTTCACTGTGTTTGTAATGGTGGCACGGGAATGACTAGTTGTCGGAGTTGGCTGCATGGAGCGCCACCATGCCGATTTGGCGACGCCCAACTCGCCACGCCGATTTTGGCGCCTTATTTTAATATCGTAACTGGGAATCAAGTATCGTAAATCGAAAAAAAGGGTACTAATTGGCTAGTATCGTATCTGCGAATTTAACGTAAACTGAACTATCGTATAGCAAGGACTTCCTGTATATATATATATATATATATATATATATATATATATATATATATATATATATGTATGTATATATATATATGTATATGTATATGTATATGTATATGTATATGTACAGTAAGTCCTCGCAGATAGCGAGTGTTATAGACTGGCAAAACCCTCGCTACCTGTGAAACCGCTATCTGAGAGGCAAACTTCTTACCTAAAAAAATAAAAATAGTCTGAGACTCCAAGTCTGACCCCCTTATTTTCCGTGTATAACCACCTATTTAATACAAAATTAGAACTACCACTACTACTACTAATTTATATTAATACAATAGGATACATAAACTCACTTTTAAGGGCTATGAAGTGCAGTTTATTGAAAGAACAGTGCAAAAAAAAAGGGTGAGGTGGGTTACGCCTACTGGCGCTGGGTGCTGGGGCCGGGTTGCTGGTCGGGGCTGTCTGTCTGTCCGTCCGTCCGTTCACTCACTCGCGCCAACCTCTCAATTCTGTTTGCCTCTATTTCCTCTTCTTCCCATCCATCAAACATATCCTCATCTACGGGTAGTGCATCCTCTTCAGCTAAAACAGGTTGGTCGTCGAAATCATCGTCATCACTGGCATTGATGATCATCTGAAGTGTTGCCCTTTGTCTCTCTTGTTGGTTTCGCATGAATTTGGTGATTAAAGTTTGTTGCCTGGCTGCAATTTTCTCATTTAATTTAAGATTAAACAAGTTGGGTAGCTTACTCAGGAGGTGTTTGGCCTCACCACTCTCTTTAAACATAAGATCTTCGACTTTGGTTTCACATTCGGCCAGTAAACTGAGGATGGCAGAAATGTCTTTAGTCGTTGGTGCTGGCTTGGGAGTTTCCACACTGTCCATTTCCTCTTCACTGTTCCTTTCTTCCTCCAAGTCCTGCTGAATCAAGTCTTCAATGGGTTGTTCAGAGTTTTGATTGTCGTTGACGAGGTCATTTATTTCAACATCGGACACATCTGACAATCCTGGCACAGCACGAATTAGCTCTGCAGTCTCTCGTGCTAACACTCCCTGTTCTTGGCGGGTACTAGCACCTGTGTCAGGGGCGGGGCTAAGCACAGGTAGGAGTGGCTTCCACGCGTGCTTCACAATTGCTGGAGTTATCTCGCTGATAAACCTGCTGTCATATAGCCAGACTTGCTGTGGTACCACACACAATTGGGTAAATTATTCATATCACAGTTGCGAAATGAGTGAGGTTTGGCAAACTTGTATATAATTGCAGGTTTCATTTTGCATTCCCCAGTTACATTTGTGGTGAGCAGTACACTGAAGTGATCTTTTGCCATTTTGGTACCAGGAGCTTGTCTGAGGCCTTTGGGGGCATATGTTCCTTTTGGCAACTTTTTCCAATAAACCCCCGTTTCATCACAATTTAATATTTGTTCAGGATCATACCCACCCTCATTAACAATCTCCTGGGCAACACTGGGAAAGTTCTCAGCCGCACTTACATCAGCAGAAGCGATTTCTCCTTGATACAATGCATGTTTTACATTGCACCGTTTGCGAAAACGGTACAGCCAACCCCTCGATGCATTAAAGGGCTCTGGATTCACAATTCCTTTTTTCACACACAAAGCTTTATAAATTTTCATAGCTTGCACCCGTATTTCCGGGCCATCAACACTTACTCCCTCCTTTAATCTGCGACATATGTATTTCATTAGATAATGTTCAGTGATCACAAGGTTTCTGTTTTTTACAGATGTATCATGCATAGCCCTTTTAGCAGCGCCTGCTCCGCCACTAAAATACTTCTCAGTAACCTTCAAGGAAGCCTTTATTTCGTCTTTTTTCTTTCTCATGTTACGCACACTCGACTCTGGTACACCCATCACTTTCACAATTTCACAGGTTCTAGCTCCGTCTTCAATCATTTTGATTATCTTCTTTTTTTCCTCTACACTCCACTGCTTCTTATGCTTACCCCGCATAAATTCCCTTGGTTTCGTTGCTTTCTTGCCCTGCCTCTTGTCCGGTCCATCCCCACCATCTCGCCCACCACTCGGAGGTAATCCAGAGGTAGATGCCATGATCACTTGGCTAGAAAATGCAGCCCCAGGGAGACAAAAAACCACAATGAAGCAGGTGTTGTGGTTTGTTGTTGTTGAGTGGCACGGGAGGGAAACAAATTCAAACAATAACGTATGAATATCGCCACGCGCCGAGTCAGTATTGCCAACGTTTCACTTGGCAACGCTGCAGCCCACTCGCTCGCTCGGCGCTCGACCATCAAGCATCGCTATCTGTGCAGCGGTAATCGCTCTGAGAACGTCGCCACTTGGTCGCTACCCGCGAAATCGCTATGCAAAAAAACGCTGTATATGTATATATATATATATATATATATATATATATATATATATATATATATATATATATATATATATACATATATACATATATACATACATACATACATGCAGTGCTACAGTGGTCAGCGTTCGGGCGTACAAACCTAGGATCCCGGGGTTGATCCGCTGATCACTTTTCATTCTTTGGTATTACTGCCGAGTGGCCAAAGACTACCCAAATTGCTGTCATACTGTCCTCAGATGGGATTTACAATTTTTATATGCATTAAGGCTGTAGCAGCAATTAGCCTCTCACGTTCTCAATATATTCAAGAGAGAACATAAACATTTGAGGCG
>JAPQNM010000013.1:10225830-10230830 GCA_029783475.1 Metacarcinus magister
AGGCCAGAGGACGTAAGGCTGACGAGAGCCGATTTACCATACTGTTTTGCTGCAATCTTACGGGGACACATAAAATGAAACCCTTAATTTTACACACTGCAGCTCATCCCAGGTGCTACAATAACTTAACTAGCATGTCACAGGCACCTGTCTACTGGATGAAGACGGCAAACGGGGTAATGAGCTCGGCAACATCACAGGCGTGGCTGACTAACATGTTCGTTCCGGATGCAAGGGGGCATTGCAAGAAGAAAGGGTTGCCTTTTAAAGTTTTGCTCACAATGGACAACTGCCCAGCCCACCCACAACATCTAATAGACCTCCATCCTAATGTTAAGGTGGTGTTTTATCCCCCCAACACCACCTCGCTCCTCCAGCCATTGGATCAAGAAGTGATAGCTAATGTTAAAACTTTTTATCAGACAAGAGTCTATGCCATTATGAGACAGCAGACAGAAACCAGAGAGGAGATACAGGCGATATTGGACAGCGGGGACGAGGCAGGTGATATCAATGATCCCTTGACACAGCCAGAGCCAGGTGCTGAGCCTGGTACACCTACCCCAATCGAGGCAGACAATGCTTCCCAGCCTGGTGCCCCTACCCAGGCTGATAACCAGTCTGGTTCCCCTACCTTGCCTGCTGCACACCAACAACTTCACCACCTTGAACCCAACCCCAACGCTATATCAGCTAAACAATTCTGGATGCAGTTCACTATCAAAGATGCGGTGACACACATGCTGAAAGCTTGGGATGATATTAATGTGGCTACTATCAGGCGTTCTTGGAAGAAAGTTGCCCCATCCTTTGTTCAAGACGTTATTGACAGTGAGGCACAGGATCTACGTGACTCAGTGGCTAGAGCTGTGGAGGTGGCTAGGGAGGTGCCAGGTTTCGAATCTGTGACCGAGGATGAAGTTTTGGCTATAAATTCAGAGGGTGATACACAGAGTGTGGAGGGTATTGTGGCTGGTTTGGTTATTGAAGACGAGTTAGCTCAGGCACAGGAACAGCCTATAATGGAGGAAAATGTCAAGAGTGAATATTCAGGCCATACATTAAGTTTAATTCTAGCCAGTGGCGAAAATCTAAAACAAGTTGTTATTGAAAATGAAAAATCGAAGATGAAAAAGGCTGAATTTGTGTTACAGATTGATGCTGCCTTACGTTATTACAAGGAGCTTCATCACGGTATGATTAATAAAAGAAAACAAACAATTATCACTCGCTACATCTGCCCTGCCACCTCCACTACCAAAGATGTCACTGACTTGCCTCATTTTCCTCTCCCTGGCCCTTCTGGTGAGCCAGGCTCCTCTGTGGTCACCATCGATGAATTCACAGGCTTCATGAAGGATGTTCATGCCTTCAGGAGGAGCTCGAGGGCTATCAAGATCCTCACAGGTCACGCAGCTGGTAACGGTGAGGACACCGATAGCGAGTGATCCTCACAAAGCCTCGGACCGTAGGATTAAGGTAAGGAAAACCTTATTTAATGCTTTGTAAGGTGTGTGTGTGTGTGTGTGTGTGTGTGTGTGTGTGTGTGTGTGTGTGTGTGTGTGTGTGTGTGTGTGTGTGTGCGTGCGCGGGCGGGCGGGCGCGCGAGTGTGTGTGTGTGCGTGTGTGCGTGTGTGCGCGTGTGTGTGTGTGTGTGTGTGTGTGTGTGTGTGTGTGTGTGTGTGTGTGTGTGTGTGTGTGTGTGTGTATTTACCTAGTTGTGGTTTACGGGAGGGGAGTAATCTCATGACCCGTCTCTACATCTTGCTTTGTCCAGCTTAGCTTTGAAACTATGCACACTGACGGCATTAACAATTTCCTCATTCAAAGCATTCCAGGTGTCCACAACTCTGTGTGTGTGTGTGTGTGTGTGTGTGTGTGTGTGTGTGTGTCTCTCACTGGTACTCCCTCTATCTAGGGGGTTACGTTCCAGACCCTCCAGCGATAAGTGGAAATCTGCAAAATAGAAACATCCTATTTAAATACACCCTAGGCATGTTTTTATAACTTTTACGGTACTTTTAAGGTGTTTAAACACACTTTTAAAACAATAGAAACACATTTAAACACAAAAGATATTGAGAGACCAAGAGCTCTCTTCTAATAATAAATATATTATTTGATTTGTATGTATTTTAGGTCTCAAAATAACACTCGGAAGGGTAAAAATGGGTGAAAATAGGGATTCAGCCAAAGTTTTGGCACCAATTAGAATTTTTCCCATAAGTTAATGTATCTATATCTTACGAATTCGTATCTAACGCGATTTTTTGGCACCAATTATTTGTTAGATGGGAGATTCTACTGTATATAGGTTCACAATATCTTATTTGAAATTAAAAGAAACTAAAAGAAATTTTCAAGGTATCATCTGCCAAAGTGTTGAAACTGAAAATAGTCAGCTGATATCGAAAAAGTGCTGAATGTTGACAATGATGTACTAATTGTGCATGGAGTGATGGAGAAATTGCTGAAATGGTGTTTGATAAAAATAAGTATGAGGATAGTAATGATGAGGATAACGACATTGTGAACACAGGTGAAAAAATGCCCATAGATGATATGGTAAAAATGTGTGATCAGTTAATTGATGGCATCAGTGTCCAAGAGATTATGGCAGTTTATTCAATCAAAGAAAACATCTTAGACAGAGACATATGTTAATGAAACTGATGACACTGGAGGAAGTCTTGAAAAATGCCGTCTTGTAGTGTGGCTGAACTTGAGAATCCTGTTCTGGTCCCGAAGATGATGGTTACCATAACAACAATGACGATATTGATCTACCCTCTACTTTAGGATCCTCAGCTAGTTGTTTTGTCCTTTTACTGCATGCTAGTATATTTTCATGTGTTAAGCTTACCTCCCTCACCGAGAAAACTTAAAATTAAA
Organism: Metacarcinus magister; assembly: GCA_029783475.1. Lineage (NCBI taxonomy): Eukaryota > Metazoa > Arthropoda > Malacostraca > Decapoda > Cancridae > Metacarcinus > Metacarcinus magister. The sequence continues at coordinate 10,228,723 of JAPQNM010000013.1, forward strand.
AAAAATTTTATTTATATATTTTTTGCCTATAATAGCTGTAGATATTATAGGCTCATGACTAGGGCCTGGCTGTGGCTCAGTCGACTGGCGTAGATGATGAGGGGCGAAGAAACTGCTCAGTTTTAGCTGCTTTCCTCTGATATGCTGCTCCCTGATTACTACTTCACGAAGCATGCGAAGGGAAGCGTCTGGGTGTAGCCCTTAATCTTTAACATGCTCCCCCCACAATCAGCTGATGTACCTAGGCTCCGCCTCCCTCCTCCCTCTCACGCCCAAGAGAGAGGCGGAGCCTAGGTATCAGGTGATTGTGGGCGGAGCATGTTAAAGATTAAGGGCTACACCCAGACGCTTCCCATGTGAAGGCTGCCATAGTATGCATTAGCTTCCTCGATCTTACTGTATTCGGTATAGTCTATCAAGGCATCAACATAGGTTCGCAGGGTTGACAGCTTTATCTTCTTCACCTGTATCTCCTCGTCTTCTGTGTAACATTCAGGTTCACTCGCTTGCGTTTCACGACTTTGGGAGGCATCATTAAGGCGAAATAAGCACTGAAACACTGAGTCACCTCTGGGCGGACTGAACGGTGAGGCGGGAGATAGGGACTTTTAATTATATATATATATATATATATATATATATATATATAAATATATAAATATATATATATATATATATATATATATATATATATATAAATATATATATATATATATATATATATATATATATATATATATATATATATATATACATTAAAAGGGAAAACAAAAATAAGTAAAAAAAAATCCCACTTGTCGCCAGACCCTGTAAAGAGGACAGTAGGAGAAATATAGACATGGGGGGAAAGTCCAATTTAGTGTGAGAGGTGTCTTGACACTCATCTTTTGAAAGAGTTTAAGTCATAGGCAGGTGAAAAAATAGACGAAGGAAGAGAGTTCCAGAGTTTACCAGTGTAAGGGATGAAAGAGTGAAGATACTGGTTACTACATGGTATCACTTCCTCTTCTGGCCAGCTTCGGCTGGAGGGAGGGGTGGGTAGGGAGGAAGCTTCCACTTTGCTGTCCTTTTGTCTCTTATCAAGTAGATATAGTAGTAGTGTAGCTAAACAGACAGCCTCGTTAGGTCCAGTAGGACTGTTGCTGTCTGTTCTTCCTTTGTACTTTGTACTCCTTTGTACTCCTGCATTAGGAAGATGGACAGAATAGGGATGAGAAGACGTAGAAAGTCTTGTGCAGCGAGGCCACGGGAGAGGGGGGAGGCATGCAGTTAGCAAGTTCAGAAGAGCAGTCAGCATGAAAATAGCGGTAGAAGATAGAGAAAGATGCAACATTGCGTTGGTGACTTAAAGAATCAAGACAGTCAGTTGGAGGAGGAGAGTCAATGAGACAAAAAGCTTTAGATTCCACCCTGTTTAGTAGAGCTGTGTGAGTTGAACCCCCCTAGACATGAGAGCCATACTCCATACATGGGCAGATAAGGTCCCTGTACAGAGCAAGCAGCTGAGAGGGAGAAAAAAATGGACACAGACGCCATAGGACACCTAACTTCTTGGAAGCTGATTTAGCAAGAGTATAGATATGAAATTGCCAGTTTAGATTTTTAGTAAAGGATAGACCGAGTGTGTTTAATGTGGAGGAGAGGGGAAGTTGAGTGTCATTGAAGAAGAGGGGATAGTTATCTAGAAGATTATGTCGAGTAGATAGTTGTAGAAATTGAGTTTTTGAGGCATTGAACAGAACCAGGTTTGCTCTGCCCCAATCAGAAACTAGTGAAAGATCAGAAGTTAGGCGTCCTATAGCATCTCGCCTTGAATCATTTAATTCTTGTTGGGTTGGGCGTCTGTTGTACGACGTTGAAAAATGCAAGGTGGTTTCATCAGCATAAGAGTGGATAGGGCATTGAGTCAGATTTAGGAGATCATTGATGAATAATAGAAAGAGAGTGGGTGATAGGAGGGACACCACTGTTGATAGGCTTAGGAGAAGAACAGTGACCATCCACTACAGCAGCAATAGAATGGTCAGAAAGGAAACTGGAGATGAAGGTACAGAGAGAAGGATAGAATCCGTAGGAGGGTAGTTTAGAAATTAAAGATTTATGCCAGA
>JAPQNM010000013.1:10238330-10263330 GCA_029783475.1 Metacarcinus magister
CTAGTACCTTCTTTTCTTGCAGATTCTAATTAGAATACAATTGTAAAAATTAAAAACTTATGGAAATCAAATTTTCTGCTAGTCTTCTACCCTCAACATATTACATCTTCCAGCAAATCTTGCCCATCTTTCACATGAGGACACTGGTGTCCGCCACCCATACTATCCATACTATCCAATGGAGCCTTTCATATGAGGCCACTACAGTGTCCCGACCAGACAACTTCCGAGTATAAATCTATGGTGTTCATTATAGAAGGCTCTCTTTCTTTCTATCTGTTTATCTAAATTGATAGACAGATAGAAAGAAAGAGAGCCTTCTATAATGAACACCATAGATTTATACTCGGAAGTTGTCTGGTCGGGACACTATAGTGGCCTCATATGAAAGGCTCCATGGATAGTATGGGTGGCGGACACCAGTGTCCTCATGTGAAAGAGGGCAAGAGAAATATGATCTCTTCATGATGATATACTAACAAGGAGTAAAGGAATACGTTCCATTTTATAAAATAAAATAAAAAGGTAAAAAAGAGTGGTTTAACGGAAAATGTGAAAGAGCTAAAAAGAGAAGAGATGAAGCATGGAGGAGAATGAAAAGAAAACCGGTCCAGGAAAGGAAAGAAGAATATAAACTAGAAAGGAATGAATATGTAAGGGTAAGAAGAGAAGAGATATGAAAAAGATATAGTTGACAAATGCAAGGAAGAACCAAAGCTGTTTTATAGATTTACTAATTGGAAAATAAAACACAAAGAAATTATAACCAGATTGAAGGAAAATAATGAAGTATATGAGGACCCAAAAGAAATGAGTGAAGTGCTAGATAAGAATTTTCAGAAAGTATTTACAACTGAATCTGACTTTAGAAATTCACAAGGACAAGTGAGGAAAAATGAGATGTGGGAAATCAAGATAAGTAAAAAAGAGATAGAAGAAATGATGAAGGAATTGGATGAAAGAAAAGCTATAGGACCAGATGGAGTATCAGGATACATATTGAATGAGTGTAGACAAGAAATGGCTGAACCAATTCATGATATAATTGAGTGTTCTATTAAAACAGGAAAAGTCCTTAAAGAATGGAAAAGAGCTGACATAATGCCTATTTACAAGAATGGAAACAAAGAAAAACCACTTAATTATATACCAGTGTCATTGACCAGCATAGTATGCAAGATATGTGAGGTCATCAAGAAACAATGGACTGATTACTTAGAAAGAGAAGGAATAATATCAGATAGACAATTTGGATTCAGAACAGGAAGATCGTGTGTCATCAACTTATTAAGTTTTTATTCAAGAGTAATAGATATAACACAAGAAAGAGATGGATGGGCGGATTACATATATTTAGACTTAAAAAAGGCATTTGATAAGGTTCTGCACAGGAGATTACTATGGAAGTTGGAACACAATGGAGGATTGAAAGGAACATTAAAGAACTGAATAGAAGACTACCTGAAAGGAAGGGAAATGAGAATGGTAGTAAAGGATGAAAAATCAGAATGGAGAGAAGTGAAAAGTGGAGTACCACAGGGATCAGTTTTGGCAACGATAATGTTTTTAATATATGTAAATGACATGACAAGGAGTAAACAGTTACATAAGTCTATTTGCAGATTATGCAAAATTACTAAGAAAGATAGGAAACCACAAGGATTGTGAGGAGCTACAGAATGATATAAACAAGATATATGAATGGAGCAAGACATGGGAAATGAAATTTAATGCAAAAAAATGCCATGTATTGGAAATGGGAAAAAGTGCAGTGAGACCCTCATGGACGTATAAGTTAGGGGAAAATATTATATCAATAGCAAAAGAAGAGAAAGATTTGGGAGTGGTAATACAGGACAATTTATCACCAGAGAAACATATAAATAGAATAGTTTGGTGACACTTTCAGGATGCTAAGGAATATTGGTATAACTTTTAACGTTTACATATGTTTAAATTAATTGTGAATTGTTTCGCAATGTCTTGTCTGGTCACAAGGTTTTCAGATAAGATTTTGTGAACTTGTATTATATTCTTTTAGAATATAGAATGCCTAAGTATACCTACCACCCTACCCATTTATACCATTATGTAGATCATCCAAAATTCATATAAATTGTCATCCTGTTGTTAATGGACAAGTCATTATTCTACTAAAATTGCCTATTATTACTTAATGAAATTGGGATGCGTATTGATTTAATAGCTACAGAAGCAAATTTTTTAATGAACATTCTGAACATTGCAGAGTCAAGTGTGAAAAAGAGAGTCCAAAAATTTTTATAAGTACTCCCAAAACTGTTAATGATTCTCATTCACCCAACAGAGTCAAAGTTGTTGGCATGACAAGAGAGAAGATCAGCAACCTTAATGACAACACTTGTGGCTCAGAGAATCTTAAAGGTAATGTAAATTAAGTGAGTTCTCAACGTCTCTGCTTGTCTTGTTTGTTTTATTGTAATGAATTTTGTAGTGTATTGGTTACTATTATCTGTTAATAAGAATATACGTATTTGATCAATTATATATCTCCCTTGTTTATCTAATTAAGAGATCCACTGGTTTGTGGCTTTTTTTAAAGGATTGATTGATGGTAGTTGTACAACACTGTTTTGGTGTAGGTGTTCTCGCAGGAACACTATCTTGACATGGTGAGAATGCTTAGCATTTCAGTGATCAGTGGAACAAAACCCAAATGAGGCAGGTCCACTGTAAGAAATTAAACTAAAAGTGATTCTCCGCCAATATGACCTAAGTTGGCATGGTATGTTATGGGCTTACCCCTTCCCCCAATACGACCATTACATCCATGTCATGGATCCCAGTCCCCAGAAACGATGGAACAACTGGCCACGGCGGCTGTCAGACTTGCTCCAGAGTAGGGAGTGATAAGAATCTCTGGGTACGGACAGGCTGCTTTTGGAACTTAGGCCTTGGTATTTATGTTAGGACACAAGCTAGTGAGGAATTAGAAGGTATCAAATGGGATATCATAGGCCTATGTGAGGTTCAAAGAACTGAAGAATGGTCACATTTTTTGCTACAGAGTTAAAAAACACTAGAAAAAAAGAATTAGCTTGAAATATTGAAAATTTCCTTAGTTTAAGGCTGCTTTCACACCAAATTAACATTCAGTAATCCCCCATCTCGGCTGCCAACCGGGCTTAGCCAATTACAAGGAAGGAGATGGGTGGAGTTACGGTTGTGTTTTAACGCTAGCCCTCCCCCCATTGATGCGACTAGAGAGCAACATCCTGACTCCCAATGGGGGGTATTTGTTTATAAGCAAACCATCAAGATGGACACGCAGAATCTGATATTTTCAAAGTGGATCATGTCTGAGCTATTTTTCATCTATGGCAGAAATAGAGACTCATCAAAAACGATGCAGTAAGTACTTTTTCCATTGTAGAATAAGTAGTTAAAACAGTGAAGTCAATACATTCATTTATATAATGAAATAAGAGTGTTTAATAGTGCTCAAAATTTCTTCTCAGTAATCAGAAATTTGTCTTATGATAGATGGTCAAGAGACAGCCGTGGACAATGCTGCCAGTAATAACACAACACCTGCTGTATCTGAGGAGACAGAAAAAGGTAAATACACGATATCGCCCAAGAAGATGGTTGCTAAGGATAGTGCTGCTAAGAGGAAGAAGGATACAATTTCCATAGAATTGAAGAAGGAGATCATAGGAAAACACGAGTGTGGTCTACGTGTGGCTGATCTCGCCAAGTTGTACGGCCGTTCGTCATCAACAATCTGCACTATCCTGAAGAAGAAGGAAGAAATTAAGAAGCTTAATGTGGCCAAAGGAGTTACCATGATTATCAAGCAACGTTCAAATCTCCTAGAAGATGTTGAGAAGCTGTTGTTGGTGTGGATCAACGAGAAGCAGTTAAAAGGCAATTCTGTGTCTGAAGGTATGACGTGCGCAAAGGCGAAGGCGCTGTATGTGGACCTTGTCAGGAAGACACCAGGCATGTCATTTGAAGATGAGGAGGCATTTAAGGCAACCCGAGGATGGTTTGCGAAATTTAAAAAGAGAACCGGCATACACAGTGTAGTGCGACATGGGGAGGTTGTGAGCTCTGATACAGCTGCTGCAGAGAAATTTGTGCCTGAGTTCCAAGAAGTCATTACTAGTGAGGGGTTCACACCCCTGCAAGTTTTCAATTGTGATGAGACAGGTCTTTTTTGGAAAAAAATGCCTAAGAGGACCTACATCACGGCAGAGGAGAAATCTTTGCCTGGCCACAAGCCAATGAAGGATAGGCTTACCCTCTTGCTCTGTGCCAATGCAAGTGGTGATTACAAGATCAAGCCATTGCTCGTCTACCACTCAGAGAATCCACGAGTTTTCAAGAGGTGTAAGCTTCAGAAAAACCAACTGAATGTGATGTGGAGGGCCAATAGCAAAGCCTGGGTCACACAGCAATTTTTCATTGAGTGGGTCAATGAAGTTTTTGGCCCCTCAGTGAAGAAATATCTTCAAGAGAAGAAGTTGCCACTCAGGGCCTTGCTTGTGTTAGATAATGCTCCTGCGCATCCTCCACGGCTTGAAGATGATTTGTTGGAGGAATTTCAATTCATCAAGGTCACGTTTCTTCCTCCCAACACAACTCCACTCCTCCAACCCATGGACCAGCAAGTCATTGCCAACTTTAAGAAGCTGTATACAAAGGCCTTGTTTCAGAGGTGTTTTGAGGTGACCGAAAATACAAGCCTGACCCTCAGAGAATTTTGGAAGGACCACTTCAATATCCTAAATTGTTTAAATCTTATTGATAAGGCCTGGGAAGGAGTCACAGTGAGGACCCTGAATTCTGCATGGCGAAAACTGTGGCCTGAGAGTGTCTCTGACCGAGACTTTGAAAGTTTCCGTCCTGAATCTGTGGACCTGACAGTGCAGCTAGTCGATGAAATTGTCTCTCTGGGGCAAACTTTGGGTCTGGAGGTGGATGGTGCTGATGTGGAGGAGTTAGTGCAGGAGCACAATGAAGAACTTACCACCGACGAACTTCTGGAACTTCACAAGGAGCAGCAGCAAAAGATGGTAGAAGAGCTTTCATCAGGGGAGGAGGAGGTAGGGGAGGATGCCCTCTCTTCCAGTGAGATTAAAGAAGTGTTGATAATGTGGGAAAAAATGCAAAATTTTGTTGAAAAACATCACCCTAATAAAGCAGTGTCTGGACGGTGCATGAACTTATTTAATGACAATGCATTGTCTCATTTTAGGGGCATCCTAAAACGAAGACAGAAGCAAGTGTCATTAGATAAGTTCTTGGTGAAGTTATCTAAAAGACAGTCAAGTGATCCTGAACCACAACCTGGTCCCAGTCAGGTAAAATTGCCAAGAAGAGAGAGCCCTCCTGAATCAGAGGGGGGTTCTCCTTCCCCACAGTAACCCCTCTCCTCCTCCCCACCTCCCCATCGTCTCCCTCAAGCCAGCCACGACTCTTCATAAAGGTAAAGTACTGTATATTATTTATTATTGTTATTTTTTAGAAAAATTACTTTAATTCTGCATAAAATACCATGTTAATTGATTTTTATATTGATATTTTTGGGGTGTGGAACGGATAATAGGATTTCCATTATTTTAAATGGGGAAATTCGTTTCGAGATAAAAGTTTTTCGCGATACGAGCTAAGTTATGGAACGAATTAAATTCGTAACCCGAGACGCGACTGTATACATTATGTCATGGAATATTTATTATGGTTCTGTTGGTGATGGTGATGGTCAGCGAAATTGCCTTACATCAGCTCTGTCTTGGCGGTTCAAGATTATTGAATGTTTGTGTGTGTGTGTGTGTGTGTGTGTGTAAATGTTTTATGCACTGTGTTAGGTCCTTATATGTATGTTTCTTGTTTACCACGTGTCTTAAATAATATCCTTTTTGATTGAAATGTTATTTTCACTGAAGAGGAAAGCATCGATTACTACAGGATACATCTTCTTTGTATAGTGCTCCCTCTAATTTTGCAGGTTCCAATTTTGCGAAATTCCAATTTTGCGACAGAGACCAATCTCCATCTCTGCAAGCCCAGCTACAGTAAAATGGTCATTTAAGTTAATTTTCTTATGGATAATGATAATGTTTATGTTTTTCTGTATTTTTCTTTATTTTTCTTTATTGTAGGATGTATAATTACATGTATTTGTGTACAAATAAGGGCAAAAATATGACTGAAATCACCATAAGGTTAATGATTCCTATTTTGCGAATTCGAATTTTGTGGCCTGCAATGTTGACCAATTTCACGCAAAATTGAAGGGAGCACTGTATCCCAGTAATGATGTGAGATCATGTAGATGTCACAGTGAACTCACATGACTCACACTGGTCACATAGATAAAGTCACTGATCTCATCGAAATGTCACAAATGTGAGCTAACAATGTTGACATCGCTATGAAATCATACTGATATCATCACAGCGATATCATCCCGTGAGGCTACAGCGAGTTTACTGTGAGTTCTTCTTGTGCATGCGTCAGAAGTTTGAAAGTGGCGCAAAATGGAGAGGCCGGTTCAAAGGTGAGCAATGTAATATCCCATTTTGTTCCTCAACGAGTATGATATATCAACATAAAACTGTCAGGTAAATGTTAAAGGAACCCAAGAGTTAGAAGAAGCGATTATTCTTTATACTCAAATGAGATTAAGCTGGTATCGAGGAGTTGTAAAAGTATGTGATGGCGATAATAGAAGTATAGTTGTATCCTGTACACCGCGGGATAAAAGTGGACTTGAGCCAATTTCTTATCAATGATAGAAATAACTGTACAGGCACGGCGTGACGGAGATGTATAACGTGTTCAGTAAGGTGTTGGGGGGAAGTTTTGGGTTATTGGACGCTATTGGACTGTGAGCTATGTGCTATGCAACATACACACACACACACACACACACACACACACACACACACACACTCACTCACTCACTCACTCACTCACTCACTCACTCACTCACTCACTCACTCACTCACTCACTCACTCACTCACTCACTCACTCACTCACTCACTCACTTTCTCTCTCTCTCTCTCTCTCTCTCTCTCTCTCTCTCTCTCTCTCTCTCTCTCTCTCTCTCTCTCTCTCTCTCTCTCTCTCTCTCTCTCTCTCTCTCTCTCTCTCTGATACAGTTCACTTATCCTGGTATTGCTGACTGTGTTAAGGAAACTAATGCAGGCGTAAGTAAATAAATTTAAAAAGATTATAAACATTAAGATAACTCAAAAGTGTACTTCTCTTTAATCTTTTTATCTTCACATTTACCATGCAGAGAGAGAGAGAGAGAGAGAGAGAGAGAGAGAGAGAGAGAGAGAGAGAGAGAGAGAGAGAGAGAGAGAGAGAGAGAGAGAGAGAGAGAGAGAGAGAGAGAGACCATTCTTAACCCAGGTGCTGCAAAATTGACTTCCTATGCCCAGCCACCCCTCCAACGGACGCCCTCGTCAAGAACAAAGCTAAGCTTGTACGTACGTACGTGTAGTGGGACGAGTTTAATTCGTTCCATGACCAAGCTCGTTTTATGATTTGCTCGTTTTGCAAATCAATTTTTCCCATTGAAATTAATTGAAATACAATTAATCCGTTCCAAATCCCAAAAACTACCCACCCCAAAATTTTTTTTTGTTAAAATTTTTAAAACAGAAAACATAATACAGAATAAAGATTTGTTTCCTTAACCACTCGATATCTCGTTACCTTTATAATGCACTGCTAATTCAACCTCAGAAACTTATTCAGATCACCTCAAACAATTATGCCGCTGAATTACAGAAAAGAATAAGAATTAAAAAATTTTTAGGTTACTTTAGGTTTAGTTAGGTATCGTTACGTTGAGTTAGGTTTGGTTGGGTTAGTTTTGGTTAGGCTTATGCTATAATAATTTAGAAGCTATCAAATTTTTTCTATGACTAAAAGTAAGGTGTTGTGTGAGGTGCAGACGCCATTGTCTTTGGTAGCCACATACAATTCTGGTGAAGATGAAAAAATTAACCAAAAAAAACTATTTTTTTAGCATAACCTTCCCAGAGCTGCAGTTAAATAAGCCTAACCAAAACTAACCCAACTAAACCTATCTAAACTTAATGTAACCTAAAAAAAAAAAAAATCAGAGAAATCAAAGAAATATAAATTGGTTTTATTAATTTAATTACCTTGAAGATGGGATGATTTGTGTGCGAGGAAGACGATGGAGCAGTGGAGAATTGTTATTGTTTGGAAGAAGAATCTCCTTCCATTAAGACTTCAGAAATTAAATTTTCTGGAGTTTTCTCTCTCACTTCGCTAAATTTAAGCTTTTTGGATGCACTTTCTTCACTTTCCTCACTTGCAGGTCCTTTCAATAGAAACCTATCAAGAGAAGTCTGCTTTTTCCTGCCTTTCAAAATGTGACAGATATGCGCCAGAGCAGTGTCATTAAATAAAGCAGCAGCACGACTTGTAGCTACTTTTTCAGGATGATTTTTTTCTACAAATTCAGAAATATCCTGCCACTTTGCCAACAATACTTTTATGTCACTTGTAGAGATTGCCTTCTCCTTTACAATCTCCTCCTCCGAGGATCCAATCTCTGTCACTGCTGCTGCTCCTGAAGCTGCAGGAGTTCATCTGTTGTCAGCTCCTCTGAGTGTTCTTCGACGAGCTCGTGGATGTCCCATTGTTAACCTCGAGGCCCATGAACTGGCCAAGAGACACTATCTCCTCGACTACAGGTACTATCTCAGTCTCAAACCCCTCGAAGTCTCTTTCGGATACGCAGTCAGGCCACAGCTTCCTCCATGCAGAATTCAGCGTTTTTATTATTACACCTTGCCAGGCCAAATCAATGATTTTCAGGCAGCTGACAATGTTGTAATGGTCCTTTCAAAACTCAGGAAGGGTTAGATTTGTGTTTTCAGTGACTTCAAGGCACGGACGAAACAGATGTTTGGTGTATAATTTCTTAAAATTAGAGATCACCTGTTTGTCCATGGGCTGCAAGATAGGGGTGGTGTTTGGTGGAAGGTACTGAATTTGTATAAAACTGAATTCTTCCAGGATATCTTTTTCGAGGTTAGGAGGATGAGCAGGAGCATTATCAAGGACAAGGAGGGCCTTGAGAGGAAGATTGTTCTCCAGAGGGTACTTTTTCACTGTTGGTCCAAAGACAAGGTTGACCCACTCGGTGAAGAATAGTGTGGTGACCCAGGCCTTAAGGTTAGCCCTCCACATGACCTGCAGCTTTTCTTTCAGGATTTTGTGCGACTTGAATGCTCGTGGGTTTTCAGAATGGTAGACAAGGAGAGGCTTTATCTTAAAGTCTCCACTCGCATTGGCACAAAGTGTGAGAGTTAGTCTATCTTTCATAGTCTTGTGGCCTGGCATTTTCTTCTCCTCTGTAGCTATGCAAGTTCTACAGGGCATTTTTTTCCAAAAAAGGCCACATTTGTCACAGTTGAATACCTGTTGTGCGACGAACTCCTTGGCTCCGATGTATTCACAGAATTCACGCACGAAAACCTCAGCTGCCTTCGTGTCAGAACTCACTGCTTCTCCATGCCTGACCACGCTATGAACACCAATCCTTTTCTTGAAATTATTGAACCAGCCGCGACTGGCTTTAAATGCGTCTGCTGATGTCTCGTCCATCGATGTTCCAGGGATCTGCTTCAGGAAATCCCCATACAGCTCTCGTGCTTTCTGGCAGATGATGGTTTCCACAATCGTATCCCCTGCGAGTTGCTTCTCGTTCATCCAAAGGAGAAGCAATTTTTCCATCTCTTTGTGGACAGATGTGCGTTGCTTGGAGAGCCTGGAGACGCCCTTTGCTGTTGTAACACCCTTGATGTCCTCCTTTTTCTTCAGGATGGTGCATATCGTTGACGTGCTTCGGTCGTATTGACGTGCTAAGTCCACTACACGAGTTCCTTTCTCATGTTTATCAATGATTTCCTTCTTAATTTCTATCATTATTAGCTTTTTCTCTGAACTTTTCTTTGCTAAATTCTTAGGACACATGGTAACACAGCTACAGTAATTATCAGATCAGATCAGATGAGATCTAGATGTTGATCTTGATCTTGATGTCACAGGTGACTTGAAGTTTCCTTCAAGTCAGGCTTTTGTATCGGCAGCTCCTGTGAGGGGGAAAAGAAAAAAATGGAAAGCACACAGGAAATAAAAGATGCATACTCTAATTACACACCCTAATTCCTAAATCTCGCATACCACATTTTCTCCAGAAACTTTCACTGCGTCAATCATCCGTTCACTTGTCTCCCCACACAGTCCCAACAACAACACCATCCATTCCCTTCCAGTTCTTTCAATCACTTCATTCATTTCATGTCCCATTTCTGTTAGAATCACACGCATTATTTCCATTCTGTCCCGGTCATTGGGATATGCCTTTGTAACGGCTCCCAATCCTTTTTTTTTTTTTTTTTTTCAAATTCTTGCTATCTAATCTTGTGTTTGTGGTTTTATTTTCAGCAGATGTCTTGTTTTCCAGATTTTTTTTCAGATAGTCTTTCTTTTGTTCTATGTTTTCACTATTGTTCTTTGTAAGTAATAAGATTTCTGCAATAAGTTCTTCCTTGTTTTCCTTGTATGGTTGTTGCATGAATACATATTTATGTCTTATGGACGCATATTGTTCACAATCTAGTAAAAAATGTTCTAGGTTTTCTATTTCGTATTCACATAATTCACATTTTGTGGTGGTGTGGTTGTTCTTTGAGGTTGTATATCAATACATTACTTTTTTCTTTATTTATTTCTAGTCCATAGGTTCTTGTTATTTCCATTAACTTTTGTATGCTTTCTTCTGCATCTTGATGACTATTTGCTAGCAAGAGTCCATCATCTGCATAGAAGATGACAGGTATATGAAATTTCTCATTTCTGAATCCTTGTGTTTGTTGTTGTAAAGCTTGTATGATTTGATAAAATAATAACAAAAATACACACAAAACTATAAGAAAAACACTGGGAAAACACAATAGTGATGCTTCCACAACAAGATATCCACGTAAACTGAGCCAGTGGTTCTCACGCATGTCGGAAGAGCGTGTGCGAGCCTAGCGGTCACTGTATGAACATCACTCGTAGTGCGGATTTCTACTCATAAAACAAGACAAAAATTTGCCCGAGCCTCGGGTCGTTTACAAATTACTTGTTATATGGTGTACTCGTAATGCAAGGTTCCAGTGTATAAGCATTTTATATTTTATTACCCAAAAGTTAGGTACGTGCTGTATCTATTAGCGAGCACTATGAGGATACGGCTACCATACCTGTAAGCTGTGCCTATTTATATCGATATTGTCCAAGCAGTAGTTATGCAGATTTACCAGCAGTTTCTAGTACATTTAATGTGCTTTATGTTTTTGTATATTTGTTTTTTATGTGTGAACTGAAGGATTACATTACCCAGAAGGTGATCCCAGCATTGTACATCCTTATTGACAATTCACCCAGTCTTTTCAGGTGTCCAAACCATCTGAGTATTCATATTAAATTATTGTTGTAATTTACTTAAAAAATAATGTCTTTATAGGTAAACATGATAGAAAACCAAGAAAATTTATTGACTTGTAAATACAATAGATTAGATTATCTTAGATTATAAACAAACATTCAAGACATAAACCCATATACATTAATGAATACAAGTATGTAAAAAAGCATGAACATGATTTATGTAGAAATATGTACAAATGTTTGGGAGACTGCACTGTGTAAAAATTGGAAATTAAAGTAACTGAGGTAGAATATGGAGATAACATTAGCGTCTTTTCCCAAGGTTAATACTTACATGTAAGATAGAATTATGGTTATTGAATATCATGCAATATATATCAACTCCCGGAAACTTGTTAAAGCAAAAAAAAACAAAAAAGCAAGGTAAGACTGCAGTATCTGGTTACAGCCCCGCAGGGTTAGGTTAGGTTGGGGTTAGGGTTAGGTTAGGTATGTATAGATATCACCAGATAGTTTTGAACATACAAGTATTTGAACTTTTTTTTAGAAAGACATAGGAAGGGCTACAAAGGGAAGGGCAAGAGGCCAAGCAAAAGCAGGCCTCCTTGTGTGAAGTCTTCTGCTGCAGTGCCAAATCATTCCTATCTGTTGGATGGCTCGAATAGTGATGGCGATGTTTCTGCGACGAAAATGCCACCAAAGCCTCCTGGGTATGGTGGTACAAGTGCAGCATGTTCCCCTCCTAGATTTGGTTCTATTTCCAACCAGAGCAATAGCGATGAAATTGATGCAAATGGAGATGAGCAGGAACAGTCAAGCTTGCCTCCTATTCCAAGGTCACCAACACCTCTACCATCCACATCGGCATCAATGTCGGTATCACAATGTCCTGTTACAATACCACTTACTGACTTCAAAAAACTGTTCTGTAAGTTTTTAGGCTTCTTATCTCTTGTTATTACATGTTCTTGCTAGTTGAAAATCATGATTGTTTATAATTGAAACATGTTAACATGTACTTGGAAACACCTTGAATATTCAGTAGATATACTGTCATGTATAACATTAGACACTCGTACCTTGAGAAGTAAGAAGGAATGCTTTTTTTTTTTATCATTCTACAAGTTTTAACACGCATAAACTTTTCATCTGCTTGTAGATTTATGCCAGAATACTAACGAGGCAGTGACAGAACTGCGAGAGGTAGTCAGGCTCCTTCAGGAAGAAATTGTCAACCTGAAGGTTTCCCGTACATGTCCAGATGTGGCTGAGCAAATGACTGATGAAGTCAAACTGCACAAGACCAAAGAGGAATTTGAAGAGTTTTGTGGTAAACTCACGGATAGCTCAAAGAGCAAAGCATTGGTATGTTAAGAGCATTATACATGTAATTATTGCACTGAACAAGGCCTAATTTTATTGGTATCACAGCTCAATTTTAAGTAAATATTATTTAAATCCACATGGTTTTTAATAATTTTACATTTATTTATCCTGGAGAAATGAAGAACTAAATAAATAAAATAAATAAATAAATATACCAATATAATTTGTATATGCCTACATACATATACTTAAGTATAAGGCCCACTTAATGCCTGCTAGCTGGGTTTGGGACTGCATGATACCTTTCAATTAATGTCAAAAGGTCACATATAGATTCCACAGTTTCAATATTCATATATCACTACAGTGGAGTCTCTCATCTAACGCATTTGAATCTAACGAATTCGTATCTAATGACCCTTTTGAAGCTCTACCCCACCTCCAATCTAACGAGCCAAAATTCATATCTAACGGCAATTATTCCAGGCGCCTGGGATTGAATTTCAAACTTCCCGCTGATAGCTGAATTTTTGCCATCTGCTACTAATTTTTTAAATCCTCTACTTGCGACTTTTTGGGCTACACAATTTAGCTCGAGTGCGATTTTTTAGCAAATTTGCTAAAAAAAAAAATTCTTTTAAAGCAAATTTAGGCTACTTTTTGAAAAAAAAATTCTGGCAACACTGGTCACTTTCGTCAATCCTGCGCCATCTTTCAACCGTGTTCCATTGTGCTTGTCTCATTATTCCCTTTTTTTTTTTGCCCTCCATCCCATCTAACGAGTGTCTGGCGGTGTGTTACACCTCTCATGATGTCTGCCCTAGCTTCAGGTAGCGGAGAGGGGAGTGGTGAGAAAGGAAACCTTCAAGAACGTAAGAAAAAAGAACCAGTGTAGAGGGCTACTTATGTTGGAAAGAAGGAAAATAGATGAAAATAGGGACTCTGCCGAAGTTTTGGCACCAATTACAATTTTTCCCATAAGCTTTGTATCTATATCTAACGAATTCGTATCTAACAGGTTTTTTTGGCACCAATTATTCGTTAGACGGGAGATTCTACTGTATATCTCTTTGTATAATATAAGGGTGAAGCAATCATTCATATATTTCAGATTAAATATTTAGCATGTCGATTTGGAGAGTGGAATATTGGAGAGGCTGTGAGAAGTGTTCTGCGAGCCCTAATGACAGATAATTTGATGCTGTCCTACAACCGGACTGGGGCAAACAATAAGTTTGTCTTCCCACAATCACTAGAACACTGCATCCATGGTAAGTTCTTTTGCTTTTCTAAACCTGACTGGGTGTTTGGGGATCACCTTAAAAAATACAGCAGAGTAGTTAATTAGTGAGATCATCCTTTTAACCCCTAGGGTCTGGCTGACGGAGGTAGGCCTATTTGGCTAAAAAGTAGCTATGATGGAAATATCCGTCAGCCAGACTCAACGTCCTAACGGAAATATCCGTCAACCGGACTCTACGTCCCGACGGAAATATCCGTCATTTGGACCCTAGGGGTTAAAGTCTACAACATTTATAATATAAAATATATCTTGCATAGTTTTGAAAGTACATTTTATTAAGTGTTTGAATATAGGTTGATTAGGATTTTATCAAAAACTTACAAAACCTATATTTATTCCAGCTGCAGCAAAGACCATCCATAAAGAAAATACAGTGCAGGTTATAAGGAATGGAGCCACCATGACAACTACAGTAAAAAACGAAGTAGCAAAACAGATAGAGATATTTTTGGCAAATGCCAAAACAAGAATTAATAGAAGTTCCGGAACTGCCACAGTTCAGTCCACAGACAGACTCCAGTAATTTTGAAACCCAATGCCAATGTAAATTAGTAAAATTGACAAAGGAACATTACATCATTCAAAGTTTGTTTATGTTTTTCTTGCCACTATTGTGTATAACATGAAATATTACTAAAATTGCTGGTTGCACCACGGTATTCTAAACAGGAATGTCAGTAGCAAGTAAATCTATCTGCAGTGGAATTTCTGGATATATTTCATGAACATGTAGTCTTATAGAAGATCTGTTTGCAGCAAAAGCCAATATTTGTTATGTGGCTCCAGATTTACAGTATTTTGCTGTCTGTAATGAACTTGCATTTTTCAACTACATAAATTTTAGCTTAAATTTCATTTTATAAACTGAAAAATATCTAAGTCAGTAGGAAGTTGCCCCACTCCCATTTTGCTGGAGTTATATAAATTGATGTGTTACAGTGTAGGCCTACTGTAGAAGTGTAGTTGTAATAATATGCATTAATATATGTTTCAGTGTGGTATTTTACGTTTCAATTTTGTGACTGTTAACTGCATTGTTTTTCGAAGATTACTATTGAATTATGAAAGAATTTACTTTTATTAGATGTACCTTCTTATTTGTTTGTTTACTATGACTATGGATTTCAATGAAGTGTTTTATATAAAGTTTAGTCAGTTAAAAGCTATGATGTATAATAATATCTTGACTTTAAATCTTATGGAAACAAATTTTAATAAATATTTCAAAGTCTAGAATGTTAATTTGAATGAATATTTCAAAAGCTAGAATGTTTATGTTGTTTCAGCCCACTTTCATTTCAGTTCAGTTATTATATTGTTAAATAATAATTAAACACAACCCCTGATACTGAAATCCCAAGTGCAAATTCACTGTGAAATAATATACACATCACACCACGATGTCACAGTATGGATATTGATAAATGAAAATCAAATAACCCCGCCCCCACTCAATGAATTGAAATCACAGGTACAAATTCACTGTGAATTCACATGTACTTCATACAATGATGTCACCGTCAGCTTTTGGTGAGGCTTCAATTTGAGGTCATGATGAGGTCACACCAGGCTCACAGTATGATGTCACAGGCTCACAAGTGACCTCACTGTGATGTCATTTTCACCACCGAGATATCTACAGCAATAGTGATAATAATAATTTTTACATACCTCGACTTTGTGTTGAATTCTAGAACATTTTTGGAATTTGTAACAAGGTCACAATCATTGGCATATCTAATGGTTGATGATATACACTAATTCCTCGTTATATCGCGGTTCACTTTTCGTGGTCCCGGTATTTTGCGATTTTTTCTGTAAGACCTATTATTTTTTATATCGCGTATATTTTTGCCATTTCGCGGCATTCCGCAGCATTGTTTATGAGTTTAATTCTCGTGCATCACAATAGAATAACCATACGTACTGATTCAGCAAATCAGAGCGTCGGTATTGTTTTCTCGGCCGCTGATTGGCTGTTGTGTTCAAGGGGCTGATTTCACAGTTGCTTCCTATATATACAAATCCGATTTCACAGTCATCTTTCGCGGTGTTGTTGGTTTGTATCAATACCCGAAATTGGAACCTTTGGTAACGCAAGCTTAGGAGCTTGGGGACCTCCCCAACGCAGCTTAACAAAGCAATTTTTTAGCAAAAAAAAAAATTTCTTATCCCCATATAGTTATATTATTTCCTGAAATATATGTGAAAAATTATTTAACAATACAGCAACACGTTGTAGGGGTATGATGATATGAAAATTTTTGAGAAAAATGTGTCGCATCAGTCAATGAGGGAGATAAAAAGATAAGTTTTTGGAAAACAGTATACTCTTTTTTCCAAGACAAAACTATATTATTCTGATGGATTTCAATGTGTTTTAAATTAATATGATAACCGTTTCTTGGCAAAATGATCAAACCGAAAATAAATCAAACCTAACCTAACGTCCTAACCGGGGGTGTCATTTAAATTTTAATATTACGGTTATTTCTTAATTTGCTTACCTAGTTCAACTATCTAAATACTCAGAAAGATAAAAGATCTACACAATAAAATAGGTAAGGAGACAAATAGTAGTTGGGTTGATTTATTAATGTGGCAGTTATATCAGCGTCAGGAAACCAGTGCAGGCTGTGAACAACCTTCAAGGTAAAAGTTATCCATTGCTCTTGCTCTCTCTCAATATCTTTTATGTGTTTAAATGTGTTTCTATTATTTTAAAAGTGTGTTTTAAGACCTTAAAATGCTTTTAAAAGTACCGTAAAAGTTATTAAAACATGCCTAGGGTGTATTTAAATAGGGTATTTCTATTTCGCGGATTTTCTTACTTATCGCGGGAGGGTCTTGAACGTATCCCCCGCGATGGAGGGGCCACTAGTGTATACATGTCTGTCATGCACGAAATGAGAAAAGTTTATTTACACGACAGTCATGCAAATAGCTATTCCATATGCACGACCGTTGTGACATAAGTTCTCATCAGCTATTTGCATGACCATCGTGTACTTAGTTTTTTCATTGGCTATTTGCACAACAGTCGTGTAATGTAATTCTAATCGGCTAATCCCAGCTAATAATGTAAATTAACATGACGGTCGTGGGATTAGCCAATCAGAATTACATTATATGACTGTCATGCGAATAGCCGATGAAAAAGTAAGTACACGACGGTCGTGCGAATATAAAGACCTAACACTTAATTAAATTTTTCTAATGTTTGCATATAGACAGGCTCAATTTATTTTCTATCTCTTCTCTTCATGCCATTAAGCAAAATAATTTGAATGGAGATAATTAGGAAATAAACGATATAGATAATCTGTAATAATATGTTAACATAATAGTAAATTAGCAAAATGTAAGATATGTTTTTACATGAACAATGTTTTATCAACTTTCCTAAGAAATTAAACCTCTCCTGGAATACCTTGTTATTTTAAAACATATTTTGCCTTATAGTTTGGAGCCACGAAGCAGTACCACCACCTCCCCCACATCCCAGGGCGATCGTGTTACCCACTAAAAAGACAGTGAAAGTCCTTGATTTGGAGAAGAAAAAGCAGGTGCTGGATATGTTGGCCAGGGGTGCGAAACAGGCAAATGTGGCGCGACATTTTGGAATCGGAGAATCAACTGTACGCTCCATTAAAAAGAAAAAAGATAACATCCTGAAGTGCTACAATGATTCATCAGTGTCTAGTAGGAGTGTGATTAAGCATGTGAGGAAAGCTACACTTGATAGGGGTAAAACTGAAAAATTGCTCAGCATATATATTGATGAGCAATCCAGTAAAAGAATGCCCGTGGATTCAAATATTCTTCGTGAGGCAGCTAAATATTATTATGAGAAATTAAACAAAGACCAGGATGTTGGTGCATTTTCAGCCTCAAAAGGTTGGTTTGATCGATTCAAGAGCCGAGAAAAATTAAACCACCTTAAAAATGGTGAAAAGGCCAGTGCCAATAACGAATCTGCCCGGATATTCCCTACCGAGTTTAATGCACTTATTGCTGAGAAAGGCTACACCCTGGATCAGGTGTATAATTGCAACGAAGCCGCACTCAATTGGAAGAAGATGCCTGCAGGGACTTTTATATCAAAAGAGGAAAAGCAAGCTACAGGTTTCAAGGTGGTGAAGGACAGGTTCACAGTGATGATGTGCTGTAATGCCACAGGAACGCATAGGCTACCCCTTCTAATTGTCTACAAATCTCGTCGGCCCCACTGTTATCGCCACCAAGATATGTCCAAGCTTGATGTTTATTGGTGTTGGAACAAGGCTGCCTGGGTTGATGGAAAAATCTCTCTCGAATGGCTGGACAAATCTTTTTGGCATGAGACACGGGACTTTTGTAAGAAAAAGAACCTTGCACACAAGGTCCTCTTGACAATGGACAACGCCCCAGGTCATACAGCTGTTTTGGAGGGCCGCCATCCAGAAATTGAAGTCATGTTCCTCCCCAAGAACACCACATCAATCATACAACCTCTTGACCAAGAGGTTATTGCCTCCTTCAAAAAAAAGTATTATACGAGCACCTATCGGCAGCTGAGGGAGGGTACTGACACTATATTAGATCAGGTGTTGCGACGTGAGGGTGGGGCTGAGCACCTGGACATAATAGAAGAGGAGGAATTAACAGAAAAAACTATAAAGGATTGGTGGAAGTCCTACAACATAAAAAATGCAGTGGATAATTGTGTGGCTGCCTGGCGTGATGTATCCCAGGAACAAATTGTTCAAGCTTGGTGCCCAATTCTAGGTCTGCCCCAGGACACTGGCCATGGAGGAGAGACAAGAGAGGGAGAAGATATGTTGGCTGAGTTGCGCCGTGTTGGTAGAGCGTTCGCCCAGGTAACAGAGGAGGCAATGAGGGAGGTAGTTGAAGGTGGCAATGCAGAGTTTAGTATTAATGACATCATATCAGAAATGGAGAAAGAGGAGGAGGGAGAAGCAGAAGAGGAAGAAAAGGTACCTGAAGCTAGTATGAAGAGTGTAGCAAATGTGATCGAGATCGGGGAGAATTTGAAAAGTGCAATGTTAGAACTTCACTTGGGTCATGGGGCATCAAACGCAATTGAGATTGATCGCATTTTGCAGCAATATCGGGATGAATATGCGGTCATCATCAACAAAATGAAACAGGCAAGCACCACCTCATTCTTCCGACCGAGACCTGTCTCGCCCAGACCTGAGTCACCCAGACCTGTCTCACGTATAGCAGGACCATCAAGTTACATGTCTGGACGTAAGAGGCCTATTATGGTTGTGTCAGACTCTGACTCTAATCCTGACTCCATCCCTGACCTCACCTATGAAATCTCACCCATAGAAGGTCACTCAGGTATGTATGGACGTAAGAGGCCTGCTATGGTTGTGTCAGACTCGGACTCTAAATTATCCTGACTCCATCCCTGACCACACCTCTGAAGTCTCGCCAAGAATGGAGTCAAGTTCCCCCCACTAACTTCTACCAGGCCAGGCAGCATATTTACGAAATCTTCATCACATTCCCAGACGCCCCGCCCTCGCCAGTGACGGAGGCATGACTCTGCTTCGTGATTGGCTGGCTACCCTCAGCTCTCCACGCCATCTCCCCATCGCCTCTTACAGAATTTTTCTAATTAAACTAATTAAACTCGCTGTAACTACCTTAGTTTTACATGCTTTGTATTTTCAATCACTGTGTCGAGTTCTGCAAACTTTGCTGATTCCTACTGTTATGTAACAAATAGTGATAGAAGAAAAAAAATTAGTTGTTAAAATTGCTCGATAAGGCGATAAGGTAGATAGATAGTGTGTGTGTGTATGTATGTGTGCGTGTGTTTGTCTGTTGTGTGTGTATGTGTGTGTGCGCGTGTGTGTGTGAGAGCCAGTGACGAACAATTTTACATAATTTATGGATCTTGTTTTTTTTTTGTTTTTGTTCAGTATCATAATAAAAATAAGGGTAAATAATTGAATTTCTATTTCCCTGAAAACAATGTTGCTATAGTAAAACTTAACTTATGTAAAGAGGGGGCTGGGATTGGCTCTTGCTTTGCTATATGATATATGTTGGTGTGTAAGTTTGTGTGTTATATGTAGTTTTAGTTTGTTCGTATGTGTGTTATTTCAAATATCAGACATGATTCTGCCGACGGAGCATCTCATTGGTTGCCGGAAGCAGCCAATGAGAGGCCAACACAGGTTATATAAGTGGTTTGTGCCAATCAGCACTGAATAGTAACACTGTCTGTCTCATCACCAGCGGTCATGTCTATCACCCATGCTAAAAGTATTTTAATTATAGCTTTCTCAGAATTCACCAATACATGGCTTCCTATAGGAATATTCACATAGTTGATGATGTACGTAATGTATAACGCGTGTGTGTGTGTGTTATTTCATAATTTTGTTTTCAGGCACTACGTTGGACTTTGATTTTGATGTTGATGGGTTCAAAAATATAGTAGACCAAAGTGAAGAACATGTAATCCAAATACGAACAAATGCAAGCACAGTGGAGCGTGCTATGCAGTGGCTACAAGTTTATATGAAGAAATTCAAGACTTCATTAAATGTAGTAGAGAAATTTAAAGTAAAAAAGAAACTCCTGATGAAGCACAATTATAAGTGCCAACACGGCTGCAAAACAAGTCAAGGAATAAAGAAAATATATACAGGGTAAGATCACTTGATATTTATCAGATATGTTTCTTAAAGTTTAACTAAGTGCATGTATTTGTTTCCCCACACCTACTCAATAACTCATTTTGTGTCACACGTGATCAATTTTTTGACAGATGCACCTTCAGTCTGCAAATCAAAGTAAAGCCCGTTACCAGCTACAACATAATGTATGACAAATACATCCAGGATTACCCATGCATTGTCAGAATTATAGGAGAACACAACCACAGCACTGAGTCAGCAAGTGCGTTGAGGCAACTTAAAATACTCCCAGAAACAAAAAAGGAATTTATGAATTACTTCGATGCTGGTAAGATTATTGATGTACCTAGTTAGAAAGCATATTATTGTTTCTTGAATACAGTCTGTCTGATGAACAGGAGCATTTACTCATCTTGA
Organism: Metacarcinus magister; assembly: GCA_029783475.1. Lineage (NCBI taxonomy): Eukaryota > Metazoa > Arthropoda > Malacostraca > Decapoda > Cancridae > Metacarcinus > Metacarcinus magister. The sequence goes on from JAPQNM010000013.1 coordinate 10,259,509, forward strand.
CTCATCATTGCAGGCATGACTACGGCTCAGGCAAGGCGAATTCATCAGGAGCGAAATGTGTTTAACTTGTCTGACATGGCCAACAACAGTGTCAACCCTCTGCCTCGTGTTGCTTCTTACCTCAGAGAACTTTGGCTGGCTGATAATCATGATAGTCTAGGAGGCCATGATATGTTTTCTGCCATAAAAAGGTATGCAGAAAATAACCCTACTTCGAAGATAGCTTGGGATGAAGATGGCAACAGATTTGTTGTGGTGTTGGCAACAGAATTTATGTTGCGTGTCCACAAAGAGCTTAAAGAAGCTGGTGAAGTTGTCTTTGTGGATACTACCAGTCATGTGGACCAGATAAACACAGCCGTAACTCCACTGCTTTGTGCCAGTCTAGCTGGAGCCATGCCACTTGGTGTGATTTTTTCATCATCGCAAGATGAAATGTCCTACACAAAAGGTATGATAATGAAAATGTTAATTATCTTATACGTTACCCAAATGCATTTCAATGCTACAACAATCAATTTTATTATGTTTGGTTATGTTAATGTTTTTTTGTTTTACAGGTTTTGGCTTACTCAAAGATTTGGTGGGAGATACTGCCTTCTTTGGGAAAAATCAACCAGACTGCTTCATTACAGACGACAGCGAAGCTGAAAAGAAGGCTCTCTGCAATGTTTGGCCTCATGCCAAACAATATCTATGTATTTTCCATCTGCTGCAGCAGGTGTGGAGATGGCTTCGTACCTCGGGCTCTGTAAGAAAGGAAGACCGTCCAAACCTGATGAGTGTGGCTCAGAGACTGGTGTATGCCAAAACTGACTCTGAATTCACAGAGGTGTGGGAAGCATACTTGTCTGGGGAACATTCTCCAAAACACCAGTCCTACACCAAGTAAGTATTTTTAGGTTCCTATAACACTTGTTATTCATATTGCAGAATACTAAATATCCATTAATTATCTAGCTTATTTGATTAATGACTGTCCTGAAAATCCTTTATTGCAGATATCTTTCCAAATTGGTCAAGCAGCAACAATTTTGGAGCATACACCACCGCGCTGGCACTCTGGTCTGTGGCCACAACACCAGCAATTTTGCTGAGTCAACAATGTGCATAATCAAAGATATTGTTCTCAACAGGTAAATAATAAGTATATGCATATATATACAGTAAAACCTCAATATAACGAACCAATTGGGGCTGAGGGTCTGACTTTATATCCGAAGTTCGGTAAAAATACCGAATGAGTTCGCTATATACGGGGTTTCATTCGTTAAGACGTGTTCATACAGAGTTGTTACAGGGGTACTGAATTTAAGTGTATTGGTGTATGTTACATTAGACAAAAATTAACAAACAATTTACTTTACTGTACACACGACACTTTACAATTCTTCGTCTGACACATCAAAAATAACTAAAGGGTGGCGAGAGCATGAGCGCGACCAACCCTTCACAGTGAGAGCTAACTGTGGACTGAGTGGCATGGGCGTTGGCGCGTTGATGTTCAAACAAAGTGGAGAGTTCGGCCGGCTCACCCCACGCCTCGGATATAACGAACTTTGGTTTGTTATATCCGACTTGGTTCGGCCAGGAAATGATGTTCATTATATCCGAAATTCGCGGGTTCGTTATACTGAGGTTTTACTGTATATATATATATATATATATATATATATATATATATATATATATATATATATATATATATATATATATATATATATATATATATATATATATATATGATTTTAACTTCATCCTAAATAATGCATTCGATGGAAAATTAATATCAGTGGACTGCATGCTTCTGTATATTTAAAATAAATATTTTTTTTCCTTCTTCCAGATGCAAGGCATTCAACATGTGTCATCTCCTTATTTATATGAATGAGGTATTTGACTCTTGTATGAAGAACCGGCTGTTGGACTTGGCCTTGGGGAGAAAACACCAAAGTGCAAAGCTACAGGCAACCAATGAAACGTTCTCCATTCAGAGAGACGATGAACGATACTTAGTATCAAGTTCATCACACACTGGTGTCATATATTTCGTGAATATGAAGGTTGGATTTTGCGAATGTCCGCAGGGTCAGACAGGTGGCATATGCAAGCACCAAGTGGCTTGCGCACAGAGTGAATCCTTGGAACTTCCGCAGGCCTTCATTGACTCACCTGAGCGTCGCCAGTGGCTAGCCTATGTGGCGATGGGTGAAAAAACACCATCTCTTGACTTCTTCTCTGTCTTTGGGAAAAGTACTTCTGTGTCATTAGAGAAATGTCATGCCAAAATTGATGACACAATGCCTGGTAACAGCAAAGAAATTGATGACAGAGTACCAGTACCTGGAGGCAGCGAGGTGAATAGTCAGCCACCCCAGAGTGAAAATGTTCCCGCATCACCGTCGCAGCCTCAGCCTACTTCTGCCACAGACACCAACAGCTTGATTGAAGATATCCAGAAATATGTGGAGGAGTATGCTGACAAAGACACACAGTCAGCTCTAGACTCCTTTCAAAAGAAACTCAGAGCAGTACGCTCTTCTAATGCCTTAAATGCTATATTTAAGTGCATGCAACCTTCTGCGTTGGCCTTCACAGGAGCTTCTAGGGGAAAAATTCCATGCCAGCTGACATCAGTGTCTCACCAACAAGTTGGTATGCTGAAAGGGGCAACTCCTTTGGCAAAAGGACGCAAAAGGACTGGGTCATCAGAGGAAGCCCGAAAACAGCAAAGAACTCTGGCGATGAATGTTCGCCTTAATCAGGGAGACAGTGCCACATAAGGAAAAATATTATTTGTACTATGAGTGAAATTTCAAATAAATTAGTGTAATTATCTAATGAATATTTTGTTTCTACTGTAATGACCATCCCGATAAAATAGCGTGTTAACAATGATTGATATTAATTCGTTTATATACACTGGTACCTCGGTATACATCCTTAATCCGTTCCAGATCCCTGGACTTATACCATAAAGGACGTATGCTAAACAAATTTTTCCCATAAGAAATAAAAGAAAAATGATTAATCTGTTCCCATGAAAAAGAATCCTATTGTTATTGGCATACAGTACATGTATTATACATTGATGGGGTTGTATAAATTGATTTTAAACACTCCTAAATACTAAAATACGTACTGTACATAAATTAAATACAGTACAGTACAAAAGAAATTAAGTGAAATACTGTAAATGAAAATTTAGACTCGCTTTACCTTGCTGAGAAGAGTCGAGTGCCTACTAGGATGGTGCTGAGAAGGGAGGAGGAGGAGATGTTATTGTTTGGAAAGAGAGTCAACTTCCAATAAAACTTCGGGGATCTGAAAATCTGGAGTTTTTTCTCACTCTTTTTTGTCTCTTTTTCCCTACTTGGACCTGGTTGAGGCTCACCAGGTTTGACTTTTACAAAAAGTTTATCCAAAGAACTTTGCTTCTGCCTTCTCCTCAGGGTGTTTCGGAAATGTGACATTGTCTGGTCATTCCAGACAATGCTATTACGGCTTGTTTGGACTTTAATGGGGTGGTACTTCTCTGGTTATGTTGGTGATCCTAACCATTTTCTTTATTGCTTGTCTCTTCTCATTATCTTTCTTAAAACTCATGGTTAATGAATTTACTAAAAAAAATACGCGAAAAAACACAAAATCACATGAAAATTCACAGTTATAGCGTGGAAAGTTCACTCTATGGAAGAAACTGGTGTACTACTAATGCATATCTCCAAAATCTGGGCTCAATTTTCTTCCGTCCCGCCCTTTTCAGTGACTTAGCATGACTCTGCCTCGTGATTGGCTGGGCTTGCTCTCTTCCTTGCCTCG
>JAPQNM010000013.1:10265830-10310830 GCA_029783475.1 Metacarcinus magister
AAAAAACAAAGGAGAGTTACTCATCACCCAAAACATCGCTCGTAACCCAAATTAAAAATAGATGTTTGTCACCCAAAACACTCATAAATCAAGGCACTGATAACCCGAATACTCACTGTACTAGTACTGATGATGATATTTATTAAGTTGTTAATATTATTTATTATAAATATTTTAATGGCATATCTACAGTAATAGTTATATTAATAGTTTTTTTTATACCTCGACTATTTAACACACTTTTTGTTGAATTGTAGAACATTTTTGGAATTTGTAAAGTTTGTGAAGTCAATACATTCGTTTATATGATGAAATAAGAGTTCAAAATTTCTTCTCAGTGATAAGAAATTTGTCTTATGACAGATGGTCAGGAGACAGCCGTGGACAATGCTGCCAGTAATAACACAACACCTGCTGTATCTGAGGAGGCAGAAAAAGGTAAATACATATCATGTCATGGAATATTTATTATGGTTCTGTTGGTGATGGTGATGGTCAGCGGAATTACCTTACATCGGCTCCGTCTTGGCGGTTCAAGATTATTGAACGTTTGTGTGTGTGTGTGTGTGTGTATTTATCTAGTTGTATTTACCTAGTTGTAGTATACAGGGCCTGAGCTACACTCGTGTAGTCCTGTCTCCGTATCTATATTTGTCTAGTTTTTCCTTCAGTTGATGTACATTCTTTGCCATTATCACCTCTTCCTTCAGTCCATTCCACGTATCTATATTTCTTTGGGGAAAACTGTACTTTTTTGTATCTTTCAAGCAAATTCCTTTATGCAGTATTTTCTTGTGTCCCCTCAAATTTTTAGCCTCTCCTTTTGTTCTTAATATTAGGTCTTTTCTATCTGTTTCCTTCAGGTTGTTAATCAATTTATATATTGTGATTAAGTCACCACTTTCTCTTCTTTCTTTCAATTTTGTTAAGTGCATTTCTTTTAATCTTTCCTCATATGGTAGGTCTTCCAATTCTGGCACTATCTTAGTTGCAATTCTCTATATTCTTTCTAATTTCAACACATGCTTTTTCTTGTGCGGGGACCATATTACTTCTGCATATTCCAGTTTTGGTCTGATCATTGTAGTTATAAATTTCCTCATCATATCTTTATCTAGGAAATGAAAAGCCATTCGTATGTTCCTTACCATCATGAAAGTGTCAACAAATATTCTATTTATATGTTTCTCTGGTGATAAGTTGTCCTGTATTACCACTCCCAAATCTTTCTCTTCTTTTGCTATTGATATAATATTTTCCCCTAACTTATACGTCCATGAGGGTCTCATTGCACTTTTTCCCATTTCCAATAAATGGCATTTTTTTGCATTAAATTCCATTTCCCATGTCTTGTTCCATTCATATATCTTGTTTATATCATTATGTAGCTCCTTACAATCCTTGTGGTTTTCTATCTTTCTTAGTAATTTTGTATCATCTACAAATAGATTTATGTAACTGCTTACTCCTTTACATATCCTTTACATATATTAAAAACGTTATTGGTGCCAAAAGTGATCCCTGTGGTACTCCACTTTTCACTTCTCTCCATTCAGATTTTCCATCCTTTACTACTGTTCTCATTTCCCTTCCTTTTAGGTAGTCTTCCATCCAGTTCTTTAATGTGCCTTTCAATCCTCCAATGTGTTCCAACTTCCATAGTAATCTCTTGTGCGGAACCTTATCAAATGCCTTTTTTAAGTCTAAATATATGCAATCCGCCCATTCATCTCTTTCTTGTGTTATATCTATTACTCTTGAATAAAAAACTTAATAAGTTGGTGACACACGATCTTCCTGTTCTGAATCCAAATTGTCTATCTGATATTATTCCTTCTCTTTCTAAGTAATCAGTCCATTGTTTCTTAATGACCTCCTCACATATCTTGCATACTATGCTGGTCAATGACACTGGTCTATAGTTAAGTGGTTCTTCTTTGTTTCCATTCTTGTAAATAGGCATTATATCAGCTCTTTTCCATTCTTTAGGGACTTATCCTGTTTTAATAGAACACTCAATTATATCATGAATTGGTTCAGCCATTTCTTATCTACACTCCTTCAATATGTATCCTGATACTCCATCTGGTCCTATAGCTTTTCTTTCATCCAATTCCTTCATCATTTCTTCTATCTCTTTTTTACTTATCTTGATTTCCCACATCTCGTTTTTCCTCACTTGTCCTTGTGGCTTTTTAAAATCAGATTCAGTTGTAAATACTTTCTTATAATTATTGTTTAGCACTTCACTCATTTCTTTTGGGTCCTTATTTACTTCATTATTTTCCTTCAATCTAGTTATAATTTCTTTTGTGTTTTATTTTTCCATTAATAAATCTATAAAACGGCTTTGGTTCTTCCTTGCATTTGTCAACTATATCTTTATCATATCCCTTCTCTTCTTATCTTCTTACCCTTACATATTCATTCCTTTCTAGTTTATATTCTTCTTTCCTTTCCTGGACTGGTTTTCTTTTTATTCTCCTCCATGCTTCATCTCTTCTTTTTTTAGCTCTTTCGCATTTTCTGTTAAACCACTCTTTTTTTTACCTTTTTCTTTTACTTTATGAAATTGAATGTATTAATCAGGAAGAGATCATATTTCTCTTGTATGTCCTTTAATTCCTTCATTTGCGTCCAGTCAATCTTACTATTTACTTTCTTGAGGTTATCTATTTAATTTTTTAAATGACTTTTTTTCCTTACACAATTCATAGAAATTTGACTCATTAGTGTTAATCATCTCCAATAAATTTTCAAGTGATTTTTTACATTCACTCACTTCTTCCCTTACTCCCTTGTTTTCCCACTTCAACTTTTCAATCTCCTTTACTCTCTCATCATTTACCTTCTTGAGGTTATCTATTTTCTTCTTCTAATCCTTTCTTTCCGTGTGCCATTCATTGAAAGTTGATTCAGCGGCGTTCATCCTTGCAGATAATTTCTCAACTGAATATTTACATTCGCTCACCTCCAACTGTACTCCTTTCATCTCAATCCTTATTTTATCCTCTTCTGCCTCAATGTAATGTAATCTCACCATGGATTTGGCGGTATTCACATCATCCTCAGTGAACCCTTTAAATCCTGGGCTCTGTAATGGCCGTTTTGGCGGTTGGAACTTGTTTCCATCAATTACCACTTAACATAATGGACTTTCCATGGTTATGACCTTCCTAAATCACTTTTCCTCCACTCTAGACAGGACCACAATACTGTACCAAACTCAGACCTTCTATAACTATAACTAAACCTGTTTTGAAGAGAGTGTCTCTGGAAGGCATCCTTTGTGTAGTGCATCAGCTGTGTGTGTGTGTATGTAAATGCTTTATGCACTGTGTTAGGTCCTTATATATATGTTTCTCGTTTATCACGTGTCTTAAATAACATCTTTTTTTATTTAAATGTTATTTTCACTGAAGAGGAAAGCATCGATTACTACAGGATACATCTTCTTTGTACTGATGATGATATTGATTAAATTAATAATAATGTTACGGCACCCCCATTTTTCACTCACTAAGGTAGGGTGTCGCAATACACTTTACCTGAGGTAATGGCCTCCTTAGATCCGTGTAGTGGGGGTTGGCGGGACGGGAAAGGGTTAAAACACACTCAGACAACACTTCTCGTTTCCTTGTATATTTGCACAAGCACCCTTACAGGGCACAGACACAGCAGCATAACAGCACACAGAGTACACAGTTCCCCACAAGATGTTCACTCAGAACACACAACCTCCACACAGCAGCCTCCATACAGTCACTCCCTTCGTGAAGACAGGGCCTAAGGAAGCTAGGGTGCCATTTCTCCGGCCAGCCCTGTCCACTTCCCTCCAAGGTTCTGTCTTTCACGCATCCAGGAGTCAGCCTCTCACTGCTGTGTCCCTCTGTCTGTTGTCTCTCTCTCTCTTGGCCTCCTTCTGCCCTCCTCTTTATAACCTCTGCCTCGTCTCCATTGGCTACCTTCTCTCTCTCCGCTGGGCCAATCACGTTCCCCAACACTTTCAAGAAAGATACGTGAAAGGGGGAAACACACACGAACACACAACTACATATAATGCACATATAGCTAGGGCGTCTGTGATTAGTCGCCCCAACGAACCAATCGCAAGCTCTCTCCTACTGAGCATACAGGACCACTACTTGAATCTAGGGGGATTCACGCACAGACAAACGTACATACACAGGTTTCAGGATGCCGTCATGTATCTGGACACACCCACACGCACACACAGGATCTATTAAACTGGGACATGAGAGATTCAAGAGGACAGGGGAAGAAACTAAGAAAGGTTAATTATAGAAAGAGACTTTAAGAAGAACAGCTTACCACACAGAACGGTGGATATATGGAATGGTCTGGACAGAGAGGTGGTGTGTGCGAAGACGATACATGATTTTAAGATTAAATTGGATAATACGAGATACAGAGACAGAACCTTATGAGTTTAGCTCCCCTCCCGTAGAATACAACTAGGTAAATACAACTAGGTAAATACAACTAGGTAAATACAAACACAGAACTACGAGACAGCTACATGTCTACCCTACCACATTTCACAACTAAATGCGCCGCCGCAACAATAATATTTATAATAAACATTTTAATGGTATATCTTCAGAAATAGTGATAATCATTTTTATATACCAGGACTATTGAACACTTTGTGTTGAATTGTAGAACATTTTTGGAATGTGTAACAAAGGCACAATCATTGGCATATCTAATGGCTGATAATATATACCTGTCTGTCGTGCACAAAATCAGAAAAGTTTATTTACACGACCGTCGTGCAAATAGCTATTCCATATGCATGACCGTTGTGACAAGTTCTCATCAGCTATTCGCACGACTGTCGTGTACTTACTTTTTCCTTGGCACAACAGTCGTGTAATGTAATTCTAATCGGCTAATCCCATGACCGTCATGTTAGTTTACATCATCCATTGTTTCATCCCTGGTCAGGTACAGCACAAAGTAATTTAACCCTCGGAATATTTTGGCAAATTCCATAAAGCATAGGTGTTGTTACTGGAGGAGAGTGGATAGTTTTTTTTGGTTTGTCAAAAATTTTGGGTAGCTGTTAACCCACCAAACCACTCTAACCCACATTTTAAGTTTGCTTACACCATCTCCAACATATCCAAAGGTCTCGGTTTAATTTCTATCCCAGATTCAATGAATATATCCATGTCTTTGATTTTAAGGTGCAACAAATATGTATAGAAAAGAAATTAAAATCATTAAAACATTAAAAACATGGATATATTTATTGAATCAGGGCTTGGAAGCTTCAGTTGGCCAGAGTGTTGTTTTTTACCTAAATTTGAGTTTTTAAACACATTTGAATCACTCGATTTTCCTACAGCTACAATATCTACAGCATTTTCTTCTCTCTCTCTCTCTCTCTCTCTCTCTCTCTCTCTCTCTCTCTCTCTCTCTCTCTCTCTCTCTCTCTCTCTCTCTCTCTCTCTCTCTCTCTCTCTTTCTCTCCATGAGCAAGTACTATCCACTAATGTCATAAGTACAATGGAGAATAACTGTTTGTAATTGTTGAATGTAGAACCACAATGATATGGATTGTTAATGCAGACGTGTTTTCCATCCAGAACATCAATGGAGTTTGGGAACTGTGTTGGCATAGAAATCCTTTGTTATTTGGAGCCAATCACTTTCACTTTTCTCAGGCATGTAGACATTCCCAGAGTGCATCACATGTTTCATAGACAATCTTTGCAAGTGTTGATACACCAAGCTGGTACTCAAAGTGAAATGAAGAAAAGCTGTTACCCGTTGCTGTAAAAGTTCTACCTAAATTACTTGTATGCAACTAGCAAGGATAATAAAATATATCTCTATTATATATATTTGTACTTTTGTAGCCTAAACATCCTGGACCAGGTAACCTCCGCTCCTCTCACTTGGAATGAGTTCATGTGACAGTTTTGTCCTGAGTTTTGAGTCAAAGAATTCCAATGGATGACACCAAAAGGGGAAAGGCCGGCCCTGTCATTGGGTGTGTGTGTGTGTGTGTGTGTGTGTGTGTGTGTGTGTGTGTGTGTGTGTGTGTGTGTGTGTGTGTATTTACCTAGTTGTAGTATACAGGATCTGAGCTACACTCATATGGTCCTGTCTCCGTATCTATATTTGTCTAGTATTTCCTTCAGTTGATGTACATTCTTTGCCATTATCACCTCTTCCTTTAGTCCATTCCAAGTATCTATACTTCTTTGGGGAAAACTGTACTTTTTTGTATCTTTCAAGCAAATTCCTTTATGCAGTATTTTCTTGTGTCCCCTCAAATTGTTAGCATCTCCTTTTCTTCTTAATATTAGGTCTTTTCTATCTGTTTCCTTCAGGTTGTTAATCAATTTATATATTGTGATTAAGTCACCTCTTTCTCTTCTTTCTTTCAATGTTGTTAAGTGCATTTCTTTTAATCTTTCCTCATATGGTAGGTCTTCCAATTCTGGCACCATCTTAGTTGCAATTCTCTGTATTCTTTCTAATTTCAACACATGCTTTTTCTTGTGCGGGGACCATATTACTTCTGCATATTCCAGTTTTGGTCTGATCATTGTAGTTATAAATTTCCTCATCATATCTTTATCTAGGAAATGAAAAGCCATTCATATATTCCTTAGCTTCCTGAAAGTGTCACCAAATATTCTATTTATATGTTTCTCTGGTGATAAGTTGTCCTGTATTACCAATCCCAAATCTTTCTCTTCTTTTGCTATTGATATAATATTTTCCCCTAACTTATACGTCCATGAGGGTCTCATTGCATTTTTCCCATTTCCAATAAATGGCATTTTTTTTACATTGAATTCCATTTCCATGTCTTGTTCCATTCATATATCTTGTTTATATCATTATGTAGCTCCTCACAATCCTTGTGGTTTTCTATCTTTCTTAGTAGTTTTGTATCATCTGCAAATAGACTTATGTAACTGCTTACTCCTTCTGTCATGTCATTTACATATATTAAAAACATTATTGGTGCCAAAAGTGATCCCTGTGGTACTCCACTTTTCACTTCTCTCCATTCAGATTTTCCATCCTTTACTACTGTTTTCATTTCCCTTCCAGTTCTTTAATGTGCCGTTCAATCCTCCAATGTGTTCCAACTTCCATAGTAATCTCTTGTGCGGAACCTTGTCAAATGCCTTTTTTAAGTCTAAATATATGCAATCCGCCCATCCATCTCTTTCTTGTGTTATATCTATTACTCTTGAATAAAAACTTAATAAATTGGTGACACACGATCTTCCTGTTCTGAATCCAAATTGTCTATCTGATATTATTCCTTCTCTTTCTAAGTAATCAGACCATTGTTTCTTGATGACCTTCTCACATATCTTGCATACTATGCTGGTCAATGACACTGGTCTATAGTTAAGTGGTTCTTCTTTGTTTCCATTCTTGTAAATAGGCATTATATCAGCTCTTTTCCATTCTTTAGGTACTTTTCCTGTTTTAATAGAACACTCAATTATATCATGAATTGGTTCAGCCATTTCTTGTCTACACTCCTTCAATATGTATCCTGATACTCCATCTGGTCCTATAGCTTTTCTTTCATCCAATTCCTTCATCATTTCTTCTATCTCTTTTTTACTTATCTTGATTTCCCACATCTCGTTTTTCCTCACTTGTCCTTGTGGCTTTTTAAAGTCAGGTTCAGTTGTAAATACTTTCTGAAAATTCTTATTTAGCACTTCACTCATTTCTTTTGGGTCCTCATATACTTCATTATTTTCCTTCAATCTGGTTATAATTTTTTTGTGTTTTATTTTTCCATTAATAAATCTATAAAACAGCTTTGGTTCTTCCTTGCATTTGTCAACTATATCTTTTTCATATCCCTTCTCTTCTTCTCTTCTTACCCTTACTTATTCATTCCTTTCTAGTTTATATTCTTCTTTCCTTTCCTGGACCGGTTTTCTTTTCATTCTCCTCCATGCCTTATTTCTTCTCTTTTTAGCTCATTCACATTTTCTGTTAAACTACTTTTTTTTTACCTTTTTCTTTTACTTTATAAAATGGAACGTATTCCTTTACTCCTTGCTCGTATATCATCAGGAAGAGATCATATTTCTCTTGTACGTCCTTTAATTCCTTCATTTTCGTCCAGTCAATTTCATTGACAAACCTCTTCATTGCAGTATAGTTTGCCTTTGCATAATTTCTTCTTTTCTTTTTGTATGATTCCTCTTGTTTGTCTTGTATATCTCCCTTAATTTCAATTTCCAGGACCACATGGTCACTCCTTCCAAAGGGGCATTCTTAATTAATATCTGTTTCTAGATTTATTCCTTTAGTAAATAAAAGATCTAATCTTGATGGTATATCTTCGCCTCTAAATCTTGTATTTTCAGTTACCCATTGAATCGTTGTATTATTCATCGTTAGTCTCAATAATCTATTTCCCCATGTATTTTCACCTCCGCTTTCAAATGTCTCCCAATTTACTTCACTGCAGTTAAAATCTCCCACCAATGTTACTCTTTGACTGCTTTTGATAATCTTTTCTAAGCTCTCTAAGGTATCTTCTATTATTTCTTCATGTTCTTCCTAAGTCCAAGTTTTTGTTTTTGGGGTTACATATGCAACTATTATTTTTTGGCTTTCTCCACATCTTGTATTAATTTGTACACTTATCAATTTTGCTTTACCTTTTCCATACTCTACATTTTTTAACTTTTATCTTAGATTTTATCATTAGCATCACACCATCACCTTTTTTGTCTTTTCTATCCTTCCTCCATATATTATAATTATCATTCTCAATGTTTGTCTGGATTTCTTCACATAGTTTTGTTTCTGTTAGGCATACAATTTCTGGTTTCTTCTCTTTTAGATAATCTACTAACTAGTTTTCTTGAAATTATTCCATCTATGTTAGTATACATACATTATTTTTATTTCATCACTTCCTTTTGTAACTGCTCAATTCATTTAATTTTCTTTTCTTTCTAATATCTGTTGTTTATGTACCATTTCATTATCTTGTTCTTTACTCTCCAAAAAACTTTGTTTTCTCCTCTGTTGTTCTTTCATCATTTTTCTGCTTTGCCTCTTCCTTCAATTCTTTAAATTGTTGTCTCTCTTCTTCATTCATACTCTTTTTAATGAACACATCTTTATATTCTGCAATGTCCCTGAGCTTGTAAGTCCTAGCTAAGATCCCTTCTGTTGCAGTCTGAGTTTTAAGTCTCCGTTTGATTGGTCTAATACCACCTTCAATGTCTGGACCTAACCTCATTACTTCCTCTACTTCCTCCTCAAATTTAGTATTCTCATCCTCATCATTTAATTGTTTTAGTATTTCCTTTAAGCATTTAGTTTCTTCTTTTTCTCTCTTTGTTCTCATAGGTATAACCTTTTCTTTCAATCCGTATATCATTTCATTCTTTTTCTTCTCTGCTGCATCTCTGACAATGTTTTCATTAGTTTTTAATACTTTAATTACTTCTTTTTCCATTCTCACTTTGCTTTCCATTTCTTGTTGTTCAAATATTTCTTTGAAGCTAATTTTATCCTTTTCTCTTTCTTCTTTCCAGGCTTTCACTTCATTGTTAACAAAATCTTAAAATTCCTCTGTAATCTCTTGTTTTGAAAAACTTTGGGTGTTCTTTAAAGCTACATTTTCACTTGTTAGTTTTTCAATCACCTTTACCCTCTCATCATTTACTTTCTTGAGGTTGTCTATTTCATTTTCCAATTGACTTTTTTCCTTACACAATTCATCGAAATGTGACTCATTAGTGTTAATCCTCTCCAATAAATTTTCAAATGATTTTTTACATCCACTGACTTCCCTTACTCCCTTGTTTTCACACTTCAACTTTTCAATCTCCTTTACTCTCTCATCATTTACCTTCTTGAGGTTATCTATTTCCTTCTTCAAATCCTTTCTTTCAGTGTGCCATTCATTGAAAGTTGACTGTGTGTGTGTGTGTGTGTGTGTGTGTGTGTGTGTGTGTGTGTGTGTGTGTGTATGTGTGTGTGTGTGTGTGTGTATGTGTGTGTATTTACCTAGTTGTATTTACCTAGTTGTAGTATACAGTGCCTGAGCTAGACTCGTGTGGTCCTGTCTCCGTATCTACATTGATCCAATTTTTTTTCAGTTTGTGCACACTATTCACTTCAATAACTTCTTCTTTCAAACTGTTCCATGCGTCTATACTTCTATGTGGAAAGCTATATTTCTTTGTGTTATTCAAGCATCTTCCCTTTTTTAATTTCCTCTTGTGGCCTCTTGTGTAAGCAGCTTCTTCCCTTGATAGTATATTCTTATCTGTTTTATCCATTCCATTTAACAGTTTGTATACTGCTATCAGGTCACCTCTTTCCCTTCTTTCCTCAAATGTTGGCAAATTCATTTCTTCCAGCCTCTCCTCATACGTCCTCCCTTCTAACTCTGGAACCATTTTCGTTGCAATTCGTTGTATTCTTTCTATTTTCTTTGAGTTTTTTTCTTATGTGGAGACCATACAATTGCAGCATATTCCATTTTTGGTCTAATCATTGTAGTGATAATCTTCTTCATCATTTCTTTGTCCATATAGTGAAAGGCCACTCTTATACTTCTTAACATATTGTATGTTTCTCTAAATATCTTATTTATGTGCTTCTCTGGAAATAGATTATCCTGCATTACTATTCCCAAGTCTTTCTCTTTATCTACTCTTGTTATAATGCTGTTTCCCATTTTATATGTCCATGTAGGCCTCTTTGAGCTTTTTCCTATTTCCATCACATGACATTTGCTTGCATTGAAATCCATCTCCCATCTTTCACTCCACTCTTGGATCTTGTTTAGATCTTCTTGTAGTTTTTTGCAATCCTCTTGACTATTTACTTTTCTTATCAGTTTAGCATCATCAGGGAAAAGGCTTATGTAGCTGCTCAGTCCTTCCGGTAAGTCATTGACATATGTTACAAACATCAGTGGTCCTAATACAGAGCCTTGTGGTACCCCGCTCGTGACTTTCCTCCACTCTGATTTTGTGTCCCTTATGACTGTTCTCATCTCTCTTCCTCTCAGGTAATCCTCTATCCAGTTTTAAATATTTCCTTTCAGTCCTCCAATGTTCTCAAGTTTCCATAGTAACCTTTTATGTGGTACCTTATCAAATGCTTTCTTTAGATCCAAATATATACAGTCCACCCATCCTTCTCTTTCTTGTATTATGTCAATCACCCTTGAGTAGAAACTCAATAGGTTTGTTGCACATGACTTTCCTTCTCTAAATCCAAATTGTCTGTCCGTTATTCTCTTTTCTTTTTCTAAGTACCTTTCTGTGTGTGTGTGTGTGTGTGGGTGGGTGGGTGGGTGTGAAGAGAAAGAGAGAGGGAGGCCGTTTATTATTATTATTATTATGATCATCATTATTGTTATTAATATTATTATTATTACACACACAATGACAGTGTTGGCCTTTCCCTTTTTGATGGTGTCAGCCATTGGATTTATTTGACTCAAAACTCAGGACAAAACTGTCACATCAACTCATTCCAAGTGAGAGGGGCGGAGATTATCTAGTTTGCTGTTAGTTTTTTTTTGTTTTTTTTGCCACAGTTGTATGGTACACTATTTGATCCAGGCTTAGATATGTATATGTTTATTTATTTATTTACCACGAGTAATTATTCAGCAGCACAGGATGATCAAGATGAGGAACATGGAGAAGGCGACACATTGAGTAATTCTACAAATGCAGATATCCCTCAAAGGCCAAACAAGCAAAGAAAAAAAAAAAAATGTCCCAAAAAGTGCTTTGAAGAAGAACTGATCGATGTATTAAAAGGAGAAACAAAAGAAGATTGTGATGAGGATAAGGTATTTCTGATGTCACTACTTCCAAAGTTTAAGAAGTTTAATGACGAGCAAAGGTTTGAGGCACAGATGGAAATAATGAAAGCAATGAGAAGAGTACACCTGATGCCAGCACAGGGTCCATCTACTTCATACCATGGCAATGTGCCCTCTACCACCAACTTTCAACCCTAAGTTGCATTACCAGGTATTCCTCAGCACATCCAAAGGCATCTGCCTGCACATGGTGAGAATCTGATGCATCAGCACCAGCCAGGGGAAGGTCAACCCTCAACCCAGGACCACATGCATCCCCAAGGTTACAGTCACAATTAACATTATCAACGTTCCATACATCATGCACGTCCAGGTCAAGAGTATGCACAGTCAGTGTCAAATATCAGCACTGATGTACTGTCACTTGTATCAGAAAGGTCTCTGCACTCAAGTGACACTGACCTATATGAACTGTAATAATGAGATATAAGTATGACTTTCACACATAACTTGTGTTCAGGATATAATGGATAAGCTCTTATATGCGTTCAGAATCAATGATTCATTTAGTTTCTCAGTTTTGCATATTGAGTGATTCTAGTGTGGATTGATTACTGAATATGGTAGTTTTATCAGGAAGTAGAAAGTGGAAATGTTATGTAACTGCATAGACTGCTGAATTATGTCAATAAATTACATCTAATGTGACTTTATGTTCCTCATTTTCCTTAAGGTTACTGCAAGTCTCTCTTCAACTGGCACACACTTCCTCATGTTGGTGTCCTGCCGTGTTACACATGGTCCAATTACTGTCACAAAATGATCAAAGCTTTCCTGTGACATTCTGAAGTAGTCAAAAAATTTATCAGGGTGCTCTTTCAGCTCTGTAAATAATGTGTAGAATGTGTAGTCTGTTGCTAACTTTGGGGTGCATCCAGTACCTTCTGCTCTTTTTGCACTTCATCTTCACCAAGAGACCACAGGCAGCTGCTACTTCCATGATATCCATGATGACACTGACCTCATCAGTGGCCGCCACCGAGTGGCTCGTGTACAAGGTGCATCTACACACCACTTTTCGTGGCTACCATTTTTTTGTGGTGGCCACTGACCACTAAAAAGTGGCTCGTGTGCACCCAGACTAAGAAGAAAGGAGGTATGAAAAAAATATAGTTGACAAATGCAAGGAAGAACCAAAGCTGTTTTATAGATTTATTAATGGAAAAATAAAACATGAAGAAAATATAACTAGGTTGAAGGAAAATAAAGAAATGAGTGAAGTACTAAATAAGAATTTTCAGAAAATATTTACAACTGAATCTGACTTTAAAAAGCCACAAGGACAAGTGAGAAAAAACAAGATGTGGGAAATCAGGATATTACCTATTTGCTAATTAGTCACAACACATTTCCCAGCTTATGAGGGTAATCAATAACATGTTTCAATTATTTGTGAACTGCAAACATTTTTGAGTTTCACAGACATCACATTTATAAAATTTTTACTCTGAGATTTTGCACTGCTATTTGGTTGGGATTGCGTGTCAGCTCACCCTCTGACAATTTTGCTAGTGTGTCATGTCTATTGATAATGGCACTAACCACTACTTGGTGGCTTGGATTTGCAATGAGGAGCTTCTTGCTCTTATTTCAGGGGTCAAAAAGATGTGGCATATCCTTGTCACCTCTTCCACCAGCAATTCTGCCAATAAGTCCCATGGAAAAGCAATGGCTTTGGCACGTAAGAGGAGATGACCCAACTTATCCAGAGAGGAGATCTTTGCCCTTATTATATAAGTTAAGAAGAGATGGCGCATTATTAATGCAGAAATTTCAGCTAATGTCACCTCTGCAGCAAAGTCAAAGCAGCAGACATGGGAAGCTGTTACAATAGATGCAAATGCAGTGAGTGACTTTCAGAGAAATGTGGAGGAGGTGCGGGACAAATTTGTGGACTTCAAGAGTCACACAAAGAAAAAGATGATTGTTGTGAACAGGGATCCTTCCCATACAGGCGGGAAATATATTTTTATAGTACTGGAACAGTTATTGTATCAGATTTGTAGTTGAAGTAGTTCATTGAAAATATATACAGTTAGACATGTTAGATTTTTTTTGGTAAGATGAGTAAATGTGATTCAGCAAAGTGATTATATTATTGTTAGTGTCTAATATGTGGTTATGTTAATGATTCATTATGTTCGATTAGTTGTTGATAATTGAGGCCATTGCAGTAACTGTGTAACAATTTTTTACCAGTTTCACTAAATTAGGTAAGTCTAGGTTAGGCTGTGGAAAGAAACCAATAATAATAGTTTATTTGAAGAAACTGTCCACTGATATTGATTCAACCACACAAGATATATTTAAGATACTCATTTGCATGGCTTAACAACGTAAATTATATGTTGTGCAGATGTTTTAATGGTAAAAGTAAGTGATACATTGTACATAACATTGAATTGTGTCAGCATTTTATGTCTCAGTGCTACATATTCATAGTTATAAAACTTATGTACAGGTAATGCACCACCTAAAATCCTGGGCTTAACTGGTGCTGAGGAAGCCATGGTACAGGTCCTAAGCCTTGACATCAGTGATGATTCTCATTGCGATTTCGAGGATGAAGCTTGTCACCCAGCTTCTGTGGTAAATGGTAAATTGATTATATTGTGAAATATGTACCATTTTACTAAAGCCTTATGAACTGAGCATCGTTTGTATAAGTATCATTTATTAAACCCCTGGTGTGGGGCTACAAGAATTCTACACCACAATCCCTGCGATTTGTAAAAGGCGACAAAAGGGACTAAGTGAGGGGTGTGAGAAGCCTCTCCTCTGTGTATCTTTCTACAAAAAGATAAGGCGCAGAGTTGGAGGGGAAAGTAATATCCCCATGAACCCTCGCATACCTTGTCTTGGCTATCCCCCTTTAGGGAAATAACAACCTGGTATATAGATAGATAGATTTATTAGGTTAGCTGCTTGCTAGATTTTGTGGTGCATTGTTTTATTTAAGAAATGTGACTCACCTCTCTTGATGCTGCTTAAACTTTATTTTGTATGATTTGGATAATATAATGATGATAAGTACGATAGATGTTGTATCCTTGTCTGAGCCAGAGCCTGAGGAAGTGGATGGTTATTAATTTCTGGATTTTATTGCACTTTGTTCAATCATCTACACAGGAGAGAGAAGGAAGGGAAAGAAAGGAGGCATAAGGTGGTAGAAAAACAAAGTAGAAATAAGTGTAGCCTTCTAGTTGACTAATGTATATTATAGTATCTCCTGGTAGAAATTAAAAAAAGTTATGCTACTTTCAGCAAGTTACCGAACACAATTACCGACATTGTATGAACCCTGATGGCCACATACCAGGAATAAGTTATTGATGTAAGTCATTTGAGATGTCAAACTATATATGATAGCTCCAGAAACCCCTGTAGTGTATATTATACTTAAATAATCCCACTAAATAAAAGAAGTTGCCTTTTTGATATTACCATGTATGGTATAGGCAGCATGATGACATTTATTTGACATCTTGATATTGAATGGCTTAAATGTAAATATCTGCCACTCTTCAAGTGGGCATTTAGTCTATTCAATAATTCTTCAGTGACTACTTGATTTATCAAGCAGATTTATTCTACTCAGTAGGAATAAAGGCATATATTTATGAGGATTCCTAACTTTCAGTTGATAAGGAAACTGTTGAAGAATGCATTCTCTTTATTAATGAAGATGACTGCTGCAATAAAGCTGAGGGACCATCAAAAAGTTATCAGGCGACCATAATGCAGAGTTACTCTCCTGAGCCAGCTATATCTCGTTCCTTGACCCAGGCAGCCTCATCACCTGCCACATTACTCCCAGTCTCATTACTCTCTGCCCTGAGTCAACCAGCCTCACCTCACCAGGCCCATCTAAGTGTGCCATGCCTGGGTCAACCTCACTTAATTCTCCCCTTCCTCCACTGGCCTCTCCTCATACTTCCCAGGAACAGCCAATCCCACTTAATCCTACCCTGCCAAGACCAGCCATACCACTGCCTCACCTCAGGCAGCTCCACTTCGTCTTCCAACACCTCAGCCGCCATCACCTCCACCTCAATTTTCCCACTTTTTATTTTTATTTTTATTTATTTATTTATTTTTTTTTTTAACCCATGGCGCCGGTAGGCTTCAGGGAGACCTTAGATGGTTGGCCTCCGCCCGTTAGTAGCGAGGGTTAGATTTTTTAAGTGACGCCTTTTTTCTTCTTATTGATAGGCCCATGCTGCCAGCGGAAGCTCCTCGCGCATATAACATTGCAGTCCCGGCGAGGATGGTGTTATGGCAGCATGTGGGTGATCTTAGGCCACTCGGCGGTAGTAACGAAGAAAAGTGGCCAGCCCATGCCGAGACTCAAACGCGGGATCCTGTTTAATGTAAATCCCAACAAACAGCACACTAGCAGAACGGATATTTCAGTATTCCCTCATATGCTGGAGATCCAGCAGGGAATCCTCACTGAAGTGAGGAACATTAGTACAAACTTAAATGTAGTTGCTAGTCATATGGAAACCATTGCGGAGTCCCTGGTGAAAATTGCTGCTCGGAGAAAACATTAATATCACTGGAGGTTCTATATTTCTTTTTTTTTTTCATGTGATTGAGGTAATTGATGTGGATTTCACTTATTTATATACATACCAGGCCAATGACTCCCTAAAGGAGGATAGCCAAGACAAGACATTTACATACATGCACACCCATGCATACTTATACTTATCCCCTACACGCCTGAAAGAGTAGACATTGGTCTCCCCACCCCCAGACCGTGGGACTCATTCACACAGCTGACCTGCGTCAATGTTACATTGAAAAACCTTCGTTGCAATAGTTTATTTTTGTATAATAAAAATTTTTTCTTTTCATATGATTTCTCTTGTTTGTCTTCAATATCTCACTTTATCTTAATTTATAGTACCACATGGTCAATCCTTCCGAAAATGCACTCACAATCTATATTTTTTTCCAGTTGGGGGGATTATTTAACACTTTATTAACTCACCATATACAGTGTATTTGTCAATTTATTCATATGTAGATAGGCGTTTTCTCCTATGATTTAATTAGTGGAAGTTTCTCTGATTCTTAATGAGGATATATTAAACAAGCAGGTGCCTTAACGTACTGTATTCTGTGCATTATATACAATACAGAAGATTATGAATATGAGTGAGATTCATTGAAAATCTCCGACACTCACTGATCACCTGTGTGAACTGCCGCACTTCCATGCTCGCTACAGTGGCTAGGCCTTGTCAGTCATCTTTGATGATCGGCTAGTTATTATAATACATAAATATTCAATGGAATTTTGTTTCACGAACTCAATTAGTTTCTAGAGGTAGTTCGTGAACCAAAATGTTCGTAAACCGAAAGTATTTTATCCATAGAATTCAATGTAATATAGATTAATCCATTCCTGGAACCCAGAATGATTGCTTATCTAACTTTTTACCACAGTACTTTGTGCACAAGGTCTTACACAAAACATAATGAAATTCATTAAATCGAAAGCAAAAAAAGATAAACATGATTCTAAACAGATAAAATATAGTCAAAAACTTCTCTAATTTAATTTTAACATACCTATGCGTTAGAGAGATGACAGTGTAAGTGGTGATTGCTACTAGGATCAATCAACTCTAAAATGCATCCATCTAACCTGACTCTGACTAACACGGTCTTGACCTTTATTCCATTGGATCAATTTCTTTATTCTGCTTTTAATTCTTATTTCTATTTTAATCTATTTGATCATTTATTATTATTTTTTTGTGGCTGTGGGGAGATTGCTCACTGCATATGAAGTGAAGGGTTAATTGTATAAGAATAATTACCAAGGAAGGCAGTCCTACTTTGCCCATTGGTTCACCTTTTCTATTAGTTTTTACAACATTATTTTTATGCTAAAGATTTGTATAAAATGTTCCAGCTCCCCATGTCACCAATGATGACCTCGTCTTTGATGATGCTACAACAGAGCCATCAGAAGCCCAATGTTCTGGATACAGCACCCAGCTTCCTAAAAGACAGAAGGTCACGCCAAAGTAAGTGATGTGACAGTTTTAAAATGTTCAGAAGTCAACACAAGCTTTAGAAAATATACACAATCTTAAATCTGTACCTTAAGAAGCAAGGAATATTCAGTTTCAAATTTTGTAGGTGACAGGTGACATTGAACACAGCTAATTGGAGGTTAAAGTAGCTATAAGTCAAGTTAGCCATTTCAATTTAACATTGACTTAGGGCATTATTGACAATCAAGTACAAGTTGTCTTAACCCAATGAATATTTATTTTGTTTTATTCAACAATTTATTTGTATCCCTGGCTTTAGGCCTCTTTCACACGAGGACACTAGCTGCCTCCCATAGCTTCTAATGGAACCTTTCATACGAGGCCACTGCAGTGTCCCGACCAGACAACTTTCGGGCAACTAACATTTTGATGTCTCGGTCCTACAACTAGTGGCGGACACTCGCAATTGCTGCCACTCACTGTAAAACATATGTAGCCACCAGTATGCGACACCGCCGTCCACTGGCCAGCCTCTCACACTCAGTGACACCCACGCCTGCTTGATGGAAGGAGTATCGCGGACGATTGTGAAGATGGTGGAGGAGAAGGTGAATACGGAGGACCTGATTTGTGAAGTAGAGAAACTACCAGCAATATAGAACCCATCTTGTGAAAGTTATGGAAACAGAATAGAGAAGTAGAACGCCTGGAATGATATAATGCTGAAACTCTTTCCCAAATTTGAAGTTAAACCCTTCACAGATAAGAAAGAAATACGTAAGTTCATTATGTTGTTTTTTTTATAATTATTATATGTCCACTAGTTAGGAATGACATTTAAAAACTATTGTGCTTATGTATACAAGTTTATTCATAAGTACGTACATTGGTTACCCTATTCCTGTCACCAACCACACTATAATTATACCACACCCTCAGGTCACCATCACACCATGTCACCACCCACACCATTGTCTACATACATTCTAATTACCATGAAAGTTCACCTTAGTCACTGACAAAGTATTCAGCAAATTTGTCTCTCAAAGTCTTGAAGTTAGGCCTGCAGCAGGTTCCATATCAAAGAGCCCTTCGACGGTCAAAGTATCCTCAATTTGAATGCCATCTCTGTCTCATACAAAGTTATGCAAAACACAACACACCTTGATGATGTCCTCTGCCAGTGATAGGTTTACATTAAGTAGTTGATGGAATAATAATAATAATAATAATAATTGATGGTTTATTATCAAGAAAGTTGTATAATATATAATATGTATATATACACAACATTGTGACTTGATTTACAATTTTAAATCTTACATTCTATAAAAAAAATTACTAAAACTATACATCATTAAAAATCAAAAACTGAAAATTTTAAATATAAAATTGAAGATTAGGAATTAAAAAACAGTATAATTTCTCTTGAATTAAGCACATTATGATTGAATTACAGCTAAATTACATTGGTTGGTTGTTCAATAATTTGACTAGATATGGTATACTAGACTTTTGGTAACATGTAGTTCTACATCCTACTGCCTGTAAGAGTTGCCTGCCTCCTAGTATTGCGTCCATGCAAATCATGTAGATATGGAGGTTAAAGGTGCTTATGCTTTTCTGATTTTAAAACCTTTCGTCCAAACTTAGTAACAATTCCTCCCTTCTATTGAACAGTGTTATTGTATTCAGAGTTATCTGGGCAGTCTGATAATTTATATAATTTTTTCCTAAGGTAATTCTAAAACATAGTTTTTGGATTCGTTCAATACGTGTGTTGTTGACTGGACAAGCCTGGGTGCCACACTGGTGCCGCATATTCCAAACTGGTCCTTATAAACCATGTGTAGAGCATGAACATGGTTTCTTGACTGAAGTTAAACTGTCTGGCACGATATAAAATAAATATACATATGTATACTTTGCTTACTATGTAGTCTATGTGTGTATTCCAGGTTAAAAACGAATTGAGGTAGACTCCTAAAAGTTTGCATTCAACAGCAAAAGGCAGGCTGAGGTTATTTAATTTTAAGTTTGGGTATACAAGTGGACTTCTTCTTTTTTAATCAAGGTGAAATATCATTAGAACTTCACATTTAAGGGGGTTAGTGGACATTTTAACATAGATACAATCATCTGAAATCTTATCAAGGTTATCCTGCAGAGTAAATTAAATAGTATCAGTAGTATCTGTGATTTCACCCACTGTGAGGTCATCTACAAATTTAGCACATATATCAGAATTCCTGGCCACGTTATTTACAATGGCTAAAAAAAATTATTGGTCCTAACTTTGTGCCTTGTGGTACACCACACGTGATATCCTCTCAGTCAGAAAATACATCATTGTAACGTACCCTATGTTTGCGCCCTGTAAGGAAGTTCACAATGAATGGGAGGAGGGAGGGGCGGCAACCAAGGAGGAATAGCATTTTAATTAAGTAGTGGTTGGTGGAACTTCCTTTTAGGTTGCCATACTGAAGGGGATCAATATTAGGTGCAATGTCCTTCAAAATCATTGAGGCAGCAAACCCTTCTAGTATTTTACCAAAATCAGCAGCTAAAGATAATGGACGTAAGTCACCCAATTCTACTAAAAATTTCTTCTTTTCAAGTGGTGTAATCGTGGCACTTTTCCATTGAGAGGGAAATACACCAGTTCTAAAACTTAAGTTAGAAATGTAAGTCAGGGGAATGCTTATTTCATAAGCAAAGTCTTTAATTAATCTTTCTGGCAATGAATCAGAAGGTGACACTTTGTTTACATTAATTTTTAATAGTTCGTTATATACTGCAATCCTATCAAAAGTCGGAGTATCATTTACAGGGAAAAATGCAGGTAATTCACAATGATTTAACTTTGGGTAAACTGTGCAAATGTTTGTAAAATGTTCACAAATCTGTTTACAAATTTTTTCATCATTAAGGTGAAATAAGAAGGGAATTTTTAGCTTTTTTCTATTTTTTACCAAGACACAACGCAATTGTCTAGAGAATTTACTTGAGCTAATTTGATTTTGTTCAATTGATCTGGCATTTTTTTTTCTCACTTTATTCACTTCAACTTTAATTTCAAAATAAAGTTCTCTCCACTGAACCATTCGTCCGCAATCATAGGCTTTACATCTTTGGTTCATTAATTTAAAAATTTGTGTCGTCATCCAGGGTTTGTTATCATCCCTAATTCGTTGCCTTTATTGGGGAAAACATGCCATATTGAACACTAAGTAAACTTAAAAGATTTTCAGTCGCGTTGGCATCTTCAATCATAGAAATATCTCTCCATTCATGTGACACAATCCACTGGTCGAATTCTCTGATGGAGGAATCACAGAAGGGTCGAAATATCCTAGTGTGTTGAGCCTTGGGACCAGGTCTGGGGTCAGGGATGGTCACCACACATTTATGTTTGCTGAGGCCTATGGGGGGGCTGTAGTTGGCAATTACTGTAAAACTCTGCATCAGTGATCATAAGATCCAATATAGATTCTTGATGTGTGGATGTTGTAACTATGTAACGTAATTCAAGTGGGTTGCACAAATAATTGTTATCTAAGTCATTGCAGTCCCCCATGATAATTGTGAGTATGTTGGTGTGATTGGCACACATGGTGTCCACGGTGGTGATTAGATGGTGCAACAGGTCGTCGTGGGTTGATATTTGTCTGCAAGGATTCCAAATGAGCATTCAATGAGTCTGCAGGCTCGTGAAAGTCTGCAATTGAAGATGCGTTTCTTTTGACTCAAAAATTTACCAGCATATGGGTGCAGAATGTGTTGGGATAGTACAAAAGGCATTGGTGTTTCAAAGCCTGTATATGATTCTTGTGAAGCAGGAATATTCAGGGTTTGATTTTGAAGTTTCCTAAAAAATTCACTCTCTTTGAACACAGTTGAGTCAGAGGACTTCCCATATGCACCTACATCAATAAACATGAAGTTGTATGATGCATCGCATAAAGCAAGAAGCAAAATAGAAAAGTAGTTCTTGTAATTATAATACAAAGAGCCACTATTCTTTGGCTTGATTACCCTGATGTGCTTCCCATCTAAGACACCAACACAATGAGGGAAATTGATCCTTTGGTAAAACTGAGCTGCAGTTTCCAACGAGTCGTTCTGTCACATTAGGAAAACAAACTGGCTACACTCTTTCCCAGATAGCCTTGCAGACTTGCTGGATGATGTTTGAGATGGTAGATATGCCTAGTCTGTAGTGGTAGTGGAGGTCAGTCATGGTGTCACCGGTGGTCAGATACCTGTAAAAAAAAAAAAAAGTAGGTACAGGTTAATTGTGACTGCACACACACACACACACACACACACACACACACACACATACACATACACACACACACACATACACATACACACACACACATACACACACATACACATACACACACACACACACACACACACACACACACACACACACACACACACACACACACACACACACACACACACACTTGCTTGGTAGCTCGGTGGTAACGTCTTGGCCTGTCACATGGCAGGCTCGAGTTCGCGCCTTGCTCAAGATGCAAAATTTCACTGATGACCAAGCAGTTACTGTCCTCCTTGAGCAAGAGGATGGGGTGTGTGGTGTGTGGAAGGTCATAGCCTTACCTATAGATCGGGCTATAATGAGCTGTAAGCTCTCTCCGGGAGGGTAAAAGCTGGCGATCACGAGTCCAGCGCATGATCCGCAAGACCATGGTGGTGAACACACATATAGACTTACTGACATCATAGAGTTTGCAAATCTTATTTCTAATAATTATGATTTCTCTTTGTTTCAGTTGCTGTTGTTCAGAAGTGGAAGGGAATCCGATCCTGCTATGCAAGAGAGCTGTTGAAGAAGAAGCAAGAAAAGAGTGGATCGGGTGCCAGTAGACGGAAGCAATTTGTCTACTTTGAAGGCCTGCGTTTTCTTGAAACTATCTCCAAACACACTGCAAGCAGTATGGATGAAGACACTAATCATGATAATGAAAATGAAGGCGTGCAAGACCTAGGTTAGGATATGCAAACTTATGAGACTGAGAAACATCCCGGGAAACGTCCTCATTACCAGTCTCGGAAAACAAAAAATGATAAACTCATTGAACTCCTCAAGAAAAAAGCAATTCATGAGAATCAACGGGCAGCAAGTGAAAACAATGTGGATAGGTTGTTCTTGCTATCCTTAGTAACAGAACTGCACAAGGTACCTGCAGACAGAAAACTGAAGCTAAAGCACGATATTATTGCTACCATCTGCCAGGCTCAACAGATGTACTATCAATGGCCACAGAACCTTCAGCATCAGACACCTCCCAGCTGCCAGCCTTCACAGCCATCACCAGTATTCCACTATGCCCATCAACCAACAGTTCATGGGGGTTATCATAATTCTCTACATAACATTCCTCAAAGCAGCAACACTTCTCTACAATCAACTCCTATGTCTACACCAGCACCGTCACCAGCCATTTCTGACGTCAGCAGCCATATGAGTGATTATTAGTTACTTCTTGAATAGTGAGCCTCCCACTTTATTGTTTGTACTTAATAGAACTGTACTTGTAAGGAAATAAATATTACTGCAAATAGACCTAGTAATTTTTTAATCATGTTATGTCCAAGCAAAAATACATGCAACCAGTTATTTATGGCTTACCTCAAAGTTACAGCAAGCTTCTCGTCTGGTGTAATGCATTCTCTCATGTTTGTGGTAGTCCCTATGATGTCTCTCTTGACATAGCTGAGAAATTATTTAAATGACGGTTTGCTCATGTGAAAATAGTTGAAAAACTTCTCATCAGCACACAAATCACTGAAAAATGTATGATGCACTCCTGTGTCCATTCTTGATGATAGTATAGGATGTACATGCACTTTCCTCTCTACAGAGCACTTCTTCAATTTCTTTTTAGCCAGCAAGGCAACAAGAAGCTCTTAGTTGGACGCTATTCTTCTGACTGGCAAGGAGTGGTGTGTCGATGAGCCACTAGTTGCCCGGCACCAACTTGAACGAGGCAACCGGTGGCGGACACTGGTGACGGGCACCAGTGTCCTCGTGTGAAAGAGGCCTTAGGGTTCAGGGAGACATTAAAGTCTGCCCTGTGTGCTTTGTCTTTTCATAGGAGAAAATACAAAGGAGGAGCTTCTGAGACCCCTAACTCTGTCCCTTTTGGTTTCTTTTATGACTCGCAGGAAATACAGTGGTAGTATTGCAGCCACCATGACAGGGCTATCTTTTATCTTATACTGGATAGTTATTTGAATGAATTTTGTTTTTAATGGTTCCTGTTAGGTTCCTCAATGGAAAGTCCCAAAAGGAACCCGCCACCCTTCCACAGCTTATGGCCACATCCTCACGTTTTGGCACTAACATCCCAATCAACAGATGGTTGTACAGCCCCATCTTGCGTCACAGAGCTGGGTTTGTTGCTATAAGATATGAGAGATCAACAATTTCTATGTAAATACAAAGGCAAGAGCAGCATGAAGACATAAAGGAGCTGACTTGTTTGTCCTAAGTAAACAAAATAATGATACAAAATATAACACATTATAGAAAAGTTAAAAAAAAAAAAATTAGGTAAAGAGGTACAGTACTTGAACACACGAAAGAAGGAACAGATTGAAAGAAAGAGAAGTTGGATAGCAGCATACACAAATTAAAACATTTAAGTTTCAACATTACTGCTGCTCGACACTGTCTCTGAGGCATGTTTACACCAAGATACAAAAGTTGTCCGACATTGTTGCTGGACTGTCTCGATTCTATCTTTAGTCTCTGATGCCCTTTTCCCTTTGTGAACGTCCCCCAAGGGAATGGCCATGACAGAAGAATCTCACCCTCCCTATCTATACACTCCCTCCTTGCTTGTTCAATCAGTACCTCTTTCATGCATGTACTCCTTTACCCTATCCTTCGGTCTTACAAATGGCCTTCCTCTGAGGATCCTCAGTTTCACTCACATATACTTTCTTCATAAACTCTGCATTTTTCTTTCTTTCCATTTGACTAAACCACCATATGGAAGAGAGATGAGAGAGGTGAGCCTAAGAGAATGATTGATTACATAGTAGTGAACGAAAAATGGAAGTATGTATTGAATGGCAAGGATTTTTGAAGGGTCAGATCACTATGTTGTGTTAGCTAAGAAAAAGATAAAAGGTAGATGGGAGTATGGCAGGAAAAATGTCAAGAAAAAGGGTAGTAAGGTGTTAGCTAATGAAAGGATGGATAGGAAAGAAGTTAGAGGAGCATAAAAAGGTGTGCACGATACTGAGAGAAGCTATTATGACAGTTGAAGAGGGAGAAAATGTTAGTCAGTTTTTAAGGTGTTCAAAGGTGCCGTGACCACACATAGCAGCAGAAGTGGTTGGCCCTGAGAGTCACAGAAAGAGAAATGCATAGTGGACAGATGATATAAAAGAGGCTATAGTATAGAAAGGAAAAGGAGAGCAAACAAGATAATGCTGCAATGGAATAGGGAAGAAGAAATAAGAATGAGTAGGAGAACTGAATATACAAGTTGTTTAATAGGAAGGTAAAGGTGAAGGAGAGTAAAAAAAAAAAGTGATTAAGAGATTAATGTGAAACTGAGTGAGAAGCTTAATGAAAACAAGTTGTTATGGAAGGAAGTTAAAAAAGAGAGAGGAGTAGGGGTGTGAATTAGAGAAATAAGAGAGGTTGGAGTGTATGTAAGTCACTTTGAACGTTTAATGAATGAGAAAAAAGAAAGGGAAGCAATTGTCTAGCATTGATGTGGAAACAGGTGGAAGACGTGTGTGTGTGTGTGTCCAAAAAGAAAGTAAAGATAAACAATGAATAAACTGTGAGGTAAAGCTGCAGGTGTGGATGGAATAACTGCAAAAATGATCAAATATGCAGAAGAAACAGTGGTAGAATCGATGTTCATGAAATGTAACCTTGCATGGAAACAACTACAGAACTACAAAACTTCCAAATGAAAGGAAGAATGCAATTATTGTGTCCTTGCATAAAAGTAAATTTAGTAAAGATGAGTGTGATAATTATAGAGGGATAAGTTTGCTTAGTGCACCAGGAAAAGCGTATGGGAGTATTGAACAGAGAGACTGATGTAAGTCATTGAAGGGAAGGTTAGCAAGGAGCAAGGACGATTTAGGAAAGGAAAAGGCTGTGTGGACCAGATATTTGCAATTAAAATTATGGTAGAGGAATACTTAGTGAAACGTGAAAAACTTGATGTAGCCTTCATGAGCCTCAAGTACGTTCTGAAAATTTATGGTTTTGGAAGGCAATGATTGTGAGAATTAAGGTATTTTATAGGGAGGCAAGTGCATGAGTGAGGGAGGCTGGAGAGGTAAGATGAGTTTTCCTATAGGATTGGTAATGAGATAAGTAAGTGTGATGTTGCCATAGTTGTTTATTATTTTTTATTGGATGGGTGTATAAGAAAAAATAAAGCTAAAGTGGGTAATGTAGCAGTAAAATTGGAGATGAATGGAATGGGTTGGGCAGTGGTGGCATGCCTGTTTGCAGATTACACTTGTGTTGTTTGCAGAGTGAAGAGGAACTTTAGAAAATGGTGAATTAATTTTATCGTGTATGTACTAAAAGGAAGCTATAAGTGAATGCTAAGAAAAGTAAGAGATGTTTTTTGAAAGGAGTGATGAAGGTCTCGGATGTGCATATATATTTATGAATGATAAAAGACTGGAATATGTGGCAGTGTCAGTACCTGGGTTTTGATATTGAGGAAGAAGGTTTATAGAGACAGAAGTGAGCCACGGGGAGGGAGAAAGTTTAAAGATTTTGAAAGTGAAAATAAGCCTGTCTTTGGAGCCAAAATGGGGATGCTTGAGGGATTATCTTAGCAATTGTTTTGTATACCACCTCATCAATGTGTAAAGCAATAACTTACAACACAAATAGAATATATATCATTTGTTAATGTTATATTCATCAGTTATTGCACTTAATAAGACAACAGGATCTAAGGAGCAGCTTATAATTATTTTGGCATTTTTTTCAGAGCAAAACAGAACAATGCTGGTTACAAACCTAAGATAATGAAGATAGGCAATGGAGATCCTCCTATGGCAGATGATAAAGTCCCCAAGATAATCAAAGTTTTTGTAGGTACTTCTAAGATTCAAGATGGTAAGAAGATAATCACAGCTGGTCTAGATCCTAATACAACTCATTATGGTCAGAAGGTAATCAAGATTTGTCTAGATACTTCCAAGACTCAAGATGGTAAAAAGATAAACACTGTCTTTTCCTCCAAAGTCAACCAAGTCATCTCTACAAATAGTGCTTGCGGCCCTCAACACCCTAAAGAACACGCCCTAGCCTCATGTGCAAGTGAGTATATATACTGCTTACTTAAATGTATATACTTTATTGCCTCAAGTGCTTCCTTATGGGTAATGTCAGCAGCAACTGCTACCACCTGAACCTTTCACGATTATTATATTATGGATCTATATGTCCTACATACGAGCTAGATAATGGAGAATTTATGTGTTCTAAATCTGTATGATGCAGGCATTTTGTACAAGTGAAATCTGGAACTAGCATAACCTTGTCTTGGAAGTTTTCTATTGTTTGGTGCTATCCTTAATTGAGACTTGCAAGTGTGACTCATATAAGCCTCTTTTTTTATGTATGTATACCAAAGCAAGAACAGACAGCATCAATCCTACTAGACCTAACGAGGCTGTCCATGTAGCTACTATAGTATCTACTAGATAGAGACAAAAGAATAGCAAAGTGGAAAGCTTCTACCCACCCACCCATCTCTCCAGCCGAAGTTGGCTGGAAGAGGAAATGATATCATGTAGTAAGGACAAATTACCATGGAATTTATATAAGAAAGTGAGAAAATTCATAATATACGACTATTACTAGCACAAAAAAAGGGGAAAAAAAACAACAACATATATATATATATATTGTTACGACGGGAGGTTCTCAGTCTCTGTCGTAATTCATACACCCAGGCTGTAAGCAGCCTCACATAACCCACCACAGCTCCACTCACGCCGTTGGTAGTACCGTGGCTATACACACCCTCCCGGTACTACCCCCCTAGGGTCTCAAGCCACTAGGTATTAACCGTGCTGCGCCGCTCTGGGTCGCACACGTACCACACTCCCTCACCCTTCTGTGAAACACCAAGATAACATCCCCTCAAGGTGTTCAGGGCCACAAAGCCTAACCACTAGGCTTCACATAGAGGTCGCCACTCTGTCATTACACGGAGAAAATACACACATACCCGCACGTCCACTACTGGCCGTTGCACAACAGTTAACACACCCAAGTTCAGATACGCTAGCTGGGAAAGATAAGTAAGTACGTTCTCGAGATTACCGTCCCTAACACATGTGAGTAACCTAGGGCGGGGTTATACCCCTGGGGGACATTCCACCCTTAGTGTAGGCATCCATCCACCCACTGTCCAGCCCAGGAATATAAAACTCCCTGAATTCAATGAGAGCTCTTAGTCTCCCCAGACGACCTAACCACGTCCCAACTTAAATCGTGGAGAGGGGGGAGAAAAGAATATACTCTCACTGAACTCTAACACACAAGTGATAATCCTCTCTGAGGTAAACTGCCTCCTCAGAGTAGCATGTTACAATAGTACAATAATACGAACAATAATAATATTACCAGTACCCACAATGCTCTCACAATAGCATACAAAAGTCCTCTCCCCTAAGTCACACTGGGGGAAGGCAGAACTCTGAGTTCTCTTACCACAAGACGAGACAATACTTCCTCGGAGACACTAAACGAGGAGTCTACTAAGTCCCTAGCTCATAGAATATCCTTATGGGGATATTAGGAGTGCGAGAGGAATGTAGCCAAATCTCACTGCAAAACAAGGCAGATGTAATTATTACATTAAGTGAGATCCCTAACCATCCCTCTCATTTCAGCACCTCCTCCTACAATACCTAACAACCTTATAACTCGAGAGAAAGGTGAGCCACTGGAGAGAACAAATAAAACACAGATGAATAAGGAAATCTCTCCACTCCCTCTCCGTACGTCTACTCAGCTCGGATCTCTAAGCGTGTCTGCCTGCCCAAGCGACCGTTACACAACCCCCGGGTCAGAGCCGCTGTCCACTTGACAGATGCCAAGTGACATTATACAAACAATAATCTCGTCATGCCACAAGGAATGGAACATCAAGTCCAGCTTCTTATACCCTGTCAAAACAACATCCCCTCCTGTCTAGAAGGCGGAAATAAACAGTAGTGGGCTTCCAAAGATGTAATGAAGAATGTAATAAAGAAATTATCATGGAAGGGCGGGGGTGACAGGCAGCTGCGGGGAGGAGACATAAGGAGCTCGCGCACCACACAGATGACTAATGCACACAACTAAATATAATATCGCCCATTATGACAATATATATATATATATATATATATATATATATATATATATATATATATATATATATATATATATATATATATATATATATATATACATTACACAATGGAACATCAAGTCCAGCTTCTTATACCCTGTCAAAACAACATCCCCTCCTGTCTAGAAGGCGGAAATAAACAGTAGTGGGCTTCCAAAGATGTAATGAAGAATGTAATAAAGAAATTATCATGGAAGGGCGGGGGTGATAGGCAGCTGCGGGGAGGAGACATAAGGAGCTCGCGCACCACACAGATGACTAATGCACACAACTAAATATAATATCGCCCATTATGACAATATATATATATATATATATATATATATATATATATATATATATATATATATATATACATATACATTACACAATGCTAGATGCATATCAGGTGAACTGTCAAAAACAGTTGTTGTGCTTGTTCTATAGCGCTCGTCTGAAAAATTGTGTTACAATACTTAAATGGCATTTTCATCATCATCATTAGCATCATTTTGTAAGGCTCCATTCATGCTTGTATGTGTCTATTTTGTTCATGTTAACCTGATCGAAACTTACCAGGTTTATGTATAATATACTTCATATGAATAATAATAGATTGCTGGAATAGTTTTCTACATGTGTATGATATGATACAACACCGTTTCAAATATATAGGGGGAAAGAAAAGTGAATATTTATATATACATATATATATATATATATATATATATATATATATATATATATATATATATATATACATTTATATATATATATATATATATATATATATAAAAATGTATATATATATAAAAATGTATATATATATATATATATATATATATATATATATATATATACATTTATATATATATATATATATATATATATATATATATATATATATATATATATATATATATATATATATACATACACACCAACTCAGAGTCCCGAGTTCAAACCTGGCACATGCTGGCCACTTTTCTTTGGTAATACCGCCAAGTGGCCTAAGATCACCCACATGCTGCCATAACACTATCCTCGACGGGACTGCAAAGCTATATGCTCAAGGAGCTTCTGCTGGCAGCATGAGCCTCTCAATAAGAAACGAGGCATCACTTAAAAATCTAAACCATGCTACTAACGGGCAGAGGCCGACCATCTAAGGCCTCCATTAAACCTACTGGCACCATGGGTAAGGGATAGAAAATAAATTCAAAAAAGATGTCGGAGATGCTTC
Source organism: Metacarcinus magister (assembly GCA_029783475.1). Taxonomy (NCBI): domain Eukaryota; kingdom Metazoa; phylum Arthropoda; class Malacostraca; order Decapoda; family Cancridae; genus Metacarcinus; species Metacarcinus magister. The sequence continues at coordinate 10,296,383 of JAPQNM010000013.1, forward strand.
TTTTTGTGATGAGCGCATAACAGAGGTGATTATCTCTGTTATGGAGTTATAAATTCCAGTGGCGAGATCAGTAGTAGAGGTTTTACCTACTACTGGTCCGGTATGAGCAATGGTGCCTGTCTTAAAGGGAGTAGCTATAGGCGTCTCTAGCAGACTGCAGCCGTCTGTTGTTGAGGTTATTCCGGTTGATGAACATATAATGCGATAGAGGCTGAAGCACACCTTGGGTTTCATGTCTCTTGTTGCAGTGTACGCTCCTACCGAGGTGTGTGTGGCTGACGAGAAAAAAATGTTCTATGCTAAACTTGACTCTGTTCTGAATCAGTGCCCCTGCCTGGACACACTCATTGTCTTGGGCGACTTCAATGCTGTCACTGGCACTGAGAGAGCTGGCTACGAGTTATGTGTTGGTTCCCATGGCTCTGGTACGAAGAACACCAACAGCTCTCTCCTTCTGAATTTTGCAAAATCCAGAGGGTTGAGAATTGCAGGTTCTTGGTATCAAAGGCCAGAGCTGCACCACTGGACTTGGTGTAGCAATGCCGGAAGGGTAGCTAAGGAGATCGATCACATCCTCGTTAGTACACATTGGAGGATCCTCCAGAACGACAGGGTTTTCCGGAGTGCCAAGTTCTTTGCAACTAACCACAGGCTTCTTGTTGCAACACTCAAGCTTCATGTCAAGTCCAAAAAGATATCAAGATGTGATCACAATGTGTTCCATCTTGAGAAACTGAAGGACTTGACATGTGCTCATGAGTATGCAGTGACAGTCTCAAATCGGTTTGAAGTGATCGACGCCCTTAACCCCTAGGGTCCGGGTGACGGACATATCCGTCGGGGTGTAGAGTCCAGGTGACGGATATTTCCGTCATAGCTACTTTTTAGCTAAATAGGGCTACCTCGAGCGGACTTTGCTACACAGCAGGGTAGTGCGTGCTATCATGCCCACGTTCCGCTCACCTTTCAGTTCCTGCTTGACCCTAGCAATGGCTGATTCACATGAACGCGATCTGCACGCGTCCCAACCCCTGGCTGCCACCAGCCAGCCCAGTGCACCACCCCTAACTTTGACACCACACTCCAGCCCTCAGTGCTCACGACGCCCTCCTCAACGCAACCTGGGTTCTCGCTGTAATAGAGGTTCCAAGCATTTTGTTGTACGGTCATATATCAAGAGGTGGCGGATACAAAGCCACAGCCACTCCGCGCGCACGAACAATCGCCTCTCCGCACACCCAGACAGTGTCTCCTTCAACTCGTCATATCTCTATAACTACACATTGTAGAGACATGGGGATGGTACCACTAGAAAGAAGAGTTGAAGGCAAGTAATAAATAATTTTTATGTCGGTACAATATATAGGTTGAGAGTGAGGGCAGTGTGAAAACAGTCAAAATCGAGCAAAATCAGCATTTAGAAAATGAAGTGCTTGGTGCAATGTGTCCGGACTGGAGGGGTTAAGGACCTGGTAAAACTGTGGAATACCTTCAAACTTGAAACTCTTGAGGCTGCCAGAGGGTGTGTTAGGTTGTCCGAAGTCATGGGGTGGGTTTGCTTTGGCGGAGATGCTTGACAGAATACAGAAGAGTCACGCTGCTAGGCTGGCTGGGAACCAGTACAGGACCAGTACAGGGCTCTGTCTCGTAGGACTAGAACTCTTCTTAGGAGAGACAAGGAAAGGTATGTCAGGAGTCTCACAGAGGATGTTAAGGGTCATTTAAATACTAATGACCTCAAACCTGCTTATCGAGCCTTGAAAAAGCTCCGCTCCAAATCTACATCTCGGAGGGATGCTATCCAAACAACAGCTGATGGCTGCCTCGTATCAGATGCAGATGGACAGATAGCTCGTTGGGCTGAGTATTTTGAGCAGTTGTTCAAGGTTAACCTTCCAAGCGGTCAGCTTCAAACCACTGGGTTACAGGTGATGGATGCTGATCCGCCCATTAACGAAGCTGCACCCTCTATTGATGAAGTAACAAAGGTTGTGGCAAGGCTGAAGGGTGAAAAGACAGCTGGCATTTGTAACATCAGTGCAGAGTTGCTCAAAGCTGGAGGCGAGGCCATGATCCATGGGTTGCATGCCGTCTTGACTGTTGTATGGCATTCAGATACCATTCCTCCTGACTGGAAAAGGGGGTTGGTCATCCCTATAAAGGTAAAGGGGACCGTCAGGATTGCAATAACTACCGCGGGATAATGCTGCTCAGTGTACCAGACAAGGTGCTCGCCCATCTGCTACTGATGTGAGTTTGCAGTCACTTGCTGAAACATCAGAGACCTGAACAGTCAGGGTTCACACCTGGTAAGTCAACAACTGACAGTATCCTAGTGCTTTGCATACTGGTGGAACGCCGGCGTACGTTTCGACAGGGGATGTTTGCAGCCTATGTCGATCTCAAAAAGGCATTTGATTCAGTGCATCACGAAGCACTCTGGGATCTTCTGTGCTTCCGTGGGATTCCTGCACAGATTATTGGACTACTATCTGGCTTGTACTCTGGGACAGAGAGTGCTGCGAAGTGGGGGGAGGGGGGGATCCAGCTTCTTTCCTGTGAATACGGGAGTGAGGCAGGGATGTGTCCTTGCTCCATCACTTTTCAATACATGTATGGACTGGGTACTGGGCAGAGTTGTGGACCAAAGTCACTGTGGAGCATCTGTAAGCAACAGGTTTTTGGTGACGATGTAATAATCTTTGCTGAGTCACTGGAGGTTCTGGTAATGGCTCTCGAAGCACTGCACGAGGAGGCAAAACCCTTAGGACTCCAGGTCTCCTGGCCCAAGACTAAGGTTCAGGTGTTTGGAGGCTTGCTATATAAAACAGTACAATCTATTCATGCGTGTAGCGAGGACATTGATATCGTGGACAGATTCAAATACCTTGGTAGCGTGGTCCCACGTTGGTCACGTCAAGAAGTCTTACAGTGGATTGGTCTGGCCCATGGTATTATGGACTCACTCGGCACGAGTATCTGGCGTTGTCGGTACCTGTGCAGACGGACAAATGTTCAAATCTTCAAATCACTGGTATGGCTGTGAGGCATGGACATTGAACACCGATCTGAAGAGGGAAATTAATGTCTTTGGTAATAAATGCTTTCACAGTATCATGGGGTATCGTTGGAATGACTGTGTCAAATCAGCAACTGCTCCGTGAGACTGAATCAAGGCCTATTACCAGCATAGTTTGCCAATGTCAACTTCAGCTATATGGGCATGTGGCACATTACCCAGAAGCTGATCCTACTTGTTCGGTTGTTTCTGAAAGGGATAATCTAGGATGGAGGAGGGCAAGGGGGCACCCACAAAGTTTGTGGCTGGGGCAAGTTGATGCTTCCTGTTGGGAGTTACTTGGTATGGGAAGGAGGGTTACATGGGGACTTGTACAGGGTGATCGCTGGGGCTGGCATCGGAGGGTTGGCGAGACGATGCGCCTCTTGGCGTATGCCCCCAATGATTGATTGATTGATATAGAGTCTCAAAAGGTCTGGAAAAAATTGACAGAGAAGATCTGTTTGTGTGGGATGACAGAAATACAAGAGGACACAAAAAGAAACTGAAAAGGACTACATGCAATAGAGACAAAAAAAATACAGCTTCCCATATTGAAGCATAGAGGCCTGGAATAAACTTGATGTAGAAGTCATTATTGCAAGAAAAATTCATGATTTCAGAAGCAAACTGGATAATAGTAGATTTGAAGACGGGACAGTACGAGCATAGCTCTATTCCTGTATATTACAACTAGGTAAATACAATTAGGTAACTACACACACACTCACTAAAAAGATAAAACAAATTGATGTATATTGATAATGGTAGATAAATAAATGAATAGATAAATAGAAAGATTAATATAAATAAATATAATATCGGAAGATTGGATTGAAATACTTTAACAAAGGCCTATTCTTAACCACCAACATATACTGTGCTAAAACACAATACTAAACTCACCTTACTATTAACAAAAATAACAACTGTATACAACACCTGGTCCAGTTGTCTGCATCACATAGAAAGCATTGAACGTGTAATTCTGTACTTTCACAATTATAGATAGATTTAGCATAGGTTTGGCAGGTGGCCCAATTTCTTAAGTGCTGCTGATCTTCCATAAAAGGGTACATTTGGCATCTAAGTAAGTGATTAACAAAACAAACAGGAAAATGTAATCTTCCTAATTTTTAATGTATCTTGACAGTACCATCATCAGGACCAAGTGTACACAGTCATGCATCACGCAAGGGTAACCAGCAGGAATATAATACACAAGACACCCTTAAGAAGCATGCTACTGCCCACATCATCAGGAAAAATGCTCTTCCTGTCCCTGCCAGCACCATGAGAGCAGAGTCAAACCAGGAGTGTCGCCGTACTACAAGCTTTGCTGAGGATGATTATTATGACAAGTTAATGGCTTCAAGAATGAAACAGCATGAACTGCAATTGAAACTTTTAGAAAAAAAGAAGATATTGTTAGAAAAACAGATTGAGCACAATAATAAAATTAGAGATTTAATAAAAATAAAGAGAGATTTTTCTGAGATGGATAGCACATTGTTTTCAATTTGTAATTTACTGTAGAATTAAATGAAACTTGAATATAAGAATGTGATCACTTAACTGTCACGATTCAATTATTTTAAGAAGTATTGTATTATCTTTTTATTGTGTATTGTGTAAACTTTGGAACTCTCTTCCTTTGTCTGTTTTTCCACCTTTCAAAAGAGGAGTGTCAAGACACCTTTAATGCTAACTGGACCTCCACCCCTGCTTCTATTTCTCTTACGGTCTTCTTTACAGGGTATGGCGATAAGCGGGATTTTTTTTTTATTATTATTATTTATGTTTGTTGTCCCTTGGCCAGTACCATTTAAATGTAAAAAAAAAGAAAAAAAAAAGTGTACACCTCATGAGGAGTGAAAAATTAGTTACATCAAATATTTCATATCTGAACTGCAGGCAATTTAAAATATTGATATCGACAAGTGTGTAAATTTGCTTATACTGTAGGCAATAATTACCATCCTTCTCATTTTCTCCTTTCTCTGAAAACCCAATCATTTCATGTATTTCATGATAATCCAATCAAAGTAGTATAATGTGATATTTCTTTACTTTATCTTGAGTATTCCTTAATGTAATTTTATTTCACCAACGTCTTATGGAAGATGCTCCAGACTTAAAGTTTGTTTAGGGTCTGGGAAAACTTTAAATAGACCTTGTTCCAAAACAATAGAATCACTGTCACATCAGCAACAGCCGCTTTATTTTTAAACAACAATTTTTTTTAAAACAAAAAACAAGATGGCTGCACAAGAATAAGGGAGTCTAACAAATTTTGAAAATTACTCACGAATGTATTTCACATTCAACACACACAAGTCCGACATCACACACGAACAAAATGATACCTTAGTGTTGTCACCTAGTTCTGTAATCTATCAAAAGACTGTCAAAATTTATCGAAATAGGCTGTGGTGCCCCATAGGATATCTTTGTTTGGACAAGTAAGAAACAAACAAGTTCTTTCCTTCCCTATACTTTGCCTTGCTGTTATCTGTTTGCTCTTTCATTTGCCTTTTAGCTTAACATAGCACCATGTGACCTTTGATGTCTAGCGCTTACTTTATTCCCATCAACTCAATCATTCACATTAAACTAACATCAAACTAAAAATCAATTCCATTACTTTTTTAATTTGTTTTATTCAATATTTTTATATCATGGCGATAAACACAATATTGTGGGGACTTGTCAGATGGTAGGAAGGGATGTTTTCCAGCTGTTTCACATGTAACTCATGACACAGTGTAAAAGGAATTATCATTTTCCACTTTGAAATGAGTGATTCATGTGGGTTGCACCTCCTCAGTATTCTCTGTTATGGAAAGACAAAGCACAGAAAAGGATGGCTAGTAATGTCTATTCGAACCCAAACCCTTGTGTTGGCTGCCTCTCTTAAAAGATATATTAGCTTGTTATAAAGATAGATAAATAAATGATTATAATGGGTATTTTTTCATTATGGGTTAAGTTAAAGAAAATTCATTGACTTATGCTTACTCCCATCAGCCAGCTAATGGGAGATTCACAGATAGTTGTGTCAGAGGAGGCTGCACTTACCTTTTCCTGTTCCCCTGAACAGTTAGTTGATGGAGATCACCAAAAATTGCAAGGTAAGTTTCATCAATCCCTAAAGAAGTCCTAGAAAAGTACAGAAAGTTATCAGAAAGAAAATTGAAGTCATCGCCCATTATAATTTATTATTCAGTGGATGAACTAACATGATTTGAGTCATTTTAAGTAATTGTTAATGCAGGTTCACTCAATTAGCCTCACATTAAAAAAGATCATATGGAATAATGTACTTGTGATTAAGGAAAGCAAAATCATGAGGTAATGTATCTGTGGAAATTGAGGTACATACACAGTGTAATATTGTTCAAGGAAATTTATGTTTTTTTATAGGTAAATATCGTTTTCACTTATGGTAGTGATGCAGAAACTCATGTCCTTTTACTAAACCCTAACAATCCAACCTCTACTCCTACATCTTCAAGTCTTGCTCCCCTCTTATGCTGTATTCATACGCAAAATCCCAAATGTCGCTCCTGTGCTTCTCCTCTAAAACTGTTTACTTATCCTACTTCATTCTTAATTGCAAAAACTTTTTTGCAACCTCCTGCCAAGAAAACTTTTACTCCCACTGTCTTCTCTCCTCCTTTCCCTATTGAAGACCTTGTAGCAAAATCTTTCTTTGATATCTCACTCCCTTTCTCATCTTCTACCTTATCACATTCAACTTCCGATAACCCTGTGTTCCAGCAGGTTATCTGCCTCCCCGTGACCTTCTCCCCACTCCCCTACCTCTTCCACCTACTCCTACACCTGCTGCATCTTCCCCTCTCCCTCCCCCTTCACCTTTTACTCCCTTTTTCCCTCCCACCCCTTCAGCTGCATCTACCACAAAGTCTCTACTTCATTATCCTTTACCTCCTGGATCCTCCCGTAAATCCCTGTTATATAAGGTTGCTACTCTCCGCTTCAAACATGGCATAACACTCAACGAAGCTAGGCAAGAAGCCCATCTCAGTGACTTCTAAAATGTTTCTCTCAGCACCCCTTTTTCTTGAACACTTTTCTTTCCTTCCATTATCACAACTCATTAATTTTCTTTTTAGAAAAAATACCTGCTCATATAGAAATTACCTCCGCTGCCTACTCTCTATCTATGTTCTTTCAAGTCTGATACATAAATTTACATCTTACGATCCCTTTTTCTTGAACACTTTTCTACTCATGTCAATTGCACTCTTGTTTTTTACTGATAGTTCTAAATACCAGTATGGCTCTAGTTTTGTCGTTCTTTGACAAACCCACATCCTCCATTCGATCTAATCATTTCACTATAACTAACCGTTTTTTCAGTAACTATACTTTGCCTTGCTGTTAACTCTTTACTCTGCCATCTGCCTTTTAGCTTAACATAGCGCTATATGACCTTTGATGTCTGGCACTTACTTTTTCACATTAACTCATTCACTGATGTCCCTTAAGTCTTTCTCTGCAATTTAATACTTTTAAAACTATTTTCATCTCCCCAATATTGTAAAAAAATATGGTCAAATCATAAGTTATGTCTTGGCTACTGCAACACCTTTTGTAACACCAACTTATGCTCCACCCCAAACATTCAGTGAGGAACATGTCCATGTTCTGATACTGTGCCATTTTTTTCCTTTGAAACAAACAATGATTGCATTGGTGTGCTTTCTTCCACCTTTTCAGTCCTGTATCATTCGCTGATAAATAATACAACTTAGATTTTTGCATCTTTTTTTTGGTCAAGAAATATTTTAGCTGGATAATCCAAGTGATATATTTTTCCAGGTACGGTCCTACACCCATCAACATTCTGCTCAGATTACCAGCAAAATAGAGTGGCATCTCTTGGAGAAAAATTAAGTTCTCCATCTAATCCCTCATTAACAACCCTCTTTCTGCCTGTATTATCATCACCCATCAGCACCTCTGCACCAATTAGCACTACATCAAGCCCTTTTTTGCATGTACCAAAAAAAACAATTATTGAGCAAATAACAAGAGAAACTACAATTACTGATGGTAGCAGTGACCAGACTTGCCACTCAGACCCAATTTTCAAAGTAGTAAAGGAAAAAAATGCTATCTTTGAACGTACCAATACAATGATGTTTCAGGAACAAGAACAACATGACAAGCAGTTAAAAATTATGCAAGAACATCATAAAAATCAGATGAAAATTATGCAGGAACAGCATAATGAATGGCTAAAATTACAGGGGGAAAATTTGTATAGCATGTTACAGATACAACAATCACAAGCAGAACTACAAGTTTCCATTAACCAGTTATGGCAAAATATTTCCAACAACAAAGGACAGTAACTGTCTTGTGTCTTAAATTTTGTTTGGAGTAACATACTTGATTGAATGGTTGGTCAGCTTTACAATATTTTGAAAAATAGGTTCAATAAACCCTCAATTCAATGGATTTCGGATTACGGATTTCAGATGTAAAGGTTCAGTATGTTGAAATACGATAAATGAAATTAAAACTACTATGATGAGACGATAATTCATTCAGATTTTTGTTCTTTTTTTTCTCATTGTGGTTCAAGGCTAATGTCTATATCATAGCAGTTTGGGAGTTGTTGCTTTGAGGTGAAGAGTTTAGTATCTCGAGAGCCTTGTAGCGTGACGTGCTTACACAAAATCAGATCTCCTGAAAAGTTGGGTTTTTTTTTTTTATTAAGCAGCCACCTTTTTTTGCTGTATTGCATTTTTTTTTTTTTTATTATTTTTTTGGATGAAATATCAAACAATATGTACTTGTGTGGCTCTCCCAAGGAAATATGAGTGTGATAATGTTTTGCATTGTTTTGCAATTTATTGTGGATGGAAGTCGCTGATTTGCAAATTTGGCTGATTTCAGATGTTTATTATGAGATTATTGCTGGGATTGAATTAAATATGGTGTAACATTCTATTAAAAAAATATGGTATTTTACAAGGTTGAGAGAATTTTGGATGATGACCAGCATTTTCAAAATAATTAGAACATTGTTAATTTTGTAAGCAATAAATGGAGAAAAATTCATTACTTTTTTATCGTTTGTGCAATTTTTATCAAACTCATACACAATTATGTTTATATGTATGGTTATCAAATAAAAAAAAAAATCAGTTCATTCAGTTAGAAAATAAGAAAGGGTCTGGCCGATTGAATTTTAATAATATAAAAATTGCAATATATTCATGAGCAACCTTGGGAAAACAGGTAGGCAAACAGATAGAAAAATTGAAATGTTGAGAAGAAAAGAGAGGCTGAAAATTTGAGGGGACAGAGAAAAATGCATAAAGCAATTTATCTGAACGACATAAAAAGGTATATGTATCTTTTTCCAGAGAAGTATAGATATTTCAAAAGGACTGAAAGAAGTGATAATGGCAAAGAATGTACTACAACTAAATGATTGAAGGTGATTAAATAATCCCCCTAAACTAGGTAGCTATAGACCATAAGTTCTGCTAGGGTGAACGTGAGAGCGCTATCCCTCTCACCGAAAAGCTGCCATGAGCCAGGATCGAACTTGTAATTTTTAGGCCACGAACCACCCACTATACCACTGACTCACCAGGCCCCAACCATTAAAGGAAAGACTGGACAAATATAAATAAGGAGACAAGACCACACGAGTGTAGCTCAGTCCCTATATACTACATCTAGGTACAGACAAACGGGGAGGGTGGTCCCAACTTAAATCGTGGAGAGGGGGGAGAAAAGAATAAACACTCAGTGAACTCTAACACACAAGTGATAATCCTCTCTGAGGTAAATTGCCTCCTCAGAGTAGTATGTTACAAGAGTACAATAATACGAACAATAATAATAGTACTAGTAACCACAATGCTCTCACAAATAAGTCACACCGGGGGAAGGCAGAACGAGGAGTCTATTAAGTCCCTAGTTCATAGAATATCCTTATGGGGATATTAGGAGGGCGAGAGGAATGTAGCCAAATCTCACTGCAAAACAAGGCAGTTGTAATTACTTTAAAATGAGATCCCTAACCATGCCTCTCATTTCAGCACCTCCTCCTACAATACCTAACAACCTTATAACTCGAGAGAAAGGCGAGCCACTGGAGAGAGCAAATAAAATAAAGATGAATAAGGAAATCTCTCCTGCTCCCTTTCTGTACGTCTACTCAGCTCGAATCTCTAAGCGTGTCTGTCTGCCCAGGCGACCGTTACCATGGTCAGACCTGCCACCCACCTGACAGATGCCAAGTGACATATTATACAAACAATAATCTCGTCATGCCACAAGAAATGGAACATCAAGCCCATCTCCTTATACCCTGTCAAAACAACATCCCCTCCTGTCTAGAAGGCGGAAAGAAACAGTAGTGGGCTTCCCAAGATGTAATAATATAAAGAAATTATCACAGAAGGGCGCGGGGGTGACAGACAGTTGCGGGGGGAGACATAAGGTGCTCGCGCGCCACACAGATGATTAATGAACAAAACCAAATAATATATCGCCCATTATGACAATATGTAAAGGTAAGAAGAGAAGAAGAGAAGAGATATGAAAAAGATATAGTTGACAAATGCAAGGAATAACCAAAGCTGTTTTATAGATTTATTAATGGAAAAATAAAACACAAAGAAATTATAATCAGATTGAAGGAAAATAAGGAAGCATTTGAGGACCCGAAAGAAATGGGTGAAGTGCTAAATAACAATTTTCAGAAAGTATTTACAACTGAATCTGACTTTAAAAAGCCACAAGGACAAGTGAGAAAAAAATGAGACGTGGGAAATCAAGATAAGTAGAGAAGAGATAGAAGAAATAATGAAGGAATTGGATGAGCCAATTCATGATATAATTGAATGTTCTATTAAAACAGGAAAAGTCCCTAAAAAATGGAAAAGAGCTGATATAATGCCTATTTACAAAAAATAAAACAAAGAAGAACCACTTAAAAATAGACTAGTGTCATTGACCAGTATAGTATGCAAGATATCTGAAAACGTCATCAAGAAACAATGGACTGATTACTTTGAAAGAGAAGTAATAATAACAGATAGCTAGACAATTTTGTTTCAGAACTGGAAGATCATGTGTCACAAACTTATTAAGTTTTTATTCAAGAGTAATAGATATAATACAAGAAAGAGATGGATGGGCAGATTGTATACATTTAGACTTGAAAAAGGCATTTGATAAGATTCAGCACAGGAGATTACTAAGGAAGTTGGAACACATTGGAGGATTGAAAGGAACATTAAAGAACTGGGTGGAAGACTACCTGAAAAAAAAGGAAAATAAAAACAGTAGTAAATGATGAAAAATAATAGAGAGAAGTTAAAAGTGGAGTACCACAGGGATCAGTTTTGGCACCAATAATGTTTTTAGTATATGTAAATGACATGACAGAAGGAGTAAGCATTTATATAAGTCTGTTTGCAGATGATGCAAAATTACTAAGAAAGACAATAAACCACAAGGATTGTGACGAGCTGCAGAATGATATAAGCAAAATATATGAATGGAACAAGACATGGGAAATGGAATTTAATGCAAAAAATGTCATGGAAAAAAGTGGAATGAGACCCTGTATGAAAATACTATATCAATAGCAAAAGAAGAGAAAGATTTGGGAGTAGTAATACAGGACAACTTATCACCAGAGAAACATATAGATAGAATATTTGGTGACACTTTCAGGATGCTAAGGAATATACGGATGGCTTTTAATTTTCTAGATAAAGATATGATGAGAAAAATTATGACCAAAACTAGAATATGCAGAAGTAATATGGTCCCTGCACAAGAAAAAGCATGTGTTGGAATTAGAAAGAATACAGAGAATTGCAACTAAGATGGTGCCGGAATTGGAAGACCTAACATATGAGGAAAAATTAAAAGAAATGCATCTAACAACGCTAAAAAAAAGACGTGAAAGATGTGACTTAATCATAATATATAAATTGATGAACAACCTGAAGGAAACAGATAGAAAAGACCTAATATTGAGAAGAAAAAGAGGCTAGAAATTTGAGGGAACACAAGAAAAAATGGCAAAAAAATTTTGCTTGAACGATACAAAAAAGTACAGGTTTCCCCCCCAAAATATAGATACATGGAATGGACTGAAGGAAGAGGTGATAATGGCAAATAATGTACATCAACTGAAGGAAAAACTGAACAAATATAGATACGGAGACAGGATCATACGAGTGAAGCTCAGGTAAACTAGGTAAACACACACACACACACACTCCGTTGAGTCAGTGGTTATCGTGTGGCATCCGGAAAGGCCGACAGGCGTGGGTTCGAATCTCGTTCAGGTCGTTAAGGATTTTTGACTGTCAGGGAGTGGCTACTGTTTCCTATGAACAAGGGGATTGGTGTGTGTGATGTGTGAGAGGTCTCAGCCTTACCCATACATCCGTCGCTATGAGCTCTCCTTCGGGGAGGATAATGGCCATCACGATCGCGAGTCCAGCGCCTGATCATCCAGACCATGGTGAATAGCACACACACACACACAAGGATACAGAGACGGGATACCATGAGATTACTCCCCTCCCGTAAACCACAACTAGGTAAACTAGGTAAATACACACACACACACACACACACACAAGGATACAGAGACGGGATGAGAGAACTCCCCTCCCGTAAACCACAACTAGGTAAACTAGGTAAATACACACACACACACACACACACACACACACACACACCACACACACACACACACAAGGATACAGAGACGGGATACCATGAGATTACTCCCCTCCCGTAAACCACAACTAGGTAAACTAGGTAAATACACACACACACCGCTCCTGTAGTTCAATGGTTAACGACTCATCTGCCACCCGGCAAGGCGTGGGCGTGATTATAACCCTGCTCAAGACCCGTATTAATAAACAACTTTGATAGCTAAAAGTTGCTCTAAGAGAGTAGAGATGACTCTCAGAGTTGCTCCTAACTCATGAACTTACTCTCAGAGTTTTGATTTTGCTCTTAGGATTATTTCTAAAGTGGATGAGTGGTATTAGTGCTGCGGTGTTTACATGAGTTGGAAGTAAAGTTTGTTTTCCATGTTTTGGTCGCTAGCAAGGGAGCAGACGAAACTAGATCCACCACTACCCGTATACACGGCCTTGTGGGGATGAATTGGACAAATACACTACACTTTAACGCCCTGAAACCAAGAAGATTGTTATGATAACAAAGTCGAAATGGCAGGACTTGCGGGAGACGAACGTCAATCAAGAAGGAATTTTCGTGTTCGCCGTGATGTGCTAAATGAATACAATGACCCAGAGCTGCTGAAACGATATAATATGTGATCGATTTGGTAAGAGATGCACTGCAAAGCCCTACCCAGAGAAATATGGCACTGACCCCAGAGATGAAAGTGCTGCTAACGCTGAGATACCTTACCACGTGGAAAATGCAACAGTGTACCCTAGTAGTGACGATCTTGGACCTTCACAACCCTAAGTAAGTTAGTGAGCAATGTCATCACTCAAACACTGCATGCCCTCACACGTCTACAAATTATGAATAATTTAATTAATTTCCCCTTAAATCGACATCAGCTGCAACAAACAGAACAAGATTTCTGTCGAATTGCTGGTTTTCCCGGTGTTGTAGCCCCAAGCCAGTATGAAGCCGAATATGTCAACAGGAAAAACTAGCACAACATAAATGTGCAGTTGGGTTGGTATTCGATGCCAACTATATCATTCTTGCGGTTGTGGCAAAGTGGCCTGCTGGATCAGTTCATGATGCCCGCATTTGGAAAGAATGTGGACTTCAAACACTATTTGTGCAGAACCGCATACCAGCTTGGATATCCTTGCCTGGCCTATCTTCTGACTCCATATCTTCGTCCACGCCTGCTGGCTCCACAAACCTACTATAACAGGTACAGTAATAATTAATTATTTTCTCCGTTATTAGTAGAAGTTGCGGTAAAATTTTACATCTTCACCATAATGGCGTCTGTTTACGAAATAAAATCGCATCTGCGCCTCGTCCAACACCCTACTTTTGGCCATAGAGAACATTTGATAGCTTCTATATTAATATAACCTAACCTAACATAACATAACAAAACCTTAATCTGTAATGACAAATAACAGAACTTTGTTCAAACCAAACTAAACTTTACTTTTCGAAGAGAAGGTCTCACAGAAAACATTGAATATCTCACAAACTAAGAATTTGTAACGGAAATGTAATTAATTAAGAAAACCTTCTCAGAATGCATCAGGTAATGCAAAAATATAACCCACAACTCTCGAGAGCATTCTGGTGAAGATGTAAAATAATACCGAAGTTGCTTGTTTTTATATTTTAATAATCAC
>JAPQNM010000013.1:10318330-10320830 GCA_029783475.1 Metacarcinus magister
TGATTTGTATTGGTCTGGAAGCTGAGGAGAAAAGAGTTATTTTACCCATACTATGAAGCCACTTACTATTCTGCTCACCTGCGACTAAACTACACTAGACTATCTTAATCTTGTCTTACCTAAGGAGTGACAGTATGAGTTTTCCCTTCTCTTCACATGCTATATTTCAAGGTCTATGTCCTCTTGTGTTTTGGTCAATGAATCACCTGACATGGAATGATGGCCAGTGTTCATGGTACTCTACATGCTGCCCTAAACTTGAGACTAGGCTTGATCCAGGCTTAGTCAAACTTACCCAGGAGTAAACCGACTCTGGGATGCACTAGGGACCTTGTAGAAGAAACCCGGGCACTGGATTCTGTCTGTGGCGTGTTGTGGACTCTCCCATCAGAGGTATTGGCGTATTCTTCACTGTAAAAAATATCGGCATCTCAACCTTATTGTCAATTTCACACGCACACGAAAAAAGAAAAAGTTATCTTAAAATATTTTGGTCTGGTCTGCAAATGATACAACAGGGATGTCCTTCCTACCATTGTCTGTTTGTTATCTATCTGTCTGAATGTCTCTCTCTATCTACATCTATCTATCTATTTATCTATCTCTCTCTCTCTCTCTTCTCTCTCTCTCTCTCTCTCTCTCTCTCTCTCTCTCTCTCTCTCTCTCTCTCTCTCTCTCTCTCTCTCTTTCTCCATTCTATTGTAAACGTAGATAGATAGATGGATTGATACATAGATAAATATGTATATTATGCTGTGTAACTCAAGCTCCCATCTCATCGCAGTCACAAGTGTGTTACAAAGGTATATGTATCTAGAATTTTGTCCTAATTCAGCGTTGATAAAATTTTTTTCATAGTTTTTCTTTTTTTATTTATTAACTTATTTTGTCGTAGCAGCATGTATATCAAAGTCAGTTGATCGATCAACCTTAATGCATGCACTACATCCCCTTCAAATGAACTCCAGAGATGAGACTCCTATTCCACTTCCTGTCCCCCATACATTGTAATCATATCATATCACTCATTGCTTCAGTTGACGGATAAACACTTCCTCTCTCCCGTTCTCTTCACTCTCCCACCTTCCCCATCAGCACTCAGTATCCCCGGGTGGCTCAGCGGTGCAGTATACAGTCGGCTCATGACCTAAAGAGTAGTGAGTTCGATCCTGGCTCACAGCAGCTTCTGGGTGAGAGGGGTAGCGCTCTCTCGGTAACCCTAGCAGAACTATATGGTCTATAGCTATACCAAGTTCGGGCGGGTATTATTTAATTACCATTTGTGATACCCGTGATTGGTAATTGTTTGTGGTGAATGCAGTCATTGATACTTGCGGAGTGCGGACAGGCGGGACGGGACTCATTGTCTCTCTCTCTCTCTCTCTCTCTCTCTCTCTCTCTCTCTCTCTCTCTCTCTCTCTCTCTCTCTCTCTCTCTCTCTCTCTCTCTCTCTCTCTCTCTCTCTTTCTGTGTGTGTGTGTGTGTGTGTGTGTGTGTGTGTGTGTGTGTGTGTGTGTGTGTGTGTGTGTGTGTGCTGGGGGGTTGGGGGGCGTCACCTAAGGAGGCTTTACTATGATGACTGGTGGTGGAGGGGAGGGGAGGGGGCGTGGCGGCGTTCAGGTGTTGGTCAAGGTCGTATATACATACACTCAGTACTTGTAGTGTAAAGCGACAACATTAATATAAGTCTTTAAAGTGATCTACGTAGTATGACCTTTACTTATCATGCTTTATTTATTTTTTTATTACTGTATTCTTGTTATTCATTCATTCATTCATTCATTCATTCATTCATTCTTATATTCTTTCACAACGATACATTATTCTACGGATTTATATTGTATTCTTAATTTTATTTGTTTTATATATTACATTCTTTTCTTCTTCAGTATGTATGTACTGTATAGCATGTCAATATGTACAGTATAATAGAATATCTTAGTCATCACTCCTTTAAGTAAGTGGAAGACGAACATCATTCAACAACATTTCAACTGAATATGTCAACTACGAACGTCATTTAAAGAACTAACAAAGATTATATTTTTATGTGGCGTGATATTTGCAACACCAATTGTCTGTGGTGTCATTAAACATGTATTGACAACCGTGCTCTTTATACAAGAACACCTCAATTCTTATCCCTGACTTCACTTGTGTATTGCTACTACCACATGACATACATAAAAACAGTGATCCTGGCAGATTAACCAGGTAGGAAATATTTTATAAAAGGCAAACATCCCGAGAATCGAATCTTGAAGCACGCGAGTGACACACACACACACACACACACACACACACACACACACACACACACACCCACCCACCCACCCACCCACCCACCCACCCACCCACCACCCACCCACCCACCCACCCACCCACCCACCCACCCACCCACCCACCCACCCACCCACACACACACACACACACATGTCAGGTGTCTAAATTTGGGTTTTCGCCGATTTTCGCTGAGCTGCATTATCATTTTCTTTCTTTC
>JAPQNM010000013.1:10333330-10335830 GCA_029783475.1 Metacarcinus magister
TAACTTCGCAGACAACAAGTACTGGAATGAAACTGTCTTCATCATTCATTCAAACACAGTGCTGCATCTCTTCGTACATTTTACTGCTGAATTTCAGGAATAATTTCTTACAAATATTGCATCTCTTATTCCTTACCTTCTCCCGCTGGTACACTACACTAAATGCATCGATTATTCTCATTCCCATTGTCCTCTTCCCGCCGCTAGAGTTGACTAGTATCTTATCCCCATCATCCATACTGAGAAACAAGGAAAAAGTTCTTCATCCACTACCTTCCTAGCTCCACCCAGTATATTCTTCTTGGTTAGGGAAATTAGTGTTTCCTTGAAAGTTAATCATGATTGCATTTGAATGTTATACCAGGATTTATTGCAGCTCCCAAAACTCCATTTGCAAAGAGAAATTTGAAATATTGCAGAAACATACAGCTTAGAGGGGACACAACAAAAAGGTTTCAGTAATAATTTAAACCGTCTTCCTCAGCAAGCAGGAAGGTGCTGAACGAAGTACCACCTTAGTAATACTCCACCTAAACATAGTGTATAGGAAGCAGGGATTTATGTTGCCTTGTATAACTTGGATGTACGTATACGTGATTAATCAAATTATATATTTTCACGAATGTACCATACGTATACTTAATTTATTTTACCTCATTCAATGTTATTTGTTTATTTTTGTTCATTATTTTACCTCCTTTATTTATTTTTTTTATTTATTTTTTATTTCCTTCCCTGCTTTCCTTCATTCATTCTCCGCCAATGAAGTTGAATGAGAGGTTATGTTTTACTCGTGTTTATTTGTTTGTCTGTATGTTAACAACTTCATAAAACTTCACCATAAAACCATAAAACTTCGCCCTAACCCTAAAGCTCCATTCCTTTACATTTTGAAAGGTCAAGGTCAAAAGTGAAGGTGGGTAAATGAATCTTGAAATCGGGGTAAAAAAAAATAGAGTGATTTTCAAAAATTCATCAGTCAAAACGCACTACATATACAATCCCCGCAAAACTTCACCAACATGACCAAAGGCAAGGTCAGGAGGAACTTGTGCTCCCCTGAATAGCTCTCTAGTTTATTTTTATTCATTTAGTCTTTATTTATATAATTCATTTTAGTGTGTCTTCATTTCTTTGTTCATATAAAACCTTACCGTCTGTTTCCTCATTCTCCGCCTTCCCTCCCTCCCTCCCTCCCTCCCTCCCTCCCTCCCTCCCTCCCTCCCTCTCTCCCTTCGCCTAGCTCAACTGACCCCCTCTTCTTCTTCTTCCTCCCACTACAGGGTAACTTCCTGAAGGTGTGCAAAAACCTCCACAGCGAACAGGTGTCGAAGCTCCTCGCCAAGAACCAGCAGGAGTGTGATCTCTTGGAGGACATTAGGTGAGTACACGTGCATACACACACACACACACACACACACACACACACACACACACACACACACACACACACACACACACACACACACACACACACACACACACACACAAGCTTCATCTTAATTTTCAGTATCATCATCTTCATTATAATTTTCATCTTCATTTTCAACTTCATTTTCAACTTCATTTTCATCTTCATCTTCATCTTCATCTTCATCTTCATTTTCAACTTCATTTTCATCTTCATTTGCATCTTCGTTTGCATCTTCATTTTCATCTTCATTTGCATCTTCATTTTCATCTTCATTTTCATCTTCATTTTCATTTTCATTTTCATCTTCATTTTCATCTTCATTTTCAACTTCCTTTTCAACTTCATTTTCAACTTCATTTTCAACTTAATTCTCAACTTAATTCTCAACTTCATTTTCATCTTCATTTTCAACTTCATTTTCATCTTCATTTTCAACTTCATTTTCATCTTCATTTTCAACTTCATTTTCATCTTCATGTTCAACTTCATTTTCAACTTCATTTTCAACTTCATTTGCAACTTCATTTGCATCTTCATGTTCATCTTCATTTTCAACTTAATTTTCAACTTAATTTTCATTTTCATTTTCAACTTCATTTTCATCTTAATTTTCAACTTCATTTTCATCTTCATTTTCATCTTCATTTTCATCTTCATTTTCAACTTCATTTTCATCATCATCATCATCATCATCATCATCATCATCATATCATCATCTCTCTCTCTCTCTCTCTCTCTCTCTCTCTCTCTCTCTCTCTCTCTCTCTCTCTCTCTCTCTCTCTCTCTCTTTCTCTTTCTCTCTCTCTCGTCTCCCTCCCCTCCCTTCCCCTTCCCTCCCTTCCCTCCCTTCCCTTTCCCTGTCTTGTCATTAGTTTAGTCTATACACGTCCTGATCATGTCTGTCCGTCTGTCTGCCTGTCCGTCTGTCATAATTCTCGTTCATTATTTGCATGTCACACACACACACACACACACACACACACACACACACACACACACACACACAACAAGACTGAAGATTGAAGTGAAATCGCTTTAGAAAAAATATACACATAATCAAAATTTGTTCCCTTATTTTTATTTACC
>JAPQNM010000013.1:10338330-10343330 GCA_029783475.1 Metacarcinus magister
CTAGACTACCGCTAATGATGACGAGGAATAACTTTTCTATAATAATCTTGTGTTATTGTCACATTTGTCAGCTGAAACATGTGGAAAACAGATTCATTCTATCACGAGCCAAGCACACATTTTATGAAGTTAATACAATCCTGTTTCTGGGCCTTGAAAGAGTGTATGGTTTTCAAGCTAACTACTGAGGCTCCTGTGGTCAATAGTTCTTATGTTGAGGAATGCATCTGTTATATCTTTCTCCTTCTAATTCCATGCCCTTCTCTCTTGTTACTGTCGTGTGATTTATCTGAAAATGCCCTTCAGGATTTTTTTTTTATAGAATTCACTTTGTATTCTGGAAACTTCAATTGGATCCCATCTGATCGTTTTTTGAAGTGAGAATATGTCTAACTACTTTAATCTTTCCTCATACGATGAATCACGTAACGTTAGGATGCGTTTTGTTACTCGCCTTTATAATTTTTCTAGTAAATTCATGTCTTATGTAATTCGGTGACCAGATGTCAGGCTTGACTTTACAAATGCACGTATGGGGTACCTTTTAAAGTTTATTATAATTAATCATATCAATTGTTTTTCAATTATATTTTTTACTTGCTGTTGCACACTAAGATTATCCCGAGGTAATTTTATTATTCAACATTGCTAGGCTCTATTTATCTATCTCTTTCTGTGTGTGTGTGTGTGTGTGTGTGTGTGTGTGTGTGTGTGTGTGTGTCAGGCTAAGGATCTCGGTCACAGTTTTTCTGCTGTCTATATCACTCACACAAACTTGTCTTCCTTCTCGGCAAGCTGCTTTCCTATAAAAGTTATTTCTATAACATATTTATTGATCAGAATGCGTTTTGGTGTCCCTTTCGGTGTTGTGTTGGCGGTGTGTACAGCGGTGGTCATGTCCCGTGCCACAAAGACGGGGCATCTAGTCGAGGATGCTGAGACTAGCGCACCTGTCACCACCAACGTTCCCCAGGTTGTTCCTCAGACCACCAATGCCTCTGTGCCTGCAAGTGTTCCCACAGCTGGGAACAGAACGACATTTCCGCTCAGTCCCATACCTAATACTTCTTTGGCGGCTGCCAACACAACCTCGGCCGGGAATGTTTCTGCAGCTCTGAACGTGTCCGCTGCCGCTCCCAGGTCCATCAATGCTTCTGCTGCCCCGGCCAATCCCATACCTATGAACGCCTCCACCGCTACAAATCTTCCCACCTCTATGGTTGTTCCTAACGCTACTAACGTTTCGTCGACTACAGTTGATCCCAAATCTACCACAGTTCCTGCAGTGGTTAATAGGACGAAACCTAATGTTTCGATGGTTTCAAACGTCCCCGCGCCCATGAATGTTTCCACCCCCACGAACGTTTCTCAGATTCCCAGTCCCATTACAGCCCCACAAGCCCCTGCACCCAACAGCTCCGAGCTAAACCCTCAACAGAATATTAACACCACTGAGGTAACAGCGGAGCTCATGAAGACCCTGGACAAGCTGACGGGGCTCTACACGACAATACCAAGTACATTTGGCTTCTTGAGCGACGCTGATGAGGTGACGCCAGAAGTGCAGAATCCTTTAGAAGAGTTTAACATGTGTACGCTAAGTGCGCGAATAGGGGACGAGCGGGGACCCTTAACAGTGATTGTGGCGGCGGAGGATGAGGAAAGGATGCGAGCTGCGGGTTCTTTCTACCAATTAAGCAATGACTTTCCTGATAAACACCGCACCTTTACTTCTTACTGCAGCGGTAAAGATAATATCTATTTAACCTTTAACCCCAAGAAAAGGAGGTGAGGGTATCATTCCGTGATTTTTGTTTTTTAAAGTTGACTTGGAAAAAATCATTCGTGGATGGATAACGTTCGTTATCATTTCCTGGTTGTTGATTTTTATTTCATCATCATTAGCGTCACAATTTATAACTCAATATGGGATGAAAGCTATGCCCGCATTTTTATCTTTTTATATTTATTTTTTGTTGTGAGTATCTAGTGAAGGGAGAATGTGATAAGGTAGACTCAACAATATGCCAGGTTCACCTTACATCGTTAGTGTCAGAGAGGTGGTGGTGTTCATGGCCTTGTCTTTATTCTTATCTTATATATATATATATATATATATATATATATATATATTATATATATTTATTTTCCCCTACACATGGGAGGCAAAGTTCTTTGAAAAACACGAGAATAAATGTGTGTGTGTGTGTGTGTGTGTGTGTGTGTGTGCGTGTGTGTGTGCGTGCGTGTGTGTGTGTGTGTGTGTGTGTGTGTGTGTGTGTGTGTGTGTGTGTGTGTGTGTGTGTGTGTGTGTGTGTTAAAGGGTTACAAGGCCTCAGCACTCCAATATTCACCTCTTACTGCAACTAAAGGAATGAACTAACAAACACTTAACTTAAATACACTTTGAACACATTAAATTTTTTTTTTTTTTTTTTAAATGTGCGTAAATATATTTTTCATCTACGTTTATATTTTAAGAAAAAATTCATTAGTTAGTTTATATATTTTTTAATATACCTAAATATGAATGTAATACAAGTATTAACACCACACACATACACCGTCAGTCACGTTCCTGTAGTGATGTGTAATAAATACCATACTCTCGAGTTGGAAAATATCAATACGCCTTTGTATAGAAACAACATAGCATCAGAGAACTCATTGCAAACATATTAGTATTAGTTACTGAGTTGCGGGCATATCCAACATTATTTCAATCCGTGATTACTTCTTCTTTTTAATTCATAACACCAACTTACACTTTTTTGAAGGTTATGTAATGCAGTTTTCATGGTGCTTGTGACAATGAGCTTATATTCACAATAGTGTGGCGCTGTTTATGATGGCAATGATGACGGCACTGAATTAAAACTTATCATGGTGTTATCTATTAGTGAAAAGGTTTACATTAATATCGATTTCAGTTATTTGAAAACGTCGGTATCGGTACCGATAGCTTAGTAGCATCGGTATATCCCTTAAAAACGATGAAGGGATAGTTGGTTAGTGAAGTGTCAGCTTGTATGTGTGTGTGTGTGTGTGTGTGTGTGTGTGTGTGTGTGTGTGTGTGTGTGTGTGTGTTGATCAAGGAATCTGTAATAGACACGCAAGTACTAGCTGGATAAACAGACAGATAAGAATATTGATAGATAAATGGGTGGTTAGATAGATATGATAGTAGGTGAAAGGAGAGGAAAAAGATGACTACACGATAAAGAATGTGACAAAGGTAAGTATTGTACATGAATGGATAGATGGAATACTTGGCTAAACAGACAGATGAAAATATAGATAGTAGATAGATAGATAGATTGCCTGACAGGTGGGAAGATCGTTAGGTAAATACAGCTGATTGAAAGGATTGATTGGATAGTTAACAGGTGAATAAGTAGATGAATAGGTGAAGGACGAGATAATTTGGTGAATAGACAGTGTGTGTGTGTGTGTGAGAGAGAGAGAGAGAGAGAGAGAGAGAGAGAGAGAGAGAGAGAGAGAGAGAGAGAGAGAGAGAGAGAGAGAGAGAGAGAGAGAGAGATGAATGGAGATTGATTAGTAGATTGACAGGAAGACAGAAAGATGTATGAACAGATAAGCATAATAGCTGTCATCACACTTTGGGTTATATCGGAAATAACCTAAATTTAGCAGTGCAGTGTTACATCAGATCAATGAATAGAAATTTACTCTTCATTAATAGTTGAGTTTAATATAACAGCTTCACTTCCACGTCACTCACAGTTTCATCATTCTCTCACTTTTGTTTTCATTATACTAGGGAGGCGTGTAACCTTACTCCTCTTCCGCCACCAAGCAAGGATGATGTTGATGCATGTACCGTACCTTACCTTACCTAACTTAACCTAACCTAACCTAACCTAACCTAACCTAACCTATCCTTACCTAACCTTACCTAACCTAACCTAACCTAACCTTACCTTATCTTACCTTACCTTACCTTACCTTACCTTACCTAACCTATCCTAACCTAACCTAACCTAACCTAACCTAACCTTAGCTTAGCTTAGCTTAGCTTAGCTTAGCTAACCTAACCTAACCTAACCTAACCCTTACCTAACCTAACCCAACCTTGCATCCATTAAGTTGTAGTGGTATTCATGTTTCTTGCTTACCTTATGTTTTGTGTCTGTCAGAACTATAGGGAGGTTCAACTCGATGGCATTTACAAGATTATTATGTGTAGTTATGCCTGATGCGAGTTTATAAACATCTGTATTGATTCTTGACTATGGAACGCAAGATGTAGGGAAAGATTATGTGTCAGTCATTGTTCTATTTTAATATAATTGCCTATACTGATCTGAGTATGTGTGAATTCGAGAAAAAAATTGCTACAAATAGTATAGACAACTGTTTTCTTCTATAATAAAAGGAATGATCGTTGCGTAATAAAGTAGCTACTGTGTGTGTGTGTGTGTGTGTGTGTGTGTGTGTGTGTGTGTGTGTGTGTGTGTGTGTGTGTGTGTGTGTGTGTGTGTGTGCTTAAGTATAAGTCATGACTGAAGTTTAAAGTAGCTTGGTGATAATTCCTCACCGGTACTGTATGTATGTATGTATGTATTTATGTATATATGTATGTATGTCTGTCTGTCTGTCTGTCTGTATGTATGTATGTATGTATGTATGTATGTATGTATGTCTGACAATAAAATATTATCCTTTAAAAAAAGAGACTTCATATATAGATTTAAGGAGATATGAATATACTCTGAATAATGAAGACATATGTATAAAATATCAATAAGAGGATAGTAATAGTTTTTGGATGTAAGAAAAAGGTTATAAAAGTGTTAGTTGTTTATTATGTTTCTTTACGTGTTTTCCTTGCTATCAGGGAAAGATTTGTCATGTTCAGCGATAAACAAACTAGAGCTGATATAAAAAATATTCATCACAGGATATTTTTTGTCTATAATAATGAATGACTGCAACTCTCCTTTCTGGTCTGTTTTTGACTCATGATAGTTACAAGACCT
>JAPQNM010000013.1:10358330-10365830 GCA_029783475.1 Metacarcinus magister
CCTTATGTTTTTGTTCTTGTTAGTACTGTATAGAGTTCCAATTCTTGTTCTTGACGGTACTCACGTCTTTGTTTCGTACTTTTTATTGTTGTTTGAATGCGTGTTACTGTAGTGATTAGTGTTTTGTGTGTGTGCATGGTAAGACAGAGAAGGGAACACAACACCTACTGTGTAACTTGACTGCATTCTAGTACGTCATTACTAGTGTACACTTTACTGCGTGACTGGTTGTGGTTCCAGTAATGGAGTGTAATAACCTGTAATTGGCCATGACTATTTTTCAACTGTTTGCCAACGCTTGGTTTTATAGTAATTTATAAGAAAATGCACTGCGACTCATTTTGTACGCACAGAATGCCAGACTTGCGCGTTGCCAATGGCGTCACTGACGGAGTGTGTCATGCAAGGACCATCGTGGATTAAAGATGATTAAGTAATACCCACAAACCAGGTAGCTATAGGCCAAATAGTTCTGCTAGGGTTAACGAGAGAGCGCTACCCCTCTCACCAAGAAGCTGCTGTGAGCCAGGATCGAACTCGCAACTTTTAGGTCACGAGCCAAACGCCGTACCACAGAGCGCCAGTAAGGGGTTTGGGAAGGCCCTTCTCTGTATTTTGTCTTACAAAAAAGCAAAGCACAGAGGAGTAGGAGAAAGTAATGTTTCCCTGAACCCCTTATAAGCGCCTTGTCTTGGTTACCCAACCTTTAAGGTGCTATAGGCCAGGTATATAAACAGATAGATTAATATTATTATTATTATTATTATTTTTGTTATTATCATCATTATTATTATTATTATTATTATTTTATTATTATTTTTATTATTATTATTATCATTATCATTATTATTATTATTATTATTATTATTATTATTATTATTATTATTATTATTATTATTATTATTATCATCATCATCATTATTATCATTATTATTACAATACTAGTGATATTACTATTATTATTATTTCTATTATTATTATTATTATTGTTATTATTATTATTGTTGTTTTTGTTGTTGCTGTTTTATTATTAATTCTTTTTATCCTTACTATTACCATTTCTATTATTGGCCCTTATATTTTTGTAGTTGTTATTATTATTAAGTCAGTAGGCCTACAAAGTCTTAGCATTGGAAGAATACAAGCACTGTATATAAGATAACCAAGAACAGTCAGTAAACCACCCAAAGCAGAAGGAAAGACAGGATAACTCCTAGATAATGGGAGGTGGAGATAAACTGGAGTGGAACATATGAGTGGCAGCAATATTTTAGTCACCCACTCCCACCCTCGACTCCACTTTTCGTTATTACATTTTTTTTTTTAAAGTTATTAAATCGAGGCAGGCAGGCAGAGCAAGGGACAAAAATGAAAAGAGAAAAATGCCTCCATAACGCAGCTTTACAAAGAAAAGGTCTTATTTCGTAATGAATTTCAATTTTGGAAGTGGATGGCTACTCCCCGTTATTGTATGTGCTTAATTCATTAGAATGTAGGAAAAACAGTGGAAGCTCACCATTGGATTATAAGTGAAGGAATGAAGATATTGCATAATTCTCGCATTGTAAAGTTTGCCGGAATTCTCGTGAATGTTGGAAGTAAATTTTGTGCAGTGTCATAGTAAGAAATAGGCAAGCAGAAAGGAGAGAGAGAGAGAGAGAGAGAGAGAGAGAGAGAGAGAGAGAGAGAGAGAGAGAGAGAGAGAGAGAGAGAGAGAGAGAGAGAGAGAGAGAGAGAGAGAGAGAGAGAGAGTTAATTACACGAAAAGCTTCCAACTCCACCTTATTTAAAATTTTGGTATTTAGATCCGCCCCAACCGTGAGATACATAATCCACGCAGATATGAACGAGGAATCTGTTCTATCATTGATAATTTCGTGGAATTGTAAGCTCAAGGAAACAACAAAAAAGAAGAAGAAAAAAAAACGCAAGGCGACTCAGAAAACTAGATTTCCTAAAAGATCATTCTACAATCGAGATATATATATTTTCCAGATGAAATTCCTTATCAGAAATACATAGGCCGATCATGTCTAGTTTGAAGGGGAATAAGCTGGTAGTTATCAGATAATAGAGTAAAGGAGACAGGGATTTTGAAAGTTGTGACTGGCTGATATGAGAAGAAATTGAATTGTCGAGAAATTGAAGATAACTTTTGTTTCAATCATCCAATTTAAGAGAAGTAAAAACAATTATTATTATTTTTTTTTTTTTCCCCGTTTTTGTAGAAAGTAAAGGAGACAGTGATTTAGAAGGCTGTGTTCCCGTTTGACCCAAGCTCAATGTCAGGTGAGCTTGTAGGACCAAAGTACTTATGGAAATAGTTCGTATGCATAAAGTTCGTACGCAATTGTTCGTAAGCAAATGTTCGTAAGGGATAAAGTTCGTTTGAAAAAAGTACGTACGAAAAAGTTCGTACGCTAAAGTTCGTATGCAGATGTTCGTATGGTACGTATGTACGTATGTACAATATTCGTAACGACCTAACCTAACGCGTACGAACATTTTTCTAACGAACATTGGCACAACGAACATTTAACCTTACGATATTTTTTCCATTACGATTTTTTTCCATTATGAACTTTTGACATGACGAACTTTATACCCTACGTACTTTATCCTGACGTACTTTATCCTACGAATTATTGCCATACGAAGTTTTTCTATACGAACTTTTGTCCGGAACCCGTCGGGTGATGGTAGTGAGTGGAGGTAGACGAGCACTTCATGTCGCAATAAAACTGTCTTATTCCTGGCCTGTAAAGGGAAGGCAGGATTAAGACTAGTTCCATTATGAGTTTTTACATTGAAGGTGATGTGATACTTGTTCCTTTAGTGCCCTAGTCATTTGCTCTCTGGTGCTTTGGCCTCGTGAAGGTCTGTCTCGGGATTCAGGGAGGTACAGGCAGTGCATGGTTAAACAGTTGCTCGTTTATAATAACTTATGGACTAGACTCCCTCACATCATCAAACTAGAGACCACAAACTCCTGTGTACTTCATCAGTCAGCCCATAAAGAAAATAAAAAGGTAACAAGATAGTGTAGTGAAATGTGTTTAATTACATAAAGTTAATTGTTTATATGTAATTAGGTTTAGAGAAGTTAGAGACGGGAGAAGGAAAGAAAATGGAAAACGGAAGTGAATAGGGATACTTAAATAAATCGCGCTGCTGCTGCTACAATATTACTAAATTTTATATATGTATCTTATTTTAAACTAACAAAGCACTTTAGAGCTGCTCTCAACTACGTAACATTGTTGTTTATTAACTCACACTTCGTAATTAAAATTCATGTAATTTACGTAAGTACGATAGTGGAAATTATATGAGGAAAAATAACAGGAAAATTTTCATTACCTGTAAAACAAACTGTAATGATCAATTGGTCACTATAGACTATATCTGAAATACGTACATAAGGGAACACGATGCCGTGAAAAAAATAAATGTCATTGTACGGCTTCTATATGAAAAAAGAGCACCTTTAGCACGTAATCAACACCAATATACTACCTCTTGTTTGATTCATCTTTTGGTGTTGAATGTCCTGTTGATTGTAGAATGTGTCTTGATCTTGTTGCCATGCTTAATTATAAATGGCTTAAGGAGAGGCGCTTCGCGATGCTTTGGTGTTTTGGCACCACCCATCGGAAAATGTAAGTTTGAAATTACCAATGTGTTTCAAGTTTTCGTGTGTATTCCTATGATACATGGACTGTGAACAAAGAAAGTTGAATTTTAAACTTTATTGAATTTTAAACTTTAAGTTTTATATTTTCTTTAAACGTTATATGATGTGTACGCACCTCACTTTTACTTTGTCGAAGCGGTTGGGCGATCACCCAGTGTTTAGCGTGCTTGTGTTATGTTTATGAACACCATTATTTGTTATGTCATATATTGCTTTGAAACTACTTACATATTATTGAAGGAAACAAAATTTGATTGCATCAGAACTTGGGAACTAAAATATAACATTGGATCTTTAGCTTCCTGATACTGCCTAGCGGCGTGATGAAATACTAACGTGTAAAAGAATTATAAAGAAATCAGTCCATAAGTAAATACCTGGATGTAGAAGGAGGATGAAGCTGAACTTGATCAGTTAGTCATTAATGATAATGGAAGATGGCGGCGCCCAGCTTCAATTAACCAATGAAGGGGGTGGGGAGGGTAGGGGTTCACTCATCAGATACTCATTGAAGGGGAGGGAAAGGAAGAGAAGTTCACTCATCAGTTAATCATTGAAGGGGAGGGAAAGGAAGAGAAGTTCACTCATCAGTTAATCATTGAAGGGGAAGGAAAGGAAGAGAAGTTCACTCATCAGTTAATCATTGAAGGGGAGGGAAAGGAAGAGAAGTTCACTCATCAGTTAATCATTGAAGTGGAGGGAAAGGAAGAGAAGTTCACTCATCAGTTAATCATTGAATGGGAAGGAAAGGAAGAGAAGTTCACTCATCAGTTAACGAATGACAGGACGGGAGGAGGCGGAGCTCAAGAAGGGCGTCAAGATCAAGTCTGCGTTGCAATAGTGAATGCTTTGACTCTAGGATTGGGAATTCAAACTAACGATCTATTATTCACACTAACTGGTTTTACAAAATGTATGCGTCTTGCTTTAATGGGAAAATGTTCAATCATCATCAATTAACACTTTTCTGTATAGATGTTTTCTATGGATTCTGCAAAAGGCGGTCCACTGTCAATTTTCTACCATATTCGTTCATAACTGTATCAATGTAATTTTTTCTCTAATGATTTCCTGAAACCAATGGTATTGCCTTAGACATTTAAAAGACTCTCTCTGGGGTCTGGCATGAATTAATAGTTTCTAAACCTCCTTCTAAAAATTGTTGTCCTCTGTAAAATGGTAGGGTATGACTGTTCTTTTCCGTAACTTTTACAGCACAGCTCCACAGGCATATGTTGTACCACCTGGTATTTTTTTTATTATTCATCAATGATCCAGTGTTCTACCTACTCCTATTCTGATTATTTTATGCTGCATCTTTTTATCTGAACTTATTGATTAATTGTGTACCTTTCCCACCTCGCTGGCTGAGGTAAACAAGATTACATAGTCTTATTCCTTTTCTGTTCACCTTACTTTGCAAAAGTTAACAAGTATCTTCACGCCTTCATCCCTTTTACTGGTGAAGTATTACTATATCCACACGGGAACCAAACTGTTATAACGCTTCGCGCTTCTTATTCAATTCACTACAAGCCTTGGTAACGGTGGTTTTTTTTCTACTGATTGTATAGTAATAAACAGTTAAGGATGTAAAATAAAAGTCTGTCGAGGAGGTAGATCACGGGTCTTTCTTAATGAAGCGGCTTCCAAGTGTGGTACAAACAAGCAGAGCGCCACCTGCAAGCTATTCAATAACTCGACGGAGTTAACAGCTCGCAGCCTGGGCATGTTCGAACATACCTTGGGAATAGTTGGGTGTTTTCCTGGAGGGAGTCTTGAAGTGTTTAAAAAAGGGTCACATTATTTTCATCCTAAGCTTATGTTGTTTTCTAAGGATCAGAAAGATAGTTTGCACTCCTACGCGAACGCAAGCAGGCTCTGTGAAAGTTGACAATAGTGTGTGTATTTGTGTTCAGATGTGGTATTACTACATTCAAATTGTTATAAATGACAAGTATTATCGCAAGTACAATTATCATTGTTGTAGGGTACGCAAACACACTTGAGTCTGTTACCCGAGCACCGATCTCTGTCCACCAGTGTAGGTAATACACAGAATATGTAAATTATACCCGTGGCGGTGGGTGCCACGTCGGACTGGGACGCCGGGAGGGGGCAGGGCAGAGTGATTGATCGTCTTAGCCGTGCTCCATGCGTTATCAGTCTATGAAACACCCGAACTGGATGTGTAAGAGAATACGTAAATTCAGGGTACATTTACTCGTGGAACTCCACCAAACGAAGATCAATACTGAAGTTGATAGGATAAAGTAAATCCGTAATCCGTTAGACTGGGTTGTAGCCGCCCGGTGCCGCCACGACGGGGCCACACTGCCGTCATTGTGTTAGCTCACCCTTGAACGGCGGCTCCTAACCATGTGTTTTAGGAGGAACGAGTAGTAATGGTTCAAGATGGTGTGTGATGAAATGAAAGGCAGGTTGTACCCTCGTAACAAAAACAACACATTTTTTTTAATAAATTATCATAAGTAATACCACACACATCATAGTATTTATTCTTACCATATCTATTCACTTGTTATTAAGATGGGACAACCACTCCTACGCTTTTTACAACATTCACTTTAAACCTAAGATAACATATACAAAAAAAAAAAAACATCCGGCAAATGTTGATTTTCTTTGTTTTGTGTCATTCTCTTTATTTTCTTCCGTCACCAAGATCACCAGAGTCAAATGTAAGTCAAGATTCAGACTGAACCATTCCTTTCTGAAAATTACAGTCATCTTTACGTGGTTGTTTACTTTTCATTACCACCAAGGCTCCGGCAGACTACTACTTGTTATAAACTCCTTTGGGTCCATATTCAATGTAAACGATTGGTGGAGTAGTAGGAAGGGAGGGAGGAGGAGTATCTGACGTGTGTTAGTTGTGTTCAAGGTTACATTGGCGGGCTGCTGAACCTATACCCGGGTTGCGTCACGTCAGCGATTAGCACGAGCACACCACCACAGCGTGACGTAGGAGGGAAAGACACGCAGCGATGAGAGAGAGAGAGAGAGAGAGAGAGAGAGAGAGAGAGAGAGAGAGAGAGAGAGAGAGAGAGAGAGAGAGAGAGACTTGCATACATCGGTCGTGTTCAAGAAGTGTCTGAAGCAGCGTTGAAGTGATCTACAATTCAGCTTTTAATCAGTGCAATAATGAATGATCCGAAGCGACGAAAATAAAAGAAAATAGAAGCTTCACTTATTATTTCTTAGATACCAAAAAAAAACCTACATTTAACCACCTTATTGTCGTACACGGACGCTGAGAAAGCTATATGATGATAATGTAATTGAATTTTCATCAGGTAATTGAATTTTTATCATTCCTCATTCTGGCATGCAGGTTATCTGTTTGAAGTGTAAATTTGCTTAAAGACATCGCTAAGAATACGAATAAAACTCCTGTATGAGAGAGAGAGAGAGAGAGAGAGAGAGAGAGAGAGAGAGAGAGAGAGAGAGAGAGAGAGAGAGAGAGAGAGAGAGAGAGAGAGAGAGAGAGAGAGAAGCTGTTGATTTCATGATTCCACGTCTTGCCGTCTCCTTTCAACAGCTTGTCTCAGTTCACCTCCTTCCTGTGTCGTCTGCCCTGCAATACACCGGCCTCAAGACACACTGTAGGGCCTTTCAGCACGATTACTCATTCCTGTTAGATGAGCTCTGCCTTATTTTCATCCCCACCCATGATCGACGACTATTTAGGAGAGAACGCGTATGATTAGATGTCGATTTAGTGGTGAGGTTTGGGCTTGTCTATTAGATTAATCAGAAAAAAAAGAAAAGGAAATCTAGAAATC
>JAPQNM010000013.1:10368330-10370830 GCA_029783475.1 Metacarcinus magister
TTTTTTTCTTCTTTTAATACGATATTAAGGGAATGTTCATGGTTGCTGTAGTGTTCATGTGTGGAGGTGTAGTTTGTGCAGCTCAGTCACTCTCAGGCTCTTGTTTGCATTGCGTGTGGGTTTTGGTGCTTCGTAATGCCTTCTTTGTTTACCCTTTTGAAGAGGTGAGTCAAAGTGGTCTACCTTATTGTTACGTGAAGCTTACAGTTTCTCCATTTTATTTTAGCACAAGCCACCACTATTTGAAGTCCAATGTATACACACACACACACACACACTCTCTCTCTCTCTCTCTCTCTCTCTCTCTCTCTCTCTCTCTCTCTCTCTCTCTCTCTCTCTCTCTCTCTCTCTCTCTCTCTCTCTCTCTCTCTCTCTCTCTCTCTCTCTGTGTGTTTTCCAACATTTATTATTCATCTTTCATCCCCGTGCCAACCCAAGGGACGTATCCAGTGTTATAAAAATGTGTGCGACATTCGAGGATTAGGTGCATTCCGGCCAACTTGGGAACAAAACTTTTATGTTGCCTAAATTTGCTTGTAGAAGAAAATTAATATTTCTGGTAAGAGAAATGGCAAGGTTTCATTGCAACACCTTTTTTGTTGGGGGAAATACCAGCTGGAATGACCATTAATTTCACATGGCAGCTGTGTCGGCCTCTAACTAGACGTTTAAGGCAGGGAAACTATCAGCTGCGAATTATACTCCCGGTTTGTGTCTTGGCGAGGGGACTGCCAGAGTGTGGGAGGTGTTCTGCATTACTATTGGCACCAGACCTACACAACAGCCAGATCGCTACTTTCTACACTTTGCTTCCGAGTCACGCGTTGGTTCATATGCCTTCGTTGAAAACCAGCAAGGTCACTACTCTTCGGCTTGGGTCCCATTCCTATTTTCTGCTAGGTGAACAAAGGCTTCAGCATGAAAAGAGACAAACGCAAAGTGTCTCCGTCCTTCCTATACTAATGATAATGATAATCAGTAGTTTAAGTGCCATTCCAATCACGGACACGCAAATGCACTATTTTTTCTGACTTTTTAGGAAAGGGTAATCGGGAAAGTGAAATCTTAGTTGAGATTCATTCATTAACTACATTATTCAACTTTCCCTTTCATATTTATACCTCACTGACCATGTATGTGTGTGCGTGTGTGTATTGCAGGAATGTGTACAGTGTATGGCGAACGGTGTTGGATGAAACGGAAAAGCTGGGCAAGGCGCGGTTGGCGGCAGTGGAGGTGTTCCAGCAAAACATATCCGAGGACGCCAAGATGACGCGCCAAAACAAGATACACTTGGGAAAGAAGGTGAGAGAGAGTGAAAATATTTGTCTCCGAATTGAAATGAAGTTATGGATACATCAGGGTTCAGAGTGGTAAATTTAACTTGACTGTTTCACTCCTACAGATTTGTTATTGTTGTATCGTTGTTTGTTTGGTATTGTAATGATGATGATGATGATAGTAATGATAATAATTGTAATGATAATAATAATAATAATAATGATAATAATAATAATAATATTGATAGTATTGGTAGTAGTAAAAATTGTAATAATAATGATAATGATAATAATAATATAATCATAATATAATAATAATAATAATAATAATAGTAATAATAGTGATAATAATGGCAATAATAATAATGATAATAGTAATGATAATGATAATAATAATAATGATAATAATAATAGTAATAATAATAATGGTATTGATAGTAATAATAATAATAATAATAATAATAATAACAATAATATGTTTATTATTATTCTTATTTTTTTTTTTATGTTTATTATTGTTATTGTTGTTGTTGTTATTACTATTAATATTATTATTATTATTATTATTATTATTATTATTGATGATAATAATAATCATAATAATACTATACTATTAATACTAATGATGATAATAATAATGATAATAATAATAATAATGATAATAATAATAATAATAATAATGATAATAATAATAATGATAATGGTAATAATAATAATAGTAATAATAATAATGATAATGGTAATAATAATATTGTATTTTTACTCATGTGAGATCCTTCATTATTACTCAACAATATACTTGGTTTCATAAGCAACTGAGATTATGTTTCTCTTTCTTCCTCCTTCCTGCCGCATTATCTTCACTCTCCACCCATATGACCCTCGTTGTTGCGGTGCCTCTAATTCAATGCCTCAATGTCTACCATCACTCACTCATTGACCCTGTTTCCTTATATACATTCATAAGCACTCTCATCTTGTTTTGTGACACATGGATCAACAACATTCAGTATCTACTCCATTATACTTGCACAAGCTACAACTATTATTCTTTACTATGAAGAAAAAAAATAGTTTGCACTCCCCGTGATCAGTTCTTTTCCTGTCCATAACATGCAATTGCCGGAGACTTTTTGCCTTTGCGTCACCTCAGTATTGTGTATTATTTGATTTTTCATATTATATTAATCAACCTGCTTGGAAAAAACAAAACAATGTTA
>JAPQNM010000013.1:10383330-10430830 GCA_029783475.1 Metacarcinus magister
TGTCCACACTCCTGCCTCTAACATAACTTGATATGGCTTGTCACAATTTTCACTGTATTTACCTTTTATGATGAATACACATCCGATGGGTTCACTTGAGTTAATAATTAGATATTTTTTGCTAAGTGGTAGATTTGAGAAATTCTGAAATAAATAACTAAATAAGGTAAAATTCCATTGCACGGTGTAAACCAGATACTTGTTATCTTCAAAGTATTTTAGCACAAAGTATCTTAGCCTTTACCCATTAGAGTGGGGCATGTCCAAAACAGTTCCTCCTTTATTCCCATACAATGAATGGTAAATACTTCAGAAACCTTGAGAAAAATTTCTGATCTACAGCTCACAGGATAACCATATTGTCAGTGTCAACTATTGAAAGAAGACAGCTGTTCATCACACTTTCAATAACTAGATTATTTGTCTACTTATAGTAATACAAGAAGCTTCAGTAAAACTCTTTCTATCATCTAAGGTTGGACGTTACTAAGTGTTGCCTTTGAATTCATTCTATTCAGTTGGTTAACTAACCAAAACCTGTAATTTGTCAGGAATCATGAAATCAATTTTTCAAGATTGCAGTAATGATATAATTATGTGAATTTCTGACCTCTAAACAAGCCTCTTTTTTTTGTGGTGTGTGTGTGTGTGTGTGTGTGTGTGTGTGTGTGTGTGTGTGTGTGTGTGTGTGTGTGTGTCTGTGTGTGTGTGTGTGGGTGCAGACAATGGAGTGTGACATGTATGACAAGGTGGCTGAGTACTTGACGCTGATGAGCAGGACGGAATTGCTTACGTGTTCAGCAACACAGTCATCCTTCAACAAGATAAAGGAACAAGCCACCACGGTGAGGACAACTACTTGCTCTTCCATCATTATATATCAACTCACTTGTATATGTATTACCATCGCCTCATTGTAACAGTTGTACATCATTTATTTATATGAAATAACTTTTATACTCTTTTATTCATTCTCTCACTTACTCACCCTATTAGGTAGTTTAGTTGCCCAGTCATTTTTTATTCAACCATTACTGTGCTCATATAGGTTACAGTCAAATTTTCAAGCTCTGTCTCATACACATTCCTCTCACACAAACACTACTTATGTAACAAGAGGCTGTTGTTACTTCTCAGCACATATTCACATAACCAATCTTCTAACATTGTGCCATTCATTTTTTGTGTGCAGATAGTTATTCATTCAGTCTGGATTACTCATTATCTTATTATGCTGTCATTGATTAACTCATTCTGTAATATGGTTCAGAAGGTCATTGATATTTTTACTTAATTTCTGTTCAATCGGCTTGACACTTTCAGGAAACACTTGGTATTCATTTCATGTTCACATCTACTAAAAGTAATCAGTACTACATTTGATCTTGATTATCTCTTTAAAAACAAACTATGGAATAAACGTGAAATAACACATTTTAAGTAAAGTGTAGGTAACACTTATGAAATAAATTTTTTTTTTTTAACTTTACTTACTGCCTTATAAGTGACTTAACACATCTTAACCTAGCATGATCTCTCCACAGGTGACCCGGGGATACAATCTACGTTGCTATCTTACCTTCTACCCAATGCTGGGTCAGAACATCCAGTATGACTTTGAACCATGTGAGGCTGACAATGTGGAAATCATTACCGTGCATGATGATACCACTCAGGGTTTGCTGGAACTGGAGGGACGCAGATGTGTAGCCACAATACAGAAGGATATCAAGGTGGGTCTGTACTGCATGTCAACGGGTAAAGGTGCTTCCTTTCTATTTCACTCTTGTTATTTCTTCCCTTCCTCCCCTGCCCTTCCTCCCCTTCATTGAATGCATTAACAGTTGGATGCAGGAGTGGCCCACACAACGAATATAAGGGAATTTAAAGCCAAGCCGAATAATAGTAGATATGAAGACTGGACAGTACAAACATTGCTCTTTTCCTATATGTTGCAACTATGTGGGTAAATACAACTAGGTGAATCTCTCTATCCACTTATTTCTCTTTTTTTAAATTCTTGAACACCCCTCTCATCCCTTCCTTTCTCCACAGCATATCCGAGAGGCCACACGAAAGATCCAGAAGTTAGGTGTGGTAGGTAAACATGAGTATGACTTGCCACCAGACATTGAAGCAAAGTTGGACGAGCAGCGACTTGTGATTCGGCGAGCAGAGACTTCCAAGGTCAAGATGGAGTCCAGGATTGAGGCTCTAAAGGAAGGGTCAGGTAAGGGAGGAGGAAGAGGAGAACATAAGTGTGGTTAGTGGAAGGGTGATGAGGCAAGGTGTTGGGTATGAGGATATGTAGTCGAGATAGATGAGAAGCATTAAGATTATCAATTTTAGATAATGATGTTTGTCAGCTTTCATTAAAGGTGAAAATAGCCTGAAGGAATATTAATGATAATAGTAATGTTTGTGATGTACTTACAGTGGAAGTGGAGGACTACACCAAGAGTCTGGACAGCGATAGCCTTGGGGTGGAGGTAGAAACAAGCCTCAGCCGTTCCGAGTCCACCCTGTCTGTCAGGGAGGAGGTGAGGCTCTGACACATTGGTTACTAGACTTTTATTCATATATTTTTATTTAGCTTTTTTCATCATTACTTTGCATTATTTTTCATTAATTTTCTTATTGACATAATGGGGCAAAGCTGTAATAGATTTTGAGGTATTTACTGACTACGTATATGAAAATAGAAAATACAATAGTCTTACATTTTCTGTTAAAATGGATATTTACTCTTAATTGCTCTCCTATTTTCCATGAGGTCAGCTTTGATTCTTGTTAGTCACTTTGAATAATAGATAATCGCAGGTTCTCTTAAACCCTTCATCTACGTCTTTATAGCATGGCATTGTGTGGGAATTTTTTTTTAATTCTATTTTGTTGCAGTCTTTATTTGTCTCCATGTATGTAAATAATGATGAGAATGTTTGATCAGGTTGAGGCACCACCCACTGAGTACGAGAAGGAAGAAGAGTCCAATGCCGTTCCTGTCTCCTCTGGTCCAGACTCATCCACTACTGCCGAGTACGAGCGTGGGGACTCAGCACAAACACAAGATGATGGTGGGTTGGGTAGCCACAAGGCAGTGCTCCTCCTTTTGTTAGTGACCATTTGTTCCCTTAATCATTGTTGAGAGATGGAGCATTCTGTTCCTGTTTTTCTTTTCTTTTCTTTTCTTTCCTTGTCTTTGTGATTCAGATTGAATAATTTTATTGAGTATTAAGTTGTTTATTTGCCATTTTTTTGTTTTGTCATATTTTGTTTTCTTCTCACTTTATTAATCATTATATCTTATTATAATATAATTGTATTAGCTGTTCTTTCATTATTTTTTCTGCTGCCAAGGTTGCCATTTAGTCCCAAGGTCACTGGCTCTTTACATAAGAACTTGTTATTTTGAAGCGTGTTTTTTGCTCCCCATAACCTTGGGTAATGGTCTACTCTCAAAAATTGCTGTATGAAAAAAATTATGATGAATTTGCAGCAAAATATGGTTATTATAACATGATTGTATTTGAGTGCAGATTTTGACTGTAATGTGTATTTTACTCAGTCTTGGTGCACTGATTATATGCATAATGGGCACCACTCAAGATTGACACCCATTCTGGTACATTTTTTCAAAATCAAGAGACTGCCAACATCTGGTCAGGTTTCTGTTTCATTACTTAATTTTGTTCATTAACCTATTTATTTCAGGATATGTTAATAATGTTTTTTGTTTTTGTGTGTGTAAGTTAAAATTTTATTTGTGATTATGTTTTTTGTTGATTTCCTTTTTGTGGTATTATGTTACTGCATTTATGTTTTCAACTCTTTCACCTCCTTCGTAATTAGTCAACGATCTTTTGCATTAGTCCTGCAGTCCGTCATCCAAATAATGGGTTTGCATGTTGATTACCTAGTCCGTTGAGCAGTCACCCAACCAATGATGTGCCAATCAGCCCTCTAAGTTGTATATCGAGAAAGAGCTTGGCTTATAGATAAAAGAACTCATATATACTCATGAACGAATTACATGTGCTAGAGTCATTTCTAGTGGTAGGATGAAAGTGAAATAAGGGAAAGACCATACTAGAAATTCTAACTAGAGGAGGTTAGTGGAAGTGCAGATAGATGAAAAATAGAAAGTTTATTTGATTTATTTGTTTGGTGGACTGCAGCATTGACAACTGTCCTTTGGCCACTTCCGCATACTCCTTAATCAATGGAAGTTATTAATATATGCATCTCAGCTTATTGTAAAAACTGCATTGACATGTGATTTTAACTTTTTTTCCTTCAAGTACCTTAGGTAGTTCAATTTTTTTGCTTCATCACAAAGTAAGATCATTCCAGAAAATATAAAAATATTTTACTTTCTTTCAACTCCGTTACTTAAGGGATTGTAGTTATGTTCCTACATGCAAGTTCTTTTGATATTTTGATGTAAATTCAATGTTTTTTAACTCTATATTTTTGTTTATTATAATAAACAGGAGTAATGATAGAGTCATAGAGTGTGTTGTCACCCAAGGGTTATTTACAATTTTTCAGTTTATTGCATTGAATTTTTGGTCATTCATTTTTTTTACTATCAGGTAATCATCCAATTAGTTCATTAATCTTACTGCCACTGAGTTATGTTCATCATTCCCTTCATGATATTATCAAATTCATCATCTTATTCATCCAGGAACTTGGTAAATAAATTAATCATATAATTTAATTAGCTTAATTTAAATGACTGTCATAGATGAAATTCACATAGAGCAGTTGAGAATTTGAAAAAAAAATGTGTAACATTGAGTTAGATTTGAATTGCAAGATACACTAAAGGAATAACACGGAATTAATCTAGTTTAAATATTGGTAAAGGAATCTAGTTATACAATCACTTAGAAATATGCCTTTGTTTACACATTATCTTTGTTATTAGTTATAATAAACACTGTAGTAATAAGTATTATGTAGTTAATGTTGGATTCGTATTTAGTGAGCCAGACAATTATTGAGCAGCATTTTGATGACAGCCAATCCACTCAGTTACAGTTAGTGCCATATACTAAAACAAGATCATTTGTTTCTTCTGGTCTGTTACTCTTCTCTGTGTTCTGCCTTCTATGTTCTCTCTCTCTCTCTCTCTCTCTCTCTCTCTCTCTCTCTCTCTCTCTCTCTCTCTCTCTCTCTCTCTCTCTCTCTCTCTCTCTCTCTCTCTCTCTCTCTCTCTCTCTCTCTCTCTCTCTCTCTCTCTTTCCCTCTCTCTCTTTCTCTCTCTCCATTGCTACCCTGCTCCCCAGGGAAGCTAGACCCAGGGATGTGGGACCCCATGAACGTGGACTGGGGTGATGTGCCAGTCTCCCCACTGCCTCCAGTCACCAATGGACCACCAGAGGACGTAGGCACCTACCCCAAGTGTACTGTGCTCTATAACTACACGGTGAGGAGGAGAGTCATGTTGATGGAGTAACCTTACTACTGGCTCTTTAAAGGCATAAATTTATTAGTCAAATATCTATAATTTAATTGGTTGTTCACTTTGAGAAGGTGATATTGTGGTTTGTGTTGAAAAGTTAATAATTTTACAATGAGAGAGAGAGAGAGAGAGAGAGAGAGAGAGAGAGAGAGAGAGAGAGAGAGAGAGAGAGAGAGAGAGAGAGAGAGAGAGAGAGAGAGAGAGAGAGAGAGAGAGATGATTGTTTACTATAGTTAGATAAGAGAGAAAAGGACTGATCTAAGTTTAAAACAGGAGGAAAGAAAGAGGAATGTATCTTTTGATGTGAAAAGAGAGGGTTTGATAGTGATCACTTAAGGGGTAGAGGCTTGGTTGAGGAATGTGATGGTGATAAAATACAATGAACAGGGTATAGTGTTGGAGGAGTGAGAATAGATGACCGACTGGTGTGAAGTTAAGGACAAAAAGGAAGGAATCCATGATGCTGATGGGCATTAGGGAAAAGGAGACAGGAAAGGGGAAGGAGAAATATTTGTGAAGATTTATTGAATATATACTGAACTTTATTTATAAATAGGTAGTAATGCGTTAAAAGAAAGAGTTAGGTGATGCTTTAGGAAAATAGTTGTAGTTTTATAAGAGGCTGAGATTTGGTATTCCACCTCCTTAATTTTCAACCTAAACTTACAGAACAGAGCTAGCACCAGAGTTTGTCTGACTAAAACCCAGTGACACTTGGAAGGCAAATATGATGATGATGCACAGTGTAAGAGTGAAGGGTTTGTGATGGGATCTATGCAGTGGTTTATTTTCCATTCCTATGATCTCATACTTACTTACTACATCTTTATCAATAATCTTTCTTGTCTTTTTTTCTCTCTTTTTCTTTTCCCTATTCCTCATTTGTTGCTGTTTTTCTTCCATGTCTCACAGGCCCAAAACCCAGACGAGCTCACCATAGTAGAAAACGAGGAGCTGGAGCTAATGAGTGAGGGTGATGGTGACGGCTGGGTACAGGCTCGGAACTACAAGGGAGAGGTAAGGGGAAAAGACTAGATTTGTGAGAGATAGAGTCCATATAAACCATAGATTTTAGTAACATTCATGATTTAAGAAAGGAATGGAAGAACTTTTATTTGAAGATTATAAACTGAGTGAGGCAATAAGCTAAAATCATAAGATGGGGAGAGTGTGTGCAAAGAATTTCTATGAAAGAAATCATTACAATACCAACTTGCCCAGAAAAGAAAAGTAATTTGATGAATTAATTACCCTGGAAGTTTATCTTATGTTCATTTGGCATATCTTATGGAATTATTATTTTTTTTTTTAGTATGTGAATGCATGTCTGGCGAACAAAGAAGACATGTATTAAATGAAGAGTGGGTAAAGATCAGCTTTGAAAAATGCACTTTGTTACATTAATAATGTTCTTTGTTACTATTGGTTTTGAAGATACATACTACATACATATGTATAGAATGGATGAAAGTAAGCCAAGTTGTCGGAAATATTATGTATAAAATTACCTCCTACTATTTCAATGTATACTAATTTTGGGTGTATGGAATCACTATTATGAGTATGTGCATTTTGGGTAATCAATTGGCTATATTTGTTATAAATTAAGAGATTTGATGATATTGATAAATAGGATGGGGAAAATTTAAATGAACTTACTTTATATTAGCAGTCACTTGTAGCATGGCATGGATGAAAACTTGCTACTTCACCACACATTAGTGGGACGCTCACTCTGTTTTAAAACATGGAGGCATGAACAGCAAATATACATTTTGTATCTGAAACACTACTTATAGTATATGCTGAGCCCCTCCATTCCATAGAGAAGTGAAACATTTATTTATTGTATATCTTATATAATAACAAATGAGTTAATGAATGGATGAAATATGTAATATTGTGCTGTCCTTTCCCTTATGCATGTAAGGATGATATTCAAAGCATACATATGATATTCTTTTTCACTTATTTTCAACCCATCCTATTTTAATGCAACTTGAAAACTTACCCCTTTACTTTCCTTCAGGTTGGCTACATCCCTCAGAATTATGTAGAGATGGATGAAGCATCAGCTGCGGCTGCTGCATCTTCAGCCACCCCACCTGTCACCACCACCACCACTACCCAGGAGGTCACTGCAGGCCCACCACCACCAGAGGCAGGTGGTGATGCTGCTGCCATTTCATTCTCCTCCTTAGAGTACAATTTAGAGGTGAGTTGAGATTCTAGTTGTTGTTATTATTATTGTTATCATTATCATTATTATATAATTTTCAAATATTATATTACTGATATTACTCAGGATCACTATCATCAAAGAGGCATTATTTTTAGTTAAATTTTGTGTTTTCTTAAATATCTTTTTATTCCATTATTCCCCAGTTTACTGTGATGGTAAACATTCCTTCTAGGATTATAAAAAACTTTTTTTTTGTCAAACTTACGTTTCTATCTAGGTATTTCTTGGCTTTATCATTACATATAAGTGGATACAAGTCATGTGAATTCATTGGCTCTTTGTATTATCATATTTTCTGCCATCATGTTAGATGCACTGCCTCCATGTTTTTCCTCCTTTCTATGAAATCAACAGAGAATTATCATGTCTCATCAAAAATCGCAGCTGATCATTGGATATGGCTCTTCCCAACTTTTCCTTTATGACAATATTGTAGACATTTTTTTCCGCTTTTTAAATTAAATCCTTGATCTGCATCTATTGATTGAAATATAAATAAGTTTTGTCAGTGAAAATATAGTTCAAGAACAGTTTCTTTGTATGTGTTGAATTATCAGTCATTTTGGTTGCCACCTCTAGTTCAAGAAAATACGGAATACCCACATCAGTCTCCATTGATCTATAAGTCACCATGAAGTTTGAAATAGCTTCCTGTGTCTTCTACGCCCAACCATTACAAATGTTTTTCTCTGCATTAGCACATCATCTTTCACATCACTTGATCATATTGGCTTATTGTAAAAACTCTTGAGGTGTAATGTGCAGTTTGCTCTGTAAATGCCAAGGGTACTCAGTTTCTCAGTCTTATCTATATTTCTTTAGTTGTCTACATTTTATTTTCATTGCAGTGAGAGCCAGATTTTGTATATAGATATTTTTACTCTTTGGTTGTCAAGATGAACTAAAAATAATGGCATTCATAACGAAGTCACTGGACTGACTATATACCAGTCCTTAAGTTGATGTGATCCTTACCGCTTAATTGACAAATTACACCAATAAACAAATGAGTGTGAGGTGGCAGCAACATTCTCTTTCTGTGGAATTCTTAATATTTTTGCGCAAAAGTCTAACCGAGGAATATTTTAGGATTGCCACAAAACATGGATTTCCGAATTGAAATAATGCTAAACTTAATGCATCATTGCATTTAATGGCATAAAATGTGGATGGAAATATACGGTTAGATTAGAACGTCAATAAATATCCCAGCTATCTTTCTTAAAGGACAGATGTCCTTTTCCTTACTTCTTTGGGAGTCATCATTTATTAAATTCTATTCTTGTAAAATTATGCTTTCTCATGAAAGTACTACAGTTAGGAATTGAATTCTCCTTTTCATCATTTCCATCTTATTTTAATAACTTAATAATAACTATTTAGCTTATATAATTTAGATTTGATATTAGTCTTCCAGAGTTTTGTCTACAATCTTTCATGGGAAATTATTTAAATGTTTCTTCTTTTGTATGAAGTTTTCATCTTATTTTGTTAATGAGCAACGTTATCTTACTCCAGTGTTCACAGACTCAAAGCATGTCTCTATTCACATGTGTGTAATGTTAGGCAACAGATGAAACAGTACTTAAGGAGTATATTAATCATGGCTTCACTTTATTTGCCTTCAGAATTTATGTTTATGTTTGTCAGAATCAAAAAGTTTTTATGTTTTCTTAATAATCTTATTTCTTTTGAAGATCATAAATGATATTACATATTATAAAGTTCTCAGTGTCATACTGGAGTACATTTAAAAATTTTATTTAACAATGGCATAAAATGAATATCATAAATTTCAAGATCACTCTTTGCCATTAACTTCACATTATGTTAATCAAAATTTTGAGTTCCTAGTCTTTTCATTTCACATTAAAAACCTTCCAAAAGGTTTTTATTACAACCAGTCATGTTTCTTATTGGTTTGGTCTCGTAGTGTTTATAATTCTAATATGTATGTAAATATTTATGAATATTATTTTTCAGTATTTTAACTCTGCAGTTTCACCTTCGTAGTAGAGAGTTTGTGTCTACCTGAGCTGACCAATTTAAAGGGAATGGACTGAGTCCATTACCATACAATATATGTTCTCCAAGCCCCGTTTCCCTACTCACCTCTAGTGTTTGCCCTCCCACCCCCCC
The DNA here is from genome assembly GCA_029783475.1 of Metacarcinus magister. NCBI lineage: Eukaryota > Metazoa > Arthropoda > Malacostraca > Decapoda > Cancridae > Metacarcinus > Metacarcinus magister. The sequence goes on from JAPQNM010000013.1 coordinate 10,393,179, forward strand.
ACCATAGTAATGGATTGAGGTTTCTTGTTTGACAAATTGTATGTGGTGCATTTTAATGCATTCTGACTGACCACAAATTTTCACATTCGTATGATACCAGAGTGGCTTGTCTTATTCCTTGGCATTCATTGTTTGCTTGTTGTTAAGTACCTTTCTTTTCAAAAGCACTGGTTATAAGTGAAACCTTACACAGTCCAAAGTGCTGAGACTTTTATCTAGGGAATTTCATTGTAGCCATACACAGAAAGTAATAATTAATCGACAAATTTACAGCAAGCCATTGGTATTATACCAAGTTATCATTAATGCATACGTAAAGATGGAAATCTGTTATATTGTCACCAAAGGCATTATCTTTATTGTTACAATGTATTTTTTGTATATGCATTTTGAGAGATCTCACCCCTATTCTCCTTTTGCCCCACAAAGTAAGTAGAAGTTCACTCTGGCCCCCTTCACTCCCTCCCACCAAATGATTCTGTATTTCCTATTATGAATTAACTTCAAAAGGTTTTGTTAATTCCCTTTTATGACGAGAGAGAGAGAGAGAGAGAGAGAGAGAGAGAGAGAGAGAGAGAGAGAGAGAGAGAGAGAGAGAGAGAGAGAGAGAGAGAGAGAGAGAGAGAGAGAGAGAGAGAGAGAGAGAGAAAAATGGTATAAACAGAATTATTCCATCTTACTGCAAGTCTCCTCCATATCTCCTGTCCCCAAACCAACATGTGTCTACTACCCCATCCCTTTTTCTTTTTCTCCTCCCTCCCCCAACACACTCAAGCTGGATGAGGAAATGGCAGCTCCTGTATCTTTCTCCTCCATGGATTACAGTTTCGAGGTGGGCACTGATCATCATATGCTCCCTGCCACAGCTCACCCTTCTACTTTACCCCATCCCAGTAACCCTTATCCCTCTCTTCATTTCCCCCTAAGGCTACCTAACACTCCTTCCTGACCACCTGGCCTCAGCTTGAGTGATGTGCCTTCCAGCCAACTGATACTTCTAATCATCATGAATTCTGTCATCTCACTTGTCCACATAAAAAATTGTGCTTCATTGAGATACTATTACCTGCTTAAGAGCTTATAATGTACCACTGATTAGCACTTTGTATGTGTTTGATAACATGTGATATGTAGAAAAGATTGTTGCAAGCATTCATTCAGTACTGATGTCTGTACCACGACAGCTCAAGCTTACCTGCCAATCTGAGGGTTATATCGGCTAGAAATAGGTGTTTGCAAGAAAGTATTAGTTACCCAGTTAAACTAATTGGTAACTGCACACAAAGAAGTAGGTATCTGGAGTGAAAACAGATAAGTCGCCAAACAAGTACTATGCTCTTTTGATAGTACAATAGTCAGTATGGTTTAATAATTAGTGTGTCTAAATTTCTTGACCACATTTAGTGCTGACCTGGGCAGACTGTAAAGCTGAATCAGATGTCCATCCTCCATTTTTAATTTGTAGATAATCTTTATATATGTGTATATATATATATATATATATATATATATATATATATATATATATATATATATATATATATATATATATATCTGATGCCTGATCCTAAGAACTCTCCCAAGGAGATGGCCATGGTAGAAGGGTATTCATCTATTCATGTCCTTGTGTTCCCTCCTTGTTTATGGATAATTTGAAACCTTGGAAAATCTTGGCCTTATAAACCATGATACACAGATGGCACCATTTGCATTGTGTCCTCGGAAAAAAGGGAGGACTTGTACCACCACAGGTCAAACACCAAACAGACAGCTGGGTGCTGTGGTAAGGCATTTGATCCCAATGTTACTGAATTTTGATTCACCTGAAATTTCATTTGTAAATTATCAGGAATATTAGATTTTGCTTTAGACACCATTAGGATAATAATAAATTAGATGATAATTGCTGTCAGGAATTCACATGACAGAATGCAGTGGAATGCGGTAGATATTGTTGTGTTGCTGTTATATGTATGTAATATTAATTGTAAGAGAATTAGACTGTAAGAATTGCATTAACATTGAAAAATTTCTTGTTCCTGTCAAACATATCACTAGTATTGACATTAATGGTGTCAGTGGTATATTCTGTTCTCAGCAGAACACATATGTGTTGTGTTTGAAATGCTCTGCAACAAAAGTTAAAGTTAAGTGTCATGATGGTACCAAACATAACCTTAATGGTCTCAACGTTTCCTGTGTTGGCTGGGATGCTTCATGCAGTTCTCCCTCAGAGATGGCCTGATTACCCCCAAAGCTTGACTGGCTGAGACCTTTTTAACAAAATTTATAAATGAAGCCTAACAATTGAAAGCTTAACCAAGCAGTGAAGTTAATGTGGTTTCTACATACAGGAATGATTGTTCCACAAGATTGTGCAGGTGCCTCAGCTATTGAACTAGAAATATGATTGTGCAACCAATCATATTCATGAATCCTGGAATTTTCAGATATTGAAGATCGCCATGAAATAAATAATTACTCATGGCATATATGTATATATATATATATATATATATATATATATATATATATATATATATATATATATATATATATATATATGTATATATGTATATTATCAAATTACTCAACACTTATCCAGCAGAAATTGCAATACCATGAAGTGATCCAAATTATTCACTACTGATCTGAAATTACAAACCCTGGTAGTAACTTGAAATTATTTGGCTTCACACAAAAAAATTTGTACATTCTTGGCTATGATATGCTGAGTCTCCTTCCACTTGAGGCATGGAGACAGCAAGCCAAGAAGGGGAGAAATGGTTCTGGCTTGTCCCTCCCAGGCAGCTGTTGTAGCTGTGTTGTCTATGCATTATCTCCCTCCCTGACTCCCTTTCTCCATCCTCCCTTTACTCCTCTTCCCAATGCTGCACTGAGATGAGTCAAGCACATGTATGTACACCACACCAGGCAGAGAGAGAGAGAGAGAGAGAGAGAGAGAGAGAGAGAGAGAGAGAGAGAGAGAGAGAGAGAGAGAGAGAGAGAGAGAGAGAGAGAGAGAGAGAGAGAGAGAGAGAGAGGAGAGAGAGAGAGAGAGAGAGAGAGAGAGAGAGAGAGAGAGAGAGAGAGAGAGAGAGAGAGAGAGAGAGAGAGAGAGAGAGAGAGAGAGAGAGAGAGAGAGAGAGAGAGAGAGAGAGAGAGAGAGAGAGAGAGAGAGAGGAGAGAGAGAGAGAGAGAGAGAGAGAGAGAGAGAGAGAGAGAGAGGAGAGAGAGAGAGAGAGAGAGAGAGAGAGAGAGAGAGAGAGAGAGAGAGAGAGAGAGAGAGAGAGAGAGAGAGAGAGAGAGAGAGAGAGAGAGAGAGAGAGGAGAGAGAGAGAGAGAGAGAGAGAGAGAGAGAGAGAGAGAGAGAGAGAGAGAGAGAGAGAGGAGAGAGAGAGAGAGAGAGAGAGAGAGAGAGAGAGAGAGAGAGAGAGAGAGAGAGAGAGAGAGAGAGAGAGAGAGAGAGAGAGAGAGAGAGAGACTCTTGTTTAGCGATGCCATCCCTCAGCAGCACGGTATGATGCTATGTATTAGCCATCCAGAGTTTCCACGTCTCAGAACTCTATACAGCGGAGTCTCTTTTATCCAAAAATGATAGGACTTTCAAAGTTTCGTTTAATTAATTTTTTTTGGATGAAAGATTTTACAATAACATGTAGAATACTAGTAAACAGTATTGTACTCACACATCACCCATTTGTGGTGATGTCCAGCCCACCACCAGTACCCCAAATTCCACTCAACCATCACCAAAACATTTAATTCACTGTAGTAAGTATGAATGAAACTATTTTTGTAACTAATTGAAACTGTTAACCACGAACTTGATAAGTTTATCTTTCTGCTTGCGTATGTTGTAGAGAGTGGTTGGCCTAATATTTTATTATTTCATCAATAGACTTCTGCTTACACAAAATTCTATCTTGTTACATATTTCCGTTTTATGCTTTAGAGTAAGCACAACTCTTTTTTTCCTTTTATTTCCACTAACTTATTTAGCTTTAGGAGCCATCATGATGAATTTCACAAAATATGTTCCTTAATCACGAGGGGCTGCCCAGCATGGTATAATCACTACTTGGTATAGCGGAGCAACGGTAAACTAAAACTGCCAATGCCAATGCAGGCAGGGCCAGCTGTGTGCCTCCATTGTCCATTGTTAGTGTTATTTTGAAGTGGGTGGCGGGTTCAGCCAGGAATGGGCGGCTGGTTCCATCATCTGATGTGACCACTTGTAATGACATTCCTGGGCACCCACACCTGTGAATGGTCTAAATCCACAGTTACACTAGCCATCGGTAACCATTGATTTAGACCATTCACAGGCGTAGGTGCCTAGGAATGTCATCACAAGTGGACACACCAAACGATGGAAGGTCAGTCCTGGCTGATCCCACCACTTGCTTCAAAATAAAAACAACAATAAACAACGAAAGCACACAGCCAGCCCTGCCTGCATTGGCACTACCAACTTGTTTGCAAACTTACCAACCTAAAACTAGAAAAAGAAAACGGAGATGGGTAAGACAGAATGTTTACAAAACATGAAGCTCCTAGAGTCATGCAAGTGTATATTTTATTTTATTTATTAGTGTACAATTGCTAATCGTTGAATTTTTTGAAACAGTAGTTTTCTTTCCAATAATTTTATATGATATCAATATTTAAAATTTATGTACATTTTAGTTTTGCTTACATTATTTCTGAGCATGCTATAGATGCTCAGTTGCATTAAATGCCCAGGAAAATTTTGATTGGTAAAAACTGTGGCTAGCCATGGCTAGTGTGGCCCGGCCTTATTGGTAGTGGCGTAAAACAAGCACGCTGTGTTTGAATTTTCGGATAGATTTCACTTTTAATCAAAATGAGAATGTTTTAGTAAAACTTTCGGTTAAAAGACTTTTGGATATAAGAGACCCCAATGAACTACGTAGTACTTTCAGTCCCATAATTCCTCCCATTCTAGTAGTGCCTCATCCCACCTATGCCCCTGTAGATGCCATTGGTATGTTTAGTCATATAGAGCAAAGAATGAAGTGGGCATAAGTATCCATTTGTGTGTGTGTGTGTGTGTGTCTGTGTATAATTGAGTGTGAGAGAGCAAGTATGTGTATGCACATGTGTTTCTTACGACTTGAGCATGGTCTGCAAGCCATACAGACAAACAGATATACACATATACACACACTAGAGGAATTAATTTCAATGTGATTAGATAGAGTTTTAACACTGATGACGGGAAATTATTATAAACCCTAGGTAATGTGCAGATGAGCAACATGGGTCAGTAGGGAGTAGCAAAAGGAGATTGATTTAGAGACTGCAGAATAACACTGATGGATAATTATATGGTAAAACAAAATTATGCATAAGTAAAATATTATGAAACAAGAAATAAATAGATGTACTATGGTCATCTTTGGAAATATAAAGATTAACCAAGCAACAAAATATGACAGGAAAAAAAGAAGAGTTGACAATAGCAAAATAAATTTGGAATAGGAGGAGAGGACATGGGAGCAAAAGACAGATGTGAATATTTAGAATATAGAATGGGGCTGGTCATTTTTAGAAAAGGGTAAAGATCAAAGAGTTTCAAAAAGTTTGCTAGAATGTTAAAGATATAAACCAAAAGTCATATGTAGATTAAATACAAAGAGAAAATTTCCAGTGACATTACATATAAAACTAATACAAGAAGTTGTGAAAGAGCAGTTTTCTGATATTTATTAAGTATGAAAGAAGAAAAGTAGGAGAGAAAGGAACAAAGGTACACGAGAGAAATCCTGTATACTAAAAGTAGTTAAATACACCAATCATTGTGGACTTGGCAGACTCGGTGGCTGTGTTTGGGTTGTCCTCCTGTTTTCCTGCAGCATCCTTAGCACCCCCAACACCCACATCCTACTTAGGACACCCTGCCTTGTCTTCACCTGGAGTATGGAGTGCTTGTGCAACATACTTGTGTGCATTCTGTCTTTTATCTTACTATTATTATTATTTTTTTTTTTTATTTTTTTTTTTAGTTTAGTTTGTTTAGTTGGTGGTACAGGAACTTTCATTTTCATGAAGTTGTTCATCACACTGGTTGTTGCTCCTCTCTATGCTCCAAACTGCATCACCCAACTTGCTACATCTAAAGCCGGACATAGTCAGGAATGCTTCAGTGTAGTATTAACAGTGATTTATCCTTAATGGCTTTTATGTGTCTGGCAGTTTCTTTGACAAAGTATTTCAGCAAAGTTGTCATAAGACTAATATGTGAGTATTGTTTATTATGGTTTTCTTTTCACTTGCTATTTATTCAGATAATTTTAGTGAATTTAGGTGATTTAATCAAGTATAGGAGGTAATCTATAGTTATATGTTTCGTAGATAATATTATTGCTGGATTAGTGCAGGTTTTAACATGGGGAGAAGGAAGTGAATTATACAAAAATTATTTTTGTTTTACTGACTGCAGTTGTTCTAAATTGTTTAACTCCTATACCTTGCGTTATGGTGTAGGATATGTACACATGTACATATGTATATATCTGATGGTCTGCATAATGAAATACAAAATTTCCTACTTAGTTATGATTGTTTTCAAAATCATGAATCAATTGTTGTATTGAAAAATCTATATTCCTAGTCCATCCTTCTTCCTCTTACATTTTTGTTTAAAGTCTATTTTTTATAATGTTTTGTCATAACCATTGAGGTTTTATTGAATAGTATCTAGCTCATATATCCAGAGCTCTGTGTGATGTTTAAAACCTTGTCCTCACCTTGTACATTAACACAACATAACCTACAGTACTAATTTATTTTCCTTACCACTCATTGTATCATTATAATGATTCCCTCTACAGGTTCTTGCCATATTGAAGAAAAGGGCAAAGATAACCTGCTGCTTACCAATTATTATTATCATTATTGTTATTATTATTATTATTATTATTATTATTATTATTATTATTATTATTATTATTATTATTATTATCATCATTATTGTTATTATTATTATTGTTATTCTGCTCTGTGTGGGGGAGTTGCAAGATCATAAAAGATGGCAAAAAGGGACAGCGAGGAATCTAGGAAGCTCCTCTGTATTCTTTTTTATTAAATGACAAGGCTCAGAAGGAAAGGGAAGAGTAAAGTCTCTCTAAACCCTAAATAACCTGTCTTGGCTACCTGTTTTTAATGGGGACGTAAGGCAGGTATATAGATAGATAGACAGATTATTGTTTTCATAAGCATCACAAAAGGCAACCAAAAGGGACGGAGCGAGGAGTTTGGGAAGCCCTTCTTCTTTATTCTTAATTACAAAACAACAGGATGTAGAGGGAGAGGGCAGCACAATGTTTCTCTGAACCCTAAATGTTTTAGCTACCCTGTTTTAATGGGGATGTAAGCCGGACATATAGAGAGATAGATAATTGTTATTATTACTATTTATCCTGTGGTGGAGAGTGCAGGAATACTACTACCGTATTCCCTGCAGGTAGTAAACGGTGACATAAAAGGACGGAGCGAGGGTCTGGGAAGTCTCTTGCTTGTATTCTCTCCATGAAAACACAGGGTGCAGGGGAAGAGGGGATAGTTATGTCTTTCCAAACTTTAAATGCCTTGTCTTGGTTACCCCCTTCAAGGGGAGTATTAGCTGCGTATATAGATAGATTATTATCACTATTATTATTATTATTATTATTATCATTATTATTATTATAGTTATTATTATTATTATTGTTGTTATTATTATTATTATTATTATTACTATTATCATTATCATTATTATCATTATGGTTATTATTATTATTATTATTATTATTATTATTATTATTATTATTACTATAATTTTCTTTAATGTCATTATTGAGTGTGCTGCTTGTTCTCAGATTGTTTGCACTATTCTCTGAGTAAGTTTTAATGCACAATTGTCTAAAAGGAATGCATTTTCAGTCCTGTTGTAACAACGATGGGCCCTCATTGCTTGGAGTTGTTATTATATATTCTTTTTTATTATTATTATATTGTTTATCTACCCAAATTCACATGTTATAAGATAGTTGATTTACTTTTTAATCTCAATCATATTGTAACATATATCTTAACATGGTTTTCTTTCCAATTTACAATTCCACATAAAGCACATGTTGAAAAAGGAAAGCAGTTTGTTATGAATTTCCAGTTGTAATGTTCATGACAACGTTTACTTCTTATAAAGTCTATTATGATATTTTCATTATCAATAAATTATGTTTTCTGTGTTGTAAGTAATGTATTTCTTCACCAAATTATTTCATAGTCAGCCTCTAATGATTATTGGTTTTGCAACTTTTCATTCCTGTAAAATTTTTATTGACATTCTAGTAATATTTCAAGTTTTATATAATTCCAACAGCAATATCATTATATGTATTAACCTCCTCTTCCCCTCCAACTTCCCTCAGCAGGGTGGCGGAACGTACGATGACGTGGAAGAATACTCTTCAGAACCTCCTCCAGACCTGCCGCCACCACCACCATCAATCACAACTTCTACAGCCCCGCCTTCTGCTGTACCGCCTTCCTTCTCCCTACCAGTAACCACCAATCAGCTACATCGTGAGTGGTTGTGGTGATGCATGTGACCTTCATCACCTAGTGAAAGTGTCGCCCAAACACTGCACAAGTATTAACCCCTTTCATCCATGACTATCCACACCAAGGAAATGTGTTAATAATTGCTAGTGTTCAAGACACTATTTGTTTATGTGTCATAGTAGTACACCAAAAAATATAAAGCAACTCTCAACTTTCCTTCTCCCACACCACTATAATTTTCTAAAAGTTTGAGTTGGTAATTTCACATCTGCTTATTTTAAATCAATCACCCTTGTTGCCAGTGTAGGGAATGATCCCATCTAACAGCATTGCAAATTAGGAGTAGACATTTAGTTAACAGCTTCTACTATTGCCACAAAATGGCTGCAGAATGTTTTGCAACCAAATGGGAGGTGATGAGACACTGGAAGCTTCTCAATGACTCTTCTCATTTCTCTTTGACCTTTTGCTTTCCTGTCTCAGAAAAACCAAAGCCTGTGTCCTGAAGACATGCTTCCTCTTTGTTCACGCAACAAGCACATGATTTACGTATACTTTCATATTTTTCTATCATTATATAATGCTATCAAAAATATATGGGAGCTTACTGGTTACATTACTCATCTCATTACTACTGCCTTTGCTAATTCTTAACACTCATGAGTTTACTCGTCCACTTATTACAATTATAAAGAAAATGAATGTTATATAATAATTACTTATAGTCCTAACAAGTGAATGGTACCAGAACTATTACCAGCTGAGGCTCACCTTTAATACCATAACTTCTACAGGTCTTTTGATTACTTCTCTATCCTTCATTTAAATTTTTTTTGCAATTGCAACATTCTCGATCTATGTTTTAATTTCTTATCTGTAGAATATCATCCTTCTTCAACCATACACCATTTTTTTCTACCAATACTTTATTTTTCTAAGCTAATGACAACAGTCTATACTCTGATCCCTTCTACTGTCTCAATCTTTTTCCAATGTTGGCTGTCACGCTTCTGTATGCACCAGTTTTTTTGCTCTTGTCCTTGAATCTAGAGACTTTTCAAGAATTCATTTAAAACGTACATGTCACTCTCTTACTTGTGCTTTAGTATATCTCTTATCTAATTCTTGTGATTGTAAAATTCTCAAACCAGCTTCCAAAGTGAAGCAAATTTTTATCCCATCTATCTTTATAGAAATCAGTCTTAGAAAATTTCAGTTTTCATCACCAATTTGGTTGTAATCAAATTGATGAAGAGGCTGTAATTTTACTATCCCCAGTAACTGAAACTATCTATACAACCAGATAGCTTATGGGAATGCTGTGCTGCATATTATTTTCTGGAAATATCCCTTTAACAGTGTGTGCAGCAGCATTAACAGCACTACACACCATCTAGTGTATATTGCTACCTCTCTGAACAGTGCCCCCAACCCACACACATGATTTTATTTGCTCACCTTTGCAGATGGAGACTACTGTCGAGCAGTTTATGACTATGAGGCAACATGTCATGAGGAGATCACATTCTGTGAGGGTCAGATCATACACATCCTAAAGCGAGCGGTGCATGATGTTGATGACGGCTGGTGGGAAGGGGAAGTGGATGGTCAGGTGGGACTGTTTCCTTCCCTCGTGGTTGAGGAATGTCGCTCTGATGGGGAACCTCTGACCCCTGATGTAAGTATAGGGTAAACCTGTTCTCCACCTCATGTATACCGTTCTTGTTTTCTTTGGTTTTTTTTTGTCTCTTCCCTGACATCATTCCTCCTGACATATCCTCACATATCCTCTCCTTTCTTCCCATCCTTTCCATCTTATTGCTTTTTTCTCCGCTCATAAGCACTTATTATCTCTCCTTCCTTCCCTTGCCTCATTCTAATCACTTCATTGTTTCTTTAGACTCTTATTTCCTTTGCCTTCATTTAGTTTCTCATTTTCCTGTTATGTCTTTCTTCTATCAATGGTTTTTTAACTTTTACCTTCATTTCTTTCTTACCTTATATTATTTTTTTTTCATCCATCCTATGCATGCTTTCTCTTCCCCTGACTCAATTTTTCTTCTCTCCCTGCTCTATTGATTTCCATGTTGTCACCCTTTTCCTTCCTTCTTCATCCCCTTCTTGTCTACTGGACACAAGGAGCATCCTGCCTTATCCATATACATGACCTCCTTCCTAACTTTTCCATCTATTTATCTGTCTATCTATAGTCTCTGACGCCTCGTTCCCTCCAGGAATCCCCCCCAATAGGGGATGGCCACAGTAGAAGAGCTTTTCCATCATTCCTTATTAAAGGATTTTCCTCCTTCACTTCAGCCTCTATGGTTGTAGAAACCCCTCCCAAGCCTCCTAAACTCCCAGCACATCTTCCTTTTTCTTCCACCGCAAGATATCAAACATCTTTTATTTCTTTTCTGTTTCTGCATATGTATTATAGGCCTACTTTTGCTGTGCTCAGCCAATAAGTGCCTCATGCATTGCTTTGTGTGTGTGTGTATGTGTGTACATATGATCTATGTGTGTCTCTTGGAATCAGTATAACCAACTTTCTATCTTGTTAACACAAGTTTAGTTTGGGTAAAAGGCAAATAAAGTAGTTGCATCTTTTATACGTTCGTTGCTTTCCGAGGGTAAGCTTACCTTATGTTTTTGCCTTTGATTGTCAAGTTTTTTTTATATTATTGTCCCTGATGTAGGCCTGCAGAAATACTACCATTGTATTCCCTGTGGATTGTAGAAGGCAACACAACAGGACGGAGCAAGGGGTCTGGGAAGCCCCTCTGTTTACTCTCCTACAAAAAGACAAGGCACAGAGGGGGAAGGGAGAGTAATGTCTCCATGAACCCTGGCATGCCTTGTCATTAAAGGTGACCAAAAGGGGTGGAGCGTGGGGTCTGGGAAGCCCCTCCTCTGTATTTTCTTAGATGAAAAGATGGTGCAGAGGGGTTAGTCCCTTTTACTGGGATATAAGCCAGGTAGATAGATAGATTATTATTATTACGTATTATTGTTATTGTTATTATTATTATTACTATTACTATTATTATTATCATAATTATTATTATTGTCTTTGTCTTTTCTTTTCATATTAAAGTATACAGAGAAGGGGCTTTCCATATCCCTCACTCCATCCCCTTTGTCACCTTTTTTAATGGAACTGAAGGGATTACGGCGGTAGGATTCTTGAAGCAACAGGGCTTAGTGAGAGGAGTGTACGTATGTGTGTGTGTATGTGTGCCTTGTCTTGGCTACCCTATTTACGGGTATGACAGCCTGGTATATGAATAGATAAATTACTATTGTTATTATCATTATTATTATCACTATCATTATTATTATTATATCTATCGTTATTATTATTATTATTATTATTATTATTATTATTATTATTATTATTATTATTATTATTATTATTATTTTTATCATTATTATCATTTAGCCCTGTTGTGGAGGCCATAAAAATTCTACCACCGTATTCCTTGCGGTTTGTAAAAGGTGACAAAAAGGACGGAACGAGGGTTTTGGGAAGCCCCTCCTCTGTATATTCTCCTACAAAAGACAAGGTGCAGAGGGAGAGGAGAAAGTAATGTCTCATGAACCCTTGCATGCTTTGTCGTGGCTACTCCCCCTTACAGGAATAACAGCCTGGTATATAGAATAGATAGATTATTATTATTATTATTTGCTTGAGTGACACAAAAAAGTACAGCTATTTCCAAAGAAGTATAGTTACTTGGAATACACTAAAAGAAGAGGTGATAATAGCAAAAAATGTCCAACAACTAAAGGAAAGGCTGAACTAATATAAATATGGAAACAGGACCACACGAGTGTAGCTTAGGCCCTATATACTACAACTAGGTAAATACTACTAGGTAAATACACACACACACACACACACACACACACACACACACACACACACACACACACACACACACACACACACACACACACACACACACAACTAGGTAAATACACACACACACACACACATACACACAAGATAGGGAAAGCTGGGTGGATGCAGTGTACTTGGACATCAGGAAAGCGTTTGACAGAGTCCCATACAAAAGGCTGTTGTGGAAGATAAATCATATGGGAGGAGTGAAGGGAGTAGTGCTGGACTGGATGACAGATTATTTAAAGGACAGAGAAATGAGAATTGTGATTAGAGACACAAATTCAGAGTGGAGTGCAGTAACAAGCGGAGTACCACAAGGATCAGTGCTGGCACCCATCATGTTCCAGATATATGTGAATGATATGCAGGAAGGCTTGAGTAGTTATATAAACCTGTTTGCAGACGATGCAAAGCTGATGAGGGTAATAAAGAGTGAAGAAGACTGTAAGGAGTTGCAGGCAGATATGAATAAGATTCATGAATGGAGCCTGAGGTGGAAATTGGATTTCAATGCTAAAAAGTGTCATGTGATGGAGATGGGAAAGAGTAAAAGAAAACCCACATGGGATTACAAATTGGGGGACATTTTGATAACAAAAAGTAAAGAGGAAAAGGATCTGGGAGTGATTATCCAAGACACCCTGTCCCCGGAAAGGCATATAAATGGGATATTTGGATCAACGTATGGGTTGCTAACAAATGTTATGGTGGCGTTTCATTATTTAGATACAAGTATGATGAAAAAAATTATAACCACCATGATATGCCCCAGGATGGAATATGCAGTGGTGGTGTGGTCACCACACATGAAGAAAAACATAAGGAAGTTAGAAAGAATTCAGAGAATAGCTACAAAGATGGTGCCGGAATTGAAAGATTTAACCTACGAAGAGAGATTGAGAGAAATGAGTTTGCCAACATTGGAGGAGAGAAGAGAAAGAGGAGATCTGATTACGATGTACAAAATGGTAAATCACATAGAGAAGATTGACAGACAGAATTTGGTGACGGTAACTGGAGGTGTGGACAGGAGAACGAGAGGGCATTCAAAGAAGATTGTGAAGAGTCAGTGTTTGAGGGATGTTAAGAAGTACAGTTTTCCTCATAGAACGGTGGATATTTGGAATGGTTTGAGTGAAGAAGTTGTCACAGCACCCAGTGTACATACATTGAAGGAAAAATTGGATAAATATAGATATGGAGACAGGACATAATGAGCCCTGCTCGAACCCTGTAAAATACAACTAGGTAAATACAACTAGGTAAATACACACACACACACACACACACACACACACACACACACACACACACACACACACACACACACACACACACACACACACACACACACACACACACACACACACACACACACACCCTTGGATACACGGAATACAAGAGGACATGGTTTAAAGTTGAAAAAGGAAAACTGTAGAAGGGACATCAAGAAATATAGTTTTCCTCATAGAGTTGTAGATAAATGGAACGAACTAGGCGAGGAAGTTGTGAAGGCTGGGACTGTGCATACTTTTAAGAAGAAACTAGATAAAGGATACAGAGACGGGATACCATGAGATTACTCCCCTCCCGTAAACCACAACTAGGTAAATACAACTAGGTAAATACACACACACACACACACACACACACACACACACACACACACACACACACACACACACACACACACACACACACACACACACACACCAGGATGACAGATCTATCTTCCATTTCTCCTTTGTCCCGTCCTTGCACACCCACCTGTGTTCCTGCCTTCTTGCCCCAATCACGCAGCTCTGACAGGTTTAGTGATCTAGCGACACATACCAGAACTCTTCTCTTTATTTTTTGTAGTTGTTTAGCAGGGAAAAAAAATTCAGCACATCCATTAGAAGAAAAATTACAATTTATATTATGTGAGTGCTAGAAGATAGATTGTTGATTTACGTACATTGGTATATTTAACTTTTTGATAGGCACCTTCAGTACAAGCATCTCCATGGTGCAGTAGCTACTATAGTGGATGGTTTCCTTAGTTAGAAACTCATGAACCAACATTCAACTTTTGGCTAGGATTGACTCCACAGTCTACTCTGCAGTTCATCCTCCTTTATGGATTGGTTGATATATTGAGTGTGTGTGTGGTGTTGGTTAAAGTGTCTGTCCACACCAGACTCTTAGCCATAATTGCAAGGCAAATCTTGACTGCATTTCAATAAGACCTTTGCCTTTACCTCTCATTGTATTAATAATTAATGCAATGTTTTTCAGAGCAGATTTACTTACACTCAACTGCTAAGACGATGTAGAATCTGGGCATCATAAATACAGTAAAAGGCTTTAGATTACACCGAAACCTAAATGTTTTTTTGTATTCTAGGCTATGTCATACATTGGTTTGTATATCAGTATGTTTGTTATCTTTTATTCTTTTCTAAATCTCTACTCCTGTAGATGAAAATTATTAATACAATCATCTCTGAGATTCATTTACTTCAATATGTTTACAATAACCAACACGGTGGAATTACTTCACACATCATAGTAATCCATGATTTCGGGCCTTGCTGGAGTTACTCAATAGAGAGTAAGTTAAAAGACTTTACTTGAACTAGTGGGGAAAAGGCTTATTCATATTGAGTTAGGTATCCTTAATGCTATAAGGAGCTTTGATTAATCATAGTGACCTAGGAATGATATGAATTTTTATTTTAAAATATTGCTGGTAAATGAAGAGGAGTACCGCAAATGAGAAAATAATTAAGTTTTTATAGGATTGATTACAATGATTTTGGTTTCACATCTTAATCTCATCTTCCATCTGGCATCCCCAAAGCAGTGTGTGGATATACTATTGAAGTTCACTATTAGTATGTAGAAATTTAGTTACTAATTCTTCTATTGATAATTTAGTAAAGTATTTGTAAACCATTTTACTAATTAGAAAAAAATATTTACAGATTGCTTAAGACTATTTATTTAACTATTACCACTTGGCAAAACCATTCACTTTGTATCACCACCCTTTAGAAGTTATGTAATTTTTAGGAGTATTGTATGACTTCAAAGAATATAGAGTATTGTGTTCAAAGCATGCAACACCATGAAACAGTTGATTAGTTTCAATTGATATGTGGCTAATGCAAGCACTCAGAGCATTCCATTATTGCACATCCGTTTTGCAACCATTCAGCACTGCCTTTAAGTTTTATGATAAGCTGCACCCAAGTTGAAATGTCACATCAGCACAAACTTTCCACTTATTGCCTGACTATAGCTTGATTCAAGTTTCACTTAGCACGATATATGCCTTTTGGCCTTCTGCTCTCAGCACTACTCCCTCAATCCCTCCCTCACTCCCTCTTTCCTTTCCTTCCTCCTTCCCACCTCCCATCTTCTTCCTTTATCCTTGCATTCCCCTTCCCCTTCCCCTTCCCCATCCCTCCTCTCACTTTGGCACAAATGCATCAGCATTAAACATTTGTTATGGTACTTAACTACATACCACCACCTCTTATGCTCCATCTGATAGTTTTTATATTGTTTCTGTAGCATGTATTATTATCTTTTATCAACACTTCCAACAGCTGCTCTTCATTTACGTTTTCTCTCTCTCTCTCTCTCTCTCTCTCTCTCTCTCTCTCTCTCTCTCTCTCTCTCTCTCTCTCTCTCTCTCTCTCTCTCTCTCTCGCTCTCCCTCGCTCTCCCTCGCTCTCGCTCTCTCTCTCTCTCTCTCTCTCTCTCTCTCTCTCTCTCTCTCTCTCTCTCTCTCTCTCTCTCTCTCTCTCTCTCTCTCTCTCTCTCTCTCTCTCTCTCTCTCTCTCTCTCTCTTTTTACCTATCCACCTGCATATTGACCACAAACCCTCTTTATCCTCATCCTTTCCATGCTCTTTCCATTACCAGACCAGACCAGACTAAATCCCCTCCCTGTACAGACAAGCCCCCTTCAGAAAATAATGTCAACCAAATGAGTGGGAAAGCAGAAGGGGAAAAGCTAAGGCACGCGAACGGACAAATAAAAGGAAAAGGAGGAAAGAGAGAAGTTAAGTACGTATGATAGTGACTGTAGACTGAGACTGACTGGCGGCTGCCCGTGCACTCTCCAGGTGTTCACCTTCCAGGCCGTCTCGGGTGCCTCTCCCTGCACCACTCCACCTCCTCACACACCTCCAGAGGTGCCGGGCTTTCTCCTGCCACCAGAGCGTGTCATCATCACACAGCCAACACCAGTGGTGGAGACCGTAGAGGAGATTGAGATGCCCACGGAACCCCCACCGGCTCCTCCTACCACTACCACCACCACCACCACTACCACCACCACCAATAATACTGCTGCTGGAGGTGAGGATTTGTGGACTAGTTTTTTCTTTTGATTTTCTACACTTTTGTAGTACCAAAGGTGATGTAAAGAGAGATGATGTGCCATAATGTGCCCCACCATGCATCCTTTGACTTAGAGGTTCAATGATAGTTGTGGTCCTACCCAAGGGCTTCCTATTTGTCCTTTTGGATACACAATAATTTACCCAGATGGCTTAGAAAATGTATATCTTACATTTAGTTGAATGAGAAGTCTGATAAAGTGCATACCTATAAAACATTTTTAGACATTGACAAGATCTGAATGAATGAACTTCACCGACAGTGGTATTGATAATGAAGATGATCAAGTAATCATCATCGATCCAGAGACCATTACCAGGTGTAACCTTTCATCACTGACCTTTGTTTTGTAATAATCACATGGTGCAAAGAAGTAATTCTACCCATGTATATTAGATTGGTCAGACCCCACTTGGAGTATACGTATAATGCAATTCTGGTCAACTCACCATACAAAGAATATGATCAGATTTTTAACTAAGTTTTGCTACTGAGAGTTAAGGACAGGCCACCTAGTTTGGACTCTGGGTGTCTATGTAAATCTTTAGACCTAAGCACAGTGACATAACTATGAGGGGTGTGGTGGGGCCCAGGGTTCCCACCTGAGCTGCAGACCCCCAAGCCGCCCATTTGATTTTAGTGTTGAGTTTTCGCTGTTTGCAATAATGACAATCATGTTTGATTTAAAGAAAATTCCCCAAATACCACATACCAGATGAATTATTGGCCTCACCTTAGTACCTCCTCAAATGAAGCCTTAGGTACACCACTGCCCAAGCACAGTACAGTTCTTAACAAAATTTTGCATGTATTGTGGGAGGAGGGGATCTGCATCTACTAAATTTGCTAATAATACGGAAGCAGGAAATTTTTTTTATATATACCCAAGATAAGGCAAAGGCACCACTAAAATCTAGTATCTGAAATTGTAGTCATAAAATAGAAGAGAATAGACTTGTTCATGTAAGTAATTATCAGCTTCTTTACTTAGGAAGCGACAACATAGATTTAAGTTAAAAATATACTCTACATCTAGGTAAATACACACACACACACACACACACACACACACACACACACACACACACACACACACACACACACACACACACACACACACACACACACACACAAGTGATGAAGAGAGCATAGAAGGAATAAAATACGAGTGTCCTTTGGGAAAGAGTGACCATGTGTTAATTGAGATAAGTTTAAGTACGGAAATGTCGGTGATAGAGGAGGAGTACAAAGTGGAAAGATATAGATACAATAAAGCAAATTTTGAAGAAATGGGGAGATACTTCGAAAAGGTAAACTGGCAGAGTTTTGAGAATGCAGAGGACATACAGGACAAGTGGAATGAATTTATTAAGATATATAATGTTGCAGTGGAAATGTACGTTCCAAAGGGGAGAACATATTGTAAAAAGGGAAAGGAGTGGTACAATACTAGATGTGAAAGGGCTAGAAAGAGCAAGATAAGTGGATAAGTGCATGGAATAGATGGAAGAAAAGGAGAACGGAAAGTGGATGGAAAGATTATATTGATGCCAGAAACGAGTGTGTGATGATAATGAGGGATGAAAAAAGAAACTATGAGAAGGATATAGTAGACAAATGTAAGAGTAACACAAAATTGTTTTATAAACATATAAATGGGAAAAGGAAGAAAAGAGAAGGTATATCTGGGCTGAAGGTTGACGGAAAATTATATGATGAGGAGCAAGAAATGGCAGAGGTGATGAACGAGAGATTTCAAACAGTTTTTACTGAAGAAGGGGACTTTGAAATGGAAGATAATGACCTGGATGGAAAAAAGTTAATGGGAGTGGAAGTACGTCAGGAGGATGTTATGAAATTGATGGAGAATTTGGATGGAAATAAGGCACCTGGTCCTGATGGAGTTTCAAATTGGATATTGAAGGAATGTAGGAAGCAGTTGGTGGACAAGATTTATAACCTGCTAAAGTTATCACTGTTGCAAGGGAGGGTACCGAAGGACTGGAAAAGAGCCAATATTGTACCGATATATAAAGGAGGAAGCAGAGAGAATCCACTGAATTACAGACCGGTATCATTGACGAGTGTAGTGAGTAAGCTGTGTGAGAAGATTGTAAAGGATGCTTGGATGGAGTACCTGGAGGAAAAGAAAGTGTTGACAAATTGTCAGTTTGGATTCAGAAGAGGAAGGTCATGCTCCTCAAATTTGCTATCGTTTTATTCAAAAGTCATAGATATTGTGCAAGAGAGAGATGGTTGGGTGGATAGTGTCTACCTGGACTTGAAGAAAGCGTTTGACAAGGTGCCACACCGGAGGCTACTGTGGAAGATAAAAAACTGTGGAGGAGTTGAAGGACGGTTACTGGAATGGATGAGGGACTACCTTAGTGAGAGGGAAATGAGAACGGTGATTAGGAATAAAGGTTCTTCGTGGCTAAAGGTCACTAGTGGAGTACCTCAGGGGTCAGTGCTGGGACCTGTAATGTTTGGAATTTACGTAAACGACTTGGCTGATGGTATCGACAGTTACATTAATTTGTTTGCTGATGATGCAAAGTTAATGAGGAAAGTGGAGAATGTACAGGATTGTATGAAATTGCAAGAGGACCTTGATAAAATTGATGGATGGAGTAAAACATGGCAAATGGAGTTCAATTTGACTAAGTGTAAGGTCATGGAATTTGGGAGAAGTAAAAAGAGAGTGCACTGTGATTACAAAATGGATGGAGTTGGTCTGGAGAAGTCTAAGGAGGAAGTAGATCTAGGTGTGACAATTACGGAGGGCTTGATTCCAGACAGGCACATAAATAAAATTACGGGAGAAGTAACAAATCTGTTGAGGAGAATCAAAATGGCATTTTCGTATTTGGATGCTGACATGATGAAAAAGCTGATCAGTTCCATGATAAGACCAAGACTGGAGTATGCAGCGATAGTGTGATCTCCTCACACGAAGAAGAATATTAGAAAATTGGAGAGGGTCCAAAGAGCGGCCACCAAGATGGTGCCGGAACTGAGGGATTTAACATATGAGGAAAGATTGAGGATACTGGAGCTTCCAACGCTTGAAAGTAGAAGAGAAAGGGAAGATTTGATAAGTGTTTATAAAATGGTGAATGGAATGGATGAAGTGGATGGCGACTTGTTGAACTTGGAAACGAGAACTACAAGGGGACATGGAAAGAAGTTGAAGAAGGAGCAGTGTGTAAGGGATATTAAGAAGTATAGTTTCCCTCACAGAGTTGTGGACACCTGGAATGCTTTGAATGAGGAAATTGTTAATGCCGTCAGTGTGCATAGTTTCAAAGCTAAGCTGGACAAAGCAAGATGTAGAGACGGGTCATGAGATTACTCCCCTCCCGTAAACCACAACTAGGTAAATACAACTAGGTAAATACACACACACACACACATATATATATATAAAGAAAAACATGAATGAAGAAGAAAGACAAAAATTAAGAAAACTGCAGCAAGAAGTCAAACAAAGAAATGAAGATAGAACTGAAGAGGACAAGGATAGTTTTTTCTGGAGAGTACTCGACGACAAACTGAAGAAGTGGTACATAAGGAAGAGGGACTAAAAAGGAAAAAAGAAGCAGAGGGAAATGTTACAAAAGAAAAGTGGGAGGAGTTCAAGATAATGTATACAAACGTAGATGGAATAATATCAAGAAAATTGGAATTAAGAGATGATCTAGAGAACAAGGCACCAAATGTTGTGTGCATAACTGAAACAAAACTAGACGAAAATATCACGGACAAGATGGTCACATTTCAGAACTATATCACATGGAGAAAAGACAGAAAAGGTAAGAAAGGAGGAGGAGTAATGATATTAACAAAAGTTGGAGTAGAAGTGACAAAGAAGGAATATAGTTCAGGAAAAGGAGAAGTTATGAGTCTGCATATAAGGTCTGGAAAGGGGGAAAAACTGATATTAGTAGTAGCATATATTCCCCCCAAAACCAGCTCATGGACAAAGGAACAATATGAAGTGTTACTTACGGACACCCAGATAAACTTAGAACGAATAATTAAAAGTGATAAAAGAGTCATTTTGATGGGTGATTTTAATTGTAGCGAAGTGAAGTGGGAAAACTATGAATGTAGTGGTGAAGACAATAGTTGGGGTAATAGATTGTTAAAACTGACAATGGAAAATGCTATGAAACAATGGGTTACTGAAAACACAAGGTACAGAGGTGAAAATGAGCCAACAAGACTGGATTTAGTGCTTACAAAAGGAATAGATTTACCAAAAGAAATAAACAACGACTGTCCATTCGGAAAAAGTGACCACACAATTATAGAGTTTGAGATTGAAGAAAGTTCTCAAGAAGGAAGAGAAGAAAACCACAAGATAAACAGACGAAATTATGCAAAAGCAAACTATTCAGATTTAAGATTATTTTTCAATGGGATAGACTGGAGAGAGATGGATAGACTTGAAGACGTTCAACAAAAATATGATTATTTCCTAAAGACGTACAATAAAGGAATAAAAAAACATGTGCCATATTACAAAGTAAGAGAAAAAGGAAATCAAGAGTGGTTTAATGCAAACTGTTATAAGGCGAAAAAGGAAAGGGATATAAAATGGAAGAAAGTTAAAAAAAGGCAAACGCAAGAAAACAGGAATGAGTACAAATTAGCTAGAAATGAATATGTCAGAATAAGAAGAGAAGAAGAAAAGAAATATGAAAAAGATATAGTAAACAAATGTAAGAAGGAACCTAAGTTATTTTATAGGTATATACATGGAAAAATCAAACAAAAAGAAAGAATAACAAGGTTGAAAGAAAATAATGAAACAATTGAAGATCCAAAAGAGATGAGTGAAATACTGAACAAAAACTTCCAGAATCTATTCACAAGTGAAACAGAATTCAGACACCCACAAGAAAGAAAAGAAAGCACAGAGTTGTGGGAAATCAAGGTAAGCAGACATGAAATAAAGGAGTTGTTAAAGAACCTAGAAGAAAGGAAAGCTATAGGACCAGACGGGGTGTCAGGCCATGTATTTAAAGAATGTCGAGAACAACTTATTAAACCAATTTGTGACATAATAGAGAGCTCAATGAAGCAAGGAAAAGTACCAAATGAGTGGAAGAGAGCAGAAATAATACCAATATACAAAAGTGGTAACAAAGAGGAACCTTTGAACTATAGACTAGTGTCGCTGACCAGCATAATTTGCAAGGTCTGTGAGAAGATAATAAAAAAGGAATGGACTAGGTACTTAGAAAAAGAAAAGAGAATAACTGACAGACAATTTGGATTTAGAGAAGGAAAGTCATGTGCAACAAACCTATTGAGTTTCTACTCAAGGGTGATTGATGTAACACAAGAAAGAGAAGGATGGGTGGACTGTATATATTTGGATCTAAAGAAAGCATTTGATAAGGTACCACATAAAAGGTTACTATGGAAACTTGAGAACATTGGAGGACTGAAAGGAAATATTTTAAACTGGATAGAGGATTACCTGAGAGGAAGAGAGATGAGAACAGTCATAAGGGACACACAAAATCAGAGTGGAGGAAAGTCACGAGCGGGATACCACAAAGCTCTGTATTAGGACCACTGATGTTTATAACATATGTTAATGACTTACCGGAAGGACTGAGCAGCTACATAAGCCTTTTCGCTGATGATGCTAAACTGCTAAGAAAAGTAAATAGTCAAGAGGATTGCAATAGTGGAGTGAAAGATGGGAGATGGATTTCAATGCAAGCAAATGTCATGTGATGGAAATAGGAAAAAGCTCAAAGAGGCATATAAAATGCGAAACAGCATTATAACAAGAGTAGATAAAGAGAAAGACTTGGGAATAGTAATGCAGGATAATCTATCTCCAGAGAAGCACATAAATAAGATATTTGGAGAAACATACAATATGTTAAGAAGTATAAGAGTGGCCTTTCACTATATGGACAAAGAAATGATGAAGAAGATTATCACTACAATGATTAGACCAAAAAAGGAATATGCTGCGATTGTATGGTCTCCACATAAGAAAAAACATATAAAGAAAATAGAAAGAATACAACGAATTGCAACGAAAATGGTTCCAGAGTTATAGAAGGGAGGACTGAAGAAATGAATTTGCCAACACTTGAGGAAAGAAGGGAAAGAGGTGACCTGATAGCAGTATACAAACTGTTAAATGGAATGGATAAAACAGATAAGAATATACTATCAAGGGAAGAAGCTGCTTACACAAGAGGCCACAAGAGGAAATTAAAAAAGGCAAGATGCTTGAATAACACAAAGAAATATAGCTTTCCACATAGAAGTATAGACGCATGGAACAGTTTGAAAGAAGAAGTTATTGAAGTGAATAGTGTGCACAAACTGAAAGAAAAATTGGATCAATGTAGATACGGAGACAGGACCACACGAGTCTAGCTCAGGCCCTGTATACTACATCTCGGTAAATACAACTAGGTAGGTAAATACACACACACACACACACACACACACACACACACACACACACACACACACACACACACACACACACACACACACACACACACACACCATGTAGTTTTTTCCTTTCATGTGTATTTGTGATTTTATTTTGAGCTACCTTAGTACACATGCAAACAGAGAGAGAGAGAGAGAGAGAGAGAGAGAGAGAGAGAGAGAGAGAGAGAGAGAGAGAGAGAGAGAGAGAGAGAGAGAGAGAGAGAGAGAGAGAGAGAGAGAGAGATGTGAAGTCCTTGCCCACCGGTTCAGAGGAATATATGGAGAAGAAATCACTCAATTGACTCCTGACTGTCGATCATGCCGACCCAACTGAGTATAGCCAACAGCCTGTTGTCATGAGGATGATGAAAAGTAGACCTACTCCACCCCATGAGCGGGGCTTAGTGTCACTTCTGAAAGAAATAGAAAATAGACTTGGAGAATTCATCAGCTGGGTATGACATTGTCCATTCTGGTTGTGTTAAAATAAATGTTATTTGCCCAAGGAAATGTTCTCCGTAATATTGGCTTTTGTGAGATGTGTGGATGAGATGAGTGTTGTTGGTATCTGAGGGTGTGAGGCAAGGATACTGACTACCTCCACCTCTTCTGACCCTCTCCTCCACATACTCCATCGACTTCCTAATGCCACTAAAATGCTTATCCTGGTCACCATCACTTCAATAACTCTGCTCAGCGTTCCACATATTGTTGATATCATATCACAAGTGCGTATCACTTGCAAAAAACATTACCAAAGTTGAGAAATACTTAAAAAAAGAATGACAGAGTAACAGTACAACTCATGGCGACAGGAGTGTTATTGCCAACATGGTAGTTAGGCCTAGGCAGCCAAAGGTCAAAGTGTGCACCACAACTTAGAGGATCATTATTGTCAAATGTGATAATTTGGTTGCCAAAAATTTAGTTAGATAGAAATTGACTAGTATTGCCAGATACAAAATCGCCAAACAAAAACAAACTAAACGTCTGGTTCTAGTGTACCAGACTATAATTTATATTATGAATATGTGTTATGTATATGTATTATGTGTGCTAATATTACAAACATTATGTCATTTGAATTTATCATTAACTAGCAGAGGTACCCGGCGTTGCCCGGAAAAAAAACAAAGGTGGTCCCACTGAGTACCCCCTCCAAATTTCAGCTCGATCCGACTACATTTAGATAGGTTCTATAGCTAATATACACACAGACATACACACAGAATTTCACGTTTATATATAGTATAGATTAACATTCATTATTAATTTAGAATTACATATTCATTGATCTTGTATCAGTTTTGGTCCCCTTATTATAGGAAGGATATAGGCTCCTTGGAGGCAGTCCAGAGAAGAATGACCAAGATGATTTAGGGGCTGAGAAATTTACCCTACAAAGATAGGTTAAAACGTTTTAATCTCCACTCTCTAGAGAGAAGGAGGGCAAGAAGAGCTATGATTGAGGTTTTCAAATGGGTAAAAGGAATTAATAAGGGAAACATTGATCAGGTTTTAGAATTTAGTAGTCAGGATAGGACACGTGGAAATGGGTACAAGCTAGAAAAACTTAGATTCAGGACAGACATAGGTAGATATTGGTTCAGTAACAGAGTGGTGAACGATTGGAATAGGCTGGCTAGACACGTAGTAAGTGCTGAGTCAATAGGTAGCTTTAAAAGACGGTTGGATCAGAGTATGGATAGGGATGACAGGTGGGATGGCTAAATATTGGATTATTCCAAGGGTGGGGGACAAGGAGCTGCCTCGTGTAGGTCATTAACTGGCCTTTTGCAGTCTGCTCATTTCTTATGTTCTTATGTTCTTATTGTAGACGTTCATGATTGTATTACAATGATAATATATTAACATTATTTACTTTAAGATTCATTACCATATCTCATCAGAATAAAATAATTACACAATAAAGGAATTTAGTTTGGCCACGTTGTAGCCTGTCCCTGTCCTTCAACAGCTGCAAGTGGAGGCTTTGATTCTTCAGCTTTTGAGTTGGAGCTGAGTGGACAGCATCAGGAACAGTACTCACGCCAATTCAGTTCTTCTCCTGAAAGTGAGGCTACTGACAGGGATCAGCAGTATGCAGAGCTTGTCTCCAGCCCTGATGTGTCTAACCAGGAGGTGAGAGGGTGTTGAGGGTATCAAAGGCAGAATGGTTGGGTTGTATGCTATGAGAAGCCATGCACTGGAAGCACATTGTTTCCTTGTTTCTTGTTCATTTGCATGATTTCTTTTTCACACAAATTTAGATGGAAAGGTTGTCCATAGGTGTTTAAGAAAGAACTATATTTCATCTGCTGCTTGCACCTGTGATTTACTTGACTTGATCATTTCTTTTGTAACAGCTTGGGGTGATAGATTCTTGTAGCAGGTAAAGAGTGAACAAATTTTATCGTCCTGCTTTTATGTGCCTTCTACAAATATTGGCGAAGAGGTTGTTCATACCTCATAGATGTGACTATTAAAGAAATCTCATTTATATCATCATTTCAAAATTTTTTTGAAAAATTCACTGTAAATTTTTTAAAGAGAGCCCTGAGGTCAAGGTGTGAAATATACCTCACAAGAAATTAACCTGAACAATATGAGTGTAAACTATGCGACACTAGGCTTCTCACATTAATTCCATGGAAGAGATTTTCCAAACTAGCTATGCAATTTTACTTTGAACCATAAGGATAGTTAATTTTTCTGGAAAGTGTTTTCTTTGGAGATTTAAGCTGCATTTCTTTACCGTAGAATTTGGTGATCAGAAAATTTTCTAAATGTTTATTGATTAATTATTGTTTCATAGAAATTTTTGAAGTGATTGATTGATTGGTAAAGTAGTTGGGTACCTATTTGGAGGAATTGAAGGATTAAGACATTACTGTTTACTTTCACGAAGTTACTCAAGTTACGTTACTTATGGAGCATTCAGACAACTGAATCATTTTAAGGGAAAATTGGGTCATTCACACACCATTTTTTTAAAAGTATTTCTAAGTCACTACTTGTGTTCTCCATTGATGATTACATTTACTGATGAATTCTATAAGCTGTGTAAGCTAAAAAGATTTTTAATTTGGGATAAGACTGTCATGATCATAGTATGGAAAGAATATTAAAGCTTTTTTTGTACATAGAAAAAGAGGTGCAGAGTCCATAGGCTTGGCAATTTGTTTAACTCGAGGTGAAGTGCAAGGTAGGGTGCATTTTTATTTGTTGACCACCCCTTTTACATTCTGCCACACTTCAGATCCAGCACTCATATTCCCTGTTTCCCCAGCTCTCTCCCAACTACCATACTTATTCCTCACTCCTTCCCCAATTACATCCTTGCACACTACAAGCCCTCCCCATCATTACTCACCCTCCATCCCTCCTACACCAACACACAATACACAGTGTGCTTTGTTGGGACCACTGACTGCCTGTGATGTCACGGTGCAAGCATCTATCTTGCTTCCTCACAGCTAGAAATATTCTCTAGCCTGGTCCAATATTTTTATTATCCTAGAAGGATGTCCTGTTCGAGCCAGCCTTTTTAACAATAGATGTAGTATCTTTGCAGTCCACTGATGTCACCATTCCTTGACATGTTCTGTGGTTATGAAACTCAAAATTCACTTTCTTATTGTTCTTGACTCCACTGTTGCTCTCAGTCCTTCCTATCATATCACCAAATTTATATTTACATTTGTTCTTGCAATATACATTATAACTTGTGCCATGCAACGCAAGATTCTCATTTTTCTTGACCTTGATTCACCAGTTCCTCTGCTCTTTCTTTTTTATGTGCCTCATGTGCAGTCTCTCATTTATGAACTGTCCATACAATGCACTTTACTGGTTGTTCAGATTCACTTAATGGATATGCCTCAGTGTGCATACCATTCATTGATAAATTGTATAGTGGCAGCATTTTCTGTGAAACAATGAGAAGTGGATCTGTTACAGCCAAGCCATAAGAAGCAAATATAAACTTGAGTTATGGCCAGGATTCAAACCCTAGCACAATAAACTTAAGTCATGAATGTTACCAAGAGAGCCATCAGTGATTACTAAGGGTTCAAGCAGAGCTTATGAACCTGTTGCCTGCTGCAGATTTTGTCGCCCTAAGATTTTTTTTTTGCGTTTGACACTCATGACAACTAGATTACAATCTGAGAGCCAAGGAACCTATCTTAAGGAGGATGTAAGTGATTAACTTTACACTCCATTTAGCTAATATCGCATCGCCACTATATCAGTGTAGTGGCAGGATTTTGTGTGAAACACAGAAATTGATCTGTAGGAACCAATCTGCAAAAAAAAGGTAAATACCTGATTGGTGGCAAGGATTCAAAGTCTGGTGCACCAAACACAGTGCATGAATGCTACCAGTCAATCCTTAAGTGATCATCAATGGCCCAAGTGAAGTTTGTCAGCCTTTTGCTTGCTGCATCACTGTAAAGATGAACCTATACTTTTCCTCTGGATTTATGTAATTAGGAAAAGTTGGGGGAAGAATACATTTGATTGGTAGTCATTAGGTTGAAACAGATGTGATTTATCCATCAAACTGATCTGAACATACTGTAGTTGTGGCCATTGTAAGGGAGTGAAAGTAACAGTGAGATAACTTAAGACCACTGTCCACCTTATTCTGTCTGGCTAAGTTATCTGTTAGCACTCCTCGATTTTGTCATATATGGCCACATGTTATATTTCCTTCCAATTTCCCCTTTATGTCCTTCCTCTCATCAAGGACTCCATTATCACCACTTATACTTATTCAGTGTTTTAATCTCTCTCTCTCTCTCTCTCTCTCTCGCTCTCACTCTCGCTCTCGCTCTCGCTCTCGCTCTCTCTCTCTCTCTCTCTCTCTCTCTCGCTCTCTCTCGTCTCTCTCTCTCTCTCTCTCTCTCTCTCTCTCTCTCTCTCTCTCTCTCTCTCTCTCTCTCATCTCTCTCTCTCTCTCTCTCTCTCTCTCTCTCTCTCTCTCTCTCTCTCTCTCTCGCTCTCGCTCTCACTCTCTCTCTCTCTCTCTCTCTCTCTCTCTCTCTCTCTCTCTCTCTCTCTCTCTCTCTCTCTCTCTCTCTCATGCTATCTGTCTGTTTGTTTGACTGTCCTCGTGTGCACCTGCCTTCCTCCTCCCTGTGGCTGCAGCAAGCGAAGCAGCAGAAAGAACAGGAGCCTTCATCAGCCACCTCTCCGGACACTCTGCAGGAAGAGGTGAAATGAGAACCACCTTTCTCTCTCTCTCTCTCTCTCTCTCTCTCTCTCTCTCTCTCTCTCTCTCTCTCTCTCTCTCTCTCTCTCTCTCTCTCTCTCTCTCTCTCTCTCTCTCTCTCTCTCTCTCTCTCTCGCTCTCTCTCGCTCTCTCAAATCCCTTTTCCTTTATCCTAAAAAATTCTTGTAGAGTGCATTCTTGGGTAGACATATTTTTGGTCATACTTAATTACCCAAGGAGCTTTGTAAATTAAGAAGTTGATTCCATGTTCTCCTGTAGCTTAGGTATTCAATGATCTCTTATAGTGTCAAGGCATGCGTGATCTGCTCCTCTGTGCAACCAACATGTTCTACTTGAAGGATGCATATAATAGATTTGAGTCTTTTCAGCCAGTACTTGCATTACTGTATTTATTCTGATTTCCTATATGTTTTGATGCTCTATTAGTATTTTATTAGTCTTGTATGTGTTCTTTTTGGTGGAATATTCTTCTAAATGTTTTCACTCTATGCAGAATTTTTTTCTGGTCCTGATTTAAGCAGTTTTCCTTTGTCATGTAGTTTTTTTCATAGTATTTTTGCCCTACAGTCCCTATAGTTATCTCATGTAGAGTATTCCTTTAGAGATATAGTTCCACTAGAATGAAATTTAGTATTAGGTCCCATTTTGATATGTAGTACATGAGATTAGTGAAATGTTAAATATGTTTTCTTGCAGGCATCTTCATTTTTTTACCATCAGTCTTAATTTCTCTATGTGGTTTCCTACTCTTGACTATTGATTGTTATTAACTTCATTGAATTATTTGAATAACTGATTTAATCTTAGTTTTCACTATTGTTTCCATCCTTCTTGAAGATTCATGTGATGATTCATAATTTCAGTTTTCCAACATTCTCCATTTGAATTCTTACTATTTATTCTCTAACTACTCAGTTTACAGTTCCCAATTCTTAACTTATCTGAACATTGAACAGAATGGATTTGAGGAGTCTTTTGCACAATTTATTAAAAACATTTCCATTTGACCATGATGGTGAACATGTGCAAAGACTACTTTGTTTGTTTGATTGACTGTTTTGTTTATTTATTTGTTTATTTATTTATATGTTTATTCATATTCTTTCCATGATGCAAACTGAAAATTACCCATGGTTTTACATGTTTTACAATACATTGCCTGAGTTGTATCATGAACAATTCAAGTATATATAATATAGATTGCTTAAAGCTTTCCTTAATTATACTGATATCTCATCAAATACAACTGTGATGATTGATGGAAATATATGAAGAAAACATCAAGCTTCTTTTAGCTTGAACAACCAGTTATGAAAGGCACAGACAAGAAACCGTCCTACCAAGGCCATCTCGTTGAGGAGCTGTCAAGGAACAGCAGTTAGTTAGAATATGTAAGACAATCAGTCTCCCAATTGTAAGTTAGTTTTCTGTTCATGATGACTCATGTTAAGAAACCCATTGACTAACACTTGCAAGAACAGTACTCTTAAATGACCTTTTACATGCAGATAATATCACTGCATTTGTTGAGTATTATTAGAGACTAAATGTTCTCAGATCAACGCATGATAATATATGCTGGTGTTAAACTGAATTTTGTGAGAGAAAACAAAAATTATGGTTGTAATAAAACCATAATTTAATATGTACATGTAAGTTCATCATTTACCAAATATTTCTTGACATCCAACGAGACATTTCTTAATTGAATGAAAATCAAGTGTAAATTCAGTGATAGAAGAACATTTTAAAAATGTTCTGCGATATTTCAGAAAAGAATCAAGATTGTGAATTAACTAACTCGCCTCTATCATCCCCTCACTTACCCCTTCACTACATGCACTCTCCCTCCCCCTGACACGATCAGGCCTTTGAGCTTGAGCCGTGGCATGATGAGGCGATGGACCCCTCGTCTGCCACCACCACCACCATCTCCTTAGACGAGGTGAAACTCTCAGCTGGGAGGCTTCAGGCCACAGCTGCCTCCTCTCTTTATATATGCTAGAAAGAAAGATAGCATGGCGGTGCTGCCAGATGTTGCTTTTTTTTATAGATAGTTTGAAGGTACTTTCTTGTCTCTTGGATAAGTTGCTCTATATAAAACAATTACATAACTTTTTCGTAGTTTTACCATTGACTGTAGATACCAGGTGAAAGTGTTTGAACCAATTAAGTTCATAGAGTATTTTTCTTGAAGAAAAGAACAACCTGAAAATTGCTTGTGTATAGGCAGAAAAAAAAATGTTTCTTTTCTTTTTCTTTTCAATGAATAATTTTCCATGCTGAATTTAAGGGAATAATTACTCTTGAAATGAAATTCCATTAAATGTTTGTGCTTAAAGAGCACACATATGCCACTTATATCATCAATAAAACAGTTAGTGGCTCATAATATTTAAACAGTGATCTTAAGGAGCTTCACCCTCACTGTATGAATCTGTTCTTGGTTCAGTTGTCAAATACTTGCATCTAGTTGTGAGTTGGGGATGCACTTCATTACTATTCACAATCTCCACAGCCACTTTTCACCTGTTGTCTACACAGTGACCCATAAAAGCAGTGTTAAATATTTTGGAGCTTTCCCTTTAGTGGCCCCTTAGGAGGCATTGATATAAACCCTATTTGTCTAACTAAAGTAATGGCTGTCCCTGCTGTTTAAACTCGGTGGAGTTACTACCTTCCTAGTAGCACACCAAATAAAAAAAAACATCCATGTCTTGTCTGCCCATTAAATACTACTGTAGCCTGGTATGTCATATTGATAAATAGTTGCTGTTCTGAGTAATTCTGAAGCATTTCCAAAATCTAAATAAATTTCTTGTCACTCCTGCTTTACTGTACACTTGCACTGATATAGTGTGTATGTGCTGCTATATTTACACCAGATTAGATAACATTTTGTGGCATTTGAAAAATTAGATTTTTAAGTAAGATTTTTGAAGGTCTCAATAACGCAATTTACATGTGAAATGGACAGACATGTTTTGGTGCAATTGGGAAATAAAGTCATGATTTATAAACAGAGTTGTAAATTAATTGAATTACAGCAACCGGAGTAATTCACAGAATTTATTGAGTACCTATTTTTAATCAAGCACATTTATCTAATATTTTTTTGTGTTTTTTTCATTATTTTCAATAGATATTGGAGTTTGAAATATGTAGCAATATAAGGATATGATCATCATTAAGTCAGAAGCTAATTTTTTTCCCTCTCCCATTTACACAAATTTGTTTTCACGTGATTTTGTCTAAAGTGTCTGTGTCACATGGTTATCATGCAACGACTCTACTCTGTGCCATAAAGTTTTGGTTACCGATTGATGTAATTGTCTAATTAAATATTTAATTATTTTCCTTGTGACTCACTCAAGGGAGTGAATATTGCAGAAATGTCTCCACTTGTTCTTGTTCACACACTTCATCTCTGCATATTCCAGTAGTAGTCTCATTTTTATACTTTCCCTCCCTTTAAGATCCCTTGTCATGTAGTCATGTTGACAGTTTCTAATAGTCACTCTATGTTAGTGGCATACAACAGTTGGATTGGCTGCCTTTAAATCATGTTGAAGCACCCATTATTTGTTTTTATAATAACATGGATATTGAAAATAATAATGAGTATTGGACTCTCAGAGTAATTAGGTGGTTGGGCTGCATGATATTGTAGAATTTCAAAATAACTAATGTGGCAGTATGGAATGGTCAAATGTGGTGAGGGTATGGAGCTGTGTTGGTGAATGAGGCTAAAAGAATTTGCTATTGGTGCAGAAAGACTCCTTGTTTGTCCTTTTACAGGAGCTATTTTTTCCCTGAGGTAAGAAGAAGACTTCCTAGCACACAGAAATGGTAGCAAGTGTCAAGACGTTTATGTTCTGTCCAGACATGGAATTGTTGCAGCAAAGCACTCGTGATTGCGTGGATGTATCTCATGACACAACAAATCAGAGTCAATGATCAAACGTGTATTGTGCAGAGCAGGTGATTCACTGTGGTGGCAAAACACATGATGAGAATAACACCATGATATTACTCTCCTCTTCCCTTGTCACTGGCAATGAGACTGTGATAAGTAGATGCATTATGCTTAGTGGCTGAATGGGTAATATCTACTATCAATTCTGTCTATTTTTCTATAATTGCTTGTAATGGAGGAGGGAAATTATTGCAGTATTTCTCTCAACACTAACGTGCCACCATGCAGGTAACTCATCCATCTCACACATAAACCAACGCAACTTTGACCACTGCCTTTAATTGGTTGTGTCAGGAGACAGATCCAGCCAATCATGACTGTTCTATATGTTGCCGCTACTGTAGCTGTAGCTTACCTGCATCCATGCAAAGTGCATGAAAGTTGTCTCCACCACTTGCTGCCATTTGTATTGTGAACAATGTGCCACAATCTTTCATTTCCTCTCTAGCACTGCCACCATTGTGCCTTAAAAACCTTTTTTCCAAGGAATACCAATCTACTTTTGAGAGAACGATTAAGAAAGAACGATCCCCCAGGAAAATGGGAGGACAGAGTGCTAGAATAAAGAGGAGAAATGAGCATGAGAGAATTAGAGCACTAGGATGTAGAATGGAATGCAAGAACAAGAATATGGAGACTCTTCTATTGCGGTCATCTCCTGAGAAGAGTTCATAGGAACAGGCATCGGATATAGATAAATCCATCTTGATCATATTACCTCACCCCACTTCACTGTGCCTCACCATCATATGACCACAATGTGATTCAACACTGCGTAGTTTCATCATTAGGCCACAATTTAACACCTTTGTTTTCCTTATAGTTCATAACAGTGCATAACAATTGCCCAACAATACTCTTGAAATTTATTTTTGAATGGTTGGAAAGCTGCCCAAATGCCACTATCCTCTAGGGTTCTCTGTTTTACTGAATGCAGTTTTGTATTTACCAGAATCTTGGCAGAACAAAATATCCTAAAATGACAAAGGGCATCTGTATGTTATCATTCTGTCCTCCCATTTTACATGATACCATCTTACACCCTCATCATCTATGGGATTTTTCTATATTCTTCTAAGTCATCTCATTTACCCATTCTTTCTTGGTGATCAAACTTTATTCAAAGGTACTGCATTTCATCATTTGAAATGCTCCACAGTTCATACTTACTTACTATAATGATACTATGCTTCTTATGATGAAATGTGAGTGAGTATATGAAAATAGATACTCTCATTACCTTCAACATTCACTCACTTCATACCACAGTTACCACTCAAATTTCCCACAGTTTGGGTTCAGGACCTGTGACTTCCACTCTATGTCTATAGCTCACTTTTGTATGCCAGTTTCATAACTACTCTGCATTCTTATAGTGTTATATTTCCCTTTCTTGCTCACTGTGCTGTCTTTCATCATACACCCATATTATCCCTTCACTTTCCTGCCCTACAAAGTTATTTCTCTCTTGTTTTTCCTGTAGGTTTCCATACATGCATTAAAGACAAGATTTTCAAACTCATTTATCTCCTCCATTTATTATTTATTTAATTTTGGGTACTCTTTACAACTCTAGTTATAAATGTTTGTTTCCAATAATCAGAATAGGTATGTGAAAGAAAGTAAGGAGAAGCAGGAAGTTGTACCAAAACTAATAGTGAAGGGGGAGGTAAGGAGAAAAAATCATATATGTTTTGGCAACTGGTCACTTGTACACAGCTTACCCTACCAGACTAAAAACCTATGTACACATCATTGAACTAGATGAGTACTGAAGGTAAAGTCAATAAGCTAATAGTGAAGAAGGCAGGAGATGCTTTCAGTGTCATATACCGCTTTCAGGCTCATATTATCCCAAAACCTCATGACTTAAGTGGCAGTCAAAGTTGGGTTATGAGTAATTTCATACAAGTTTTTGATATGAAGTTAATAAATCAAATCAATGTTTTCTGTACCAAGCTTTTATCTCTGCCCCTTTTTTGTATTCAACTAGTACTTGACCATTTAAGATGCCATGTACTATATACTCATATGGTTTTGATTCATAAATAACATGTATCTGATGCAGCAGAAGCACAATGAAAGCTGGTAAAGAAATTTAAAGATAAGTTTAAGGTGACAGTGAGGGAAGTATGTAGAGATGTATCAATACCAAGATTTTTACCGATACTGTTACTACAAATTTGGACCGATACCAATACTATTACCGATACCAAAACCAGTGTATTGGAGGCAAATCTATTAGGCTGTTGCCTATATTCAGGTGATTTCTTTTTTTATTCATATACTGTGTTGCTACACTACATATGCTCAAAATAACATGTTACTAGATAATTGGATATTGTCAGTAATTTATTTTTATCCATATAAAACATTCAAATTTGTGACAAATAGGAGTTCTGTGGTCATTCTGAGGTTGTATTTAGCGCTAGTTAGACCCCACCTAAATTATGCAGCTCAATTATTATAGGAAGGATATAGGCTCCTTGGAGGCAGTCCAGAGAAGAATGACCAAGATGATTTAGGGGCTGAGAAACTTACCCTACAAAGATAGATTAAAACGCCTTAATCTCCACTCCCTAGAGAGAAGGAGGGCAAGAGGGGATATGATTGAGGTTTTCAAATGGGTAAAAGGAATTAATAAGGGAAACATTGATCAGGTTTTATGAATTAGTAGTCAGGATAGGACACGTGGAAATGGGTACAAGCTAGAAAAACTTAGATTCAGGACAGACCTAGGTAGATATTGGTTCAGTAACAGAGTGGTGAACGATTGGAATAGGCTGGCTAGACACGTAGTAAATGGTGAGTCAATAGGTAGCTTTAAAAGACGGTTGGATCAGAGTATGGATAGGGATGACAGGTGGGATGGCTAAATATTGGATTATTCCAAGGGTGGGGGACAAGGAGCTGCCTCGTAGGTCATCAACTGGCCTCTTGCAGTCTCCTCATTTCTTATATTCTTAAATTCTATTGAAAATAAACTTCCAGTGAGTGAAATGTTGCACACTAAATTCCTTTTAAATATCATTGGTATTGGCAGAATATCAGCTTTGACCAATTCCGATACCAATGCATCAGAACGTCTGTAGAGGGAAGGACATACATGAAGGGTGGGATGGCAGCAAAATGTGAGGACAGAAGGGAAGGAAGGGAAAGGTATTGTAAAGGGACAAGGTACCATGTGTCATTGAAAAAATATAACTAGATCTGCTTATGTATTTTAAAACTAAAGTGTTAAAGGGTTGGGTCTTGAACATTTATATAATAGTAAAACATTGAATAATGGTGAAAAGAGTATTGTGGATTAATATACAAAGCTTCTGTGTGAGACTACCAGACAAGTGAAGAGAAGCAAATTTATAACTGAGTGCATGAGTGAAACAATGAAGACAAGTAGAATGCAGTGGATAAAAAAATGAGAACAATTGAGTGAAGCTTGATAAATATTCTGTAGTGGAATGTATAGCACGTATAGGTAGATCAAAGAATATCTATACTTGGGATAACATCCTGAGAAGGTACATAGGAATTAGTAGAGCTACATCTACATTCATGTTAAGTTGGGGAAATGAAAAGACAGTTTTCACAAGAATTCTAATGCAATCTGAGGATAAAGTAGAATGCATGCTCCATAGTACTTTTTTGTATTATGTATATAAGGTTGAAATTCAGAACGTACAGTATAGGTTCACATTATTACCATTTTATAGTAAATGGAAGATTGTTATATATTGATGTGTTTTATGTATTGATATATAGTAGTGATTTAAGAAAAAAATGTTCCTCATCTACCCACTGAGATCTATCTACTTACAATCCCATTCACACATACCTACAGTAATCCACCTTCTCCTTACACTCCTTACACTCACCCACATCATCATCATCATCAGCCTCTATGAACTCTATGAACTTCTCCGCTCATCTCTGTCAGATGCCTGGCTGTTCCAGGTTACTCAAACAAAACTTCTTATTTCATCTCTCCATCTTGTTTTCTGTCTGCCGTGCCTTCTTTTACCATCCCTGGGTTGCAATTTTGTTACTCTAACAGTCCATCTATTATATCTTTGTCTCATAACATGTCCTGCCCATGTCCACTTTTTTCTTTTATTTATGCTCAAGATGTCTTCAACTTTGGTCTGCTCCCTAATCCATGATGCTCTCTTCCTATCTCTCCATGTTATGCCAAGCATTATTCTCTCTATTCCCTTTTAGACACTTTGAAGTTTTCGTTCCAAAGCTTTCGTAAGACTCCAGGTTTCTGATCCATATATTAGAACTGGTAGACTACACTGATTATATACCTTTCTCTTCAGCAATAGTGGGACATTACTTTTCATAACATTGCGTTGTCTACTAAAAGCACCCCATCCCATCCCTATTTTTCTTTTGATTTTTTTTTTCATGATCTGAACATACACCAAATTTCTGTTATAAGTAAATGTAAATGTACACCAACCCACATGCTCACTCAATCACTCAAATGAATCATCGTCATTGTCATCGTCGTCATCATCATCATCATCATCATCATCATCATCATCATCATCATCATCATCATCATCATTCCAAACGCAGGTTCCATATTTGTATGCTTAGCCTTTAATACCTGATGACACTCACCTACTCACACATCTAACGTAATCATTTGCTTACTAACTCACACACCCACCAAAGTGCCTCTAAAGGAGGAGGGGAGCTGCAACAATTAAGACAGAAAATACCACTTGGGCCAGGGTGATCATCTTGACCTGACTGTTTAAGTGACCTTGAGTGTTATTTGGGGGCCAGGTGGCTCTGTGGTACAGTACTCGGCTCGTGGCCTAAAGTTTGTCAGTTCAATCCAGGTTCACAGCAGCTTCTTGGTGAGAAAGCTTTCTCGTTAACCCTAGCAGATCTAGGTGGTCAATCCATAACTAGTTTTGGGGGATTATTTAATTGCCTTTTTTTAAAATCAATCCCTGGGCAATCTCTGCATATTTTTATTGTCATACAAAAGCTGGCCTAAACCCAATTTCTCATTGTTTCAAAACATTAATTATTATGATATTGACCTTAGGTAAATGAAAAAATAGAAAATTCACCCCAACTTCCAAC
>JAPQNM010000013.1:10435830-10518330 GCA_029783475.1 Metacarcinus magister
CTTTTCTCTGTTCAGTAAGTCCACCATTAACCAATTTTGTTTTGTATCATACACACTCACTCCCGTGGGTCAGTGGTTATCGTCCCCGCATATTGGCCGGCAAGGCTGGCAAGGCGTGGGTTAGAATCAGATCGCTAAGGATTTTTCACTGACAGTAGTTACTGTCCCCCTTGAACAAGGGGATGGGGGTGTATGATGTGTGAGATATCACAGCCTTACCCATAGATCCGTTTCTATGAGCTCTATGAGCTCTGAGCTCCTTCGGGGAGGGTAATGGCTGACGATCACGAGTCCAGCGCGTGATCTTCCAGACCATGGTGAAACACACATACACACACACACTGCATGGTAGCTCAGTGGTAACGTCTCGGCCTGTCACTGAGCAGCCTGAGTTTCGTTCGTGTCTCGCTCAAGGGACAAAGTTTTCACTGATGATCAAGCATTTACTGTCCTCCTTAAGCAAGAGGATGGGTTGTGTGGTGTGTGGAAGGTAACAGCCTTACTCATTAATCGGCTCTATGCTCTCCAGGAGGGTACTGCCTGGCGATCACGAGTCCAATGCGTGATCCTCAAGACCATGATGAATTACACTCACATGGACTTGCTGAACTATTTACCCTTTAGGTCTCTTTTCCTCTGTATCTATCGCAGTCCTGCCTCGCCTGTTTAATTTCTGCTTCTGCTTCAGGACTAGCCTCGCCTCTCAGCCCTGTGTGTGAGCCTTTATTTATCTTGACTCTACACAACTAAATGCTTCTTTGTTCAGTGTGAGCCTAAAACTCCTTTCCACTAACTTAACTCTCAGCTGATCCTTTCCACTCAGCTCTTTGAAAGACTAAAACTCTTTTATCCCCATGAATACTTTTGGCTGGACCTTATCAGCTTTGTGTGAGCCTTAAACTGCCTCGCACTCTAGTAAGCTTCCCCTGTGTGCGCACTTAGCTCTACTTACCTATGGTGTGTAGTGTGTGACTAAATAACTTGCAGTATGTCTTATGTGATGTTTAACATATTATTTGGCCTCTAGACATCATGGCCACATTTCCATTGCTTTGTACATTGCATATATCTACATAATATTGCCAATCTTTGAAACGCCTATTCGATTGGATTCGAGTTTACGATATACTCTCTCGTTTGAAGCTGATTAACGTGAATATGTCTATTACCTTCATTTATGCCCAGTACAAGCATACTGTACGAGTGTATTGTTATCCCTTATCTTTTGCGTAACTTCAAAACTTTGACAGAAAATAAGAATAGTTTAACCTTTACCCATGTATGTCTCTTTCGTCTATTTTAATGCATAAATAAACTGCACCGTCACCTGAGTATAACTCGCACTTTTTAAATGTTACATTATTCAACTGTTCCTTTTGTGATTTGCAAATAATTTTGTAAGCTGACGTAATCATTAATTGACCCTTTTTGTAGGAAATGCTGGTATATTTTCCGTGCGATTTGAAGGAATATATGTACTAGTTATAGTTAAGGATCTTTACATCTCATTTATCACCCAGGCATCGTTTGTCGTTAGTAAGCAGCATTCTCGTAAATAGTGGTAGGCATCATCATTCATCATGGTATTTTAATGATTTTTTTTTTAATGGTACTTTCTACAAATTTCACAAACATAAATCCCATGGCGCTGTTAACAGATGCACACTTTGAAAGTCATCATACACTCGGGACCACCAGACTGGCCTTCACTCACCCATCACAAGGCTCAGCGTGGATTGGAATGACCTTTTGTTGAATGTGTTATTAATAGTTTCTCCTCTTCACTGTGGGTTCCATAACGGGTATTAGAATGACCTTTTGTTTTGCTATTGATTGTTTCTCCTCTATACTCAGGGTTCCATTTTTACACACACACACACACACACACACAGACACTCACAGTAGGCGGCTCCATATTTGTCATACTTCACTGCCATCTGTATACTCACCTGCTTTCTATTTTTTTTTCATCTAATATGAATTGAAGGTTTATTGAAACATGTTTCATCATAGATCTGTTTATTTTTTTCTTCTTTCTTTCTAAAGCTTACCTCATAATTACTACACATTGTAGTATGCATTATATGTTGGCTTTTCGTATTATGAAGAAGAAAAAAAAAGCATAGGATATAGCCCCTCTACATTCTGTAAGAAAATTTATCTTTCTTTCATATCCTTATATGTTTTTACATGCCAAGAGAGTGGTAGATTTGGTAATAAGTGAAAGGAAAAAAAAAGGTCTCATCACCTCATTGCATCATGCTTCCCACAAACGTCCAGGAGGCGAGTGTTGGTGGGCGCACGCTGCTTGCACACATCTGTATATACCGGCTACATAGTGTGTGCGGGCGTGTGTGTGTGTGTGTATTTACCTAGTTGTTAATAGGTAAATACGTGTGTGTGTGCGTGTGTGTGTGTGTGTGTGTGTGCATATTATTGTGCATATCTTTCGGCTTTTGTGCCAATGTGTTACGCCCTCTTTTTGTGTGTGACGTCTGCACTGAAGCCTATACGTGCATCTGTGTGTTTGTACTGTACATACGCTTTGTCTATGGTGTCTATTGTGGCCTTATAATTCATGGCCATGTAAAACTGTTGGTGTGCTAAGCTTTACTAGACTAGAATTTGTGTTGTTTGGTGTCTTAAAGTCTGTGAGTGGTGTGCGATTTTCTAAATTTCAGTAGTGCAGAACATTGTTATAAATCGATTTTAAAAGTTATGTCAAATATATATATAGATATATATATATATATTTTTTTTTGTATATATATATATATATATATATATATATATATATATATATATATATATATATATATATATATACAAAAAAAACAAAATTATATATATATATATATATATATATATATATATTTATTGATAGCTATTTAGTTATTGGTCACTCATACCTCTTTGGCAGGAGAGTATAGTATAGGGTGGGGTGAACGGGGCAACAACATTGGTTTGTATTACATGTTAATTGAGAAGTTGGAGATGAACTGCATGGGAGGGACACGTTTCTCATCTTTATTCACACACACACACACACACACACACACACACACACACACACACACACACACACACACACACACACACACACACACACAAGTATGTTCACTTAAATCATGTTATTTTTTTCTTACATTTATTCCTATAAAAAACACAATATCAATTTTACCTCTCCCCAGTTTCTATGTCCTTTTCACTTTCGCCACACACCACCACCTTGTCTCACCTTCTCTTCCCCTCACCTGTCTCTCACTGGGTGCGTGCGTGCGTGCGTCCACCTAGGAGAGCGAAGGGGGCCTACCACCCTCCATGTCCATGGAAGAGGCACCTGATTTCCCGCCACCGAGCCTGGAGGAGACCGCCATGGACCCCCTCCCTCCTCCCCCACCAGCCGAGGAGGAGGAGGAGGAGGAGGAGAAGGTCGAGGCGCAGCAGGTGACGAGATGCTGGTGGTGGTGGTGGTGGTGGTGATGTGGCGTTATCGCTGCTGCTGCTCTCTAGTGTCATGTTTGGCTTAGTACTGCTTTCTAGTGCCACCCTTGCATGGAAAAATATAGGTGGA
Organism: Metacarcinus magister; assembly: GCA_029783475.1. Lineage (NCBI taxonomy): Eukaryota > Metazoa > Arthropoda > Malacostraca > Decapoda > Cancridae > Metacarcinus > Metacarcinus magister. The sequence continues at coordinate 10,439,405 of JAPQNM010000013.1, forward strand.
TGCCATGACGAAAGTGTTGGTATAAAGTGAAGGAATAATGGATTGAAGGCATGGGAAGTGATGATGTTGAAAGTATGGTGTAAGTGTAGGAGGCAGAGGAAAGGTGCAAGGATTGAAGTAGTGCTGGTGTAGTTTTCAGTACCGGGAAGATGCGTCTTGAAATAGGTGTGTGTGTGTGTGTGTGTGTGTGTGGAAGGAGCAGTGTTATTGCTCCCAAAGTGAGTACGGAAGGAAGGTGATGTCAGTGCCTGGCCCTATGGCGCGGGATAGTATGGTTGTGGAGCGTTGATGTTTAGCGGGTTGCCAAGGTTGAGTATGTCCTCGTTGCTTTTGTCGTATGTACACGCTAGAGAGAGAGAGAGAGAGAGAGAGAGAGAGAGAGAGAGAGAGAGAGAGAGAGAGAGAGAGAGAGAGAGAGAGAGAGAGAGAGAGAGAGAGAGATTCTCATAATCGGGTGCGAAGTATGCTTATTAGATATGCAGGAAACAAGCTTCTTGTAGAGTAAGTGAGTAGAGGTGTTCGTTTCCCCTCGCCTTCCCGTACTCATAAATCAGCTGCTAGCTCTGACGTCACTACTCATCCTTGGAGTGGTTGTGGCGCATGACAAAGAGTGTCACTTCGTCACTCTTGATTCAGTGGCTGCTTGCACCCAGCCCAGCTTGCGCCAGTGGTGGTCTTTTTGTATGTTTGTGTTAGTATAATCTTTTTTTTTATTTCACATTAATCGGAGAAGCTACGTGTTTATTAAAACCATTATGTTGAAAAAAATTGTTCAAATAATTTCTTGTCAATGTTTTGTCTTCTGTATTTAAATTTACTCGTGATTTTTTCTAGAGGCATATGTGAAATCTGCTTTCTTGTAGAATTTAAATTATATCTATCGATCTATCTATCTATCTATCTATCTATCTATATATATATATATATATATATATATATATATATATATATATATATATATATATATATATATATATATATATATATATATATATATATATATATTTATATATATATATATATATATATATATATATATATATATTTATATATATATATATATATATATATATATATATATATATATATATACATATATATGTATATATATATATATATATATATATATATATATATATATATATATATACATATATATATATATATATATATATATATATATATATATATATGTGTGTGTGTGTGTGTGTGTGTGTGTGTGGCTGCGCCAAGTGTGTGTATGTTGGGTTTGGTGTGTCCTGCTAAAAAGGAAGTGAGCACCCAGCAAGTTCTTTATGGTGTTGTGTTTCGTTGTCAGGGTATCAGCGATGGGCTCACACTGCGCCGCCCTCACCTTGTCGACCCTTTGGGTTGGTGATGTTTTGGTTCGCTTCTCTTGTTGCTTGGATAGTATGTGAAACTCCCCTTCCTCCTCCTAGAACTTTTTTTTAAGATTTTATAATCAACGGATATCTCTAGATTGCTTCATATCACAAGCTATCCCTGTGTCTGTTTTCCTATTTTCCTTCTCCTTGCTGGTGGTGCATGTACGTTAGAGATTAAATGATGTTTGTGGGTACTTGGTGTGGCTGTCGTCATACAGGCTAGGCTATTATTACTGTTCTATATTTGGTAGACTTAAGGTACTCCCCTGACAGGCTGGTGTTATAGCTGCGTCCAGTTGCTAGCAGGATGGAGGGAAAAAAGAGATGTAACGAGTGTAGACTATGTATGACTGCTGCCATTTCGTAATATTTTGTAAATATGTACATACTCTTTTCATCTGTAGTATGCTTATTGGTAGTGTAAGGATTGTTACCTGGTGCACGGGAGCCTGGGACTGGCTGGAACCTGCTTTAATTTTGCTGAAGTGAGAACCGTTCATTGAATCACCCCATCCACACTTTCTTAATTCAAGGGTGGGATATGATGATCGAGTAATGCAATTTGTACAAACTGTACTAAGTGCTTATAATTAATGGATAACTTTCATTACGAGCCAGAGTTTGAATTGATAAGGTATATGCAACTCATCCACTGGCTATAAAATGAAAATTACTGTTCGCAAATCCCGCCACGCTTCCCACAGATTCATATTTACGATTCACTCTTAAGAATCAGGTGGCTGCAGTACCTCTTAGATGCATGCATCGGCGCCACCTTTGGCCAGAAGTCAGCCAGCCTCGGACTTCCTCACACATCAAGGCAATTTGTCATAGAATACTAGTCTTATTTTCAGCTTCATGATTAATTTTACATTTCTTTTCTTGCTAATATGTGAGTCTACTCAACGAACGAAAGAAACGCAAATATAAACAAGCTTACGTAGAAAAAAAAAATTACAAGCAGTAGCCATGTTGTGTGAGCCTGTTGGTCCTAGAATGATAGGAAGGAAGCGTGTCACAAAACCAGCTTATTTTCCCTCCAGGGTGCCGCGGGGAAGAAGACTGCAACCCAGAGAACCAGGACAGCGGGGGTAGCGACAGGCGTGAGTCAACAGCAGCAGAAACACAAGGTCCCCGCTGAAGGAGGAGGTAGCGGTGGGGAAGCTGATGGTGAGTTGGACAGCAGGTAGCATTTCAACGGTGACTCGCTCCGACTCGCAACCCAGTGCGCGGCGTATCTCAGGCTAAATGGCCTCATTATTCTCCGGATTTTTTAAATTTCGCACGGCGGCCCTTCTTTTTAGGGTCATGCAGTGCATAACTCAAGAAATAATCCTAACGCCAACATTAAGTCGAATTGAGTTAATGTATATTTATTTTTCCCGCTTTCTCAGATTAACGTAACGGGATAGAGAAAAAATGTTGTCTTCGCACACAAAGTGCTTTTTTTCTACTCTTATTTTTCATATACAGTTCATATACAGTTGCGTCAATTTATTTTGGACTGTAATGGAAAAGAAAACGAATGAACAGTTTAACTAGACCGCCAAAGATACAACCATGACAAACAGCAGCAGTCTGCGGTGCTGCCCGCCTGGGACCTTGTCACCTGCCCCGCCCCGCCATCTGCCTGCGTTGCTTTTTTTTTCTAATTCTATGTAATGCATTGCCTGTATTTTGTGCCCCGCAAAAATAATTATTGTCTGGACGTATAATTGAATTCGGGGCCGTAGTTTTTCTCGCTATGATAATGGCAAAAACAATAATGCTCATTAATTCAAGTAATATTTTTTTATTATTATTATTACTATTATTACCATTATTATTATTACTATTAATGTTATTATTGTTATTATTATTATGAATATTAGTATTTGTTATTATTATTCTTATCAATATTATCATTATTATTATTATTATTATTATTATTATTATTATCATTGTTTTTGCTGCTATTATTATTGTGATTATAATATAAGGCAGTGTATTTTTATAATGTAATCTAGTTCACTTAATTATGTGGCATAAAATTTTCAGTAGTCGTTTCAGAAGATTTAGTAGAGTACAGTAATATTACTTTTCCTACTATTGCACTTAAGTAGCATATTGAATTGCACATGTGTGTAGACTGTGTGTGTGTGTGTGTGTGTGTGTGTGTGTGTGTGTGTGTGTGTGTGTGTGTGTGTGTGTGATCTGCATGCCGTCTCACTTGGTATGCTTGTTTTGTGCACCTCCCTCCTGTTTGACGAAGTTGTGAATCCTTGATTGGTGTATAGGTGAGTGAATCTTTCTCTGGTAAGCAAAAAGTGAATTACATCCCATGATTGGTGAGTCACATTGAGTTGTGCTTTGTGACTATTGAGTGAGTGAGAGTCGTACCTTGTGATTAGTGAGTCAGAATCATGTCTTGTGATTGGTGAGTGAGAGTAGTGCCTTGTGATTGGTGAGTCAGAATCATGTTTTGTGATTGGTGAGTCAGAATCATGTCCTGTGATTGGTGAATGAGAGTCGTACCTTGTGATAGGTGAGTCAGAATCATGTCTTGTGATTGGTGAGTGAGAGTCGTGCCTTGTGATTGATGAGTCATAATCATGTCTTGGGATTGGTGAGTCAGAATCATGTTTTGTGATTGGGGATTGAGAGTCGTGCCTTGTGATTGGTGAGTCAGAATGAGTTGTAACTTGTGATTGGTGAGTAAGAATCATGTCTTGTGATTGGTGAGGCAGAGTGAGTCGTGATGTGTGAGACAGAGTGAGTCCTACCCCGTTACTGGTATGTTGTAGTCAATTTTTCCTTACACTTGGCGGGTCGGGACGGGTTCAAGTCCCTTTACGGTGCGTTGTCGGAGCGAGTGTTGCCGCCACAGTGTTGTTGCGTCACGCCGAGCCCCGTTTTGCCCCGGGCCGGCGGTCACCGTAGCCTGATGCCCCCAGAGAGGGAGTGTTGATGTGGCCCTGGACCCCCAGGCCTCGGCGTGGCGCAGATTGTCATCACGGCTGCCACGCCGGTAGTGGAGGCCCGCGAGACACGCGCCGACGAGGATTCACGGGCCGAGGCCGATCAGGATGATGACGCCCATCATCCCGAGGCCGAGCGCTCTGAGGTCGAGGGCGAAGCGCTCATCCTTGACGACGAAGGGCGTCCGCCTCCACCCCCACCTGCCCCCGAGGGACCTATGGAAATGCGAATGGAGGCGTGCGGGGCAGAAGGTGGTACCAGAGACCTCGGGGGTAGTGAGGAGCGTTCGCCATCGCCCAAGTCTCCAAGTCCCAGCGACGGCCCGCCGGATCTCGACCCCGAAAAACTCAAAACTTTGGAGCGGATCAAGGAGTCCATCGCTTAAGGCAGGAACCCGCCCCGTCACTACCCGTCCCTGGCCGCTGGTCTGTGGGGCGGCCCGTGGATTGATTCCTGGTCGCTCCTTTTCCATGGGCGCTTCCAGCTGCGTCACGAGGCCTAGGTGGCGGAGAATGGCGGAGACGGGAAGAATTCCTGCCATTGCCTTGACACCCGCGCACATGGAGGCGCACCGCCCCCCACTGCCTGCCAAGCCCCTTGTTGTGTTACGCTGCGCCGCGCTGTGCCATGCCACCACCGGGGCAAAACAACACCATGAGTCCCCGAGAACCCACCACTGCTCCAGGTCGACCCATGGTGCTCCCCCACAATAGGCTTCGGAAAGGAAGTCACTTGTTGCAGCGCCAATGGGAAGAAATTAAGGCTTTAAAGAAACACAGTGGCCACGTTCCTCACTGGGGAAAAAACTTACCATCAACCCCAGACTTCCTCACCCCTATCAGCAGGAGGAAGGCGAAGGGTTGGCGGTGTGTCCAGTTTTCCAGATAGAGTATGGTTCGAGCACTTGTGTGTGTGTGTGTGTGTGTGTGTGTGTGTGTGCGTCCCTCCCCCTCTCTCTCTCTCTCTCTCTCTCTCTCTCTCTCTCTCTCTCTCTCTCTCTCTCTCTCTCTCTCTCTCTCTCTCTCTCTCTCTCTCTCTCTCTCTCTCTCTCTCTCTCTGATACAGTTCACTTATCCTGGTATTGCTGACTGTGTTAAGGAAACTAATGCAGGCGTAAGTAAATAAATTTAAAAAGATTATAAACATTAAGATAACTCAAAAGTGTACTTCTCTTTAATCTTTTTATCTTCACATTTACCATGCAGAGAAAGAGAGAGAGAGAGAGAGAGAGAGAGAGAGAGAGAGAGAGAGAGAGAGAGAGAGAGAGAGAGAGAGAGAGAGAGAGAGAGAGAGAGAGAGAGAGAGAGAGAGAGACCATTCTTAACCCAGGTGCTGCAAAATTGACTTCCTATGCCCAGCCACCCCTCCAACGGACGCCCTCGTCAAGAACAAAGCTAAGCTTGTACGTATGTACGTGTAGTGGGACCGAGACAAACGGCCTCTAGCGAACAGCCGTGTGACAAAACCAAGAGTGAGCCTTTAGTCCTACTCCTAGAACAAGTCGACCGTGGTGTGTGGATTTTCTTGTTGTTGTTGTTGCTGTTGTTGTTATTATTATCAATATTATTATTATTATTATTATTATTATTATTATTTTTGTTATTTTCATTATTATTATCATTATTATTATTGATATAGTAGTAGTGGTAATGAAAATTCGCCAGATATTATACAGTAGGTAGTCCCTCTCTCTGTAAGCTAACCAAGCTAGCAGACGTGGCCTTGCCTCAAGGGGGGACACGAAAAGTGCATGGGTAATGTGGATTATTGTAATTATTAATTTAAGAAACAAAATCAAATCAGCGTTGGAGTTTCTTACGCTAATGGCATAATTTGATTTCCTACCCATTACCCCCATCTCAAAGTGTCCTATACAGTGTGGTAGTTTTTGGCCAAGTTTTTCTGACAGTGTTGTAGGGTCTGGACGGAGCAAGATCGTTCGGACGGTCGGTTGGTGTTCGTGTTAGCTTTCCGTAGTTCGATTCCCAGACAAGGAAATATTACTCTCCCTCTGTTCCCCGCCTTCTCTTCTTCCGGGCGAGAACGACAATATTACAAAAAAATATATATAAATATATATACACATAAAAATCTTTAATAAAATTAAAATTGTTGATATTGTGAATTTTCTGTGAAAAGTTTTTGAGATTTTACTCTAGATTAAATTGTATATAATATAAAAAGTATATGAATATATTACCATGATGTTACTACACACACACACACACACACACACACACACACACACACACACACACACACACATACACACACACACACACACACACACCTGCCTGCAGGTGAATGTTCTAGTCATTTAACGAATATGTATTAAATGATAAAGACAGTAATAATTGTAATAATATTAATAATAATAATGATAATGAAAGTGTAGGTTTGATAATTACTGAAGGATGATATATGAGGTTAGTAAATTAATGAAAATTATGAATAATTGTTCATTGATGGATTGTGAAATGTAATTTGTTAAAAAGGAAACAAGGTGTAATGAGACGGAAGTGAAATTTGTTATAGAGAAATGTGAGGGTAAGAAAATTAATATTGACTGACGACGATCAATATGTAAACTTTGAAATTGTAATCCACAGGGGTGTTCAAACAAATGTAACCATTCGATTTTGTTCTATTTGCGTTATGACGGTAAATAATACATACATACGCGCGCACACACACACACACACACACACACACACACACACACACACACACACACACACACACACACACACACACACACACACACACACACACACATTTGAGTTCCGCCTCGTGTCTTGCACTTTTATTCATCTTGAAACATGTGGCTCCGATTTTCACACACACACACACACACACACACACACACACACACACACACACACACACACACACACACACACACACACACACACACACACGAGGCAGCTAGTCACTGGGTTTCGTATTGTGTGTTCGTTTTGAAGTAAGAGTTAACGTTTGGGACGCGTAGATCCCTTACCCCAGCCACCCCACCAGAGAAACACAGACTGGTCAACCACTCGCAGCAAGCAGCGATCATAAAACAAGTAACTATCAATCCATTGTTTGATTCTGAATGATTGTGTTCAGATGTTATTGTTACGTAATTTAGTCAAAAGTTTTCTCCCTCTCTTTCGATTAAATTAAATGGACTTCGATATTTTTTTTTATAATGTATCCTTCCTCTCCTTCTTTGCTCGTTGTTTGTCATTGGTGTATGTAACATTAATAGGCTGATCAGTTTCTGTGTATCTCTGTCTCTCGGGGCAATACAATTGGAATGGTCTGATTAGCATGCTTTGAGTGTCACGTTAGAAGAGTAGAGAGAGTAAAGGATTGCACGTAGGCAGACGCTGCGTGAAATTGATTCGTATTATATTGTATTCAAATTGGTCTGACTTATGGAAAGGGAAAAAAAAGTGGGATGGAATGTAATCTACTGCCATAATATATACACATTATATATAGTTCTAGTCACATTGGGACCAGAAAACTATTATGCCGGTAAGTTAACAGGAAAATAGACTTGTAGTCAATTAACTGAGGTGGAAAACAGATGTACTAAAACAATCCTTATAGTGTGTTAAATTCGTGTCGTAGTGTTGAGTGTGTGTGTTCGTGAGTCGTCCTGTGTTTCAAGGCCTCCATGACATACACACGTAAAGTGCATGCAATGAATTGTATTTTTATTCCTTCTAATTTAAGAAAGGGAATAGGAGATATGGACTTGAAAAGAAGATTATTGGGGTTTATGACTGGACTGCTGCAAAAATTCATCCTCTTGATCTTAGTTGAAAATGTATTGTACTATATTTTTTTCCTTCCCTTTGTTGGACTCTGTATAAACTTGTCAATATACACAAGAATGTTAAGAATGTAAATAGAGTTTTACGTCTGGCTGTCCCGCGGATGTGTGTGTGTGTAGGGACGATAACAGGTCAGCTGAAGTTATGGGATGACGTCATATGAAACTGACCTCATCCATGTCCAGCATCATGCAGTAATTGTGCTGAACGAGTGTTAATTGTACACAGCCGTCAACTTATAGGGATACAGTCAGGCAGTGGTAGATCTCGACTTGTCCCAACCTCAGTAAATTAATTATATTGTAATGTAATTATTCTACTAGCATTTGGAAGCAGAATAAAGTTGAGAAGGTGAAGGAAATAGCACAAACAAGGCATGAAAGTATTGAAACCCCTCCCCCAAACCTTCCTTTTTTTTCTCTCTTTTTCTTTCTTCGCCCATCATTCTAGTTCGAGATAGTTGTTCCTACAACTCATATTTCGGTTCCTATGCGTGGATGTCAACGGGACGAGTGTAGAGGTGAGGGAGGGACACCATCACCATCTCAATCTTAGTTAAAGTTATTCACTTTTCTCTACATACGTATTTGGATTGTGAGAGCCATTCACAAGTTATTAGATTATTCGAATCACGAAACGATTCATGAGACAATGTTCGAGTCCCTGTCATATTTCTACTCCCAACGCCTTTCGCCCAGTGGGAACGAGGCAGTGTAGACGTAAAACTTTCACTCCTCAGTCTAATGTATCCTTGAGGATTTATTTATTTATTTATTTATTTTTTTTTTACCAGCCACCAACGTCATTCATTCCTCCGTTGGCCACTGACTACTACAGTAAGTAGTTTTTTTTCTTCTTCTTTTATCTAGTAATAGATTGTCAACTCATTTACTCAGGATTGTATTCTGTCGATCCATTAATGTACTGAAGTCAGTGTCCTTAGAAGTCAGGGTTGGGCACAGGTATGAATCCTAGATTTTTTTAAGGGGGTTGCAAGCGAAACGAGCCTCAACGACTTGGAGGAAGGAGGAAATGTCTTAAATCAAGCATACTTCCATACCTGATTAAATCAGCAGATATGTAGTCCTATTGGGACAAAAAAGGAGGGCATGGCAGAGTGGCCCTCTTTATGCACCACTGACTGAAGTATGGCGTCATATTTTACCTGCCAAGTCATTATACGCAAGAACTTCTGTCTAGCAATACTTGATAATTTAAAGTATTTATCTAGTGACTTGACTCTTACTTGTAGAATCATTCCCTTGTACAAAGGTTACCTCAAGTCACTTGGTGATGCCGTGACGCATGCATTTTAATTTTATTGCCATTCATGTGGTTTGGAGAATTTACAACGAAACGTCTTTAGGACTTCATATATTTGCGTAAAATAATTTTAAATTAAGCAGAAGAGTAACACTGAGGATGCTGCCATCGTGCTCAGATTAGCATTAAAGGATAAGAATTTGTGGGTGGTGACGAAGACCTGAAGTTTGTGGTTAGCTGGGGCTGGACGGCAGACAGTTAGCACATAAACATCGACATCTGATGTTATGAATTTTTCTTCAAACACTTTCCTTCCTCGAATAACTGGCAAGGTGTTTGACATTTGCACCAGTAAACACGAACAATCGCATGAAACTGCATTTAATTCTTTACACTCCCGCATGTTTGATTACTTACTCGGGAGAACGAATGGAGTTGAATGACTGTAATGATGATACAAAGATAAAATCTATTATGATAATAATAATGATAATAAAGTAATTTCTTGATCTCAAAGTTGGCAAGATTGCCTAGTCTAAACATATTTTGAAATGTATAACGTTTGGTAGTAGCATCTCTCTCTCTCTCTCTCTCTCTCTCTCTCTCTCTCTCTCTCTCTCTCTCTCTCTCTCTCTCTCTCCTGCTCTCTGCTCTCCTGCTCTCGCTCTCGCTCTCGCTCTCGCTCTCTCGCTCTCGTCTCTCTCTCTCTCTCTCTCCTCTCTCTCTCTCTCTCTCTCTCTCCTCTCTCTCTCATCTCTCTCTCTCTCTCTCCTCTCTCTCTCTCTCTCTCAGTGAAGATTTCTTGTGCCTTAGAGGTGGTGGAAAAAAGTTTCATTTGCTCAATTCTTTTTCATCAGATTCCATTTTCTTTACTAATCATACATGTTTTGTTTCTCTTCTCGTGATTTTGCCGTTGGTGTTTTTTGCTGCTATTTTCATGCACGTGTGTATGTGTTCGTTCGTGTAATCTATTCCCATTGTACAGTCAACATAAGTGTGTGCGTGCGTGTGCTTGTGCGTGAAGATACTTTCCCATGTATTACTCAAGTACGCATGCGTGTCTAGTAAGATGATAATTGGCGTTGACATAATTATACATAGGCAATAACCACGTGCTCCATTATATCATTGTTATTATTATTATTATTATTGTTATTATTATTATTATTATTATTATTATTATTATAATTATTGTTTTTTATTATTATTATCAATGTATTGGATAAAGTAACTACGTATAGAAACCAAAAGGAACAAGGAACTTAACAGAGCGAGAGAGGTCGCCTGGTGCGGGTTGGTCGGTGGTGAGACCATTATCGTGTACAGTCTGTGTGATGAAATAGAAAATAAACTAGAGGCCATAGTTACTTCCTTCTTCGGGTGTTTATCTTTCCCCATTTGCTCATCTTCCTCATCTCAAAGCCATACAGGGTCTCCTGGTTGAGTTGAATATAAAAGCTATTTTCAAACCTGTTCGTATGTATGTCAGCATAGATGATTGGAAACTTTTTTTCTTCTCAAAGTAGTGATATGAGTAGGTACATGTAACCTTTGACTCCGACTCGACATGCAGCTGTGTATGATTTTCTACTTGACTTTATTAAATTACTTTCATAATGTATTATTTTCCTCAATGTCAGAATGTAGCGCAACCTCAGTTTGCTGGAAAAAATAATACAGTCTTGATCCACAGCACAGTAGTAGACATAAGAGGAAGTTGGGAGGAACGAGATAATAGATAATTCGGTATTACTTTACATTTTCACCAGAATGCTCTAGAAAATTTATTTATATTTTTACATTACATTCTGAGGAAATTGTCCTAATTACATTTCCGTCGGAAATTCCTAATTTCTGAGATATACAATGTTTTCTTTCATCACAAATCGTAAATTGGGTCTGGTGCAGACCGCCATTTTGCTACCAATGTTTGTATATAATACCACCATGGGTTTAGAACCTATGTTTAGAATAGTAACGAAGTGCGCCTGCGTGGGCCACAACCAATCAAAAAAGGTGTTCAACAAAGGTGTGAAACCTTTGTTGAAGGCCTTGACATATCAAAAGTCCCTAAAAGAGGATGACCAAGATTCAGTTAGAAAAGCAAGAAGATCACCAGTAGATCGGCCTTTCCGGAAACCATACTGGCAATCAGAGAGAAGGTTGTGAGCTGATAGATCCCTTTTTAGGGACATGTTGAATGTGAGCAAACTTCCAGCAAGAAGGATAGGTTGAAGTAGAGAGACACAGACCAAAGAGTTTGACCAGGGAGGGAGCGAGCTCGGAAGCACAGTTTTTGAGAACAACTGGATGAATTCCATCCCTCCGAGAATGAAGGGAAGAGAGGGCATGGAAAACGTCATAATGAAAAATTTTAATTTTAGGGATGAAGTAGTCAGAGGGTGGAGGAGTAGGAGGAATATGCCCAGTATCATCCAAAGTAGAGTTGGTAGCAAAGGGTTGAGCGAAGAGTTCAGCTTTAGAGAAAGAAGAGACAGCTGTGGAGCCATCTGGTTGAAGTAAAAAAGGGAAAGATGAAGGAGTAAAATTGTTGGAGACTATTTACTAGATACCAGAAATTACGAGAAGTTAAAATTGGAAAGATTTTGACATTTTCTATTGATGAAATAGTTTTTAGTAAGTTGGAGAATAGATTTGGCAAGATTACGGGCAGAAATATATAGGGCCTGAGTTTCAGTAGATGGATGGTTACGGTACCGTTTGTGAGCCGCCTCTCTATCTTTGACAACACGAGAATAAGCAGAGTTAAACCAGGGCTTTTTAGTTTTAGTATTAGAGAAAGTATGAGGAATGTATGACTCCATGTCAGAGACAATCACCTCTTTTATGCGCTCGGCACAAAGAGAAGGATCTTTGACACGGAAGCAATAATCATCTCAAGGAAAATCAGAATAATACTGCCTTAGGTCCTCCCACTTAGCAGAGTTGAAATGCCAGAAGCACCTTCGCTTAGGCGGGTTCTGAGGCCGCACTGGAGCGATAGAACAGGTAACGGAAATAAGATTGTAATTGGAGGAGCCCAACCGGGAGGAAAATTTGACAGAGTAAGCTGAAGGGTTGGAAGCTAGGAAAAGATCGTTAATGTTGGGCGTGTCTCCAAGGCGGTCAGGGATACGGTAACTGCACCAGCTGCTCTAGATTGTGGAGGATAACAAAGTTGAAAGTTTGTTCACCAGGTTTGTCAGTGAAAGAGTATGAAAACCAAAGCTGGTGGTGAACATTGAAATCCCAAAGAATGGAAATCTTAGCATAAGGAAAGTGAGATAGGATGTACTCAACTTTGTAAGTCAAAGAGTCAAAGACTTTTACATAGTCAGAGGAATTAGATGAGAGATATACAGCATAAATGAATCTAGCTAGTGACATTGATATCTTAGTCAGGAGGTGGAAAATTCTGAAGATTCAAGATACTGGTTAACTCTTGCATTAAAAAGATGGACAGAATAGGGATGAGAAGTAAAAAGCCTTGTGCAGCGAGACCACGGGTGGGGTGGAGGCATGCAGTTAGCAAGTTCAGAAGAGCAGTCAGCATGAAAATAGCGGTAGAAAAGAGATAAAAATGCAACATTGCGTTGGTGACTTAAAGAATCAAGACACTCAGTTAGAGGAGGAGACTTGATGAAACGAAAAACTTTAGATTCCATCCTGTTTAGTAAAGTTGTGTGAATTTAATACCCCCAAGCCATGAGAATCATACTCCATACATGGATGGATAAGGCCCCTGTACAGAGCAGGCAGCTGGGAGGGAGAGAAAAATAGACGCAGACGCCATAGGACACCTAACTTCTTGGAAGCTGATTTAGCAGGAGTAAAGATATGAAATTGCCAGTTTCGATTTTTAGTAAAGGATAGACCGAATGTGTTTGATGTGGAGGAGAGGGGCAGTTGAGTGTCATTGAAGAAGAGGGAATAGTTATCTGGAAGGTTATGTCGAGTAGATAGTTGTAGAAATTGAGTTTTTGAGGCATTGAACAAAACTAGGTTTGCTCTGCCCCAATCAGAAACTCGTGAAAGATCAAATGTTAGGCGTCATATAGCATCTCACCTTGAATCACTTAATTCTTGTTGGGTTGGGCGTCTGTTGTACGACGTTGATACATGCAAGGTGGTGTCATCAGCATAGGAGTAGATAGGGCATTGAGTCAGATTTGCGAGATCATTGATTAATAATAGAAAGAGAGTGGGTGATAGGACATAACTCTGAGGAACACGACTGTTGATAGGCTTAGGAAAAGAATAGTGACCGTCCACTACAGCAGCAATAGTATGGTCAGAAAGGAAACTGGAGATGAAGGTACAGAGAAGGATAAAATCCGTAAGAGGGTAATTTAGAAATTTAAGATTTATGCCAGACTCTATCGAAGGCTTTTGATATGTCAAGGCCGACAACATAGGTTTCACCGAAGTCCCTAAAAGAGGATGACCAAGGTGCAGTTAGAAAAGCAAGATCATTAAATCAGGTCTTTTTCTATGCACTAATTATCAAACGATTAATTTACCCTCGCTTATGATACATCTGCTTTGTAAATTTTACAATTTCAATTATTGATTGTCTACAGCAGTTCTTGTCAGTTCATGTTCCCAGTTAACTTTTTGAAAGAACCAACGTTGTTCTTTGCAGTTTCCCTTTTTATAGATTCAATTGGTTCTTACAGTCTTCCCTTCCAGTAATAATGTCATTATGTCAATATTAATCATGTGAACTTATTTGAAAGCTTCTTAGATTTATTTTTTCTTTCATATTTTTTTCCATTTCATGCTCTAATTTTCCATTTGATCTTCGTGACTAGATATTAGTAATTTTACTCGATCCGCGAGTATTTTAAGCATTTATCCATCTACTCAATCAAAATAGTTGGTTTCCTTCATATTTTTGTTTCACTTGCCTGAGAAAGACACTTTTTAAAAATAGGTAATTGTTGTCTACACTGTCAGTCCACTTGTTATGCATAGCTTATGGCATGGTTGTGGTGCCTCTAGTTGGTGAATCAGCATGCCTTCTACATTTATCGCTTAATATGAAAGCAACATGATATCGACTTTTCTTATGTCAACTTGGGAAGCCAAGCCTTGCATTCAAAGGTAGTAAATAATGTTCCCACGAGGGCCACTACGTGTATGTTAAGTATGCCTACATTAAGCAAATGTACAACACATTGATGGCAAACATGGGTAAGTGAAGTGGAAAGGGCGAAAAATATATTTGTCTCGCTCCCTCACAGCCCTGCCGCGCATGTGTTGATATCGACTAGATGCGCTTGCCACAAACCACCGAAAGGCTGATTGAAAGAGTTTCTTCCGATCACTCGTCAACTCTTACCGTCTTGCAGTGATGAAGCTGAAAGGAACGTAATAATATTCAGCGCAAACACAGAATACAAATATTGCAGTTGAGTATTGACAAGCATGAGATGCAATGACAGTTTACTACGCAACTGTGATTTACATTTGGGTAGTATCTGAATGACGAAAGAGCGTCATTTTCTGTATTTATTTTGTGGTGAGTCAAGTACAGCTTCAATATTATTCCGTGCTTTACTTACACTATTACACAAGGAATGAATAAGGGACGAGCCTTAGGACAGACGTAGAAAATTGGTTTCATAAAACACAACCTGGCCACCGTCCTATCACTTCCACCCCACGGCTCACCAACCCTCTCCTCTCAGCGACTAGCCATTCCAATGTCATGATGGCGCGGTGGCGGACCAGTGTCTGTTTATCTCTGGTGGTGTGGATGTGTTTTGCTAGTGTGTGTGTTGCCAGTGAAAAGGATAGATCCCCAGAGCACAATGAGGGCACCATCTCTGACAAATCTGCTGCTTCCACCGGAGTCTGGCGTGATAGTGGTAGTGTCTCGTTTCCCACGTCCACCCTCCCCACAACTACTGCGGTTAAGAAGCAGAAGCCTTCACTAGCAACTCAAGGGGGCATGGAAAGCAGACATAAGGCGGAAAACACACAGAACAATGGTGGCGGAAGTGCCGAAAATAAAAGTGATGAAAAAGTGCCTGTCAAAGATGCAGCCAGCAAGAGGAACACAAGTGTACAAGGCAGTGGTAGCAGCAGCGGCGTGACAGCAGCGATAAGGGGACTACCGCTGTCGTCGTCGTCGGCCACCGCAGAGCAGCTGAGGTCTGCTACATCTCTGGCGGGTACCTTAGTGCTACTGTTAATTTCAGTAGTGATCGCTGGAGCTCTGTTCGTTATGGTGATCTGCTTCATCCATAAATGGAAGGAAAACATGGGCACAGGGTGAGTGACGACCTGCTGCCTCTCCTTCATTACCACTTGTTTGAATATTTGAGAATGGAAGAATACTTACTTATTGCCAATAAGTAAGTATTCTTCTATTCTGAAATATCAGTGAATAATAGCGTAATAACTGTTGTATGCCGCCACACTACATAAATTTAGTTACGGGTAAACTCTAGGGACGTGGTAAGGGTGGCTCACACACCCACCTTTACGACATCCCTAGAGTTTACCCGTAACTAAAGTAATATAGTGTGGCGGCATACTACAGCGTAGTACGTTATTATTCACTGATATTTTAGAATGGAAATATTCTTACTTATTGATTGTATATAATGCAAAATATGATTAAATCCTATTTATTGGAACTTCTTATTTAAAAAATCATTAGTTTATATAAAGTTTCAGGACTTTTTTTTACAAAAGTTTTATATCTTTCAACATATTTTGCTTGATATAAATTCTCAGTGAATGTGTGAGATACACTTATGAATCCAACAAAGAGCTGCAAATTATTAATTAATTCAGTTTTCTTTCCCACTTATGAGCTATTTTCAGTCTAAATCACAACTGCATAACAATATCTTTTTCCATAAAGGCAGTTGGTGTTTACACTTTAAAGCTACCTGGTGATGTAATTTTTAGACTTAATTGTTGGTAAGAAATAATGAGAGAGCGCTACTAGTCTCACCAAGAAGCTGCGTATGCCAGGATTGAACTTGCAACCTTTTAATTGATATAGTTACTCTTTCCCGGTATGTTTCAAGCTACCATAATGATATTTAGGAAGAAGGTGCCTACCATCGCGTTCACGAGACACTGCTGCATATCACAGTTAACCATAAATAAGGTTTAGATGAGAGCAAAATATATGTGCATGAGCATTATCCCTCATTTTTCTTCTTCATAAGACTCCCTATTATTCCTGCAATTTTGATTGTGTTTGAATTTTCACTTACTGTCTCAGAATCATCATACTTTTACAATTATGTTGGTAAATGATACTTACCAATGTAAAAATAAGCAGGTGTAAATATTGGCAAACGTAAAACTTGTCCGCCTGACTGTGGATCACCAAGGCGCTGGAGATTGGAGATCACAATTACAGAGCGAAAAAAAATCATAAAATTCATTCTCTCTCTCTCTCTCTCTCTCTCTCTCTCTCTCTCTCTCTCTCTCTCTCTCTCTCTCTCTCTCTCTCTCTCTCTGTGTGTGTGTGTGTGTGTGTGTGTGTGTTCAACTCCTGGGCGATCCAGTGTCATACGGACAAGTTTTATGTTTTTGTCAATATTTACCACCTATTTTTGCATTTTGCACCTGGCTTCTATTATGAATACAATACATCTACTTTAAAGAAAAATCATAAACCAGATTAATTACAGTAACTGTAATAACATGTACTGTAATAACATATACTAGAAATTGATAATATATCCATATCATTTACATTGTTACAAGTTACTTCCTAAGATACAGGACTGCGTGTATTTCAGTTGACAGGATGTAATAAACTTTAAAAAGTTTATCACATCCTGTCACTGACAAGTGGCAGCACTAAAAACAATCCACGTTATTCATGTCCCTTGTCTGCTGTACCTTAATTCACCAGAAATCAGTTGCGCATCCTGTAGATTTACCAGGTTACCTGTTAACTTCTGTAGAGCTCCTCCAGGTACTGTGAAGTACTACCAGATCAAGTATGGGTCAGGCTGCACCCATATTTTCAGTGAACATTGGAGTCAAACAGAATTCTTACATCGGCTGATTTAGCTAAGCTTTATGTTTCACTGTTATAAAATTTTATCTCGCCAAGAGGGAGGAAATTATTCCTAATCGTCAGGTTAGAAACAGTCATACACACATACAATGCTCTCATACCTATACCACACCTTGAATACACAAAACTTTCAAAACTACCGCACCTCTCATTGCTCTCACATCAACATTACACCTCTCATTACTCAAACATGCTAAAGAAAATAAGAAAATAAGGAGGATTGCAAGAGGACAGTTGACCTACTCAAGGCAGCTCCTGGGAGTCCTGTGCGCTTAACCACTGTCATATTCATACCTCCTCTCATTTCTCACACCCATACCTCGTCTCATAACGTACTCACATTCATACCACACCTCGCATTGCTATTAGTATGACATCGTTTGCGTGTATACAAGTGTGGGTGACCCATTTCAATGCTTTGCTTCCTTTTGTAAACACTTGATTCCTTTCTACATTCCTTCATAACATTAATTTTTCGCGGTCCCGGTATTTCGCGTTTTTTTTGTAAGACCTATTATTTTTTATATCGCGTATATTTTCGCCATTTCGCGGCATTCCGCAGCATTGTTTATGAGTTTAAATCTCTTGCGTCACAATAGAATTGCCGTACATACTGATTCAGCCAATCATAGCGTCAGTATTGTTTTCTCGGCCACTGATTGGCTGTTGTGTTCAAGGGGCTGATTTCACAGTTGCTTCCTATAGTTGTGATCATTACCAATGAGCACCACCATCAACAAATCCGATTTCACAGTCATCTTTCGCGGTGTATCAATACCTGAAATTGGAACCTTTGGTAATGCAGGCTTGGGAGCTGGGGGAACTCCCCAGCGGAGCTTAACAAAGCAATTTTTTAGCAAAAAAATATATTTCTTATCCCCCCATATAGTTATATTATTTCCTGAAATATATGTGAACAATTATTTAACAATACAACAACACGTTGTAGGGGTATGATGATATGAAAATTTTTGAGAAAAATGTGAATGGCGGCGTGAACGCATCAGTCAACGAGGGAGAGAAAAAGAAAAGTTTTTGGAAAACAGTATCCTCTTATTTTCAAGACAAAATTATATTATTCTGATGGATATCGATGTGTTTTGAATTAATATGATAACCATTTCTCGGCAAAATTATCAAACCAAAAATAAACCTAACCTAACCTAACGTCCTAACCAGGGGCGTCGCCCGCAGGACCCCCTAATCATTTAAATTTTAATATTACGGTTATTTCTTAATTTGCTTACCTAGTTCAACTATCTAAATACTCAGAAAGATAAAAGATCTACACAATGAAATAGGTATGGATGGCTGGAGGATGCTATTTACCGAAATACTGAGAAAAATAGTAGTTGGGTTGATTTATTAATGTGGCAGTTATATCAGCATCAGGAAACCAATGCAGGCTGTGAACAACCTTCAAGGTGAAAGTTATCCATTGCTCTTGCTCTCTCAATATCTTTTATGTGTTTAAATGTGTTTTTATTATTTTAAAAGTGTGTTTAAAGACTTAAAATGCTTTTAAAAGTACCGTAAAAGTTATAAAAACATGCCTAGGGTGTATTTGAATAGGGTATTTCTATTTCGCGGATTTTCACTTATCGCGGGGGGGTCTGGAACGTATCCCCCGCGATGGAGGGGGCACTAGTGTGTGTGTGTGTGGTGTGTGATATATATAATATATATATATAATATATAATATATATATATACAGGAAGTCTTTGCTATACGATAGTTCGGTTTACGTTAAATTCGCAGATACGATACTAGCCAATTAGTACCCTTTTTTCGATTTACGATACTTGATTCGCAGTTACGATATTAAAAAAAGGCGCCAAAATCGGCGTGGCGAGTGTGGGCGTGGCCAAATCGGCGTGGTGGCGCATACAGCGCCAAACACAGTGAAACCTTGTGCCAAACAGTCAACGATCTCGACGTTCTTCAAACATGCCAGCCCATCAACATCAGCTGGACCATCCACTTCAACAGAGCAATCAACTTCAGGTTTTGAATCGCCCGCCTCACCCTCGACCTCCGCCTCACCGCCTACGTCGCCCGCATCAGCTGATCAGATGATTGCATAATTATATTCTTTTCTTTATTTTCTTTATTATTTACATTCAATTTGTTTATTTTTACACTAAGTTATGTCTTTATGTATGTATCTGAACCTGAAGGAGTGACTTTGGCAATGTGCTGGAACGCATCCCTATCTAATACATGTAAAAATGGGTTCGGTATACGCTATTTCGGTTTACGATAGGGTTTCAAGGAACGCATTGCTATCGTAAAACAAAGATTTCCTGTATATATATATATATATATATATATATATATATATATATATATATATATATATATATATATATACAGTTGACATACCAGGAATGGTATTCAGTCACTAGGCTAGATCTTGAAAATGCGGTGCTGTATTTGCCATGGATGCAAGTTTGATGTAGTAAGGCTTGTTGATAGCCTGCGATCTATTTTTGCTCCAGGTTGTGTGCGTCAAATGCCCTTTTTTATTCTAAAGGATTTGTAGGTGCTAACTCTCACCTCCAAGATACAATCTATAACAAGTATTATTATTATTTTAACACTTGCGTAGCTCATTTTATGGTCTTTATTTGCTGGTGGTTTCACATGGGGCTAGTTTTGGTGCTGGCAGCACAATAGGGGCGTCATCCGAGTCTGTCTTGTCTAGCTTATACTGACAAAATTCGGCCTGGTTTACATCAAGTTTGGTGGTTCATTAACTTCTCATTAGAACTCACAAGTGAAATTATATGAACGGAAATAGATTGTTTTTGGAACCATGATGTTTCACCTCTCATAATGACCACACTTCGCTCTCCTAACTGCCAGCTTGTTGTTCCACATGAAAGGGTGTTCACTGGGGTAAACATGAGAATCACAACTCTTCATGATTACCGTCACTGGGTGTTACAATGCACTAGTGTGACTAGTACTTTTCCAGTCAACTCTTGTTTGTATTGTTACTTAAAATATTAGTCCGCCCTCTTAATTATTTATTTACGACTTGATGGCACCCGGTTTCTCCTGCTCAGTCACGCTCAGTTGTTTGGTGGAGGGTGTTGGTGGTGTGGTGGAGAAGGATGGTGGTGTGGAGGTGGTTTTGTAGTGATGAGTGTGAAGTGATTCTGAAATGTCTCCTTAGGATTTTAGAATTAGATGGTGAAGAGCTTGAGGGAAGAAAACCGTGTTCTTCGCTCAGAGGCTCCCAATACAGGTGTCCTACCAAGTAAGGCATCTGATGAGGGTGGATGGAAGGTGGTGGGTCGGACTAGTTATAGTGTACGTCTGAGGAAGTTCATCACTGAATGGTTGGAGTGTCGAAACTCCTTCCCGGTGTCGGAAGAAGTACCTCGCTCTGATGAGATCCTCCCGGGGAAGCACTACTTGCGGCCTCCGCAAGTATATATATATATATATATATATATATATATATATATATATATATATATATATATATATATATATATATATATATATATAGTACCTCTTTCTGATAATATATATGTTGTGTTTCCTCATATGCCTCATCTTCTCAAGTCTAATATTATGGCAAATATATTGTTTATTTAATTTATTTTTACTTTAGTGTGGGCCACAAAGCATCTGCGCATGCGCAGTGTGTGATCTGCGACTAATGTAGGTAGGGAGGTTTTTCTTGCCACACTGGCACTCACTGAAGTCCAGGAGGAGGAGGAGGATTGGAAGAGGCAGGGGGGTGGGGGGGGGGACAGGAAGGCAAATGCTACATCCCTGTCTGGAGGTAAAGTTTTGGTTGTTGGGGATAGTCAGGTCAGGTTTTTAGATAGGGTTTTTTGTAGTAAAGATAGGAAGCGTAGGACAAGGATGTGTTTACTAGGGGCAGGGATTGATATTATTGTTTTAACAGAAACCTGGTTGGATGTGTCATGGAAGATATTCGGCCCAGAAGTATAAATAGAGAGGTACAAGTTATTTCACAAGGACAGAATAGGAAGGAGAGGAGGAGGAGTTGCACTTTATGTTAGGGATATGTTGCAATGTTGTGTAAATAATGTGATGAAAACAGATGACAGTGTGGAGTCCATATAGGTAGAAGTTAGGGAGGCAGCAGGAAAAACTACTTTTGTTGTAGTGTATAGGGCCTCCAAACTTGAGTAAAGGGGATTCTATTCGTATATGGCAGGATATAAACAGGGTGCGTAAGTATGAACAGTTATGTGTATTAGGAGATTTAAATTTAAGGAACATTGACTAGGACCTAACGGTAGGTGATAATGATGCTGAGGATTTGTTAAAGTTAGTTCAGGATAACTTTCTAAACCAGGTAATCAGGGAATCTACTAGAGGATATAATATTCTAGATTTGATACTAACTAACGGGGATGATTTTCTTAAGGAAGCAGATGTTTGGGGGCAGTTAGGTAACAGCGATCATTGTGAAATTAGGTTTATCTTGAAAGGGTAGAAAGACGTTAGGAGTGTCAATAAGCATAGGGTACCTGACTTTAGAAAGACTAATTATGAGGGATTAAGAAGACAACTGAAAGGGATTAGCTGGAGTCGGTTAGAGAGGGAAGGTGAGGTCAGGTCAGGTTCATTGGGGGATGAAGCAGGTGAAGGGAGATCAGATCAGGTTTTTACAAGGTTGAGGAGGCATATACATTTTTCCTTCACAATTTGATTGCAGGTCAGAAACAAAATATTCCTTATAGGTCGATAAGATCACATAAGAACGATCCAAATTGGGTGACTACCAGATTAAAGCACATCATAGGACTGAAAAGAAACATGTAGGTCAGGAGAATTATAGGAATCAGTATGTTGCATTAGCTAGGACAGTCAAGAAGCTAACACGAACAGCAAAGAAAAAACACGAGATTAAGGTAGCTAGTCAGGTAAAGACTGACCCTAAGGGATTTTTTCATGTATATAGAACAAAAAGCAGGGAGTTGGCGGGCCGTTGAAAATAGGTCAGAAGATGGTAAGTTTGGGGGAGGATATGTGTAAGGTTCTAAATTATTATTTATTAAGTGTTTTTACTAAGGAGCAAATATTTTGAGGCGAGGAAAATCAAAAGCTAAAAGATGTTGAGATAACTAGGAAATTAGTGGTAAAGGAAATGGATAAAATGAAGAAGTTTAAATCACCAGGTACAGATGAAGTTTATCCAAGGGTAAAAGAATGTGAAGAGGTGGTTAGCGAGCCGTTAGTTAATATTTTCAGGAAATCAGTGGACTTAGGAGAGGTTCCTTCAGTGTGAGGGCAAGCGAATGTAGTTCCTATTTTCAAGAAGGGAGATAGAGCAATTATGTCTAATTACCGACCCGTCAGTCTGACTTCAATTGTAGGTAAATTATTAGAATCTGTTATTGCAAATAACATTAGAGAGCATTTGGAAAAGTTTAATTTAAAAAATTATTTACAATATGGTTCACCAAGGGTAGGTCATGTCTCACCAACTTATTGAGTTTTTATAGGAAGGCTTATGAGGCAGCAGATAATGATGAGAGTTATGACATTATATACCTGGACTTAAGTAAGGCATTTGATAAGGTACCACATGAAAGACTCCTAAGTAAGGGATTGATGAGAAGGTTTTTCACTGGATTAGGTCTTGGCTAAGCGATAGGCAACAAAGAGTTACAATTAATGGTTTTAAGTCTAAGTGTGTGGGGGTGGGGGTAACAAGTAGAGTTCCACAGGGATACGTTTTGGGGACATTACTATTCTTAACATACATTAACTACTTAGACAGTAGGATTAGTTGTGATATTAGTAAATTCGCTGATGATTCTAAGATAGGTAGGATTATTAGATCAGAGTCTGATGTAAAGGACTTGCAGGGAGACTTAGATAGGTTAAACGAGTGGGTGGTCAGATGGCAGATGGAATTTAATATTGACAAGTGTAGAGTAATGAATGTTGGTGAGGAAAATCCTCACAACAGGTACAACATAAACAGGGTAAAACTGATAGATCAGAATGTGAGAGAGATTTGGGTATACAGGTTAGCTCAGACCTCCATCCCAGAAAATAATGTATTGAGGCTGGAAATAGGGCTAATAGGCTGTTAGGTTTCATTGCTAGGAGTATTAAAAGTAGAAGTGCTGAGGTTATTTTGAAGTTGTATTTGGCGTTAGTCAGACCTCACATCGACTATGTAATGCAGTTTTGGTCCCCATATTATAGAATGGATATAGGATTGTTAGAGTCAGTGCAGAGAAGGATGACCAAAATTATAGAGGGGATTCATAATTTTAGTTATGAGAGGAGACTGAAGCTTTTGAAATTATACTCACTGGAGAGGCGTAGAGTAAGAGGAGATCTGATTGAAGTATTTAAGTGGGTGAAGGGTTTTAATAAGGGGATGTAGGAAAGGTTCTTACGGTCAGTAGTCAGGATAGAACAAGAAATAACAGATTGAAACTGGAAAAATGTAGATTTAGAAAAGCTGGCCAGAAATTGGTTTACAAATAGGGTGGTGGATGATTGGAATAGACTCAATCAGCAGGTAGTTAGTGCACAGACGATAGGTGAGCTTACGCTTGCCACGACTTGTAAGTAATTTAGAATCCTGCTCCCACTCTCTACTCAGTTTCTGGTTGCGCCCTGGCCAGATATGACACCAAGTCATCTGGTGTGGCATTGGATCACACCTTTATCAATCCCTCACCCTGTACTCACCTTATCCCTGCTGGTCACCACATGCCATATGTTTAATGAAGTTGTGTTATCTTTGTTGCACAGAATTGCACTTGAAAGTACATACCTGCTATAACGGGTCAGAAAGTACTAAGCAAATTTTTATCCTGAGTCCAAGCACATGTAAAGTGAATTGTGTACTTAAGTACTGGTTAAGTACTTGTATTGTCATCCAATCATGATCTGTATTTTCTTTCCAATACACCTAATTCCTAGATAGTAGATATGAAGTATATTGTGAAATACAAGGTACAGTATTGTGGCCTACCCAACAACCATAACTACCATTTGCCAGAAGCGGGACTACAGGGCAAAGTTTAGGCTATTTTGTAGTCTATATATTTTGGCTACAGGTTGTCTGGGAGGGCCATGTGCCCTTGCCCCCTATTTGAATATAACTATTCCTTTTTGAGTACAACTGTGCTCCTTACATTTTACTTCAATATGATTAAAACTGTGCGTACAGTATTCAGCTACTTCCTGGATTTAGCATCGTGGTGATGAAAATTACCTGCGCTTGTAATAATAAGGCTACTTACACACTGGTTACTCTGTGATGTGACCGATTTGCGTGTTGATGGTGTTCCATATCTTTCCTTTGTTTTGATTAATGTATACGCACATGATTAACTGTGATGGGGAGACACCACTATAATAGTTGCGCAACTGAATGGTGTGGAACCTTTCCACCCTTACCTCTTTCGGTAGCGAGTCACATGACTCCAGTCATTCATCAGACCCTGTTAAAAGTGTCTTGTGATATTCTAAAATAGTTAAAGAATATGGCATTGTCTTCTTTTAGATTAATCATTATTGTATAAAACTATCCAACTGTTATTGGATGCATCCACCCTGCTAATCTACCTTGCAACATCATGGTGTCATTATGGCCAAAATAAAAATCCTCTTTCAAATGCAAACAACTTAATGATTATCTAAATTTTGGTATTTTGTGATATCTCATTTCCCAAAGTTGCAATACCCAGCAACCCTTAAAATCTACATTCATTGCATTATTGGTTAGTTTAAAAAAAGTTGTGTCAGAGAACGAGATGACAAAGATAATTAATATAGAGGCAGTAACTGCAAGACCGCCTGTAAAATGGAAGGACAGAATGCTAGAGTACATGAAAGAGATGGAGGAAAAGAGAATAAGAGGAGCACGCAATGAGGGAATGGAAGGGCAGGAATAAATAAAGACCTGCTGTGGCCATGCTCTGGGGACAGTTCTTAGGACCAGGCTAAGAGATTGACTAGATGCATGATAAAGGCTTAACTCTAATAATTGTGCTGGTATATGTGAGAGGTGCCTTCCACATAATGTGCAAGGAAAAGTATGAGTTAGTATCACAATACATTAATTCCCCTTGGGTGCACAGACCAGTTGATTTACACTGGCTGTAAATCTAGTAAGTGCAAATATAAGATGCATTCCCTTTATTTTTCCCTGCATTGTTCACGTAAAGGTCAGGGTTCATCTTCATCATTCTTAATCAATTTAAAAGATAAATAAATTGGTGATCTAGCATTACATCAATACTAAACAAGCCAGTTCTGAACACACCAAACACCCACTTAGTTGCATTTAATTTGCTGCCTAGGTTTCCTACTGTAGGTTAAGCCATGAATGAGTCTGCACATGTTCTGTTTTTCAATTCATTATTATGGATTTTTTTCTAAGTCATATGAAGGGAGCTAGGTAGCAATGAAACTCGTATGTGGGAGTGAAAATTTTTAATTGATACATTAATTCTATGAGCATTTGGGTTTATCAGAGATGTAAATTAAAATTATTGTTTCCTCACTTAATTTATTCACATGTGGCTACTCAAAGTGATCCACCACATCTTATGTCCTTACCCTTTCTTCTACTTTGCATTCCACCACTAAATCAACCCAATGCCCTAACACCTGTGTCCCTTCCCTATCCCTTTCCTTTCCACATCCCTTCCCATGTAGACACTACCCAAACCACACACTCTTATGCTTCCTAGATCTATCTGCCCTAACATTAACCTTTCTCCTTACCTTTATAATCTGTATCATTATCTTATATCTCCCCTCAACCCTTCCCAATCCTCTCTATTCTCCACGTGCTCACTTTCCATCCCTAACAGCCGGTACCCACGTGTGGTGTACTCAATGCTGCGACAGAGTGAGGACGAACCCGAGGACGTGTTGGGAGAGATCCTCATCAACATAGGTCTGGCGGCTCCTGGGGATGCACGACCTCTCACACCATCCTCCTCCTCGTCATCCAGCCGGTGTTCCCCTTCACATGCTGAACCAGAGGTGGTAAGAGCATTAGTTGCATTGATGATGGTGGTTGATGCAACAGCAGCAACAATAGCAGCATTAGTTACAACATAAAACAACTACTGTGACATGACAGCACATTTTTTTCCTTTAAGTTACCGAATATGCACTCGAGATGAATCTTATCCCTACCTCACTGACTGAGATTATAGCTCACCATGGCTGCTCAATGGTTGAGTGTGAGGCAGATTGTTTCATACCAATTTTGAGCTGCTTGCCACAATGCATGTTTGAATTTCCTATGATGTTGACTTTTACATAATGGTTGATTTATGGTTTCATCAATGAACAATAGAATACTTGTATACTAGAAATGTTTTAAAGTTTAATGTTACTAAAATCAGATTAAACCTTATATAATAATCTCTCTCTCTCTCTCATATATATATATATATATATATATATATATATATATATATATATATATATATATATATATATATATATATATATATATATATATATATATACACACACACACACACACACACACACACACACACACACACACACACACACACACACACACACACACACTTTGGTCCCGCATAGAACGTGTTCAGGTAGAACAATTTTCTTATAGAACAAGCGACCAACAACATTAAATAAAAAATATTGTACAGAACGATTGTGACTATAAAACGGGGTGCGGAAATAAGTGAAGCAAATCCGAGGAGTTCTTATACAGAATGAGCGTAATCGTATTGAACGCACCCAGAGATGACGTAGTGCTGATGTCACAGGCGTCTGCGCCGCTTAGAGGACTCTGTTCCCGCTGTAGCAGTTTGAAGCGTCCAGCTAGTGTAGAGTGACCTGGTGGAGGTGCGCATGCAAGAGATCACTAGCTCACAGCAGAGGGCAAAGGCAACACACCCACCTCTCTCTCTCTCTCTCTCTCTCTCTCTCTCTCTCTCTCTCTCTCTCTCTCTCTCTCTCTCTCTCTCTCTCTCTCGTCAAGGAGTGGAGAGAGAGAGAGAGAGAGAGAGAGAGAGAGAGAGAGAGAGAGAGAGAGAGAGAGAGAATAAATATGAAGTCGTACATACTATACATCATGTACTCAACACATGTGTCAAGGTTTCAGGTGGTGCTCGTCATTATTTACCTCACAAAGAATCTTGGAAGTTATGTTAGGTTAGGTTAAAGGGAGAGGGAAGGAGGAGACAGCGCTTCGTAGCAGGAGTGCTGCTGTGTTGTGTTTACAGTTTTTTTTATTTACCTCCGATTACAGTAGGCTATGGTTTATTTACCTCTTATTATCTTTATCTAATGAATAAATAAACGCAATGACTACTGATAAAAGGGAACACGAGGCAGGAGACGAGATACTGCTAGCTGGCAGTGCGTCAAGGACTATTGGAGAGTGGTGGGGTGTGTTGCCTCTGCCCGTTGCTGCCAGCTGTGATCTCACACATGCGCACCTCCACCCTGTCACTCTACAGCTAGACTCTATAACTAGATGCTTCAAGCTGCTACACTGCCAACTTCGACCCAGACATGCCTGGCCATGCATCTACGAAACAGAAGGCCATCTCCTTCGATATAAAGAAGGAAGTTATTGCATGGAAAGAGAAAGGAGAGGGAAACACAGCCATAGGACGTGATTTGGGGCTATCAGAGTCGAGTGTAAGAACAATTTGTACATACATCCCCATAGGATTAAGGCAAGGAAAACCTTATTTGATGTTTTTTTAACCATTTATATTTAATAATTGTTAATAATATGCAGTGTACGTTAATTTCAGGGACAATTTTGGTGACTGATCGACCAATTGTCGTTTTCCCCATAGGCTACATGTATCACATAGAACGATTTCACATAGAACAATGTCTCTATTGACCTATTGGACATTCTATACAAGACCGAGGTATATATATATATATATATATATATATATATATATATATATATATATATATATATATATATATATATATATATATATATTTATTTATATATATAAAATGCCAAACTGTTATCCCCCTAAAGGAGGGGTAGCTAAGACAAGGCACGCTAGGGTTCAGTAAGACATTACTCTATTCTACCCGTCTGTGCATTGTCTTTTTGTAGGAGTATACAGAGGAGGGGCTTCCCAGACCCTTCGCTTTGTCCCTTTTGTTGCCTTTTACGAACTGCAGGGATTATGGTGCTAGAATTCATGTAGCCCCACCACTGGGTTAATATAATCATACAAATATCAAATTTCTGGTCTCCTGACATGCAATATTATCATTATTGGTTGAAAGAATACTGTCATCATATCCACTGCGTGTTGTAATTGGCGACTAATAGCAATGAAGTGAGGAAGCTGGAGAGTCTTTCCATTGTATTGTTTCTTCCGACTATTTGTAAATGGGATATAAGTATATAGATATGTTAGCCCTGTATAAATATTTATGATAATACTGCTTGTGTTATGAATTTTTATTAAATGAGATTATTACTGTCAGTTCATTGCAAAACATGTCCAGTTTTGTAATGACCATAAAAAACACCATCTTTTCAGATAAACATCAGTGATCTAGAGGGGACCAAGTTCACCACCATCCCACTCAGATCAGACGAGGCTGCTAAGAGGCTCATAGTACCAGAGCCAGAGGAATCTGATGAGGTTAGTTGAAGAATAATTGGTCCAAACTTTTATACTTTACTTTACATGTAAGAAAGTGGATGCATAACTGAAAGAACAAATATTATGTTGAATATTCAAATTGGTAGTATGGAAACGTAGAAGGGAAAAATACGAATAAGTTTACAGTTTTAAAAAGTATATGACACGTTTAATGAAGCAATGTTGGAAGCTAATGTAAGAGCAATCTAGACAAGTTTACTCCTGTTCCTTGGAACTCTCTTGAAGGAGTGACCATGGCAAGTCTCCATTTGCTCCTGTCCTTGTACTTCATTTTTGCACACTAAGTACATTTATTGTCTCACTCACTTATATATTCCAAAACTCTCCTCTCATTTTGTAGCAGCTCACTCACAGCTTCTAACCAACTCTAGAATACCCTTGTTATCACACTCAATCGTTCTGTTCAGGTGACCTGACTATTTCAGGATGCTATGTTTCAGCATCACACAACTCATTTCTTCTTCCTTACAAAGCATTTTATATCCACTTTCATTACACTGTGTCCATAACATGAGGAACTCTCACATAACTGATTTCCACAGCTTGAATCCTAGACCTATGAATTTTGTTCCATGTTCACACGCATGAGTTATGTGCTAGTGAAGGAACTTTTATGCACTGAGAGAGAAGAACTTGTTGGAAGCCACTGAGACAAGCTTCTTGTTCAGTTTTTTGGGCGTTAGGTCATGTTTGAAGTAGAGGGCAGCAACCTCCGATTTAGATTTGTATGTGGGACAGCCTCGGAAGAAGACATTATGTTCTTGAGTGCAATTTGTACAAATGCATATTGTTGAGGAGCTGTTTGTACAGATATGGTCAGGTGCAATGGATATACAGTATTTTGCTGGACTTGCAACTGACCACAGGCTTGTTGTTGCAACACTCAAGCTTCATGTCAAGTTCAGAAAGATATCAAGATGTGATCACAATGTGTTCCATCTTGAGAAAATGAAGGACTTGACACGTGCTCATGAGTATGCAGGGACAGTCTCAAATCAGTTTGAAGTGCTCGATGCCCTAGAGGACCCGGTAGAACTGTGGGGTACCTTCAAACTTGAAACTCTTGAGGCTGCCAGAGGGTGTCACGGGGTGGGTTTGCTTTGGCAGAGATGCTGGACAGAATAGAGAAGAGTCGCACTGTTAGGCTGGCTAGGAACCAGGACCAGTACAGGGCTCTGTCTCGTAGGACTAGAACTCTGCTGAGGAGAGACAAGGAGAGGTATGTCAGGAGTCTTGTAGAGGATGTTGAGGGTCATTTAAATGCTAAGGACCTCAGACCTGTTTATCGAGCCTTGAAAAAGTTTCGCTCCATCTTGGGTGAGTGCTATCTGAACAGCTGATGGTTGCCTCGTATCAGACGTGGATGGACAGATGGCTCATTGGGCTGAGTACTTTGAGCAGTTGTTCAAGGTCAACCCTCCAAGCAGTCAGCTTCAAACCACTGGGTTATAGGTGATGAATGCTGATCTGCCCATTAACAAAGCTGCATCCTCTATTGATAAAGTCAAAGAGGGTGTGTCAAAGTTGAGGGGTGGAAAGGCAGCTGGCATTTATAAAATCAGTGCAGAGTTGCTCAGAGCTGGAGGCGAGACCATGATCTGTGGGTTGCATGCTGTCTTGACTGCTGTATAGCATTCGGGTACCATTCCTCCTGACTGGAAAAGGGTGTTGGTCATCCCTATCTGGAAAGGTAAAAGGGACCATCAGGATTGCAATAACTACCGTGGGATAATGCTGCTCAGTGTATCAGGCAAGGTGCTCGCCCATCTGCTACTGATGTGAGTTCGCAGTCACTTGCTGAAACATCAGAGACCTAAACAGTCAGGGTTCACACCTGGTAAGTCAACAACTGACCGTATCCTAGCGCTTCATGTACTGGTGGAACGCCAGCGTGAGTTTTGACAGGGGATGCTTGCAGCCTATGTCGATCTCAAAAATACATTTGATTCAGTGCATCATGAGGCACTCTCGACAAGGGAGTTGACAGGTGGCCGGTAGGGGGTTTTCAGAGCTGAGGTCAGAGATGTTTCCTTGTCAAAGCCAAGGAAGTCTGGGGGATAAATTTTTTAGTGTATTCCCCAATGCACCAGTTAATTTAGAATTTTCATAATTGGCCATGGTGAGCCAAATGTATATGGGGGATGTAATTGGTCTCCATAAGTCATGAAGAGTAAGAGGAAATAAAAAAAGTGAAGGTATACCGCTGTTCATGACTAAACTCGTTAGCCTTTCATCCTCTCAGCACAGCTCTCGCACTTTAGGAAAAAAAGTGGATAATGGGAGGTTAGGAAGAAAAGACAGACAAAATAGGAGGAAATAAAGCTAGAAAAAGGAAAAGGCCAAGCAAAAATTGGTTGGACCAGAGACTGAAGTCTCATTGCATTGCAGCATTTTTGTGTCGTGCAAGCCAATTCCTTTTGCAATTTTTTTCTTAAATATCTAGCCTCTCCTCTTTTCATCATTAGATCTTTCTATAATTCATACAGGTTGTTCACCAATTTGCATATTGTAATAAAGTCTCCTCTTTCTCTTCTCTCTTCAATTGTAGTCAATTGCAATCCTATTGATCTTTCCTGTTAGATCATTCAATTCTGCCACCATCTTCATTGCTATTCTTTGTATTATTTCCAATTTCAACATGCTTTTTCTTTACCAAAGGTGGTCACTGACTGTTTCTTGATATTTATTCTTTGACATTCCTTTGTTTTATTTCTTCTTGGGTACTGCCCAACATGAGTGAGATAGGGATGACAAAGAAATTGTATTTGTTCTACTCATCATAAAGAATGTGATACAGATAGTAATGAACGGTTGCCATTACTTCCAGGAGTTGTTGCAGTGAGTGAGGAGGTACTACAAGCCTCTCTTTTCATCCGACTCAACATATCGCCACCGCCAAGATGAGCCTGCCACGGGCTCATGTTACCCATTCTGCCAGCCAGCATACCCCTCCCTTGTGTGTGTGTGTGTGTGTGTGTGTGTGTGTGTGTGTGTGTGTGTGTGTGTGTGTGTGTGTGTGTGCATGTGACTCAAAGCAGGTGCATTGATTACAAGGAATATAATTTAATATTTTTAATCATCAAATGATAAGTTAGAAATGTGACAAAAGATACTAAGTGACCAAAGGTATTAATAAATTTGTCATGTTACACCAATACATTTGGATTAGATTGTTACAACAGCATGTGATACTACATGAAAATTTTCTACCATAAATATGTTCAGAAATTAAACCAGTAACTGGAGGAAATTAATTAGATAAAGAAGAAAATAATTACGTTTTAATCAATAAATGTTTTCTCAGACAGAGAGAACATGTAGTGAAAATTAAATAATGAAATGCACTAAGAAAGCCATGTATACATGTGTGTCACATGGTAACACTATGAAAAGTATACATCATTAAATCAGACTGAAAGAAAACTCCGTCTTGCATCTGTGAAAGTCTAATAAAGCTAAAATTCTTCAGGTAAAAGTGGAAAAGTGAATAATATCAGATACAAGTGCACTTGTAGTCACTAGCAAACCCACAGCCAATTTGAATCACTGCAGTGTCCAAGGCAGGCAAAAAAAACATACCAATTGTAGGACCTGTGATGGATGTGAATTTCTGTCATGATCAGTAACATATATAATTCACTGCTTCCAGAACTACGAAGATGTAGACCACTGCACTTATGATGAGTGTAATTTAACATGTACTGGGCCTGTAGTGTTTGATTGACTGCATGCCAGACGTTTTTTGGGTATAATTTGCTGTTCCATACAGGTATTACCGCATCTCATCAACGGGATTTCATTAAGGCAAATTGTGTTCTAACATTAGTGTGATACAAGGTTTCCCACGAGTTGAAGTAAATACTACAGGATTGTATTATTCAAGTCAAAGTAGACTTTACGCTGCTTTGGCTTTGCTGGTGTCAGTTAACCTGTAGTGATGAAACTACAGCATAGACCTTCAATTTGTGAATAATTCATTCAAATGGAAAAGTCTTTTTACAGAACACAGAAGCAAATATCCTAACAGAAGACATCCTGATGCAATAGTATTATATAAAATATACCAAGATCATGAAAAAGGATCTTTCCCATGTATCAGTGCCAGGGTACTTTGTACAAAGAGGAAGCATGGTTTTTGAAAGGAGGAAAGTAGAGGTGGTTGACTTTAGTATAGGGTGAGTGTGCCAGCAGTAAGATGTTGAGTTCGTTCTAGGAGAGAGAATGAAGGAAGAGAAAGAGTTAAGTATTTGGTAACAGTGCTATACAAACATGGAGAGATTGAAGAAGAAATAGAGAACTGTGAAGGCAGGTAAATCAGTTGAGGATGGAATGTTTCCATGGAGGTAGGGGTTTAAGGAACAGTATTTTCCTGCCACAAGGAACTGCAAGCTGTGCTACGTTATATGTAGTGATCGTTTGGGTGGGAATCCCCTGCCTGGCGTGCTGCCCCATTAGTCCCAACACAATATCAGTAATTTTCTACTAAATGAATCTGTATAGATTTAATTCTCTAGTAAGGCAATATAGTGCTATGAATGTTTCGTTTTGAAGATAACCAAGCTATATGTATGTATATATATATATATATATATATATATATATATATATATATATATATATATATATATATATATATATATATATATATATATATATATATATAAAAATAAACATGATAACGTTAATTTACGTTGCTTAGATAGACCCAGAGAGCTCAAGGACACCTCCATGCTGGAGATTTGGCAACGCTGTGGATAGATAATTTCCCGATGGAGCCAACACCCAAATGATCTCTACATCTTAGAACGACTATAACTGACACTGTCAAGTCAAACATTACATCAAAGCCAGAGTGGTTCCTGCAACACATTCCACCAAACATTTTAATAATCTCAATTGAAACATAAATAAAGCAAAAAGCAAGTAAAGAGTATTTTCTACTTTGATTGACTTGAATCATATCCAGCATTATAGTGGTGCAGTGGTTAGCACATCTGACTACGAATCCGCTGGCCCGAGTTCAATCCCGGACAAAGGCAGTCAGCACACAGCTCACCCAGCTGTTCATCCTTCCAAACGGATTGGTAGATAAATGGGTATCTAGTGGAAAGTCGGATGTCACAGTGGCCCTGTGTCCCGGCGTAACGGATTAATTTCCACCACAGGCTCAAGAGCCAATGCGACAGGAGATGAGCGCCCGTGGCTACGCGCAGCTATAGCGTGTGCCCCCACTTTATTATTATATCTTATCAGCATTATCTACCTCAACTCGTGGCACACTGTAAAATTGTAGTACAGGTCAATGTCAAACTCAGAACCCTTGGAAACAGAGCAGTTTCAAATAATTCTGCATTTAAAATTATATTCATTGTTGAAGGATGATAACATCTATAGAATTTATTTTCAAAAGGAAACAAATGAGTGAGTTAATAGGAATAAAGTAAGGCCCCAGACATCAAAGGTCATATGGCGCTATGTTAAGCTAAAAGGCAGACGGCAGAGCAGAGGTAACAGCAAGGCAAAATATGGGGATGAGAAGAACATTTATAGTGAAATGGTTAGATCAAATAAGAGGATATGGGTTTGTCAAAGAACGGCAAAATCAGAGCCATCAGTAAAAATGGGAGTGTAATTGGCATGTATAGAAAGTTCAAGAAAAAGGGATTGTAAGATGTTAGTATATCAGACTTCAAAGAACATAATAGAGTAGGCAGAGGTGGTCATTTCTATGGGAGCGGAATTTTTTTAAATTAAAGAGTTGTGGTAATGGTAGGGATAGGAGCGGGGGTGATCAGAAGGAGGAGGTATGGAAGTAAGAAAAGTATCTGAGTAGGAGGGATCTTGGAGAGAGGAATTATATAACTGATTCACAATTGAATCCAGGAGGTAAAGAAGAGATTTTTTGGTAGATGTAGCTCAATGGGTTGGAGGGAAAGAGGGGGAAAAGGGTGATGTGGAAGGGAGAGGAGAAGATGGGGGAAGGTGTAGGAGTAGGGGAAGGGTCACAGGGCGGCGGATGAACTTCTGTAACACACTGTGTTATCGGAAGTTGAATGTGATGAGGTAGAGGATAGAGAAGGAAGTGAGGAATCAATGTAAGGTTTTGCTATAAAGGCTTCAATATTAGGAAATAAATGAAAAGTTAGCTGCACTGTACAGGGTGACAAGACACTGTCAAGGCTAATTGTTGGCTCACCAAGAGGATGCTCAGGGTTTGATTTATGGATTTTGGTATTTGCTTTCCTGAATGTATCAGCTTTACAACTTCATCTTTCATGAAAGACTGATTATTCTATAATAATACCATCAGCCATTCATGTCACCACTGGCAATTGTTCCAATCATCGCAGCTTCATCTTGGACATTGAATAATGTGTTGAATTATTAGTCATAAACTGATAGCAATAATTTTTGTCAAAAACATTGCTCATTATCAAGCCAATACCAACATTGATACTCCAATACTTAGACATTAGTGATAGATAACAAAACTGATTGCTTCACAGCCAAAACTGCATTCAACTGTTGTCAGCATAGCACAATGACTCAAATGAGAAATGAGAAATAAAGTGGAAGCAAAATACTACATTAATGCACAAGTTGTGGCCACCTGCCTTAATGTCTTTGTGATATGTGCATCCCACAAGTAATAATTTTGTTCATTAATATGACCGGATTAGAACATGGACTTCTCTCACAAATTCCAGTTTTGCTTGAGCTCACAAAAATAACATTATGATACTGCATTATTTTTCTAGGAAGTAAAGCTTTTCTTTACCAGTTGAAGTATACCAATCACTATCAGTTCTGTAGACATGCATCCAGTAAAGAAAATTCCACTGGTTCTGTGTAAGGTCTCTGATTCATTAGCTAACAAATGACCGATATTTATAACAGAAAACATTTCAAACGACAATGATTATAAAAGTTTAATAACTACAAGAGAGAAAACTAGTGAAAATAAAAGTATTGGTAATTATCTATATACCAGGCTGTTATTCCCCTAAAGTGGAGTAGCTAAGACAAGGTATGCATACAGACACCCATGCACACATACATATACACTCTTCTCATTAAACCCCTAAACTCCCAGAGGAGAAGAGAAGTACACACCACTCAAACACAGCACGTGAGGTAGTCACGTAAATGGGGACAAGGGCGAGATTCGTATCCTCAACAAAGTCCCAAGGTTTACCTGTCACTTCATATTTAACTCATCCCCTCCCTCCTTCCCACACCTGACATGATCCAAGGGTCGTCAAGACTGCGTCATTACTCATGCATTTACCACTGCTCTCCATTTACTTCTATCACGCACAATCATCCTTCCATCCCGTGGCCTTCCTCTCACATTGGATCTCATTATTCTCTTCACTAACTGGTCCTCCTCCATTCTAGTATTGTCTGAAAGTGGCTGATACCAACACTCCATAAACAAAAATATACCTGTGCCACCAATACTGTTATAGATGCATTAGTACACTCCTAATGTGAATTATGCATTCACATTTTCATGTTCACTTTTCAAATTAGTGTGATTTTAACTCCTCAATTTCAAAAAGCTGGATTTGACATTCTTCACTTGAATTTGAAAATTAACCTTCAGTACCTCTAATAGTTCTCTAATAACAGCAAGAAAGGTAGAGATTAAGTAAATGGACTAATGGTGTACAGTACATAGCAGTGGTGTGATTGCTGAATGAAATTTGGCTACAGCAATCTTTCCTTAATGATCACAAGTCTCTGGCAGAATATATAGTCATTCATGGGACAGTGTCCATGTTACCAGTTGTCTCCCCTTAAAAACATAACTATTCAATTACTGACCAACATTGGAAAGATGACTGAATTAGATGAGCTGGCTTGATGTTGCTGCTTTTCAACCAAAAATCAGACTCAAGCTATTGGGCAAGTTGGGACTGAGCAATGTTGATCACTTTCATACTGAAAAAAAAATAGAATATATTGGTACAAGGCTCGAAAAAAGTTAGACGGCTTATTCATTCAATAAGAGGTGCATCATTTTATTATTTCTAATTGGCTTCCTAGTTCATACTTATTATACATGACATAATTAATAACAAACACTAATTAATATTTTAAGATTATGAACTTGAGCATAACTAGAGCCATTATTGTTACCTAGTTCCCCTCTTCATGGTTATGTACAAACAGATGGTTTTCAGCCTGTTCCGGTTTATTTAAATAACTTGAATTTTAAGTATACGTGAAACAAATTTTTTAATTAGTGTATTATAGATATGTATAGATAGACAAAAGGAAAGGAAAGAGAAAATGAAAACAAAATAAATATGTACAAGAATTACAGGAAATATTGTATATACTTAAATGCAACAGTTACTATGTGTCCATTATGATAATGTATTAATTGCTACAGAAAAGAAAAAAATTGCCATTGAACTTGAAAAGGTGCAAGAAATATAAAAGATAAAGATCAGTCAGCATGGAAAGAAATTCAAGAAAGTGTAACATCCTTTCCAAGTATCAGAAAGAACTGTGCAAATAATTCTGACAGTAAAGTTTTATGGCCATTGCTACATTAATGATAGAAAACTGGCATACTAGTAAAGAGGGTACAACATTGAAATTTTTCACCTAGAACATAACCAGAAATGCTTGCATTGCTGATACTAGAAATCACAGTAATAACACTATTACCAATGCCACAATATTCTTGTTCATGTTCTTCTCATTTGTCTGTCGCAAGTGTTGTAAAAATTTGCTTCCGTCCCAAAGTCAGGTGAATAACCCTTCTGATACATCTGTTTGAGAGTGTACATGTGTGTGTATGTATGTATGTATTAATGTATATATGTGTATATGTACACATATGCTTTATGCAATGCATATGTATTTTCATTATTTCAATGACAAATGTTCTGATATCTATCAATCTATATCTACTTATGTCTTATTTACCTCTACTATATAGACAAATAAATAGGTAGATATAGATACATACATAGATGCACACACATTTCTTTTAATTGGTTGCCTTGAGTATTCACTTGTTATTAGATCCATTACCATAAACAAACACACACTAACATATTCCATACGAGTGGAATGAGCACCACTCACTGAGATGAGGGAGGAGAACTTGAAAACAATAAGAAAGGCAAAGTATATACCTTGCAAAGATTATATTACATACCTTGAAACTATATCTGATAAATGTAAGCAATTGTGAATTCCCCTGTGGTAGGGAGACATAGCCTGGCCTCTCATCAGCGGCCATATTGGAAAAATGCTGCCAGCGTATTACATGCGTGTTGTAAAAGGACATTAATAGGAATGAAGTGAGGAATGGGGAGAGTTCCTTTATATGTTTCTTCCTACAATAAGACAAAGCATAGAGGAGGGGGGGGGGTGATTAAATTTTCTAAAATTACATGAGGTAGCCTCCATTTTCATACAATGGTTGACAAAATTAATAAAAGCACACACACAAAGGAGAAAAGAGAAGCTACTAATTATACCACTGACCAAGTTTACTCCTATATAAAATTGGAATATTTCTTGAGAGAGAATCATGCCACTGCTATCATAGCTCCACCTGAATTTAATCAATGGTCTCGCAGTTTATTAA
Organism: Metacarcinus magister; assembly: GCA_029783475.1. NCBI lineage: Eukaryota > Metazoa > Arthropoda > Malacostraca > Decapoda > Cancridae > Metacarcinus > Metacarcinus magister. The sequence goes on from JAPQNM010000013.1 coordinate 10,478,161, forward strand.
TTGTTCCTTACGTGCTTTGCATTCCAGTGTTTCTCTACATTCTGCACAAAGACTGGCAAGTGGATTCCAGATACAGAGATGACAGGGATTATCCTAATAAATAAAGTGCTACTGCAAGAATTCCCAAGGCACACTGATAAACAACTAACTTTAGTGATGTTAGTTCAGTGATGAATGGTAGTGTAGATATTTTGCCACAGAATGTGATGATGTGTGTTGTCAGCACTATCCCACCTTTATTTCACAGTAAGCCATCCTCATCTCCCATTTGAAGAATCAAGACTAGGAGGGAAGAAGGAATTGAAAATTAACAAACAAACAAATAGGTTTTACCAATAGAAATTCCATCTGATAACAAGTGAATACTAAAAAACCTGCTGACTTTATAATGAGTGAATGTTATGAAGGAATTACTCAACCCACTGGTCTGTATTAATGTAATTATTACTTTCACCCTTCTTTATGTTTACCAAAGATAAGAATAACAAAAATGTGATGTAATTCTTTAAAATAAAAACATTTGTATATACAAAGCATCTGAATGTTTACAATTAACCCGTTTTAAGAAATGTTCTAAACTTTATGACATGACAGAAAAATTGGCCAGAACTTTGGCAACTGCCATCAGATGACAGTTGACCCATTTATATATGGAACCTACATTACAAAATTATTTCTTTATATTTACTAATGTAGTAGCAGTAGTATAGTGCATTTTACCTCATTAAAGAAAATAATTCATAAAAAGAGGAAATAAAGAGGAACCACTCCATTACAAACCAGTGTCACTAATCAAAGTTGTTGCAAATATATGAGAATTGTAAAGGACCGTTGGATGTAAAACTTACAAGAGACAAATTTTATTATTAAAGTGTTTCAGAAAGAGAAAAGTTATTCAGAACGAAGCCAAATGTCTCGACAATCAAAGAGAAGTGAGATGAGTATGCGATTATAATCCAGAACAAGTACTCACAACTAGTAGACGGGATGAATGGAAACACAGAGGGTTTAAATGACAACCTAACTAATGTAGTCTTAAAATCAGCACTAGATGTAGGTGAGAAAACACCAAAAGAAAAGAGAAAAAAACTTTTAACAGCCACAAAATACCTCATAAGCAAACATAGCAAAATGGTAATAAAAACAATGAGACAAAGTTGAGGTGGTTCAACTGTCTAAAACCATAAACAAGAGAAAAACTAATGACATTCGAAAGTACTACATGAAAATGATTGAGGAAACTCTAAACAACGGTACAAGTATGAAGATACCAAGGAGAACACTTGGCATTGGCAGAAAGCAACTGTAAGTTTTAAAAGATGAACAAGGTTAGATTACAAATAATAGAGATGAGGTGATCAAGGAAACAAAATTTCTATAGAAAATTGTATACCAGTAATGACAGGCAAACCGAAGACCCTAGCATGGAAACTATGAACATTGAAGTACCCTGCATAAGCACAAGTAGGTGAAGATGGCTTATAGATTGACTTTTTTTTCGTGCTATTTGAGAATCGATTGACTTTTTTTTCGTGCTATTTGAGAATCGTCCAAGGACAATAAATAAAAGCCCACTTGCAATTGCCAGTTCCCTGTAGAAGATAGAATAATAATAAAAGGGAGGCCAAATTAGAGTTGCAGGTGTCTTGATACTCCTCTCTTAAATGAGTTGTAGGAAGGTAGAGAGTTTACCAGTAGAAGGGAAGAAAGAGTGAAGATACTGGTTAACTCTTGCATAAGGTAGGTGGACAGAATAGGGATGAGAGTGAGTAGAAAATCATGTATGGCGAGACTTTTGGTGATGGGGAGACATGCAGTTAGCAAGTTCAGAAGAGCAGTTAGCATGAAAAAATGGTAGAAGATAGCAAGAGATGCAACATTGTGACGGAGTGTAAGAGGTTGAAGACAGTCAGTAAGAGGAGGGGAGTGAAAAACTTTTGACTCAACCTTGTTTAGCAACTTTGTGTGCATGGAGCCCCCCCCCACCCGTGAGATGTGTACTCCATACAGGGGCAGATAAGGCCCCTGTACAGTCAGCAACTGGTAGGGGGAGAAAACTGATGGAGAACTTCTTGGAAGCTGATTTAGCAAGAGAAGAGATATGATACTTCCAGTTAAAGAGTTTTAGAAAAGGATAGCCAAAGGATGTTCAGTGTAGACGAGGGGGACAGGTGTGTGTCATTGACGTACAGTCCCCACCAAAAGTTTGTGCGCCTCGTGAAACAAGCGTCAATAAAAGTAAGTCATCCCTTTCACATTAATAAACTTGTATATTAAGTATTATGTATAGTATTAAAGGTTAAGAGGCTTTCATTTGATTCTTAGGCACTCTGAGACATTTTCCAACAGAATCTGGCTTACGCCCTTGTCTCTGGTGAACATTTTAAAGTTCTGTAATGCATCACTCAGTATCTGGTGAGAGTCAGTGGCTGGGGACATTAGATGATGTGATCGCCACACACAATGTTATGCAATTATTGATTGATCAAAAATGGCTCATTAAGTGGCTTATTTTTTCAATTAAATGGTAGCTGCACAATAAATATCATTGCTCCCATATAATTGTGATGGCCGAGGGATGGATTCAAATAGTTTGACTCATAAGTTGGTACAGTGGTACCTCGGGATACAAGCGTCTCCCCTTATGAGCAATTCAGGTTACGAGCACAAAATACTACTCGGAAAATTTGCCTCGGTATCCGAGCGGGCTGGTGATGACATCGTTCATCTGGCAGTATTAGTGCACCGCCCTGCTCTGTAACCGCCCGGAGAGTTGACGTCAGTAGATCCAGCCTGCCGTTTTTTTCAACGTGCTTGTGAGTGTTATCTCCTCAACACAGTTCATTCTCTGTAGTTCTCCTCTACATGAAATATGGAGAATCTCGAGCACTCTAAAAAAGAGCAGCTGGCAACCATTATGTCACTCTTCAAGTCAGGACAGTCAGTAAATGATACCTCAAAAATTGTTGGATTTGTAGAACAAGCTGTTTAAAAGTGGATAAAGCAGTTTAAGGATGGTGGCGTGAAGGAAGTACCAGAACATGGAGAATGTTCTTGGAGACCAAAAAATGACCACTCAACGAACTCTAAACCTTATCCAGCAGCAAGTGGAGGCAAACCCACGCATATCAGCAGGAGAAATAAAAGGAAATAACCCAGAACTGCTAGTTCCTGTCTCCAGGAGAACAGTGCAGCGTATCCTGCATGACAGGTTACGTTCTCACAGCCGCCGCAAACCTCATCTAACTTGTCAGCAAGTAAAAAATAAGATTGTTTTTTGCCAAAAATATTCTGATTGGCATGAAACCAATTGGAGGCGAGTCCTATGAGGTGATGAAGCAATGTTTTCTGTGGCTGGGAACAGAGGTGGTAATGTGTACTGATGCAGTGACAGTGACCCACTGGACCCTCACTACACAAGGAAGACAGGAAAATTCCCTGACAGTGTTATGGTTTGGTGTTCTTTTGGTTACCATGGTCAGGGGAACTTAGTTGTGCTGCCAAGAAATGAGAACCTCAATAAAAAACACCTACCTGGAACTCTTGTGTGACCACCTGCCAGAGTGTTTTGAGGCTTGTCACTGATATTTTTATGTAGGACAGTACTGTGTGCCAGTAACCATGCCACACAGCCTGTGTTGTGAAACAGTGGTTACAAGATTGCCAGTTGCAGTACATTAAAGACTGGCCATGAAATTCCCCAGATTTGAACCCAATTGAAAATTTGTGGACAATCATTAAACGGGAATTAAGGTAAAATGACACACACTCCATTCCACAATTGATCGAAGCAGAGCAACAAGTGTGGTAAAATATTAACCCACAACATTTAAGGAACTTAGCAGATTCTATCCTAAAACGTCTCAAAAAGAAAGACCTTTAAAGTACTGAATATTTGTAAGAACTCATTCTATTAATATAAAGTTATTGTTTAGCAATGTTTACCTTTGTGGGGTCAGGGGGCGCACAAACTTTTGGCGAAGACTGTAGAAGGGATAGTTGTCTGGAAGATTTTGTCGAGTGGATAGATGAAGGAATTGTGTTTTTGAGACATTGAACAACACAAGGTTTTCTTTGCCACAATCTGAAATTAAGGAAAAATCTGGTTAGGCATTCTGTGATGTCTCCACATGAGTCATTTACCTGTTTCTGGTTTGGGCGTCTGGAGAAAGATGTGGAGAAGTGCAAGGTAGAGTCATTAGCATATGAGTGGATAGGACACTGAGTAAGATTGAGAGGATCATTGATGAATAATAGGAAAAGAGTGGATGATAGGACAGAACCCTATGGAACACCACTACTGATAGGTTTAGGGGAAGAACAGTGGCCGTCTACCACAATTGCAATAGAACGGTCAGAAAGGAAATTAGAGATGAAGGTGCAAAGAGAAGGATAGAACCCGAAAGAGGGAAGTTTAGAAATCAAAGCTTTGTGCCAGACTCTATCAAAAGCTTTTGATATATCTAAGGCAACAGCGAATGTCTCACCAAATTCCCCAAAAGAGGATGACCAAGAGTCAGTAAGGAAAGCCAGAAGATCGTCAATAGAGCGTCCAGATTGGAAGCCATACTGACGATCAGATAGAAGGTTGTGAGCGGATAGATGCCTCTGAATCTTCCTGTTAAGGAGAGACTCAAAGACTTTAGAAAGGCATGAAATCAAAGCAATAGGACGGTAGTTTCAGGGATTGGACCAGTCACCCTTCTTTGGAACAGGTTGTATGTAGGTATACTTCCAGCAAGGAGGATAGGTGGAAGTTGATAGGCAGAGGTGGAAAAGTTTGACCAGGTAAGGTGCGAGCATGGAAGCACAATTTTTGAGAACAATAGGAGGGACTCCATCAGGGCCATACGCCTTTCGAGGGTTAAGGCCAGCGAGGGCATGAGAAACACCATTACGAAGGATTTGAATATTAGGCATGAAGTAGTCAGAGTGTGGTGAAGGAGGAACAAGCTCAGTATTAACCAATGTGGAGTTGTCAGCAAAAGTTTGAGCGAAGAGTTCAGCCTTAGAGACAGAGGAGACGGCAGGGGTGCCATCTGGGTGAAGTAAGGGAGGGAAAGATGAAGAAGAGAAATTGTTGGAGATATATTTGGCTAGATGAAAGAAGTGAGGAGGAGAGTTAGAACTAGAAAGATTTTGAGATTTCCTATTGATGAATGAGTTTTAGGGTAGTTGGAGAACAGATTTGGTGTGATTCTAGGCAGAAATATAGAGCATGAGTATTGGGAGATGGAAGGCTGATTTAATCAAGGATATAGGCGATTTCTATTAGACAAATTTGCAATACTTTTTACCAAATGTTTGCAAACCATACCAAGTACTTGGAATAATGCTTTAATAATACAGGTTCACAATCTTTTATCTGAAATTCCAAAAACTGAACATTTTTTCCATGATGTCGTCTGCACATCAAAGTTCGTGCTCAATTCTGGTCAGACGCATGTCACCTCTGCTGCTCACGGATATTTTGTTTATTTTTTGCTTATTTTTTTTACTTTGAAGACTGTGCAAAAGTCAAAAAGAGCTGCAGATTCCCCTATGAATAACAGTGAGAAACAGAAAAGGAAGAGTCTGTCATTATCGATAGCACATAAAATAGTTATTGCAGAAGTTTGATTGTGGTGTATCTGTGCAGTGTCTTACTGAACATTATGGTGTGGAACTACCACCATATACCACCTAAAGAAACAGAAACATAAGTTGTTGAAGTTTTACAGTGACAGTGACAGGGTTGGCATTGAAAAAACCCACCCAAAATAAACCAAAAAAAACCGGTCCAAGTGGGGTTTTTTGGGTTTTTTTATAAAATATATTTAACATAAAAAAGAAAATATATAAATGATATAAATAACATCAAACAGGGGTTTTCTTTTAATCTTGAGCTTAAGTTCCTGGTCTCATTTGCTTATGTTCTAGTTGTTACTTTAATATAAAGGATAAGGAAACAACACATTGAATTTTAATCTGGCCAAACAAAATGTGTGTGTGTGTATTTACCTAGTTGTAGTATACAGGGCCTGAGCTAGACTCGTGCGGTCCTGTCTCCGTATCTACATTGATCCAATTTTTTTTTCAGTTTGTGCACACTATTCACTTCAATAACTTCTTTCAAACTGTTCCATGCGTCTATACTTCTATGTGGAAAGCTATATTTCTTTGTGTTATTCAAGCATCTTCCCTTTTTTAATTTCCTCTTGTGGCCTCTTGTGTAAGCAGCTTCTTCCCTTGATAGTATATTCTTATCTGTTTTATCCATTCCATTTAACATTTTGTATACTGCTATCAGGTCACCTCTTTCCCTTCTTTCCTCAAGTGTTGGCAAATTCATTTCTTCCAGCTCTCCTCATACGTCCTCCCTTCTATAACTCTGGAACCATTTTTATTGCAATTCGTTGTATTCTTTCTATTTTCTTTATATGTTTTTTCTTATGTGGAGACCACACAATCGCAGCATATTCCATTTTTGGTCTAATCATTGTAGTGATAATCTTCTTCATCATTTCTTTATCCATATAGTGAAAGGCCACTCTTATACTTCTTAACATATTGTATGTTTCTCCAAATATCTTATTTATGTGCTTCTCTGGAGATAGATTATCCTGCATTACTATTCCCAAGTCTTTCTCTTTATCTACTCTTGTTATAATGCTGTTTCGCATTTTATATGCCTCTTTGAGCTTTTTCCTATTTCCATCACATGACATTTGCTTGCATTGAAATCCATCTCCCATCTTTCACTCCACTATTGCAATCCTCTTGACTATTTACTTTTCTTAGCAGTTTAGCATCATCAGCGAAAAGGCTTATGTAGCTGCTCAGTCCTTCCGGTAAGTCATTAACATATGTTATAAACATCAGTGGTCCTAATACAGAGCCTTGTGGTACCCCGCTCGTGACTTTCCTCCACTCTGATTTTGTGTCCCTTATGACTGTTCTCATCTCTCTTCCTCTCAGGTAATCCTCTATCCAGTTTTAAATATTTCCTTTCAGTCCTCCAACGTTCTCAAGTTTCCATAGTAACCTTTTATGTGGTACCTTATCAAATGCTTTCTTTAGATCCAAATATATACAGTCCACCCATCCTTCTCTTTCTTGTGTTACATCAATCACCCTTGAGTAGAAACTCAATAGGTTTGTTGCACATGACTTTCCTTCTCTAAATCCAAATTGTCTGTCCGTTATTCTCTTTTCTTTTTCTAAGTACCTAGTCCATTGCTTTTTTATTATCTTCTCACAGACTTTGCAAATTATGCTGGTCAGCGACACTGGTCTCCTCTTTGTTACCACTTTTGTATATTGGTATTATTTCTGCTCTCTTCCACTCATTTGGCACTTTTCCTTGCTTCATTGAGCTCTCTATTATGTCACAAATTGATTTAATAAGTTGTTCTTGACATTCTTTTAATACATGGCCTGATACCCCGTCTGGTCCTATAGCTTTCCTTTCTTCTAGGTTCTTTAACAACTCCTTTATTTCATGTCTGCTTACCTTGATTTCCCACAACTCTGTGCTTTCTTTTCTTTCTTGTGGGTGTCTGAATTCTGTTTCACTTGTGAATAGATTCTGGAAGTTTTTGTTCAGTATTTCACTCATCTCTTTTGGATCTTCAATTGTTTCATTATTTTCTTTCAACCTTGTTATTCTTTCTTTTTGTTTGATTTTTCCATTTATATACCTATAAAATAACTTAGGTTCCTCCTTACATTTGTTTACTATATCTTTTTCATATTTCTTTTCTTCTTATTCTGACATATTCATTTCTAGCTAATTTGTACTCATTCCTGTTTTCTTGCGTTTGCCTTTTTTTTAACTTTCTTCCATTATATATCCCTTTCCTTTTTCGCCTTATAACAGTTTGCATTAAACCACTCTTGATTTCCTTTTTCTCTTACTTTGTAATATGGCACATGTTTTTCTATTCCTTTATTGTACGTCTTTAGGAAATAATCATATTTTTGTTGAACGTCTTCAAATCTATCCATCTCTCTCCAGTCTATCCCATTGAAAAATAATCTTAAATCTGAATAGTTTGCTTTTGCATAATTTCGTCTGTTTATCTTGTGGTTTTCTTCTCTTCCTTCTTGAGAACTTTCTTCAATCTCAAACTCTATAATTGTGTGGTCACTTTTTCCGAATGGACAGTCGTTGTTTATTTCTTTTTTCTTTTGGTAAATCTATTCCTTTTGTAAGCACTAAATCCAGTCTTGTTGGCTCATTTTCACCTCTGTACCTTGTGTTTTCAGTAACCCATTGTTTCATAGCATTTTCCATTGTCAGTTTTAACAATCTATTACCCCAACTATTGTCTTCACCACTACATTCATAGTTTTCCCACTTCACTTCGCTACAATTAAAATCACCCATCAAAATGACTCTTTTATCACTTTTAATTATTCGTTCTAAGTTTATCTGGGTGTCTGTAAGTAACACTTCATATTGTTCCTTTGTCCATGAGCTGGTTTTGGGGGGAATATATGCTACTACTAATATCAGTTTTTCCCCCTTTCCAGACCTTATATGCAGACTCATAACTTCTCCTTTTCCTGAACTATATTCCTTCTTTGTCACTTCTACTCCAACTTTTGTTAATATCATTACTCCTCCTCCTTTCTTACCTTTTCTGTCTTTTCTCCATGTGATATAGTTCTGAAATGTGACCATCTTGTCCGTGATATTTTCGTCTAGTTTTGTTTCAGTTATGCACACAACATTTGGTGCCTTGTTCTCTAGATAATCTCTTAATTCCAATTTTCTTGATATTATTCCATCTACGTTTGTATACATTATCTTGAACTCCTCCCACTTTTCTTTTGTAACATTTCCCTCTGCTTCTTTTTTCCCTTTTAGTCCCTCTTCCTTATGTACCACTTCTTCAGTTTGTCATCGAGTACTCTCCAGAAAAAAATATCCTTGTCCTCTTCAGTTCTATCTTCATTTCTTTGTTTGACTTCTTGCTGCAGTTTTCTTAACTGTCTGTGTGTGTGTGTGTGTGTGTGTGTGTGTGTGTGTGTGTGTGTGTGTGTGTGTGTGTGTGTGTGTGTGTGTGTGTGTGCGTGTGTGTATTTACCTAGTTGTATTTTACAGGGTTTGAGCAGGCTCATTATGTCCTGTCTCCATATCTATATTTATCCAATTTTTCCTTCAATGTATGCACACTGGGTGCTGTGACAACTTCTTCACTCAAACCATTCCAAATATCCACCGTTCTATGAGGAAAACTACTTCTTAACATCCCTCAAACACTGACTCTTCACAATCTTCTTTGAATGCCCTCTCGTTCTCCTGTCCACACCTCCAGTTACCGTCACCAAATTCTGTCTGTCAATCTTCTCTATGTGATTTACCATTTTGTACATCGTAATCAGATCTCCTCTTTCTCTTCTCTCCTCCAATGTTGGCAAACTCATTTCTCTCAATCTCTCTTCGTAGGTTAAATCTTTCAATTCCGGCACCATCTTTGTAGCTATTCTCTGAATTCTTTCTAACTTCCTTATGTTTTTCTTCATGTGTGGTGACCACACCACCGCTGCATATTCCATCTTGGGGTGTATCATGGTGGTTATAATTTTTTTCATCATACTTGTATCTAGATAATGAAACGCCACCCTAACATTTGTTAGCAACCCATACATTGATCCAAATGTGTGTGTGTGTGTGTGTGTGTATTTGTATTTACCTAGTTGTAATATACAGGAAAAGAGCCACACTTAGGCTCGTGCTGTCCCGTCTCTATACATCCTTTCATCCAATATTGTCTTAAATTCATGTATTGTTTTTGCACACCCAATCTCATCATCGAGTTTGTTCCAAACTGTTATACTTCTATGTGGAAAGCTATATTTCTTAAAGTCTCTTCTGCATGCTCTCTTCTTTAATTTCTTGCTATGTCCTCTTCTATCACTTACATCCCTAATCGTTAAATCTTCTCTATCAATCATCTCCATTCCCTTTTGGATTCTAAATAACGCTATTAGGTATCCTCTCTGTCTCCTTTCTTCCAATGTTACCAGTCCCAGTTCTCTCAATCTCTCCTCATATGGGAGATCACTTAGCCTTGGTGGTATTTTTGTTGCTGTTCTCTGTATCCTTTCCAATTTTCTAGTATCTTTCTTCAATCTTGGTGACCACACTACCGCTGCATATTCCAATCTTGGCCGTATCATTGATGTTATTAGTTTTTTAATCATATCTCCATCCAGGTATGTGAAGACTGTTCTTATATTTCTGAGCAGATTATACATTTCTCCAGTTATCTTGTTGATGTGTTTCCTTGGTGATAAATTATCTGTCATAATTACTCCCAAATCTTTCTCTTCTGTTGTTTTTTTGATACTTTCATTAGCTAGCAAATAATTTCCTTTGACTCTTTTATTGCTCTTTCCGAATTCCATCAGACTGCACTTCTTAGTATTGAATTCCATTTGCCATTTAGTAGCCCAATCACTTATTTTGTCAAGATCTAGTTGTAGGACAACACAGTCTTCCTGATTTGTCACTCTCCTCATTATCTTGGCATCGTCTGCAAACATGCTTATGTATCCTTCTATACCTTCAATCATATCATTTACATATACCGCGAACATAACTGGTGCCAAGACACATCCTTGCAGGACTCCGCTTATCACTCCCTTCTAGCTTGATTTGATGTTCCGAATTACTGTTCTTATTTCTCTATTACTTAAAAAGTCTTCCATCCATTTTAATATTGATCCTCCAATTCCTCCTTCATGTTCTAATTTCCACATTAGTCTTTTGTGCGGCACCTTATCAAAGGCTTTCTTCAAATCCAGGTAAATGCAGTCCACCCATCCATCTCTCTCATCCACTATATCAATTACCCTGGAGTAAAAGCTTATTAAATTTGTAGTACATGATCGTCCTTCTCTGAATCCAAATTGTCTTTCTGTTAAGATGTTATTCTTTTCTATATGTTCTATCCATTTTTTTTTGACTACCCTTTCACATAACTTTGCTATTACACTTGTTAATGAAATGGGTCTGTAATTTAGAGGATCTTCTCTATTTCCATTTTTATATATTGGGACTATGTCTGCCCGCTTCCAGTCCTTTGGTACTTTTCCTTGTTCTAATGAAGTGTTTATCATGTCGCATATCTTCTCTGCCAATTTGGAACTACACTCCCTGAGCACCCAATTTGATACATTATCAGGTCCAGTCGCTTTCCTTCTGTCAAGTCTGTCCAACATTAACTTTACTTCTTGTGTTGTTGTTCTAATCATTTTTTTTTTTTTTATTTTTTTTTTTTTTTCTATATCATTAACCGTTGGCGCCAGTAGGCTTATGGAGGCACAGATGGACTTGCCTCGCCTGTTATTTGACGTAAGTTATTAAATTTTTATAGTGACGCCTCAAATGTTTGCGTTCTCTCTTGAATATGTTGAGAACGTGCGAGGCTAATCGTTGCTACAGCCTCAGATGCATATAACGTTGTAAGTCCCGTCTGAGGACAGTATGGCAGCAATTTGGGTAGTCTTTGGCCACTCAGCGGTGATATCAAAGAATGAAAAGTGGTCAGCGAATATCGGGGATTCGAACCTGGGACCCTAGGCTCGCTCACCCGAGCGCTAGACCACTGTACCACCGCCTCCCCAAATCATGATTAGTCTATCCTGTCCTTCTTCAGGTATAGTTGGTCTAGTTGGTTCATTGAATTCTATTTCTCTTGTAAAAACTGATTGGAAGTTATTATTCATCACCTCTACTAATTCTTTCGTGTCTTCTATCATTTTTCCATTATCTACAAGTTTTATAATTTCATCTTTATTTTTCAGTTTGCCATTGATATATCTGTAGAATAGTTTTGGTTCCTCCTTACATTTATCTACAATATTTTTCTCATAATTCTTCTGTTCACCTCGCCTTATCTTTACATATTGGTTCCTTTTCCTTTTATAGTTGGTCCAGTTATCTTGCCTTATGTTCCTCTTCCATTTTATTCATGCTTCTTCTTTATGCTGTCTGGCTAGTGAACATTTCCTGTTAAACCACTCTTCCCTTTTTCTTTCACTACTTTTCATTTTTGGTATCCACTTGTCCACTCCTTTTTTATATATTTCCAGGAAAACGGCCCATTTTTTATCTATATACTTTGTTGGAAAACCAGTCCCATCTTGCAGCCTCAAAATATTTTCTTAATTGCAGGGAGTTTGCCTTGTTATAGTTATACCAATCTTTCTTGTAGCTTTCATCTTTCACTTCCTCCTCCTCTTCCTCCAGCCGGAATTCTAGTAATATATGATCACTCTTTCCAATTGGACTCCTGTATTTCATATTCTTTATTATGTCTACTTTCTTTGTGAAGATCAAATCAAGTCTTGATGGTTCATCACTCCCACAGAATCTCGTGCTTTCTTTAAGCCATTGTGTGAGGAGGTTATCCATAACTAACTCCAAAAGTTTGTTTCCCCATGATTCCTCTCCACCCGTCGTTAACCAATCATCCCATGATACTTTCTTGCAATTAAAATCTCCCATCATGAGTATATCGTTGTTTTCTTTAAGTAAGACCTCTAATTCTTTTGACCTCTAATTCTTTTGTTGTGTCATGTAAGTTTTTCTTGTAAGCTTGCTCCGTCCAAGCATTTGTTTTAGGTGGCACAAACTATTATCACACTCATATAACCACCCGTTTTCTGCCTCACGCCCAGTTTCAACACTTCAACTTCTCCCTCTCCCACTGTCATATTAACCACTGTCAGTTCTTTCTTTAACAATAACATTACTCCCCCTCCTGGTTTATGTTCACGATTTCTCATCCATATGTTATATCTACCTTCCCCTATGTTCCATAATGCTGAGTTACCGGTCAATTTTGTTTCTGTAATCCCCATGATATCTGGTTGTTGTTCTCTTAGGTAGTCCTCAATTTCAATTGCTGATGATCTTAACCCATTTACGTTTGTATATGCCACTTTTAATCCATCATTTATTCTTGGTCTTCTCTTATGTACCATTTCCTTAATCTCATGTCCATTACTCTCCAATAAAAACTCTTTTTCTCCTCCTCTGTCCTCATCTCGTTTTTTTCCTTGGCTTCTTCCCTTAGTTCCTTGATTTTATTTCTCTCTTCTATATTTCTATCTTTGTGTGTGTATTTACCTAGTTGTAGTTTACGGGAAATGAGCTCACACTCGTGGGGTCCCGTCTCCATATCTTTCTTTATCAATTTTAGCTTTAAATTCATGCACACACCTCGCTTCCACCGTCTCACTATCCAGTCCATTCCAAGTATCAATGCATCTGTGTGGAAAACTATATTTTTTGACGTCTTGCAAGCACCTTGTCTTCTTCAGTCTCTTACCATGTCCCCTTGTATTTCTCGTGTCCCACACAAACAAATCATCCCTGTCAAGTCTATCCATTTCATTCATTGTTCTATACACCGCTATCAAGTCTCCCCTTTCTCTCCTTTTTTCTAATGAGATCAGTCCCAACTTATCCAATCTTTCCTCATAAGTTAGATTTATTAGACTTGGAGCCAGTCTTGTTGCTGCTCTTTGAATTCTCTCAATTCTTGTTATATCTTTCTTTTTGTGTGGGGACCACGCCAACATAGCATATTCAAGTTGCGGACGAATCATAGACACGATCAGTTTCTTCAACATTCCTTCGTCCATATATGTAAAAGCTGTCTTGATCTTAGTAATAAGTCTGTATGTTACTCCAACAACCTTGCTAATGTGTTTTCTAGGGGACAAATCATCCTGTACTATTACTCCTAGGTCTTTTTCATCACTTGCTCCTTGGAGCACTGCATCTCCCATTTTATACTCCGCTTCTATTCTCTTGGTACTCTTGCCCATTCTCAGAACTTTACATTTCCTAGTATTAAATTCCATTTCCCAACGTTGACTCCACTCAAAAATCTTGTTCAGATCATCCTGTAACATCATGCAGTTTTCTCTTCGTTCTATCCTCTTCATGATTTTCACATCATCTGCAAATAGGCTTGCATAACTACCTATGCCATCAATTAAGCTCACATATCAGAAACATTATTGGTGCCAGAACTGCTCCTTGCGGCACTCCACTGCTCACATCCCTCCAATCCGAGACACAATCCCTCACCCCAGTCCTCATTTTCCTTCCTCTCAGAAAGTCCTCCATCCATGTCAGTAGAGCGCCATCCAGTCCTCCCTCATATTTCAATTTTCACAAGAGTCTTGTGTGTGGCACCTTATCAAATGCTTTCTTTAAGTCCAAGTAAGCACAGTCAAGTGTGTGTGTGTGTGTGTGTGTATTTACCTAGTTGTTTTACCTAGTTGTATTTTACAGGGTTCGAGCAGGGCTCATTATGTCCTGTCTCCATATCTATATTTATCCAATTTTTCCTTCAATGTATGCACACTGGGTGCTGTGACAACTTCTTCACTCAAACCATTCCAAATATCCACCGTTCTATGAGGAAAACTGTACTTCTTAACATCCCTCAAACACTGACTCTTCACAATCTTCTTTGAATGCCCTCTCGTTCTCCTGTCCACACCTCCAGTTACCGTCACCAAATTCTGTCTGTGTGTGTGTGTGTGTGTGTTTGTGCACCCACGCGTGTGACATACTGCATACATAATATATATATATATATATATATATATATATATATATATATATATATATATAATAAATTATAAAGGCTATAAACAGAATATGTGAAACTACTTTAAAAAAAAAAGTACTTGAGAGCCGAAAAAGCTGTTTGAGAGCCGAAAGAACCGGCTCTATTGAGCGAACGTGAACGAATGAACCGGCTCCCTGAAAAGAGCCGGAATTCCTATCACTACTTCAGATAACACTTCAAACCTTTTATTTAACTCTAGATTACTTTTTAAATGCTTGTTTAAACTGATTTACATATAAATATGAAGAATAAACAAAAACCCAATAAAACTAAAAAAAAAATCCAAAAAACCCAGTGGGTTGGGGTTTTTTTTATAAAAAACCCGGGTTTTTTCCAATCCTGGACAGTGATGACCAGAAACTAATGAAAAATAAGAAAACGCTGCATAGTGCAAAAAACAAATATCTTGGAGTGCGTTCAACAAGGAAGAATACAACGTATGCCACTGACTGGTTTGATGGTAATGAAACAAGCTAGAAAATACCATGAAGAACTGAACATTGAAGGCGAATGTGAATATTCAGAAGGTTGGCTGCAGAAATTCAAGAAGCGTCATGGTATAAAATATCTGAAAATCTGTGGTGAAAAAGTTTCTGCTGATTATGATGCAGCTGAATGTTACATTGATGAATTTGCAAAGATGGTATCTGATGAAAACCTTATTCCTGAGGAAATGTACAATGCTGATGAAACAGCTCTCTACTGGACAAGCACTCTACTATTGAGCCACCCGGTCACCTGTAATGTTTTATCTAAAAAACGTTAAAATCTATGCTAAAAATCTTCCATTCCCAAATCCGAAGTGTCTGGTCTCAAAATTTTTGGATAAGAGATTGTGAATCTGTATTACTTCACATGAAAAGAGACATGAAAGACCTAAAAAACTATTGTCCAATAAGTCTAACGTTTGTAGTGTACAAGTTTTTTTCAAAAGTGCTCACAAATAGGATTACTGCAATGCTGGACTCAAACCAGCTTATAGAGCAAGCAGGTTTCCGGAGTAGTTATTCCACAACTGGCCACATTAATGTCATTAATCAGGTAGTTGAAAATTATGCAGAATACACTAAGCCACTATACAGTGCTCCCTCCAATTTTGCATGAAATTGGTCGACAATGCATTCATTGCAATTCAAATTCGCAAAATTTGAATCATTAACCTTATGGTGATTTTAGTCATATTTTTGCCCTTGTTTGTACACAAATACATGTAATTATACATCCTACAATAAAGAAAAATACAGAAAAACATGATCATTATCCATAAGAAAATTAATTTAAATGACCTGGGCTTGCAGAGATGGAGATTGGCCTCGGTCACAAAATTGGAATATTGCAAAATTGGAGGGAGCACTGTATTACATTATTTTCTAGCCTTTTTCACAATACTTCTATGACCAAACACTACAAGTAACAAAGTGTATCCTCATATCTGCGATATAGTACTGCTGGCCTTGAGTAAGATTGGTGGGTTGATTCTAAGGTTAAAGGTTGGCTCACAGTAACTGTTGTTATGTCTTCTATCCCCTCTGCAACATCAATTATGGATCAAGTTAGTTACATCCTGGCATCAAAGACCCGTAGCCAAAACAACAATAACTGCACATATCCCCTCACATGCCTATGACCACCACTCTTACAATTAATATATATGGTACATGCTTGGTTTAATACACTAATAGGGGAAAAGGGTGTCCGTTAATGATGATTAAAATCCGTTGAATGGAATGTAACCGATTATGAGTAATCTTTTATACCACTTTTCTAAAAAAAAAAAAATCAATGCAGTATTCAGTACTGTACAATATGAAATTGTTGAACTATAATTACTTAACTTTCACCATACCAAACAAATAACAATAAAAAGTGCATTAATAATAGTTTTTGAAAAAAATAATAGAAAACATGAACAATTTTATCAGTTTCCCTGCAGAGTCATTGAAGAAATTGTTGTGACTATTCAAACACGCACTAATTAAACTACACTCATAAGTGTAAGTCCTAGTGTGGAGGGGGCTTGAAGCATGTCCGAATACAGCTACAGTCATCCTCACAAAGCAGGCAGCACTGATGGTGTGGGGAAGGGTTGGGGTACATAGCAGTGCTTTCCAAGTTTTATAGTTGCTTGTTTATTTGTATTGATAAAGGTACGCAGTGTCACTGCTCTAGATATGAAATATATCACTTTTGAAGTCTTACATAATTGCTATAGGTAAGAAATAATTACAAGATTATGTAAATGATGACTTGTATGATGAATCAAGAAAATTATATGTTTTCTGCTTACATCCTTTGTATTCTAATCGTACTAACAATATATTCTCACTCATTTCACACTCACCAATATATATCTCCTCTACCTCTATCCCTGCTTCCATTCTCATAAGTACATAAGTACCTTTTTTTCTGACAGTCCAACAATCCCAATAATCTGAAATTTTGAAAATGGGGCCAAATCTGAAACATCAAAACAATACCTAACAAATATTATCACACAAATTCTATTATCACTACCAACATGCCCTCCCCAAACCAGGCTCCAGAAGCATATTCACACTAAGATCACCCACCGCTTCATTCAGTAACTCAAGGGCAACACTTAGTTGCTTACACGGCCCAAAGACATACACCATTTTGAATCCTCCCTTTCCCGTGAGGACTGAGTCTATCTAGCTAGGCTGCGGTGTGGACATTACCTTTTGAGCTACCAGAAGAGACTGGATGGGTCTATTGTGGATACCTGTCCTGGATGCAACACATCATCCCACACAATCAAACATATTACAGAAGATTGCACTGCAAATAATCATACATGTCAGCAACACATCATACCCACCATGAATGAATGACCTGTGGGAAAATCCGGTCCAAGCCATGGCCTATCTCAGGAGCTGTTCGGCTGTTCAGCCAGGCAGACTGAACAACACATGGTGTCCTTCGAAGTGTCAGGTGAAACACTGGAATAATACCTTTATATGTTATGTACAGGGACAACCTCTCGTAGGCCTACTGGCCTCTTGCAGCTTCCTTAAATTCTTAAGCCTGTTATCTTATTAACTCACTCATCAAAGTTTACTAAATAACAGTACAATCAAGACACAAAAATCTTACCACTACCATTCCTACAGCCCTAAGTATTACCGGTAAACTTGCTTCAGTGAGTTTTCACTGGTTTGGAGGACAAAACTATATTTTACTGATTAGATTTTATGCATTTTGATTGGTCCGGCTTAAAAGATCCATGCGATGACACAGGTTAAGTTAGATTGGGTTTGGTTAAGCTTATCTAACTGCAGCTCTGGGAAGGTTATGGTAACAAAGCTATTTTTGGTATTATTTTACATTTTCACCAGAATGCTCTAGAGAATTCAGGGTTATATTTTGCATTACCTGATGCATTTTGAGGTTTTCTGTCGCAAATTCTTAGTTTGTGAGATATTCAATGTTTTCTGTGAGACTTTTTCTTCGAAAAGTAAAGTTTAGTTTGGTTTGAACATGGTTCTGTTATTTGTCAATATAGGTTAAGGTTTGGTTAATTTAGGTTAGGTTATGTTATGTTAATTTAGAAGATATCAAATGTTCTCTATGACCAAAAGCTGGGAGTTGGACGAGGTGCAGACGCCGTTTTCTTTCGTAAACAGACGTCATTATGGTGAAGATGTAAAATTTTACCCTATTTTTTTAATTGATTTTAATGGTATTAAATTAATCTAGCAATTTTTACTTACCACTTATTGAGGAGGAAAAAAAGGGCTGCATGGCATGACAAACAAACATCTGATTAATTCAAAACACACCAAAATTTATCAGAAAAAAAAATGTTTAGTCTAAAATAGTGAGTGGTTTAAAGAAACTAATGGTAAAATTTTACATCTACACCAGAATACACATGAATATAAATAACACACTTTTCGTATAGATTTTGATCCATTACGAATGATTTTGACATTCATTTCCGTCGCAAATGAATATATAATAAAATATCCTTATCACCCCCAAAAAGTCTGGGGACCTGTGGAAATGCGGGGTTCTTGGGTGAGGAAGACAAAATACAATGATTTAAGCTATAAACAAGGTGCCAGAATCACTAACATACCTAACAATGACCTATTGACGAACGCGCAATGCATTGATGGTCACAAAACCTGGCGTGTGGCCACGAAAAATATGGCGTATGCACCTCGCCCAACTCCCGATTTTTGGCCATAGAAAACATTTGATATCTTTTAAATCAACATAACCTAACAAAATCTTAACCAATCCTAACTAAACCTAGCTAAACCTAACGTAACCTAGGAAAAAAATCGTATTTTTTCTGTAATTCAGCGGCATAACTATTTGAGGTGATATGAAAAAGTAACTGAGGTTAAATTTGCATTATAAAGTGGTTAACGAACTGAATATTAACCCAAAACCTAAATTAAACAACCCTTAGCCTATATTGATAAATAACAGAACTTTGTTCAAGCCAAACTAAACCTTACCTTATTCCCGAAGAGAAAATCTTATAGAAAACATTGAATGGTTCACAAACTAGGAATTTGCGATGGAAATGTAATTAAGAAAACCTTCTCAGAATGCATCTGATAATGTAAAAATACAATCAACTATTCTCTAGAGCATTCTGATGAAGATGTAAAATAATACCAAACTAATATTTACCGGTCCGGGTGTGCTTGATTAGTGGCGGCGAGGACAGTGCAATAGGAGGTGTTCTGATGTGTGTGGTTCTGTAGGGCAGTGAGGATTGTCTGACCTGCCTGCCTACACGTTTGTGTAGATGGTGGTTTGATCTCCTCGGTACAGCAGCTGCAAGGTGACTGTCGTGATGCGCACATGTTGCGCTTCAAGTGTCTTGGTCAAGTTTCGGACGTATTAAGTGCTTATAAAGTTCATATCTCTAATTGCAGCGACGTAGTAATGGTCAACAAGTTCGTATCTTCTAGAGATATTAGAAAACCTAAAAGGGTATCGTAAGCCACTGCAACCCGGAAATAAGGACACTTTAGCGGAATATAACCTCTTTCTCATTCATCCATTTACCTTTCAATTTTCATTAATTCATTTCCGTATCTATAGCTATCCACCATTTTACCTAACTATATCCACTCATTTCCCTATATGTATCCATCCATCCATTTATTTTCATTCATCCATATGATCTATATGATAAAACTGGTACAATACACAAATTGTCTACCTTTTTCTTTAGTGATAATGGGAGATTGATTTTCATGATATATTGCGTAGTCGACCAAAGCACTCCATTCCATCCCAATTCTTCTTTTGAATTTTTTCATGATCTGGATTTGCACAAAATTTATGCAAAGCATATGTATTCCTAGACACATTCAATTAATTCATCATCTACTATTATTCAAATGAGAAATAAGAAGAAGATGAAGAAGAAGATGAAGAAGAAGAAGAAGGGTGTTCTGTCAAGGGTTTAATCGCTCCCCCTGAAAAGCTTTGCTTTATATAGGCTAGCTTTAGTTTATTTTATAAATTTAGATTTATAAACTTAAATGTAAAAATAACTTGGCTATGAATAAATGTTTCAAATGTTTCTTGGCTACCCTTCAGATAACTTTCTGTCTCAAAACATCAGGCATTACGTAAATACGTACGTGAAAATAATTAAATGAATTAGTGAATTACAAAATGATGGTATTCAACGGTAAACTACCATTTTACTCATGACTACTGAACTTTGTGATTGGTATATATATATATATATATATATATATATATATATATATATATATATATATATATATATATATATATATATATACATAACTAATAAGCCATAAAAGAAAAGATTACCCAATGAAGTGAACAAGTCATGAGGAATGGAGCTTCATAATTATGTGTTGTTAGGATATCTACTGAAAAAAGAATCTTCTGAATAATCAAACAAGATATGAACCAAGTAAAAACTCTGGAAATTATTTTTCTTTTTAATGGTAATAATAATCACAGCCATGCAGAATATATATATATATATATATATATATATATATATATATATATATATATATACATATATATATATATATATATATATATATATATATATATATATATATATATATATATATATACATACATATATATATATATATATATATATATATATATATATATATATATATATATATATATATATACATAAATTGTCTACAGTAAATGCCATACAGCTGGACACAAATGGTATTAGTACTCTCAAATAAGAAAAGCAATGCTTAGCCATAATTGAACTAAAGAGGATACATGTAGTTGAACTACTTCTTACCAAGGAAATACATTCCATGCAAGTTAGAAAGCAAGCAATGAGTCAGTTAACAAGTAGTCAAAAGGGTCTCACTTCATGCATGTGAAAAACAAGTAATAACCTCAGCTTTCAGAAGAAGGGAATTGGACACAGATGTGAGCTCTTTCATGCATGTAAGACACCATACAATTAACACCATGGGGTATAGGATGGAATAGAGCTCCCTTTTCACATACAGTAGATTGTAAATTATTAAGTTAGATACCAAAATTGGGTTTGTGCATGGCTATACTGCATGGTGGCAAGTATGACAATCAATATGCAGGCCATGGCGTCTCTCCTAGGACATCCTGCAGAATATCCATAATTTCTATCTCAAGCAGACCAGAAATTTCCTTCCTCACCAGATTGATCACAGCCTCAGTCAGGGGCTCCAGCATGAACCCAAGGGCACCCAGACCATCTATTTCGATGTCAATCTTCCTGTTGATGGTGGAAAAATCGTGACATTAATGATGAGTGCAGTGGTTTTGCATGTACTTTATCAATTGAATTGCTCTAATCACATACACATCAAGGGTACCAGGTAGAACCAAACGGTGTTCAGACAGACTTTCTATATTGATGGTGGAAGAATTGTGAGACTTATAAAAGAATATGATTCATTATGGATTTTTGCATCTTGAACAAAGACCTACATAATTTCAACACAAGCAATGAAACATAATGGATCTGTAAAATGTTAACTCTTTCTGCTATCAATCATCATATTTTCACGCCACACTGCCATTATAGAAAATTTTAAGTTTTCCTCTCATATAACACGTGAAAAAAAACTCAGTCCATCTTTATTACCACTCAAATAATTACCTTCTTAAGACCCATGAATGCATCAACAATTTAACATTTTTTTCCAAACTACCATCTCTAATAGCTGCACTGTGGCAAAATTCAGTTGACAAATCCCCTTCCTTCTTTTAAACCACAGTGCAATTTGACTTGGTAGCTTAAGTCCTTGAAGGAGTCATCTATTATTGTCATATACCAACCCTGGCTCACTGATGGTCGTCAAAACTCGATATGTTTTATAAAATTAGGATTATTCAGAATCACTAATCAAGGAATTATAGAACACAAACCCAAATTCAGTGATGACAAATTGATCGATGTCTGTGACAAAGCCAAACATGTCCTTCCGAACCACTGCATATGTAGCCACTTTATCCACAGTGCCGCTCACGGTGGCCAGCGAAGTAGTGGAGCCTGAGGTGACGTTTGCCTTATAATGAACCTGAAGAAAAAGAGAAGTAAGAAAGTATTGCCAGACTTACAGATGAACAAATATACAAAGGAATAGAGAGAGAGAGAGAGAGAGAGAGAGAGAGAGAGAGAGAGAGAGAGAGAGAGAGAGAGAGAGAGAGAGAGAGAGAGAGAGAGAGAGAGAGAGAGAGAGAGAGAGAGAGAGAGAGAACAGAATAAGCAGCAAGCTAACTCTCCAAAACAACCTTCAGTACACTGTGACTTACCTCCAGGTTCTCAAGTCCAAGATTAGCATAGAGGAACATCCAGCTAGCCACCTTGTCCAGTGTGCAGGTGCCACTACGATGCATCTTTGAGAGACCTACCACCTGTCCTGCATACAGATCAGTGTCTCCCTGGAAAATAAACACATTAATGCATCCAGACATTAATTTCTTGTCACCTGTCATATAACACTTTCTGCATCATCTGCATCTGCAGGCATTAGCTTACTTAGACGCGAGGCATCTACTGTATTATTTGTAATAACCTCCACCTAGGAGATGTTTTTGTTGAAGTTTGTTTCTGTTTGTCTGTTTATTTATCAGTAGGATTAAAATATTGTGTGTGTGTTTTTTATGAAAAGTTTACCAAAGATGAATATTATGACTAGCAAAAAATCTTTAGGTTTTGGGAGAGAACCAAATGTAACATTTGGTCAGAAAAGACCATTTGGTGTAGTGACAGTACATTAAACATGGATCAAACTCCACTTGGACCTTGGTGATCATTATGGTTAGACTGGTAAGATGTCATATACATTGAGTGTCCTGTGAAGGGTTCAATCCCTGGCTGCACCCTTCTCATGGGTATCCGTCTAGAATATTCTAGATCAACTTTTAAGTGTTACAAAATACAAGACATTATGTACAGTGAAGAGAAGTTGGACCACTCAGCTTTGATAAAGGTTTGTATTTTGTAGTCTCTCAGCACTCAGCTGCTACTTTCAAGATAAGTATGGTGGATGACATAGGACAAAAAGAACTGACTTCTTATATATTTGCCATTGCTATCACAAACAGGCTGCACCTCTAATGCCATCCATATAACTTAACAGCATGCACAGATCTTCATGTACGGTTATAAAGAAGAGAGAATACCAGCTCACCAAAACAGTATTTTTTTTTTCAAGTCTCTTACTATTTTTTTTATAGAACATTAGAAACACTCTTCCCTAAACATTCAATTCATACACTACTGTCATCTACAGAATGAAAAATATGAAGCTCTGCAATATGATGGTACCAGAGAACTCACCAGGCCAAGGTTGAAGCTGGTGTCAGGCAGCTCCACTGGGTCCAGGCCAGCTGACACGATGGCGTTGTTCACAGTGTCCATGATTGAGTCAACAAAGTTGTTGCCATTACCCAGCTCCAGTTCTAAGGGGTGTCTGAGGAGACCACATGTACATTAAAACTTGGACACCTGAGTTAGAAGTAATGAATATTTAAGGATGTTCATACTCAAATAGTGTACTCATCTATTCCTACTTCAAGTAAGAAATGTTTACCTGCAATATCTAACCAAGTTTCTGTAATACCTATAATATCTAACTCTTCTACACATGCAATACTTCTAAGTGTGTCTATCTTATTTATAACATTTCTACTGTTTGTATAAAAGACACTAAGTTCATGTACCTCCCTCTCTTTACCCCGTCCTTTGTCACTATTACCCTTACCTGTATTAATGTTTAGTTTCCCTGACGGGACTGCCTAACTGCCCTCTCAAGACACTCACTAAGCTCCTGCACCCCCTTCCTACTGAAGTGTACACCATCCCTGGCATACAGCTCCTGTCGCCCATAGAACCTGCTCCACTCATCTATAAAACCTACCCCATTCTCCCCAGACATCCTCATCAACCTTTTGTTCAGGCCAAGGACATGTGAGAGCCACCAGCCTCTCACCCCTTGTCTAGGGAGCACCCCTGACACTATACACCTCCTACCACTCTCCTTTACCTCCCTCAGAAGCTCCTTATACCTATCCACTAGTTCCTCTGACCTCACCCTGCCTACATCATTCACTCTCACGTGAACCACCATTAACGCCTCCTTCCCCGTCCCCTCCACTACCCTCCTGTATCTCTCTACCACGTCCTGCACTCCGGCCCCAGGAAGACAATACGTCATTCTCCTCTCCCTGTCGGCCACACGCCCTTTTAGATTACTGAGGAGGATGAAATAACATTCTACGTGATGCCAACTGAATTATATACAATATATATAGGCGTATTATTATCATTATCATAATAATTATTATCATTATTCACCCTGTGGTGAGGATTGCAAGAATGGTATCACCGTATTCCCTACTGATCATAAGACTATTGTTATTTCTATTATTATTATTATTATTAATTTTATTAATATTGTTATTATTATCATTATTATCATTATCATTATAATAATTATTATTATTATAATAATAATTATTATTATTTCTATAACTATTATTAGCTCTGCAGTGGTATCTACAAGAATTCTACCACCGTGATCCCTGCTGTTCTTAAAAGGCGACAAAGGGGACGAAGCGATGGGCCTGGAAAGCACCTTCTCAGTATATTCTACTACAAAAAGACAAGGCACAGAGGGAGGGAAGAGTAATGTCTCCCCGTTAGCTTTCCAGATAGGGATGACCAACCCCTTTATCCAGTCAGGAGGAATGGTACCTGAATGCCATACAGCAGTCAAGACGGTATGCAACCCACTGATCATGGCCTCGCCTCCAGCTTTGAGCAACTCCGCATTGATGTTACAAATGCCAGCTGCCTTTTCACCCTTCAGCCTTGCCACAACCTTTGTTACTTCATCAATAGAGGATGCAGCTTCGTTAATGGGCGGATCAGCATCCATCACCTGTAACCCAATGGTTTGAAGCTGACAGTTTGGAGGGTTGACCTTGAACAACTGCTCAAAGTACTCAGCTCAACGAGCTACCTGTCCATCCATGTCTGATACGAGGCAACCATCTGCTATTCAGATAGCACTAACCCGAGATGTAGATTTGGAGCGGAGCTTCTTTAGGGCTTGATAGGCAGGTCAGAGGTCATTAGCATTTAAATGACCCTCAACATCCTCAGCAAGACTTCTGACATACCTCTCCTTATCTCTCCTCAGAAGAGTTCTAGTCCTACGTGACAGAGCCCTGTACTGGTTCTGTACTGGTTCCTAGCCAGCATAGAAGCGCAACTTTTCTCTATACTGTCCAGCGTCTCTGCCAAAGCAAAGCCACCCTGTGACCTCAGGTGCTCCCCAATCCATCCCTTGGCAGCCTCAAGAGTTTCACGTTTGAAGGTACCCCATAGTTATACCGGGTCCTCAAGAGCGCTGAGCACTTCAAACTGATTTGAGACTGTCACTGCATACTCATGAGCACATGTCAAGTCTTTCAGTTTTCAAGATGGAACACATCATTATTAGATCTTGATATCCTTTTGGACTTGACAAAGCTTGAGTGTTGCAACAACAATACTTATATAGATAGATAGATTGATAGGTGATATGCTCACCAGTACATAATAACCTGAAATGCAGCTCATTATATAAATTATAAATGCAATATGTAATAATCAGATTAGCGGAGATATAATTAATTGTCTGATGAAAGATTGAAGGTACTTTGCCATACTCTTCCTCCTGATTCTACCCTCTTCTCTTCCTTCCTTCCTTTTTTTTTTTAATTTTTTTTTATTTTTTTAATTTTTTTTTAAATTTTTTATTATACTTATTTCACTCACAGTTTATCAGGAGTAATGATGTCAGAGATGGAGACATTCTTCAGGATGTAATTGATGGCTTCCTGCATTAATTCAGTAAGAGGTGGCTGGATGGTATTCCATACTGCTTCAAATATAACTGGCCCTGACCAAAGAAAATTGGAATGGACATTTTATGATAATACCAAAAAATATGTAATGATTAACAGCAACAACAATAAGGACAAGTAACATGCCTCTGGTGAACCAAACATTGACTCACCAATCTGAGAGATGACTCCATTGATAAGGTCAGACATATCCCCACAACCATTAATGCATTCCATCTCCATCTGGAAAACCAAGGTTAAGATTAAGGGGTTGGGCCTAACATAACTGTGTACAAATGAAAAACAAAAGTGATAGTGTGTGCATGGCAGACTGCTGCTCTGTATGAATGCTGCTTGAATTTGGCATCATCTGCAACACACCTCATAATAGCAAGAGAGTTATGATGGCATGTTAAAATGTCAGGACACAATCAGAAATAAATACAAAAAATTACACTGAATGAGTCTAATTGTATCTATTCTGATGTAACATGATGCTTGTCCCTTGGAATGCCTCAAGAGGATTCCCCTGACAGAAGTCTCTCCATTTGTTCCTGTCCTTACACTCTGCTTCTGTACTCTCCATCACTTCTCTTTCAAGAATTCCACCATTCCACCAATTTTATAGGGAGTCTTCCTCTCACATCCACAATATCTACTCCACTTTTGTATTTTCTTGTCATTTGCCTATTTTTTTTTTATCATTTCACGTTTATCCATCTATACAGGTGCCCAAATCATCCCAAAGTGCTGTGTTTCACAACCATCACCATTTCATTAATTTGCCCTAACCAAATGTACATATATTCTAACTTTCATATACATCTTCATTACTGGCACCATCTGTTCTGTTTATATCACATAATCCTCTCAAACGACTTATTCCACTGCTTCATTTTTGTTCCAGGTCTTATCCTGTAGCAACTTTTTATTGATATGCTCACTGGCCTTCCTTTTTGTGTGTCCAAATTATCCCATTATATATGACCTTGTCCTCATAGAAGGTTCTAGATTATACATATGTTCTAAAGGAGACAACACAAGAATAAGGAATTAAGTTATGACTGGAGGCACCTAGTAGAGTGTGAGTAGCTTGCTATCGGTAAATCTGGTCTATAAGGCACTAATCATTATACTAACATTATGTAAATTAAAAAAACTACTGACAAATTTGAGAAACTTTTTCAAGCTACTTACAAAGTAATCACCACCACTTAATTAAAATAATGACTGTGAAGTCTAGAAAGTAATTATAAATCTAAGTGACTCATTCTGAATTGAGTTGCTAGAACTTTTAAGAATCTACACAAACATGAATGTAGTTAGTTGTTGAATAGTCCTTCCAGAATCCTGCTTGCTCTTTCGGTTGATTTGAGTCAAGCTTTGCACTAATCCCATTCGTGAGAGTTGTTGTAAAAAGATGGTATACAACACAGTAAATTTTTTGGCCGGTATCTCCTTTCCTATGAATTAATATCATAATGGCATTTTTCTAAAGTTTCGGTACAGAGCAAGTTTGCAAGAATTTTTTAAAAGTACTGTAATCTTTGATCTTTACCTCCTGCTTTGGTACTGTTAATTCCTTTTAGGGCTTTATTTACTTGACTTGTGTTTATACAGGATACTTCAACATTCATTGTTTCTTCATTGGGGGTCTTCGTTTTGCCTATTGTTACTACTATACAATTGTCTGTACAACTATTTTGCTACCTTGATCACTTTATCATTATTAGTTGTAATATCGGCCAGCTACACAGATATTTCTCTTACATCTAACACTTTCTTCACACTGTCCATCCATTCCACTCGTGGTCTCCCTCTCAACCTCACACCTCTCACATCAGACCTTTTTATCTTTTTCACCAATCATTCATCATCCATTTTGCCTAAATCATTTCAGTACTCCCTGCTTTGCTCGACCAGCCAAAACTCACAACACCAGTTCTCATGTGCACTTCTTTATTTCTCACTCAATCCATAAGCATTAATCCACTCATCTCCAATTCAATCAATTTCTTGCTCTCTGCTACTCTCATATTCTATGTGTGAACCCAGTACAATGCAGTCGAGACCTTTACACCTTCATACAACCTCCTCTTTGAATTAATTGTAAGTGATCTACATCAAAACATTTGACTCATTCCTCCCACACCTGGTCTACTT
This sequence comes from Metacarcinus magister, assembly GCA_029783475.1. Lineage (NCBI taxonomy): Eukaryota > Metazoa > Arthropoda > Malacostraca > Decapoda > Cancridae > Metacarcinus > Metacarcinus magister. Next base: position 10,506,348 of record JAPQNM010000013.1, read on the forward strand.
TGTTCATTCTAGACGCTACTTCTGCATATATTCCTCATTCCACAGCAACAAGTAAACCTAAATACCTAAAACAATATATCTCACCAAGCAACTTAACGTTTAACACTTGATTCATCCTCCTATCATCTTCCGTCCTCAAACATTTAATTACTTTGCAATTAATCTCATATATTTTCAATTTCCTCCATTTATACATCTTTCCAAACTTTTCTATTAATTGTTTCAACAGCTCTAAATCAACCACCAGTGCAGTAATATCTACGAACAGCAGTCGATTCAGATTTCACTCTATTATCAACATCCACCACATTCAAATCTCTATCAAACATTCTCGCATTTACTTATTTTACACTTCCATCAACATATATATTAAGCAACCGAGCTGACATTACACATTCTTTTGATCTATCTATCTATCAATATACTCAGCTAATATTCCTTACTTTCCCCTCCCCCTTTGCGCCCTGTCTTTTCCTAGGAGAGAATACAGAGAAGTTTTTGAGACCCCTTGCTCCACCCCTTTTGCTCACCTTTTACAACCCACTGGGAATACGGTAATTGTATTAAGTTTAATGGAGGCCTCTGAAGTAAAGAGATATGTATAGATAGGTACCTTTCCTACAAAAACGTTTCATGTAATGAACAGAAAGGATGACAATTTACAGAATGATAACCCCATTATAGAAAATAAGGACAAGTTAGATGGAAAATGAAATTCAGAAATGAGACAAAAAAAATTAAAGACTGAATAAAATAAAAAGTAGAAAGTGGAAAACTGCATATTGAAAGCTTCATTACACACCTCAAGTTCCTTGAAGAACACATCAAAGTTGAGATCCTTAATAGAAGCGTGGTCTGTGAAGACATTGTACGTCAGCTTAGCACTCCCAGAGAAGCCTGTCTCATACGTATCCAACCTAAGGACATCACATAAGTATACATATTTGAGAAACTAGTAGGAATGAAAGAAGGTAAGTGCTAATACTATCACATGTAATGCCAAGCATTCTCTCTATTCCTCTTTGGGCACTCCAAAGTCTTCATTCCAGGACTTTTGTAAGACACCATGTTTCAGATCAATATGTTAGTATTGTAGGATGCAATGATTATATATATATAAAAAAAATTATTCTTTAGTGATAATAGATTACTCTTCATAACATCATGTTGTCTACAAAAAGCACTCCATCCCATCCCTATTCTTCTTTTTATTTATTTTTTTACGATCTGGACATGCACTGATTTTCCGTCCAAGTAAATATTCCTGAAAACATTCTATTACTTCATCCTCTCTTAAATTTCATGGTTTGGTATGTAATTATTGAAAATCACCTTTGTTTTCTTATGTTCATCATAAGACCTTCTGTTTTACTTTCTCTGTACAATTGCAAATTCAGCAGCTGTAGGTCATTCATGAGAACAAAATCATCAGCTAACTTGAAATTATTTAAATATGTTGCAATTATCTTAATTCCTGCCTCTTTCCTTTTCAAGTTCTTAAAAAATTTCCTCTAAAACTGGCGTTAATAATTTCTTGCAGACCTTATGTAGCTTTATAATGACAGTTGCTTTCCTATAGATGTCTTCTAATACCTTCACATATTTCCTCTACTCACTTTTTCTTGCACGCTTTCATAACTGTTGAGCTGTCTAGAGTTGAAAGCTTTTTACAAGTCTATGAAATCCATGCAAAGTGGTTTAGTGTATTCTGCACATTTTTTCATTACTTGCTTTTTTATTTATTAGTCTTTTTTTATCCTTTACCCGTGGGGCCAGTAGGCTTAATGGAGGCCTTGGATGGTCGGCCTCCGCCCGTTAGTAGCACGGGTTAGATTTTTAAAAAATTGACGTCTTGTTTCGTATTGAGAGGCTCATGCTGCCAGCAGAAGCTCCTTGATCATATAGCTTTGCAGTCCCGTCAAGGATAGTGTTATGGCAGCATGTGGGTGATCTTAGGCTACTCAATGGTATTACCAAAGAAAAGTGGCCAGCTCGTGCCGGGGCTTGAACTCGGGACTCTGAGTTGGTATGCCCGACTGCTAGCCACTAGGCCACCGCTTCCCCTGTTTAATGCCATGGATGTGGTCAATTGTTGAATAACTACTCCGAAATCCTGCTTGCTATTTCGGTTGATTTGAATCAAGTGTTGCACTAATTCTATTTGTGAGAAGTTTTGTAAAAAGCTTGTATATAACAGACTGTAAACTTATTGGCAATAATGATTGATTAACATTACACTTGCCAATTTTTCTGACTTAAATCTTATAGTATCCAAGCTTATAAGATAATTCTCTAACATAAGTAGTGCCACAAATCAGCTGGTAAATATTCAAAGACAACTAGAATAAAACATTAATGGGAAAAGCAGTACAGTAATGACAGGCTCAGCTTGAACAACACTGCAAAGAATATTGGTTCTATTAGTTTTTTTTTCCACCATCCTAACCTACTTGAAATTTCCAGTGCCAAAAACAGGAAAGAGGGAAGCAATGAGTCCATCAACATTGTATACTCCATCCATGTGGAAATTATCAAGATGGAACTCGATGGCGAACTTCTGAGATAAGCCAACAGAGATGTTTATTGAGCATAAGATGAACTGGGCAAGGTTTCTCACCATAGTAGTTTTCACAGTCCCATCCATTCTGCACAAGGAATAAGGAGAGAAGGTGTAATGTTGTGGTGGTAAGGAGAGAAAAGCAAAAATATTTTTGTAGGTATTCTAGTGATTCTATGAAAGGCTGACAGGAATTGAAGAGTTAAGAGTGGTCAACAGCTGTAATCCCATAATAATAATAATAATAATAATAATAATAATAATAATAATAATGATAATGATAATAATAATAATAATAATAAAAATAACAATAATAATGATAATAATAATAATAATAATAATATAAAAAATTATCCCAGAGACTTTACCAATTTATGAAAATAGAAAAAAAAGTTAATTTGACAGATGCTATGAGCAGTTATATAATACCTACATAAAAACATTTGTGGATGGTGCAAATGATGGAAGCAAGGAATTCCATGAGGATTTGAATAATTCATATAGATGATGTCAACTTGGAAAATGGAGTTCAATGCCGATAAATGTAATGTTAGGTAGATGAAAAATTATATAAAGTATACAAAGAGAAATAACCAAACTATTGAAGTGAAGAGAAGGACTTAGGAGTGAATATATAAAACAACCTATCATTTGTAAAGTATATATGTAAATAGAATCAAAGAAAAGCTTTTAATCATATGGTCAAAAAAATGTTGAGACAGTTGATCACACAGTACATACATATTATGTTACAAATCAAGATTATAACATGTGGCTCACAAGGAAAACAAACGAAGTTAGATAAAATACAAAAGATAGTAACTAAAATGCAGCCAAGTGTAGGCAGTTGTTGTAAGAGTAGACTCAAGAGGCTGAAGGTCCTGACATTAAAAGAAAGAAGACAAAAGGGTGACCTAATTACAATATTGTAGGTAATCATGGCCCTTGAATAAAATGGATGGAGTAAGCTTTCAAATAAGGGATGATGGAAGAACAAGAGGATATTATAATACAGCATATTTTTCTAGGAAAGATTAGATGCCTTAAGGAAGTAAGACAATTTTGCATCTCAAACATGTGTGTTAACGGCTTGAATGAATTAGAAACAGAGGTTGCGCAAACAAAACAAAAAAATATCATGATTTCAAAAGTTTGATAAAAGCAAAGATAGAGACAGATAACATGAGCTTAACTTAAGTTCTGCACACTACATCCAACGAAGTAAAACATAAACATTGGAGGACTGAAGGGAACAATTAAGAACTAGATGGAAGACTACCTGAAAGGATCTTTTGATAAAGAAATAATGGAAAAACAATGGCATTAAAAAAAAAATAAAAAGCCTTTCAAAACTTTTTTTTTTTTTTTAATTAGCATTCAGAATAGAAATATCAATAGTAGGAATTAATTGTAGATGAATGATCTACGAGTATGGGATATTGAAGATTTAGAAAATTACTTGAATAAAAGCAGATCTGGAAACGAAATAGAATGAGCTTAATCAAAATCCTATGTACTACAACTATGTAAATATAATACTATATGCACACTGGAGATGATCACTCAAGCCACGCATCTCATGACATACAGCACACCCTCTACTATAATACCTTTTACTACCTTTGTGGCCATAAAATCATTAGCCCATCCACGCAGCACAACACCAACCAGTACAATAAGGATGCCCACCTGAGGCCTACTGTGTCAATGTTAAAGTTAACTTGAGGGACGGGGCCGAGTGGGTCCATAGGTGGAATGCCGAGGACTGGGATGCCAGTCAGAAGCAGGGGACGTGCAGCTTCTATGGCATCCGCTACCAGGTTGGCCAGCTCACCATTCCCAGGGGGGTCAGGGCAGCCTTCGCGATGGAGGAGATTGAGTGGAGGTGATCAATGGCGGAAAATGTAAAGAGGTGATGATAGAAATAAAGAGAAAAGAAAGTAGGAAAGTAGGAAAGGTTAACATGGTGGAGAGGGGTGAAGGGTTGAAAAGAGTTGATGAAAGCAAGAAAACAGCTTAACAAGAGCAGATATGATCGTAAGAAAAAGAATTGTTATACAAATACAAAATCTTAAAACAAAGTTCAAACATCAGTATAAACCAAAGCAATACCATGAGATAATTCCTCTTACTAAGCATCGCAGAAGTGGTGGTGCCCAACAACCCAACAAAGACCAGAGCCAAAAGTAACTTCATGGCTGCCTCTGAAAAAAAAAAATTGTGATAAAAGGGTTTGATGGCAGTTCATGAAGGTGGTTACCTATAGTGGTGGTGGAGGAGGTGGTAACTGTTGCAGATGTTTTTGTTCTTGTAAATAACAATGGTAAAAATTTGATCTCTCTCTCTCTCTCTCTCTCTCTCTCTCTCTCTCTCTCTCTCTCTCTCTCTGGTGTAACCAGGTGCAATGAATTACTAGGCGAGACCAGTCCGTGACTTGACTGACCAGTGGTTTGACTTGGTTTAACTAACTTACAAATCAGGAAGGCTACTAATACAGAAATCAATCTTATGAGATACCAGAGCTATCACCAGTATCATATGACAAATGGGAAAACAAATTCCTTACTCTCTAAATGTTTTAGTCACTCTTTACAAAATTAAATTAAAATCATTACCCCGAATTTTCAGTATGTATGGCTTTGAAAGAATGTAATGAATGTACAGATAACTTTTCCTATAATTCCTATGCAGATCATTCTCGGATGTGCAGGATATGCGTCCTGAGACACAAGGTGGAAAAGTTGAAGGAGCAATTGTCGGTAAGAACAAGGGTGCAGAATTAACATGTTGAAACTTTGCAAGAATTCCTGGAAGAAAATATTGGATCGAATAGAGTACAAGGTGTGGTCAGTTCTACACCATGTCCATTAAGCTGCCCTCTCTCGCGTTATCAGCATATAAAGACTTCAAAACCATGAAGAAAGGGAACAAGTCAGTACGTTAGGTTATCCACATAAGAACATAAGAACATAAGAAATGAGGAGACTGCAAGAGGCCAGTTAATGACCTACACGAGGCAGCTCCTTGCCCTCCACCCTTGGAATAATCCAATATTTAGCCATCCCACCTGTCATCCCTATCCATACTCTGATCCAACCATCTTTTAAAGCTATCTATTGACTCAGCACTTACTACGTGTCTACCCAGCCTATTCCAATCGTTCACCACTCTGTTAGTGAACCAATATCTACCTATATGGGAAGAAATCAGTACTAGGACCATTGTTATTCATAATCTATATAAATGACTTAGAGACAGGAATAAACAGTGATATCAGTAAATTTGCCGATGACACAAAGATAGGAAGACCGGTAAAGAATTTAGATGATGCTAGGATGCTGCAGGATGACTTAAATAGGCTGTACGAGTGGTCAGAGAAATGGCAGATGCAGTTTAATGTTAACAAGTGTAGCATTATGAGTGTAGGTAAAGGTAATAGGTCTGTAGACTACACATTAAATGACAATACCTTAGGAAAGTCATATAGTGTGAGGGACTTAGGAGTTCAAATAAACAGTGACTTGCGCCCCAGGGAACAGTGTATTATAGCTAGAAATAGAGCCAACAAGATAATGGGATTTATTAGTAGGTGTGTGACAAATAGGAGTTCTGAGGTCATTCTGAGGTTGTATTTAGCGCTAGTAAGACCCCACTTAGATTATGCAGCTCAGTTTTGGTCCCCTTATTATAGGAAAGATATAGGCTCCTTGGAGGCAGTCCAGAGAAGAATGACCAATATGATTCAGGGGCTGAGAAATTTACCCTACAAAGATAGGTTAAAACGTCTTAATCTCCACTCCCTAGAGAGAAGGAGGGCAAGAGGGGATTTGATTGAGGTTTTCAAATGGGTAAAAGGAATTAATAAGGGTAACATTGATCAGGTTTTAGAATTTAGTAATCAGGATAGGACACGTGGAAATGGGTACAAGCTAGAAAAACTTAGATTCAGGACAGACATAGGTAGATATTGGTTCACTAACAGAGTGGTGAACGATTGGAATAGGCTGGGTAGACACGTAGTAAGTGCTGAGTCAATAGATAGCTTTAAAAGACGGTTGGATCAGAGTATGGATAGGGATGACAGGTGGGATGGCTAAATATTGGATTATTCCAAGGGTGGGGGACAAGGAGCTGCCTCGTGTAGGTCATTAACTGGCCTCTTGCAGTCTCCTCATTTCTTATGTTCTTATGTTCTATATCTGTCCTGAATCTAAGTTTTTCTAGCTTGTACCCATTTCCACGTGTCCTATCCTGACTACTAAATTCTAAAACCTGATCAATGTTTCCCTTATTAATTCCTTTTACCCATTTGAAAACCTCAATCAAATCCCCTCTTGCCCTCCTTCTCTCTAGGGAGTGGAGATTAAGACGTTTTAACCTATCTTTGTAGGGTAAATTTCTCAGCCCCTGAATCATCTTGGTCATTCTTCTCTGGACTGCCTCCAAGGAGCCTATATCTTTCCTATAATAAGGGGACCAAAACTGAGCTGCATAATCTAAGTGGGGTCTTACTAGCGCTAAATACAACCTCAGAATGACCTCAGAACTCCTATTTGTCACACACCTACTAATAAATCCCATTATCTTGTTGGCTCTATTTCTAGCTATAATACACTGTTCCCTGGGGCGCAAGTCACTGTTTATTTGAACTCCTAAGTCCCTCACACTATATGACTTTCCTAAGGTATTGTCATTTAATGTGTAGTCTACAGGCCTATTACCTTTACCTACACTCATAATGCTACACTTGTTAACATTAAACTGTATCTGCCATTTCTCTGACCACTCGTACAGCCTATTTAAGTCATCCTGCAGCATCCTAGCATCATCTAAATTCTTTACCGGTCTTCCTATCTTTGTGTCATCGGCAAATTTACTGATATCACTGTTTATTCCTGTCTCTAAGTCATTTATATAGATTATGAATAACAATGGTCCTAGTACTGATCCCTGTGGTACCCTACTAGTGACATTACCCCATTCTGATTTCTTCCCATTAATCTGTACCCTCTGTTCCCTACTAGTAAGCCATCCCTTAATCCACTCTAGTATCTTCCCACCTATGCCATGAGCCTTGACTTTACTTAACAGTCTCCTATGGGGTACTCTGTCAAAGGCTTTACTGAAGTCCAAATAAACTAAATCATACTCGTCCCCCTTATCTATGGTTTCAATTACTTTCCTATAGAAGGTTAATAAATTTGTCAGGCAGGACTTCCCCTTGCTAAAACCATGTTGACTATGTCTAATTAGCTTGTGTTCATCTAAATGTTTTCTAATTGCCCTTGCTATGATAGCTTCTAACATCTTGCCTACCACTGATGTTAAACTAATTGGGCGGTAGTTACTACTTTCTGCCTTATCTCCTTTCTTGAATATAGGAACTATATTTGCCTGCCTCCATAGCCTAGGAACTACTCCTGTGTCTAGGGATTTTCTAAAAATCATCGCAATGGGTTCAATGAGTTCTTCTCTACATTCCCTAAGAATCCGCGGAAAAATGTCGTCCGGCCCTGGAGATTTAGTCTTTTTAAGTCTATCTATTTCCTTGCTAACTACTTCCCTACTTATGACTATTTCGCTTAATTTATCAACCTCTTGTCCCCTAAAGATCTGTACTGGCTCCAGTTTCCTACCCGACTCTTCCTGAGAAAATACGGACAAGAAGTATTTATTTAATTCCTTACTAATTTCCTCACCATTTTCTATCAAGCTGCCATCCATTCCTTTAAGAGGTCCTATTCTTTCCTTTGTTTTAGCCTTGTACAGCTGATAGAATCCCTTTGGATCCTTCTGGGCATCTCTAGCTATCCTAACCTCATAATTCCTCTTTGCGGTCCTAATATCCTTTTTAACTTTCCTAGCTAGGTCATTATACTGCCCTACTACCTGTACTTCTCCCCTTTTAATTCTCCTATAGAGTCCCCTTTTTAATCGAATTTTCCTTCTAATGCTGCTATTCATCCATTTTGGATCATTTCTATTTGACCTAATCCTCCTCTTAGGTATATACTGTTCCTGCCCTGTATGAATTTCCCTAACTATGCTATTGTAATGTAATTCTACCTCAGTGTTTTGATCCTCCTCTCTGCCTACTCCTATTCCCTCCCAATCTATACTCTGGAGGTGGTATCTGAGGCCCTGGTAATTGGCTTTTCTAAAATCTGGTACTAAAGCAGTGTTTTGTTCTATCTCCTTCTTTGCATTAATCTTGAATCTAATTTCGTGGTGGTCACTAACATCAAATCTAGCTCCTATCTCAATCTGACTGACCAAAGTTTCATTATTCGTGAAGACCAGATCTAAAATATTTCCCTGTCGCGTTGGTTCCCTTACAAGTTGTGTGAAAAAACCATCCTGGACGACATTTAAGAATTCCTCCGAGCACCCGTCTCCTGTCATACTATCCCAATCTATTCTCCTATAATTAAAGTCCCCCATAATGCACACATTATTATACCTAGATGCCCTTGCATGCTCCTGCATTAGGGGTGCACTAGCTGCTTCGTCTAAATCCGGAGGCCTATATATAATCCCTACAACAAACTTTTTCCCTCCTATAATAATGTCAATCCATAATGATTCTGTATTCCTATCTGTTTTTATTGTGGTGTTGACATAGCTATTTAATGTGTTTCTAACGTACAGTGCCACACCTCCCCCTCTCCTCCCTACTCTATCCCTGTGAAAAAAAGTGTGCCCATCTATTCCTACTTCAGGTAAGAAATGTTTACCTGCAATATCTAACCAAGTTTCTGTAATACCTATAATATCTAACTCTTCTACACATGCAATACCTCTAAGTGTGTCTATCTTATTTATTACACTTCTACTGTTTGTATAAAAGACACTAAGTTCATGTACCTCCCTCTCTTTACCCCGTCCTTTGTCACTATTACCCTTACCTCTATTAATATTTAGTTTCCCTGACTGGACTGCCTAACTGCCCTCTCAAGACACTCACTAAGCTCCTGCACCCCCTTCCTACTGAAGTGTACACCATCCCTGGCATACAGCTCCTGTCTCCTATAGAACCTGCTCCACTCATCCATAAAACCTACCCCATCCTCCCCACACATCCTCATCAACCTCTCGTTAAGGCCAAGGGCATGTGAGAGCCACCAGCCTCTAATCCCCTGTCTAGGGAGCACTCCTGACACTATACACCTCCTACCACTCTCCTTTATCTCCCTCAGAAGCTCCCTATACCTATCCACTAGCTCCTCTGACCTTACCTTGCCTATATCGTTCACTCTCACGTGAACCACCACTAACGCCTCCTTCCCTGTCCCCTCCACTACCCTCCTGTATCTCTCTATCACGTCCTGCACTCCAGCCCCAGGAAGACAACACGTCATCCTCCTCTCCCTGTCGGCCTCACAGAAAGTCTCATCTAAATATCTAATCCTGGAGACACCCAGAACTAACACTTCCTGCGACCCTTCTAACCTTTCCCTGTTCTTCCTCACCTTCCCACCTTCCTTCCTCTCCTTCCCATCTAACTTCCTCCTCACTATCTTCGCCTTGGGTGTCCTGTCCCCTTCTCCTGCTCCTACTTCTATCACGACCTCTTCCTCCTCCTGTGTAGCTAACAACCCAAACTTGTTGCTACACTCCACCTCACACAGGGGAGGAAATTCCACCTCACACAAGGGAGGGCTCACCCTCCCTTTCCCTCCCCTATCCACAACCCTCCAACTATCCCCCCCCTGTCTCTGACCTGACGCTCGTGACCTGACGCTAACTTCCCGCCTTACCTCTTGCATCTGTTGCCTCGTCTGTGCCAATAAAACTTTCACTTCCTTAACCTCCTCCTCTAAAGCTACATTTCTAGCTAACACTTCACACAACTTACATTCACTTACCATCCATTGTCTCTCCATTCCACAGGAACCACACTTCACTACTCCACCCTCCATACCTGTAACCCCCTCGCCTATATTGAGTACAACACACTCAGACATCTAAATAATTTTGCCCAAAAATACACACAAAACAATAAAATACTTGTTATGGTAACAATATAGCCTGATATCCCTTGTGTTGACGCACTAAAACACAATAAAATATCTGTTATGGATAAATACAACCTGGTATCCCTTGTTAGCGCGAGCAAGTAGCAGCACGTCCTCCTCTGAGCAGGAGGCTCACCACTGTTTGTTCTAAAAGATTTAAAATTTTGGAAGAAAAGGATGAGTATGAAAGCTCATATTGAGTTGGTGATTTCATGATCCGTCAGCAATTAATTGAAATATGTGGACGTGCGTGTGAGGCACAGCAGAAGACAATTGCAAGAGTTGATGACGTCACTGCTTTGATTCACCAGGCGTCCGAAGAAGCTAGTAATAATGATTCACTCTTCGTGATTCAAGCATTCACCAATTACATTAGGAAGACACGCTCCGAGGAGCTGTTGGATAAGTATCGCACACTTATCCAACACTATAAGATTAAATCCTGGAATATTCTGATTTGGATGTGATTCCCAGGATTGCAGCCGACATCCAATTCAAACTAAATATAATAAAGATTTTAGTGTTATGACTGCGTCAAATCTAAAATTCTCCCATCACTAAATAGGTCGCAGGTAAAGTTAATAGAACGTTTGGTTGCATAAACGTTTTTTTTCATGAATAAAAATATAGTTTTACCTTTATATAGCAGAATAGTCACACCCTACGAGGAGTATGCAGTGCAATTTTGGTCGCCTCACTTTGCAAAGGATATAGTAAAATTAGAAGGTATCCAGCGTAGGGCTACGAAGATGATCCCGTCTTTGCGTAGAGAGAGCCTAGCAAGACTAAAATAAACATGATGATGCTCTCTCGAGAAACGTCGCAAACGAGGAAACTTTACAGTGTTTTTGATATACTTAAGGGTTTACAAATGCTGACGCAAATAAACTGTATTCAATTGATGACTTTTCACAAACAAGAAGTAAAAGAGTAAAACTAAGATGTAGAGAAACACAACATGACTGCACTCACATCTTTTTTTTTACCAATGACGTTAGAAAATGGAATAAGCTCCCACCTTCTGTGGTGTAGTCTACCACAAGGGCAAAAAGGACAAACCACTTAGTTTGGACCTATAGGATCTGTGTGGTACGAGTTTTTATGTAATTGCATGTAATTCTCTCTCTCTCTCTCTCTCTCTCTCTCTCTCTCTCTCTCTCTCTCTCTCTCTCTCTCTCTCTCTCTCTCTCTCTCTCCTCTCTCTCTCTCTCTCTCTCTCTCTCTCTCTCTCTCTCTCTCTCTCTCTCTCTCTCTCTCTCTCTCTCTCTCTCTCTCTCTCTCTCTCTCTCTCTCTCTTATTATTATTATTATTTCCCCAACAAAGCTAACACAAGCAGTTTCTACATATACTTAATTAATAACTCTCCCCTCCAGTGGTATAAGTATATCTCCCACAAAAGGTGATGCAGAG
>JAPQNM010000013.1:10527267-10529767 GCA_029783475.1 Metacarcinus magister
ATATATATTAGAGTCTTCTTTGATGATTGTTTCTCTAATACAAGGTAGGAATTGTAAGACAAGATTGAGTTTTCTTATGTCTTATTTGTTGATACAGACTGATTGATATGATGTGCCGAGAGAGGTTTGAGTTGAAGTCGTGACTGAGAGGACCGAATGACTGATCTCGCCAGAGTCTGAAGGTGATCTGATTTTGATCTGATAGCAGCCTGGATAGAGGGATGAAGGACCTCTATCCAGACTGACTGCTTGCCGTGAACTGATGAGTGACAGAGAGCTTTGACTGGGTCGAGGGATGAAGGATAAGGAGTGATATCCACAGTTCGTGAACACCTGCGGGAAAGGTGATATAGGACTCTAGGGAGTTTTGAGAAAACATGAACCTGTTAATCCGATAATTGGAAGGGTCGCCATCTCCTGGGATTAAGACTAGGCCAGGTGCAGGGATGTATCAACTTTCTCTCTCGCTCGGCTTCTAATACAGAGGATTATGCCTACTATTTATAGATAGAATGATACAATGCTTCTCCCCTTGGAAACATACGTCCTCGTATGTTAAGAAAAGACAGAGGGGGAATGTTGAAAATGAAGTTGTTTGGAAATTATACAATGCAACAAACAACACATGAATAAGAATACATAGAATTGAACATGAATATACATATATATACATGTAATTCCCCCTCTGTCTTTTCTTAACATACGAGGACGTATGTTTCCAAGGGGAGAAGCATTGTATCATTCTATCTATAAATAGTAGTTATAATCCTCTGTATTAGAAGCCGCGAGAGAGAAAGTTGATACATCCCTGCACCTGGCCTAGTCTTAATCCCAGGAGATGGCGACCCTTCCAATTATCGGATTAACAGGTTCATGTTTTCTCAAAACTCCCTAGAGTCCTATATCACCTTTCACGCAGGTGTTCACGAACTGTGACCATCACTCCTTATCCGCTCTTGACTCCTAAGGAATCTCTCAAGTCGGGATAGGCGTTCCTTATCCTTCATCCCTCGACCCAGCCAGGGTGCTATCAGATCAAAATCAGATCACCTTCAGACTCTGGCGAGATCAGTCATTCGGTCCTCTCAGTCACGACTTCAACTCAAAACCTCTCTCGGCTAGGACCTCTATCCAGACTGACTATCAGATCAAAATCAGATCACCTTCAGACTCTGGCGAGATCAGTCATTCGGTCCTCTCAGTCACGACTTCAACTCAAAACCTCTCTCGGCTACATCATATCAATTCTGTGTATCAACAATCAAGATCTCAAGAAGTATCAACCTTTGTGTTACCATTCCTGCCTTGTATCAGAGGAAACAAATCATCAAATCGATTCTAAAATACTGTTGTCAAGCGGTGGGATGATGTCCTTCTAAGCGACAAAAGTACCCAAGTCTTCCCAGATCAAGAGCGTGCCATCACCGCACGCCCACCCGTCACAGAGCGCTATCATCGCGTGCACTTCATCGCCCCTGGCATTTCCTCGTCCGCGTCTCTGAAGTTACGACCCTTCGTCGCCCCTTCTGCAGTAGTCTCCGCTCAAGTGAGTCTACCGGAGTGAGTATCATTGCCTGTTCCTGTCCGTCACGACGTCGACATAATCAAATCATCACGGATCATCGGGAACCCTCTCTCCCTCAAAATGCATCGTCTACTTCAAGTAACCAGTTCGAGTGGAAGGCCCCTCATTCCTCCACTCGAGGCTGTATCCTCATCAGGCAGTCAGCAAGTGGAAGTACTTTCCCCCTGCCTCCTCATCAGTCTCTTCAGGCAGTCAGCAAGTGGAAGTACTTTCCCCCTGCCTCCTCATCAGTCTCTTCAGGCAGTCAATCAAAGTGGAAGTCCTTCCCCCTGCCTCCTCCACATCAAGTGAGTTCAAATCAAGCTAGCTAGAGTAGAAGCAGTCATTCAGTACCTCTACTCGTGTTGCCTTCAGGGAGCCAGCTCAAGTGGGACACTCATCTTCCACTCCAGCTGATTCCTCCACAATATCGTGTGGATCACTACTCAAATCATCACGGATCATCATCACCCTCTCCCTCCTTGGCTGAACGTGTCATCTCTCAGACACCTTTCCTCAACGGACGTGATCCCTAATATATCTGCAGCCTCCACATCAAGTACATCTTCACGAAATTAGGTATTTCTTAATCCTTCATTCTCAGGGAAGCGCTGTCATCCGCTCCCATGTCTATGTACCTTCTATTCAAATTCGTGTAAATAGATCTTGCTATTCAGCTGTATCACGTATTCATCGTATCAATTCAAATTCGTGTAAATTGCTCATATCATATTTCCGTGTCATTTTCTACATATATATATATGTATGTTTCCTGTGTCATTTTCTACATGTATATATATGTATGTTTCCTGTGTCGTTTTCTACATGTATATATATGTATATTCATGTAGAAAACGACACAGGAAACATACATATATATACATGTAGAAAATGACACGGAAATATGATATGAGCAATTTACACGAATTTGAATTG
>JAPQNM010000013.1:10534767-10612267 GCA_029783475.1 Metacarcinus magister
CTCTCCTCTCTCTCTCTCTCTCTCTCTCTCTCTCTCTCTCTCTCTCTCTCTCTCTCTCTCTCTCTCTCTCTCTCTCTCTCTCTCTCTCTCTCTGGATGCATCTTTCCTGTCCCCTTTTTTGTGATGAGCTGCTAACTCCTATGACACCGTTCTCTGAATTTTCAACTTTCTCTCATTTCTAAATCTACTCTCTCCCTTACCTCCATATTTCATCCAGTTTAACCATACATCCCCAATTATCCTCTTCTGCGTCTTTCTCCTTTTCTTTGACTATCAAACACACTTCCATACAGTAATTATCTCCCTTCTCCTTATCTCCTCCCACTCTCACGAAATCCCTGACATACAGCTATACCTAACCTAACCTAACCTAACCTAATACCTTTCTTCACACTCAGGGCCCTGGCGAGACATGTGGAGGGCAGTGGGCGTGGCACGGGCGCTGCGGCTACACCCTGGACTGTCTGAAGCCGCATGAGGTGCCTGGAGGGGACAGAGACCGTGAGAGAGCGGTGGGAGGCGGTGGAAATGCCTTGGCGTTGCTGAACATGGAAGAACCGGCTAGGTGCTACCGAAGGAAGGATACTGTGACTGACAGTATAAGTACCTTCTTTGCGTGGTTCTCGTCTCTCTTTAGAAATGGTCCGAGGGATGACTGAAGGAAGTTTATAAGCGCTCTTTCCTCTCTCATCACTTTTTTTTTTCTTTAACTACGTCTGCTTGTGTTTGTCTATGAGTGTCTGTTTCTGTGTGGCTACTTATGTATTTCCTTGTGTATGTTTGTCTGTCAGTCTGCTTGTCTGTTGATATGATAGGGTCTTGGTGTGTGTGTGTGTGTGTGTGTGTGTGTGTGTGTGTGTGTGTGTGTGTGTGTGTGTGTGTTTAGGGAGGAATATTGGAGCTCTGACAGTTTATACTCGTACCTATGAATACCTATAGAGGCAGGAACACATGCGCCGAGTAGGCACACCTGTTTTCTGCTAATAGTCTTGTGTAATAAAACCATAAAAAACTTGTAGGCTAAGTCATGTAATAGTGGTAGCAGTGACGTCATCTCTTCTTCTTTATTCTTTACTTATTGTTATTAATGTTAGTTATTCTGGCTGATGTTATTATCATTATCATTATTTTACTATACTTATTATCATTATTATAATTATTATTATTATCATTATTATTATTACTATTATTATTATTATTATTATTATATTATTATTATTATTATTATTATCATTATTATCAAAATTATTGTTGTTATTATTATCATTGTTATTATGTTGTTCGTGTTTAGTATCATCCCAGTATTAGTGTCCAAGTGTACCTGTTCCATTGTTGTGTTGGGGTTGACCACAGTACGGTGCTGCTGCTGCTACTACTACTGATACTATTACTATTACTACTACTACTACTACTACTACTGTTATTGCTACGACTAGAATTACTACTACTACTACTCCTGCTACTACTGCTGCTACTACTGCTACTACTATTACTACAGCATACTACAACCACTACTACTAGTACTTCTACAACACATTATTGTCATTGACATCACTAACACCACCATTACCTACTATTACTACCACCCCCATCCCCAACTCTACTATTAATACTTCTTCTATCCTATCACCACCACCACCACTACTGCGACTACTACTACTACTACTACTACTACTACTACTACTACTACTACTACTACTACTACTACTACCACTACTACTACTACTACTACTACTACTACTACTACTACTACTACTACTACTACTACTACTACTACTACTACTACTACTACTACTACTACTACTACTACTACTACTACTACTACTACTACTACTACTACTACTACTACTACTACTACGACTACTACTGCTACTACTACTACGACTACGACTACTACTACGACTACTACTACTACTACGACTACTACTACTACTACTACTACTACTACTACTACTACTACTACTACTACTACGACTACTACTACTACGACTACTACTACTACACCGCTGCTACTATCATGCACTATAATCAGTCCCATCCTTTCAAAACTGACCTTCACCTACACTTCAACTCTTCTCATTACATAACAAAAAGAACTCACTGACACACATGATCAACTCCGCTTGGCATCACGACCCTCACATCTTCAGCAGCACACCGCACCACGTCATCCCCAGCAGTACTGTATTATTCACCATCACTGTATTATAATGTATTATTCACCTTAGACTAGATAGAAGTGTTACAGTAAATACGTTGAGAGTGAGATAAAACAAAATAAAAAGTGTGTATTATTGTCATTACTTTTCCGCCTCTTCCTGGTTTGTCTCTTTCTATTGGCCTCATGTTTGTTCTCTTTGTTACGTAAATGGATTCCCGTCAAGGGGAACCAAAGGAAATTGAGATCAAGAAAAACATAATGATAAGTATAATGAGAGAGGAAATTGATAAGTTCAAGACAATACATTTTTTTTATTAACTATTATTTTTTTTTTCATGGGGTGAGTTGATTCTCCTCGTAATTAAAGATAATCACATACACTCCATTAACTTCGTTCATGACACACTTTCCTTTGAGTTGATGTATTTTCTATAATAACTTGGGTTTGAGTACATCTTAAAGGTTTGATTCTTCTTTTTAACACTATGTATACGTATACTGTATTCATTATAACTGTAGAACCTTCAGCTTCTTTCTGCCATCATATTTATTTCTTACTTATTTTTTGTTTTCCTCACAGGAGTCAGGCGCAGGGAAAAGTATTGTGTTGTTGAGTAAATCTCACGAAGTGTGGTTAATGCGGATTTTTTTTTTTTTTTAGTGATTTGTCACACGAAATTACAGAAAGAAGGGCGTGTTTATGGAATGGATCTGCACACACACACACACACACACCCACACACACACACACACAAACACATGTAGTACACAGATAGGCTTCAGTATAGTATAGCGTATGATGTCACTTGTCACTTGCACGTAATACTTGGCCCTCAAGGCTATATATTGTAGCTGAGTGTTATATTACTACTATAACTATAACTATTAATATTACTACTACTACTACTTCTACTACTCTATTATTACTATAACCACTACAACTACTGCTACTTCTACTAACAATAATTAAGAGAGAAATAAAAGATGCAAAAATCCTTTATAATCATAGAAAACGTTTTTAATCACATACATTCTGTAAATGAGGGAACGAAAAACTCGATCGCTACAAGGGGATAACTCTAGAGACAACACGTAATATGTACATACATTACCACAATACACACAACCGTAGTACAAAGTCTCCAGACGATAATTACATCAGTACTAGCTACTGAACTAACCTCAGTACTAGAGAAAAGGAAGAAAAACATTAGATACACAAACGAAGAAGATAGAGAGAGAGAGAGAGAGAGAGAGAGAGAGAGAGAGAGAGAGAGAGAGAGAGAGAGAGAGAGAGAGAGAGAGAGAGAGAGAGAGAGAGGAAAAGAAAAAAACTAACTGGCACATTAGGTAAATAGGTACTACATACAATAGGAACAAAGAAGAAAACAGGCTGAGCGTACAGATGCAAGAGATAATAATACAATACAACACATAGGAGATTCACACTACACAATAGAGAGTCAGCGGTGAGGTAGTGGCAGCCAGCTAGACCTTACCAATTCATGATGGACGCTAATTACCCTTGATGATCTTGTGGTTGATGAAAGTGGGCAACACTCGCCACTCACAGCGGCCACGATTCTTAGGAGCCGAGGTACGAGGGATGCATTTAAATCCTGGAAGACATGTCCCCTGTTTGCCTCCACACACCTCACCGGGACCCTATTGGAGAAGGAGGGGGAGTATTAGTAGAAATAGTAATAGTAGTAGTAGTAATAGTAGTAGTAGTAGTAGTAGTAGTAGTAGTAGTAGTAGTAGTAGTAGTAGTAGTAGGAGGAGGAGGAGGAGGAGAATTAATTAAAAGTTAGCATTCTTCTTAGGATTCAAACACTCGAGTTGCATTCCTCCGCTATTTTATGATCAGACAAACACACAGGAAACGGGAAACGGAAGAAAAAAAACTATAACAAGTACGCACAACACAACAGGAAAACACACACACACACACACACACACACACACACACACACACACACACACACACACACACACACACACACACATACGTACATACATATACTCACCTTGAAACACTCCGCAGCACGACATCATACGAAACAAAACATACGGAGCACATTAACACACACACGCTCTCTCTCTCTCTCTCTCTCTCTCTCTCTCTCTCTCTCTCTCTCTCTCTCTCTCTCTCTCTCTCTCTCTCTCTCTCTCTCTCTCTCTCTCTCTCGCTCATACGTGTCACCTAGTACAGACACACCATAAACACACACACACACACACACACACACACACACACACACACACACACACACACACACACTTACCTTGGCACACTCGTCGCAACAGTGGCAATGATCTCTCACTCGGCCCCACGAACATTCCTCAACCGTGGGCTGCTCAAGGCACACCACCTCTGGACACGGCAGACACACCTCCTTTTCCTGCGATTCTTGGTGTTGCCGTTGCTGTTGCTGTGGCTGCTCTTCTTGTTGTCCCTGTTGTTGCAATAGCTGGCCTTGTACGCTGAGAAAAAGAAGAGAGATGAGGTCAATGATAATGATGTTAAGGAAATGTAGGAGAAGGAGGAGAAAGACAAAGCAACATAAAGGGAATACAAAGGAAGAACAAACAGCAGCAGACCTGTTGGCCCTTATGAGGCTGTTTGAGATAGATTACACCAGTATATAATCTAATGTGAGAGGCACAAGACGGTAAAGGCGGAGGAGGAGGAGGAAGAGGAGGAGGAGGAGGAGGAGGAGGAGGAGGTGGTGGTTTAGCACAAAGGGGAAGAATTCAGAGAGGAGTTAAATTTAAAGCATTAAAAAAAGGATAAGGAGGGATAAATGGAGAGATAGCCACATTAAGTGATAGTTACGAAGCAAGGAAGAGAGGTGAGGTATGAATAACAGAAAAAAAAAATAAATAAATAAAATAAGGAATTAAATATATACGAATATAAAGGAAGGACGGAAATGGAACGAAGGATGAAAAAAAGAAGAAGAAAAACGTAAATAATGGCAAGGACACAGAGGCAGAAAAAAGAAAGAAGTAATAATCAAATAGCGGAGAAACAAAAGAAGGAAGGACAGAGGAAACCAAAGAGTCACTGTGATAAAAGAGAAGTGAAAAATAAACCACAATAATAAAAAGAAAACAAAGAAGAAGAAGAAAAAAAAAAAAAGAGAAATGAGAAGGAAATGACAATAATAAGAGAAACAAATATATAAAAAGTAAAGATTAAAGGAATGTTAAGAAATGAAAGAAGACAAAATACAAGAAAACACCATAACACATGTATATTAAAAGAAGAAAAGATAAATGAACTGAAAATTTGGTAAGTCTATAAATACATACAGATAAGAATATATAAGAAAAAAAAAAAATTACACGCAAATTATGTAATTTATCGAATTACTAAACAAATATAGTCACCATCACCACCACCACCATCACCACCACCACCATCACCATAACAACAACAACACGCAATCTCCTGAAAAAATACATCACAAAAAAATAATAATGCCTTCCTCTTCACCATCACCATTATCATCACCATCACCCCTACACAACCTCAAACACATTATCACCACTACACAGACTCCTGC
Source organism: Metacarcinus magister (assembly GCA_029783475.1). Lineage (NCBI taxonomy): Eukaryota > Metazoa > Arthropoda > Malacostraca > Decapoda > Cancridae > Metacarcinus > Metacarcinus magister. Next base: position 10,540,498 of record JAPQNM010000013.1, read on the forward strand.
ACCTCATCACCACCATCACAACAACGCATCACCAATCACTACAACACAAGAGCATCACTACAACACCACAACCTCCTCACCTAGCAATTAACAACCACATCAACACCACCACCACCACACTACTTCCCCCACACACCACTATTTTACTCACATCACCTCAACCACTAACAACACCACCACCACTACTTCACCACACACCACTACCTTACTCACCTCACCACCACCACCACCACCACCAGGAGTAGCATCGAGACGGGCTGCATCATTACCCTCCGGAACATAGGTAAGCACTGGTCTGAAACACACCTTATAACCCGTTTATATATATATTACTCTCTCCTCCCCTCCTCTCTTTCACTACTCCTACCCTACCCTTCCCTCCCACTCCTACCCCTACCCTCGCCTCTTCTCTCTTTTTCTCTTCATTGTACACCCTCCCTCACTTCCTGTAGCATATTATTATTATTATTATTATTATTACTCTGTTTATCACTTTTTCTTCTTTCTTTTTCTTTTTTTCCTTTTTTTTCGTCTTCTTTTACTTATTCATTATTATCATCATCATCATTAAATTCGTCTTCCTCCTATTTTTTCTCCACTCACTCATCTCTCTTCCATTCCATATCCTTCTTTATTCATCCTCAATCACCTCTCCCTTCACGCCTCACCAACTTGACTCCCAACCTTTATCTCTCTCTTTTCCATCTCCATCATCACTTTTATTCCGTTATCCATCCTCTAAACAACCTCTACGTGCGTAGAATCACAACTGTCCATGAGAATAAAAAAAACATCGTTGGGGTTCCCTGCTACCCATGACTAATCCTTTCTGTGTCAATGAAGTGAATTCTAGGAAAATATTTATTACTGGTTTTTCCATAGTCAGTAAGGCAACAGGGCGAGGAGGTGGAGGTGACGGGGAGAAGGGAGTTGAGGGAGTAAAGGAGTGTTGGGGAGATGATGCTGGTGTCGGTATGATGTTACAGGTGGGTGATGGGGATGAAGAGAGGGTGAGGATGGATGCTGTGTGTTGGGTAGGTGGTGGTGGTAGTGTGGTGGTGGTGGTGTAGCGGAAGGTGAGGTTGGAAGGTCAATGTAATTTCTTTTTTTACCTCAGTTGATTTATGAAACAGACGCCTTGTTATTGTTATTGTTATTGTTGTTGTTGTTGTTGTTGTTGTTGTTGTTGTTGTTGTTGTTTAAGATATGCGTCCAGGTGGTGATGTTACTGATACTGTTATAATTATTATTATTGTCATTATCATTATTACTATTACTATTACTATTATTATTATTATTATTATTATAGTTATTATAATTTTTATCATTATCATTATCATTTCTAATTATCACAAAAGAAAAAAGGAGAAGCGTAGGGAAATAAGTTGTGGCAGAAGAAGAGAGGAAGGAAGAGGAGAGTAAGCGAGAGGAGAAGGAAAGGTGAAATTGAATCTGGTTTTTCCCTTGCTTTACCTGAATGTATGTATGTATGTATGTATGTATGTATGTATGTATGTGTGTGTGTGTGTGTGTGTGTGTGTGTGTGTGTGTGTGTGTGTGTGTGTGTGTGTGTGTGTGTGTGTGTGTGTGTGTGTGTGTGTGTGTGTGTGTGTGTGTGTGTGTGTGTGTGTGTGTGTGTGTGTGTTTACTGGATATCAACTTGGTAACGTCATGGGACTAGTAGAGGTGAAGTCACAGTGACGACGCATTTCTGTCTCACTTCACCCGTTTGACCTTAGGAGAGAGAGAGAGAGACACACACACACACACACACACACACACACACACACACACACACACACACACACACACACACACACACACACACACACACACACACACACACACAACACACCATGCATACATATGGAAGAGGGTGAGGCAGAAAGGAAAGATGGTAAAGAAAATGGAAGGTGAATGAGAATACAAGCATAGTTTTTAAGTCATCATTTCCGTTCTCACACCACCCCTTTCTCACGCTATCTTGGGACATCCAGGTAAAACATCATAACATCATCATGCACGTCACCACACGTACCCACACTCCTCCCTCTCTCAGCAGGTAAAAGTTCCCCATCGTCAGGCGAACTAAGTTGGTCATATGTTAACCTGCCCTACATAGCCTGGATTTCAACTCACCACACCTGTCCTCTGAGGTTAGGTTGCACACTGCTAATGGATCAGTCAAGACTATGCCACGCCTTAAACTGTGATGTGACACCAGAGTCTAATATAATACATCACTTTCTTTCTCAGGTGAAGTTGTATAGTGCAAAGTCATATCCAACTTCAGCTGCTAACAATCTATTATGCACTATATACATAAGAAAGGCAAGTTGGTAGTGCATCCATAAAAACGTAGCACCGTAAGAGGCTGTACGAGGTGCAGTCTGCCAACACAAAGCAGTTCCTGGATATCTCGTATATGATCTGTCATCTTCATCCATTTATAGCTTGAAGGGTTGTTTCTCCTGATACTTAATAGTCTATCGAAATTTCTTATTACTGATGGTGAAATAAGCTATCATTACTATCATTATTATTATCATTGTTATTATTATTGTTGTTGTTATCATTTTTGCTGTTGTTATAATTGATGTTATAAAGCTAAGCCATTTTCTCTTAACTAAACATTATTATCAGATTCACAGTTACATGGCTGCTACGTCTATTTCACTTAATCAAGCATTCATAATCTAATTGAGTGCCCTGCCGGCTTTTTTCAAATAGACGGTAGGGGGACGACAACCGGAGACATGAGTAATGGCAATGTTAAGAAGAGAAATAGTTGCTTGAAAGTTTACTATACAAACTGCAGGAGTATTGTAAATAAAATAGACTTCCTTAGAGGGTTGACTGGTGTAGAAAAGTTCGATATTATTGCTTTAACAGAAACATGGTTGGATATGTCAGGGAAGGCATTTGGTCCAGAAGTAGAAATAGAGGGATACAAGTTTTTTCACAAGGATAGAAAAGGAAGAAAAGGAGGAGGAGTTGCACTTTATGTTAGGGACACATTGCAATGTAGTGTAAATAATGTGATTAAAATAGATGACAGGGTAGAATCCATATGGGTGGAAGTTAGGGAAGCATCCAGAAAAACTGTTTTGGGTGTAGTGTATAGGCCTCCAAACTTGAGTAAAGGGGATTCTATTCCTATATGGCAGGAGATAAATAGGGCGTGTAAGTATGAGCAGTTATGTGTATTGGATGATTTTAATTTAAGGAACATTGACTGGGAACTAATGGTATAATGGAATAATAGGTGATAATGATGCTGAGGGATTTGTTAAGTTAATTCAGGATAACTTTTTACTAGAGGTAACAGTATTCTAAATTTAATATTAACCAACCCAGATGATTTAGTTAAGGAAGCAGAAGTTGGGGGGCAGTTATAGTCCGACAGATCTTAGCAGACCTTTTTGGTGGGGTAGAATCCAGTATTCCCACGGGTCCAACGCTCCCATATCTCCTTCGCTCTGATTGGCTGGTGAGTGACCTGAGCGCGCGACACATGTGTGTGTGTGTGTGTGTGTAATTCACTGTACAGTCTGCTGCTGGTCTCTCTCGAGACAGCCGGCCGTCTCCCTATGGCAAGAGCTCAGAGCTCATATTGACCAATCTTTGGGTTGGACCGAGACCACTCACACACAACAAGGTCACAACTCCTCGACTTACACCCCGTACCTACTCACTGCTAGGTGAACAGGGGCTACACGTGAAAGGAGACATACCCAAATAATCTCCGTCCGCCCAGGGGATCGAACCCTGGCCCCCTACGATCTCAGTGGGGAGGCGGTGGTACAGTGGTCTAGCGCTTGGGTGAGCGAGCCTAGGGTCCCAGGTTCGAATCTCCGATATTCGCTGACCACTTTTCATTCTTTGATATCACCGCCGAGTGGCCAAAGACTACCCACATTGCTGCTGCAATACTGTCCTCAGACGGGACTTACAACGTTATATATGCATCTGAGGCTGTAGCAACGATTAGCATCGCACGTTCTCAACATATTCAAGAGAGAACGTAAACATTTGAGGCGTCACTATAAAAATCTGATAACCTACGTCAAATAACAGGCGAGGCAAGTCCATCTGTGCCTCCATAAGCCTACTGGCGCCAACGGTTAATGATATAGAAGAAAAAAAAAGTAGTACTATTCTTCTCTTTTTTTTTCTCTCTCTCTCTCTCTCTCTCTCTCTCTCTCTCTCTCTCTCTCTCTCTCTCTCTCTCTCTCTCTCTCTCTCTCTCTCTCTCTCTCTCTCTCTCTCTCTCTCTCTCTCTCTCTCTCTCTCTCTCTCTCTCTCTCTTCTTTGTTAATCCTTCCTCATACCTTCCTTCTTTTACTTCGTACACTTTGTGTGTGTGTGTGTGTGTGTGTGTGTGTGTGTGTGTGTGTGTGGTGGAATTATGAAAGCATGGAACAAAACTCTCTTTTTGTAGCTGCATTTGTATTGATGTATAATAACTCAAACTCGGTAGATTAAGATGTAAATTAATCAGGAGGGTCCATGGTGTCTGATTACTCAAAATAAACATGGAATTGCAAATATATATTGTGGAAGGGTCAATATGCTACAATAATAGGTGTAACATTAGGTGTTTTCAGTAGCGGCACCGACAACCCAAACGCTTTGGTCGGAAAATGTCAACCTCTACATAATCTTAACTTTCAATGGCAAAGTACTCTACTTTGGATAGGTTTGATGGCAGAGGCTCTAGCAACACCATCTCTTGCACCCACACACTACTGTACAGCAAACGTGTTTACACGACTGAGGCCGCCATGACACTATTTTGAGTTGGACTAGTGTGATAGTCTCGTGTTTAGACGGTGATTTTGCGACCTGCATACCTTTATGACAAGCGTGGGAGCATCAGGTGACGGCAGTCAAGGTGATGGGGCTGAGTTTAGCCCTACACTGTTATTTTAGAAATTAGAGCTGAAGGCTGAGGACGGGGTTATTGGTGCAGTGTCGAAGATGAAAAAAAAAAAATTGCTTTATGCCCAGCCATGATCGGCCTTTACGGAAACCATACTGGCAATCAGAGAGAAGGTTGTGAGCTGATAAATGCCTCATTATCTTCTTGTTAAGGACAGATTCAAAGGCTTTAGAAAGGCAGGAAATCAAAGCTATAGGGCGGTAGTTAGAAGGATTGGAGCGGTCACCCTTTTTAGGGACAGGCTGAATGTGAGCAAACTTCCAGCAAGAAGGATAGGTAGAAGTAGAGAGACACAGACGAAAGAGTTTGACCAGGCAGTGAGCGAGTTTGGAAGCACAGTTTTTGAGAACAACAGGAGGGACTCCATCCGGACCGTAAGCCTTCCGAGAATCAAGGCCAGAGAGGGCCTGGAAAACGTCATAATAAAGAATTCTAATTTTAGCGATAAAGTAGTCAGAGGGTGGAGGAGTAGGAGGAATATGCCCAGTATCATCCAAAGTAGAGTTGGTAGCAAAGGTTTGAGCGAAGAGTTCAGCTTTAGAGAAAGAAGAGACAGTTGTGGGGCCATCTGGTTGAAGTAAAGGAGGGAAAGATGAAGAAGTAAAATTGTTAGAGATATTATTGGCTAGATGCCAGAAATCACGAGAAGAGTTAGAGTTGGAAAGACTTTGACATTTTCTATTGATGAAAGAGTTTTTAGTAAGTTGGAGAATAGATTTGGCATGATTACGGGCAGAAATATATAGGGCATGAGTTTCAGCAGATGGATGGCTACGGTACCGTTTGTGAGCCGCCTCTCTATCATTGGCAGCACGAGAACAAGCAGAGTTAAACCAGGGCTTTTTAGCTTTAGTATTAGAGAAAGTATGAGGAATGTATAGCTCCATGCCAGAGATAATCACCTCTGTTATGCGCTCGGCACATAGAGAAGGATCTCTGACATGGTAGCAATAATCATCCCAAGGAAAATCAGAATAGTACTGCCTCAGGTCCTCCCACTTAGCAGAGTTGAAATGCCAGAAGCACCTCTGCTTAGGCGGGTCCTGAGGCTGCACTGGAGTGATAGGACAGGTAACGGAAATAAGATTGTGATCGGAGGAGCCCAACGGAGAAGAAAGTTTAACAGAGTAAGCAGAAGGGTTGGAAGTTAGGAAAAGATCAAGAATGTTGGGCGTGTCTCCAAGGCGGTCAGGGATACGGGTAGGGAACTGCACTAGCTGCTCTAGGTCATGAAGGATAGCAAAGTTGAAGGTTTGTTCACCAGGTTGGTCAGTGCAAGAAGATGAAAGCTAAAGCTGGTGGTGAACATTGAAATCCCCTAAAATGGAGATCTCAGCATAAGGAAAGTGAGATAGAATGTACTCCACTTTGGAAGTCAAATAGTCAAAGAATTTTACATAGTCAGAGGAATTAGGTGAGAGATATACAGCACAGAAGAATTTAGTTAGAGAGTGACATTGAAGTCTTAGGGCCGGTTTCAAGAACACAACATTTTTCATCGTGATGCGATGGAGCATGAGGCGCCCGACCGTCGGGTATACCACGTGGTAGGTTTCAAGAAGGACAATTTCTCAACACGATGGCCGTGGCGCACGACGTCGAAGGCAAGCGTACCAACATTCACCAGCAAGTGTGTGGCGGTGTGGCATGTAAAAGTGACGACCGTCGAAAAAGTGGCGACATCGCTTCTGCGCATGCGCTGGGAGTAGAAATGTCGTACTGCTGTCGGCAGAATGTTGAGGAGATGATGGTGGTCGGTCATCACTACAGTCGCTCGCTGGACGCGATAGAATGAGGAAGAGTCTGTCATTAATAAAGTTATGTAAATATGCATCCACCATATCATTTCTGTTATATATATATATATATATATATATATATATATATATATATATATATATATATATATATATATATATATATAAACGAGTGGGTGGTCAGGTGGCAGATGAATTGTATTATTGACAAGTGTAGAGTAATGAATGTTGGTCGGGAAAATGGTCAATTTCCAGTTTCACCTAACCAACGATTTTCTAATGCGTTTCGTGTTTTTCTGATTCATGTAATGAATTGATTGATTTTCTATCTCTTCTGTCGCAAATGGCTAGTTTTCAAACAATGACTGACTGTTTTTCAAGTCATGCCTACCCCTCATCCCCAATGATCTTAGGGGGATCTGTTGGAAATCGGGCGCCCAGCTAGGAGGATATTACGTGAGTTCTGGTTAGGTTGGAGGGGTCTGGGGGCTTGCCTCCCCAGTCAAGAGGTTACTACGTGAGTTCTGTTTAGGTTTGGTTAGGTTGGGAAACTCTGGGGGGCTTGTCCCCGCCTATAAATTGTCCGGGAAAATCCTCACAACAGGTACAACATAAGCAAGATAACACTGAATAGATCAGAATGTGAGAGAAATTTGGGTGTACTGGTTAGCTCAGACCTCCATCCCAGAAAACAATTAATTGAAGCTAGAAATAGGGCTAATAGGTTGTTAGGATTCATTACTAGGAGTATTAAAAGTAGAAGTGCTGAGGTTATTCTGAAGTTGTATTTAGCGTTAGTCAGCCCTCACCTCGACTATGCAGTGCAGTTTGGGTCACTGTATTATAGAATGGACATGGGAATGCTAGAGCCAGTGCAGAGGAGGGTGACCAAAATGTTACAAGGGATTCGTAATTTTAGTTATGAGAGGAGACTAAAGCTTTTGAAATTACACTCACTGGAGAGGCGTAGAGTAAGAGATTATCTGATTGAAGTATTTAAGTGGGTGAAGGGTTTTAATAAGGGGAATGTAGGATAGTTTTTTGCGGTCAGTAGTCAGGATAGAACAAGAAATAACAGATTCCAACTGGAAAAATATAGATTTAGGAGAAGAAAAAAAATAGGCAGAAATTGGTTTACAAATAGGGTGGTAGATGATTGGAACAGACTTAGTCAGCAGGTAGTTAGTGCACAGACAATAGGGAGTCTTAAAAGAAGACTAGACGGCTTTATGGATGGGGACGAAAGGTGGGTGTAGGTAATAAAGGAGTATTGGAGTAACAGAATTACCACGTGTAGGCCTCCGGGCCTTTTGTAGCTTCCTTATACTATTCTTATGAGTGCCCGACGAGCACGGATCATTGGATGCATATCCCTAGCTTCTTTTTTTTTAGTATTGTCACCAGATCACGCAGTACCAGGCTCGCTCGTGCTTTCCTCGATTATGACCTCATCTACGCTCATGCCCATGACCCACCTTCCATTGGTATGAATTGGAATGCGAACTGGTAACAATGTTTGCTGTGAGGCACTGCCTACTTGTGTGGTTGGAGCCTAATGGCAGAGAAGAGTATCAAGATACCTCTTCACTCTCTCATAACCTCTGTAGCACATACTTTTAGGGGAGTGATAAGCGGATATTATTCTATTTGAATTCTTTAATTTTCTATGTGCTTGAACATATCCCTGGAACAAACTAAATTTAATTTTGACTAGGAAAACATGTGTTGGTTAATTCAAATAGAATAGACATAAACAGTATATTTCTAATTAATCCACAGCATGTATAGCAGTTCGTCTTAATAGATGTCCTTGAACATTAAATATTAATTCCAATTTTACAAGGGATACTAATTTTTGGGGCTAATTAAAATGCGGTCAACACAAGAAATATTTTAATAATTCCTCTACATGTACAAATCCATTGTATGTATGTATGTATGTATGTTTGAATCAAGAGAGGTGCTCGTGTGTAAATACAACATATGTCAAGACTTTATCATTGAATTATCCTCTGTGTCTCTCTCTCTCTCTCTCTCTCTCTCTCTCTCTCTCTATATATATATATATATATATATATATATATATATATATATATATATATATATATGTGTGTGTGTGTGTGTGTGTGTGTGTGTGTGTGTGTGTGTGTGTGTGTGTGTGTGTGTGTGTGTGTGTGTGTGTGTGTGTGTGTTTATTTTACACATTTTGGAGGTGTAAGATCATATAGCTCTCAATTTTCTAGAATCTAGAGAATTAAGAGCTATATTTTTGCATTACCTATTTCTGAGGTTTGCTTGATTACATTTCCGTCTTAAATTCCTAGTTTCTGAGATAATCAATGTTTTCTTTATGACCTCTTCGCAAAGTAAAGTTTAATTCGGTTTCAACAAGGTTCTGTTTCGACAAGGCTAGGTTATTTGTCAATATAGGTTTACAAACTATCAGATTTTTTCTATGACCCAAAGCAAGGACTTGAATAGATCGAGTCCTTGCCCAAAGCCACGACCATGTTGAAGATGTATAAAGTTACCGTATATATATATATATATATATATATATATATATATATATATATATATATATATATATATATATACATATTTATTTATATATACATATATATATATATATATATATATATATATATATATATATATATGCAAATTCCTAGTTTCTGTATATATATATATATATATATATATATATATATATATATATATATATATATATATATATATATATATATATACTGTTATGCATCTCGGAGGCCAAGTTTCAGCCTGATAGCTGGGTATACGGGGAGAGAGCGGGACAGTCCGACATACAGGGAAGGGCGGAGCGGGACTGAGGCGAGGGAGACAGATGGAGAGAGTGACGCCAGCAGTCTCTGCAATGTTTGAGTCGTGCGGCTGGCAACGAAGAAGGCGATATCGCCACTTTTTCGACGGTCGTCACTTTTACCCGCCACACCGGTTTCAAGAACAGCTCGTCGTAGCCAGATCGGCCACTTCTGCATCGGAACACCATGGTTCAGTTTCAAGAAGACATTTTTGGCCGTGGAGCGCCCGATGTGGAATGGTGTATTGAGAGAATTTCATGGTGCAGCTACCCCCGTGTGACGAGGCATTCCATGGCTTAATTTACGGACAAATAGAGCATCTTTGGGCATGAAATCGTAATAGGTACACTCTAAAAGGTTTTGCAGATTCATATCCTCAAATCTACTTGATTTTTTAACTCGCAAGCAAATAATTAATGATTTTCAGTATCAGAGTTGTGATCCCGCTACAAACGCATTGACACACTCCATGGTACACCCCACGGCTGCCTGCAGACAGATTTCCTGCTGGCATCTTATTTAACATTTCGGCGACGATTCAAGGCTCCTTGGAGAATAAAGTAAGTTTTCAACTTTACCTAGCGATAGAAACTTGTGGTTAGAATAGATTTAGTGAGCTGTCGTGTAGAAATGGTGCATAGATTTAAAGTAGGGAGGTGTTTAAATACAGGCCGCCCAGGCCCGTCCTCTTATTGCATGCATTATTATCGTTAAATTTCATTTGTAATGAGTCAAACGTATGTTTTTGGCCCAATCAAATGAAACAATAATAGAAAAGGAAACCATAGTGAAAATATCAGTGCATATATAAGCAGGGAAATGTTTAAAACTTTGTTAACTCATTGTAAGGAATAATGGTCTCAATGTTTTCATTGAATATCCCCAAAAACTATGGAAACCTGTTGTTTGCTTTGAAACACCTTTCATAAAAGTAGACTAGGCTGAGTTAGTGAATGTTGTCTTTCTGTGTGAGGGGACTGACGGTTAATGAGGTTAGGTTAGGTTATTGAAGTTGGGTTAGGTTAAGTTTACAGAAAACAAACAATTGTTGCCAATCAAATTAAACAGTATGAGAAAAGGAAACTATAGTGAAAATATCAGTGTATATATAAGCAGGGAAATGTTTAAAACTTTGTTAACTAATTGTAAAGAATAATGGTCCCAATGTTTTCATTGAATATCCCCCAAAACTATGGAAACCTGTTGTTTGCTTTGAAACACCTTTCATAAAAGTAGACTAGGCTGAGTAAGTGTATGTTGTCTTTCTGTGTGAGGGGACTGACGGTTAATGAGGTTAGGTTAGGTTATTGAAGTTGGGTTAGGTTAGGTAAACAGAAAACAAACAATTGTTGACAATCAAATTAAACAATGTGGGAAAAGGAAACCATAGTGAAAATATCAGTGCATATATAAGCAGGGAAATGTTTAAAACTTTGTTAACTAATTGTGAGGAATAATGGTCCCAATGTTTTCATTGAATATCCCCAAAAACTATGGAAACCTGTTGTTTGCTTTGAAACACCTTTCATAAAAGTAAACTAGGTTGGGTAAGTGAATGTTGTCTTTTTTGGTGTGTGAGGAGACTGGCGGTTAATGAGGTTAGGTTACACAGGTATGGTAGCCGTACAAATAGGGGATGACTACGGGGTAGGGCTGCCGTATCTGTAAGCATTTTGTTAAAATAACAGTTGTTGCCAGTCCATATAAAGAGAAGATACATTTTACATGTTCTAACTGAAGGCTATCACCAAAATAGAATAGATTAGTGTCATATACTCACCCATTGATAGGTCTATAGCACTTTACAGTCATACAGGGCATTTAAAACTTTTAGCCAACTTTGAACCCAAATAAAAAATAAAAAAAATATATATATATATATATATATATATATATATATATATATATATATATATATATATATATATATATATGTGTGTGTGTGTATGCTGTACTTTGCATGACATGCTGTGTTTAAGGTAAGTGAATTCTGTCAATGTGCGCAGATTGTTTAGATCCGCGTACACTGACAGAATACAGAATACAATATACGGTCGCCAAGAACATTCGCCGATGTGATATAATTATCGCTATTGTCTTTATTTTATCGTATATGGCGAAAATGGCGAGCGCCAGCGCGAGCCCTGAACTTATGTTATTGTAGATATTGATTGCTCTAATTAAAATGTGTTTTCTGCAACATGGACAACGTTGCAGTCATCGATCAAGTTCTCAACGTTATTGATGTGGGTGCAGTCCTTCAGCCTCAACATCCTAGATGCAGGCGACGTATCTTCCGGCAGAGGATAGATCCCTTTGATGAGTGCACCGATGAAGAGTTCATTGAGAGGTTTCGCCTCACCAAGGATTGTGTGACAAACCTTCTCAATGAACTACGTCGGCACCTTCCCACCTCAATAAACAGAAGGGGTAAGAGCATATATACCAATCAATATGTATATGTCATCCAAAATCTTTAAACCAGTTTATAAAAAGTATAAGCTATATCTTATTTGAATATGGCTGCTATCTCCTGATCAAAACTAGAATTTTCAATTTTAGACATAGATAATAGCTTTGTCATATTAAAAACATCACTGATGGCTACAGATTGCAATGTGGCTCCTATGAGTTTCTCAGAGTATTTATCAAACATTTTGTATTTTACCGTAGATATGAAGAGCCCGAACAGCAGGAATCAATAGCATTAGTATTCAAAATGGCAGGCAGTGATGTGGACTTACATAAACTCATATACTTTTTAGGTTCATTCCATATAAGGATGCAATGATTTTAATTAGATTTGGTACACCAAAAATTTATGTAAATTTTTTTTCTGGCAGGTCTCCGTATCACTCCAAGACTGCAATTGTTAGCTGCTCTTCGTTACCTAGCAACAGGTGACATGCAGCTAACAATTGCAGACACAGCAGATATGTCCAAGGCCAGTGTGTGTCGGTGTGTGAGGAGGGTAACCTGTGCCATGACCAAAATAGCTTCAAGGCACATAAGGTTTCCTACCCCAGCAGAAGAGCATCTTGAGATGCAGGCCTTTTCAACTATAGCGCAGATGCAGGGCTGCATTGGCTGTATTGATGGTACTCTGATACCCATCAGGAGCCCTGGCGGAGATGAAGCCGAGCTGTATCGTTGTCGCAAAGACTTCTTTGCGCTTAACGTTATGGTCGTGTGTAATGCCTCCCTTGTTTTCACTACTCTTGTGGTGAACTGGGGAGGTAGTGCACATGACTCTAGAATTTTTAATTCATATCGTTTCTGCCAGGCTCTCCAAGATGGACAGTACCGAGGCTTTCTGCTGGGAGATAGTGCCTATCCACTGTGAAGCTACCTCCTCACTCCTTATGGCAACCCAAATATCCCACACCAACATCGCTTCAATGTGGCACAAGTCACAACTCGAAATTGCATTGAGCGAGCCTTTGGAGTGGTGAAGAGGAGATTTGCTGTCCTCTCAAAGACTATTAGGACTGATGTAGGGACAGCAAATAATATCATTACGTCAGCTGCTGTCCTCCATAACATTGCAATTCAAAATGAATTGCCTTTGGAGGAAAGCCCAGATAATGTGGAGGAGAATCACTACCAAGGCATTCCTGAGCCAGACTATCGGGACAATGTGGTGGAAGGACAAACCAGGAGGTCTGAAATTGCCAATAGATTATTTCCATAAGCACCTGGTGTCCTGTGGACCTTCATCACTGACCTTGTCTGCCAGTGCACTCCTCATTGATGCACTGATCCACTGATCCAAGGGATGTATGATTTGCTGGAAGATGTTTTGTGTTGAAGGGAGAAGACTGTAGCAGAGTAAATCATAGTATTTGAGGTTGTCCATGCTACTGAAAATTGTATTTTCATAAGTTAAAATTTTTAGTACAATTGTATTCTATTTAGAATCTGCAAGAAAAGAAGGTACTAGTCACACACAGGAAGTTTTACTTTAAAGTATGTATATTTCCTTAGAAAACATGTTTATTAAAATAAAAATTAAATTCTTTGAAATAAAAAACAACCATTATTTCAACCAACAAATTAAGAAAAATAAAAGATAAGAATTTTCAATATGATTATCAATTGTCAGACCTCTGACACCTTCTAAAAACAGAAGTCACCAACTGTCTCATTGACACAACCAAGCTAAGAACCTCTCCATGGTGGACTTCATCAGCTTGGTGTCTTCCAACTTCTTTCGTAAGAAGTGGAGTTCTTCATCTCTCTTTGAGATGGCATCAAGGCACCCCCCCACCTCACTGGATGGTGATCGGAATGCCTTTTTCCTCTTCAAGACTGATTGTGGAGGATTGTTAGAAGGGGAAATGGCTGAAGAATGAGAGGATAAGGTTGCAGAGATAGAAGAATTAGGAGAAACAGAGATGGAAGGATCATTAAATACTGGAGGTGGTGATGGAAGGGTGAAAGTTACAGAAGAAACAGGTGGCACAGCTGGAGACAAAGAAGAGACAGGGGGTGTAGAGTGAGATGTGGAGGGTGTAGGAGGCAGGAGAACGGAGCTGGCAGAGAAGGCAGCTGGAGCAAAGGAAGCGATGGAAAAGCAAGCTGGAGCACTGGAGGATGAGGCAACAGGAGTGTTGGTGTTGGCAGGATGGGAGGCCCTTAGAGAGGCAAACTCTGTAAAAGATGATAATTCCCATTACTAAGTCATCATCTAAACATTGTTTCTTGCAAGCAGGACAGTTATCATTGTGATCCACACAATCTCTTTCCTTCTCGAAATCCTTCCTGCTAACCACTCGCACCAGATCTTCACAATTATTTTGCCCATCTTGAGATCTATTTGTTGATTTACTTGAATGACAATTACTGAAACCAAAGACTATTACCATGCACGGGAACAATTCCATATTCTGTGTTCTGGTCCCCCATTGGCAAATCCTTAGACATGAGGGAGCGCACTGTCTCCTGGTCTTGGCTGTACTTTGGTGGAGTTGGTGGTGGTCCACCCCCGGTTCCCCTCACTCTCTTCCTGTATTCCCGGTCCAGTGCCTTGGTTCTAAGAGAAGATATCATTTAATATTATGGAAGAAGGGGATACTAAATGTTAGTGTAAATTAAAATTTTGGTAGTGTATAATTGAGTGGAAAGTGCATAAAGCTGAGTAAATATGTTTCCATAAAATTGTTGAAGTTTACATTTGTCATCAGAATTAAAGAAAAGCATTCCAGTTAATTACAGATAAATTAGTAGAAACTAAGTTATGTTGAAATCTGTTAAAGGTTCTGTAGACTATTTTATGCTTAGTACAAGGATGAGACATTAATGCAATATGTAGGAAAGTGGGGAGGTGGTCAGATAATTGGTAATGGATGATTCCCGAGGTAGATTGTGGAGTGAAGTTTGTCCAAATGTGGTCGAGGAGTGAGGGTTGACGGAAATTATGATTATCAGGAAATCTAGTAGGAGTAGATATGTGCAGGAAGTAACTTAATGTTTGCATAGAATTTAAAAAGTGGTTAGTTGGTTGATGGGACGAATGCTCAAGGAGATTAATGTTAAAATACCAAAGTAGCACGGTGTTATTTTTTCTAAAAAGATCTTGAGATAGTATGTTATGTAATGTATGTGTGAACTCTACAGGAGTGGTAATAGAAAATTAGTAATATATTTCCTTCCCTAGCTTTTAAAGGAAAAGATTTTTTTAAAGAATACTAGGGTATTATACCATGGTATTCTTTAAAAATCTTTCCCTTTAAAAGCTAGGGAAGGAAATATATTACTAATTTTCTATATAGCCTTCTAGGACGTACAGATGTGAGGTGGAATCCTTTAGCCACAGTCCTTACATAACTCTTTCACTTATCTACTATATATTATTCTAACCCCTTAACTCAGTTGTGTGTATGTGACGTGCGTGTATGTGTGTATTTTCTCCGTGTGTAGGCGGAGTGGCGACCTCTGTGTGAAGCCTAGTGGTTAGGCTTTGTTGCCCTGAACACTTTGAGGGGGTGTTATCTTGGTGGCTTGAGACCATAGGGGGGTAGTAGGGGAAGGGTGTGTATAGCCACGGTACTACCAACTGCGTGAGTGGAGCTGTGGTGGGATATGTGACGCTGCTTACAGCCTGGGTGCATAAGTTGCGACAGAGACTGAGAATCTCCCGTCGTAACAATATCTATCTATATATATATATATATATATATATATATATATATATATATATATATATATATATATATATATATATATACATATACATATACATAACATATATATATATATATATATATATATATATATATATTTATATATATTGTCCTAATGGGCGATATATTATTTAGTTTTGTGCATTAGTCATCTGTGTGGCGCGCGAGCTTCTTATGTCTTCCCCCCCCCCGCTGCCTGTCTCCCCCCGCCCTTCCACGATAACTTCTTTATCACATCTTGAGAAGCCCACTACTGTTTATTTCCGCCTTCTAGACAGAAGGGGATGTTGTTTTGACAGGGTATAAGAAGCTGGGCTTGATATTCCATTTCTTGTGGCATGACGAGATTATTGTTTGTATAATATGTCACTTGGCATCTGTCAGGCGGCTCCGACCAGGGGGGTTGTGTAACGGTCGCTTGGGCAGGCAGACACGCTTAGAGGCTCGAGCTTAGTAGACGTGCGAAGGGGGAGTGGAGAGATTTCTTTATTTCATCTGTGGTTTATTTGCTCTCTCCAGTGGCTCGCCTTTCTTTCGAGTTATAAGGTTGTTAGGTATTGTAGGAGGAGGTGCTGACATGAGAGGAATGGTTAGGGATCTCAATTAACGTAAAATTACATCTGCCTTGGTTTGCTTTGAGTTCTAGCTACATTCCTCTCGCACTTCCTAATATCCCCATAAGGATATTCTATGAGCTAGGGACTTAGTAGACTCCTCGTTTAATGTCTCCGAGGAAGTATTGTCTCGTCATGTGGTAAGAGAACTCAGGGTTCTGCCTCCCCCCCGGTGTGACTTAGGGGAGAGAACTTTTGTATGCTATTGTGAGAGCATTGTAGATGCTGGTAATATTATTATTGTTCGTATTATGGTACTATTGTAACATGCTACTCTGAGGAGGCAGTTTACCTCAGAGAGGATTATCACTTGTGTATTAGAGTTCAGTGAGAGTACATTCTTTTCTGCTTCCTCTCCACGATTCAAATTGGGACGTGGTTAGGTCGTCTGGGGAGACTTAAGAGCTCTCATTGAATTCAGGGAGTTTATATTCCTGGGCTAGACAGTGGGTGGATGCCTACGCTAAAGGTGGAATGTCCCCCAGGGGTATAACCCCGCCCTAGGTTACTCACATGTGTTAGGGACGGTAATCTCGAGAACGTACGTACTTATCCTTCCCAGCTAGCATATCTGAGCTTGGGTGTGTTAACTGTTGCGCAACGGCCAGTAGTGGACGTGCGTGTATGTGTGTATTTTCTCCGTGTAATAACGGAGTGGCGACCTCTGTCTGAAGCCTAGTGGTTAGGCTTTGTGGCCCTGAACTCCTTGAGGGGGTGTTATCTTGGTGTTTCACCGAAGGGTGAGGGATTGTGGTACGTGGGCGACCCAGAGCGGCGCAGCACGGTTAATACCTAGTGGCTTGAGACCCTAGGGGGGTAGTACCGGGAGGGTGTGTATAGCCACGGTACTACCAACGGCGTGAGTGGAGCCGTGGTGGGTTATTTGAGGCTGCTTACAGCCTGGGTGTATGAGTTGCGACAGAGACTGAGAATCTCCCGTCGTAACAATATATATATACATATATATATATATATATATATATATATATATATATATATATATATATATATAGATATATATATATATATATATATATATATATATATATATATATATACATATATATATATATATATATATATATATATATATACATATATATATATACATATATATATATATATATATATATATATATATATACATATATATATATATATATATATATATATATATATATATATATATACATATATATATATATATATATATATATATATACATATATATATATATATATATATATATATATATATACATATATATATATATATATATATATATATATATATATATATATATATATATATATATATATATATATATATATATATATATATATATACATATACTATATATATATATATATATATATATATATTATATATATATATATATATATATATACATATATATATATATATATATATATATATATATATATATACATATATATATATATATATATATATATATATACATATACATATATATATATATATATATATATATATATATATATATATATACATATATATATATATATATATATATATATATATATATATACATATATATATATATATATATATATATATATATATATATATACTATATATATATATATATATATATATATATATATATATATATATATATATAGCCCCGCCGTGGGGAGTCACCTTGATGTGGTGGCGGGGCTTGAAGCGTGGTCGGCGGCGCCCACTCCTGCGGGGCCCTGTCCGTCTCTGTAGGGTTGGTGTCCGTCGGCCTCGTGGACCAAGCACTCCCCCTTCATCACTTTTAGAGGAGGCCTACCGGTGATGTTGCTCGTCCTTACCTGTCTACATCTAGGGCAGGACTAAGCCTCCCAGCGTGTTTGCCGTGCGTGGGGTCCTGTATACTCCCCGCGCTCCCTCATCTGGGAGTTGAGTCCACCGCAGGGCAGGAGGTAGTTCCCTGCGGTGGACAACACACTTCTTTGGTGGGGGAGTTGGGGTAAGACAGGTGGTCCAGTGTGGCCCCGCTGGATCAATCGGCTGGTCATGCGTTGGCTAGGGTCAAGCGGCTGCTGTCTGGTGGGCACCGCAACGGTCCCGCGGCTGCCACCTCACTCCAGGCAGTGGCTGCGTATACTTCCCCCACTACCCCTAGGGCTGTTGGGAGCCGTCGTGCCTCAACATACATCCCTTCCTTGTTGGGCTCCGTGGTGGGTAGGGGGGTGGGGAAGCGAATGTTTTCTTACTATTTTATGGCATCTTCACCACCACTTTCGCGACCAAGCTCGCTCCCTGACGTCCGCTCGTCCCCGGCCTCTTCTTCTCGATCTTCCCTTATCGCCACGCTTGAGCCTTTCCGGGCCACGGGTGGTGCAACTGGGACCACTGTCCCCTCCGCTTCGAATTCTACAGATTCGAACCGAGAATTTTTAAATTATAAGCCTAGAAAACAAAGACGCGTTAACGCACAGAAGGGCTTTTCAGGCCCTCTCATTCAGACTCTACCAGGTACTTTCGAGCCGGCATATTACGAACAATTCCTTGTCATCAAGTCTCTTGATGGTGTGTCTGTTATGGATCTAGACATATTTGACGTACATCGAGCACTCATTAAAGTTTGTGGACGCGAGCCTAAAGTCTCCTCCCAAAGGGATGGTAGTCTCCTAGTGGAGGTGTCGTCCCCGGAAGAGAGTGCTCGCCTCAGAGCGATCTCCTCTGTCCCTGGAACGCAGGTGGCGTGTACTCCACACGCTACCCTCAACCAGTGTAAGGGGGTCATCTTTTCTCGTGACGTCATGCGCTACTCAAACGAAAAGCTTCTACTCGAACTGAGTGATCAGGGTGTTGTAGGAGTTGATCGTCTACAGAGAAAAGTTGATGGAGTTCTTGTTCCCACCCCTACCCTCTTTCTCACTTTCGACCGACTCAAACTGCCTGAAGTTGTCAAACTGGCGTGGCTCCGCCTCCCAGTAAAAGCATACATACCGTCCCCTAGGCGATGCTATCACTGTCAGGCATTCGGACATGTCAGTCGTTCCTGCCGTAGGTTGCAAGATGGCCTCCCAGCGGTGTGCCCGTCCTGTGGTACAACGGATCACGATGGCACGACCTGCCCTGGTCCTGTCTCCTGTTTTAACTGCCACGGACCTCACCCAGCTTACTCAAAAGACTGCGACCGCTACAGATTTGAGAGGGAAGTACTCTCCATCAGGACCACGGAGAAAATTGATTTTGCCGAGGCAAAGCGTAGAGTTCTTACTACGCATATACGTCCAGGAGTGACTTATGCAAATATGCTGTCCTCTCTTACTAATAGACGTCAACTACGCAAAACGACTGCTACAGTGCACCAAGTGGCTAAGCCACAAAATGATTCCCACAAAAATGCTGTTGCTCCTGCTGCTCTGCCCTCTACATCTATGGAGGTGTCAGAGGAACTCACTCAGGCCCCTACTGCTACGCCATCCCACCATAAGCGTAGCAGAAGTGAGGACTCCATCGAGGAGTGTCAGGGCCGAGGTGACTACCAATTAATATTATCTTTTTATAGAGTTGTGGGGAAGAAAAATCATGGAGTATGATACCCCGAATATATTTACACACATACAAATAGCAAACAATAGGCTAGAAGCCAAAATAAATCACCAACGACGAACTGCTCGTAAACAATTACCAGAGCAGGGGTATGACACCCAAATAACTCCCTGTACAGCTGTTTTGAGGGTGAGATGCGTGACAGCAAAACTCGGCAACGTAGATTGCTCCTCAGACAGCAGGAAGGGTCGAATGGTGTAGGTACAGTTGAAGGGCATACTGGAAGGGAGCCCAAGTCTCCAGAAATGCCTTCGGAATGTTGAGAAACCAGCAGCAGGTGGTGAGGTGTTGTCAGGTGTGAGAGCTGAGGCGTTCTGTCCTTCTCCAAGCCGGTGGCGTGGAGCTTGGCTCGATTAGACTACCCCCCTACCCCTGGACAAGGGGGTGGGGTAGTGGCGGGGAAGGCGGTGAACAAGCGCCGGCAGACGAGAGTGGTAGTTCAACCACTAATTAGGGGAAGACGAGGCAGGTGCAGTTCCTCACACATGCCCCCACTAAAACATCTGCTGCACAGCTGATGTCGAAAAACTGCAGCTGACCAGGAGACATAAACAAACTTATAATATACTTGAGTGCAGGAAACAAAACTTGTAAAAGACTGGAGTGCAGGAAAACAAAATAAAGAAAAGCTATTGCCGGCTGAGAAGATCGGCTCCAATGTTGTCTGTCCCGGCAACATGAACAACCCTAAATTTATAGGGTTGAAGACCTAATGCCCATCGTAGTACTCTATCATTTTTACCTTTGAATTTCTGAAGGTATATTAGAGGCTTGTGGTCTACTTCAAGGATAAATTCCTTACCTCGAAGATAGAAGTCAAACCTATGAATGCCGAATACGATGGCCAGGCATTCCCTCTCGATGGTAGAGTATCGTCGTTCCCGATCCAGTAGTTTCCGGCTGGCGTAAGAGATGGGATGTGGACGATCATCATGGTACTGAAGGAGTACAGCACCTAATCCATAGTTTGAAGCATCGGTACGTAGGACGAAGGTCTGGCTGGGGTCCGGAAGACGCAGAATAGGTCCCGACGTCAAGGCTTGCTTCAGCAGCTTGAACCGTTCAAGCAGATCTTCAGTCCACTGGAGGGGATCCCGTACCGGCTTCTTCAACAAGTCAGAGAGGGGGCCGGTAAGCTCAAAGGCCTGAGGAATGAAAGCTTTATAAAATGATATCAAACCTAGGAAACTCCGGAGTAACTTCTTGGTGGTAGGAGGAGTCATGGAGGTGATGGCAGTCAACTTGCCAACTTGTGGTTGAAGATGGTCGCGGGACAAAACAAATCCCAGATAGTTGATGGACTCTGCTCCAAACCGGCACTTTTTAAGTTTGACAGTCAAACCGTTTTGTTGTAGTCTATCTAAAACAGACTTGAGGGCAGAGATGTGAGTGGGCCAATCAGATGAATACACAAAAATATTATCAAAATAAAAAGAAACATTGGCCAAGCCAGCAAGCACAATCCTCATTAAGCGAATATAAGTGGCACAGGCCGTAACAAGACCAAAAGGCATCCGAGTAAATTCCATCAGGCCCTTGTGAGTTGGAAACGCAGTGAAACGTCGAGCTTTGGCAGAAAGTGGAACCTGGTAATATGCCTTACTCAAATCTAGCTCTGAGAAGAACTCAGCACCAACGAACTTATGCAGTTCTGTCTCAATACTGCAGGATGCTTCAGCATGGAAAATAGTAACTGAGTTGAGTAACCTGTAATCAATGGCCATCCGATACGTACCATCGGACTTCCTGACCATGATAACCGGAGAGCAGTGTGGAGAGGTTGAAGGTTGGATGATTCCTTGACTCAATAGTTGCTCAACCTCTTCCTGGTAGTAGTGCTGGAGATGGATTGGCACCGGGTAGATCTTCGCTTGTATTCTCTCCGTTGTAGTGAGGGTGATGTCGTGCTCGACAGTCTTGGTGCAGCCAGGTTGATCCGAAAAAGTAGACTGGTATGTGAGAAACAGGTCTTCAATCTGAGCAGACTGGTTCCAAGTGAGAGCAGGACTAATGACAGGTTCTTCAGCATTAGTGTTGGAGCATCAGGTGTTAAAGCAAGCTCAGGTAAATCATCAATACCCTCACTAAAATAGGATGACTTACCCTTTTCCTCGGGCTCGCTTAAAGGTGAAATCTCGTCGAGGACTTGTAGCTGGTTAACTTGGGCCCGCCGGTGGTACTTCTTGAGGATATTGGCGTGGTAAAGTTTAGGTCCTCTTGGCATCTCGATCAAGTAGTCCACCTTACCCCGTTTTTCCAAAACTTTGTGAGGGCCACTCCAAGCAACCAACAACTTGCTGGAGTAACTAGGCAGTAGTAATAATACCTCATCGCCTGGCTGGAATTGACGGTCTTGAGATCTTACGTCAAAGTAAGACTTATACCGGGCGATACTCACATCCGCGTGTTTGGCAGCAAGCTGGGCGCATTCGGTCAGTTTCTCCCGTAGCTCGATGACGTAACGGAAGGTTGATCTCTCATCTTCTGGGATCCTACGGTTTTCCCAAAGGTCACGGAGCACCGAGAGGGGACCCCGCACTGACCTGCCATAGAGGAGTTCAAATGGAGAGAATCCAGTCCGGTCGTTAGGGATCTCTCTGAGGGCAAACAAAGTAGGGATTAAATATCGATGCCACTCCTTGGGCTTATCAGAGCACAGCTTCCGAAGGGCAGACTTCAGGGTACCGTGCAGCCGCTCAATTCGCCCGTTTCCGCTGGGGTGGAAAGGCGTGGTGAAGATGGGTTTTACTCCCAGTAGTTTGTGTAGCTCTGCCATAAGTTGGGAAGTAAATTGAGTCCCACGGTCGGAAAGTATTTCCCTGGGGATTCCCACTCTGGCGAAGATGGTTAGCAGAGCTTCAGATACAGATATGGTGTCAATATCTTTAAGAGGCATGGCTTCTGGAAACCCAGTGGAGAAATCAATTAGAGTGACGATGTAACGGTGTCCTTCAGAAGATGGTGGAGACAAGGGACCTACCAAGTCAATGGCAACTCTGGAGAAGGGTTCAGTTACGACAGGTAACGGTTGAAGAGGTACTGGACGTACCCTACCCTTAGCCGACATACGTTGACACTTGTCGCAGGAACGGCAGTAATCCCGGATGTCTGCACACATCCCTGGCCAATAAAAGTCTTGCAAGACCTTCATCTGGGTCTTCCGGTGGGAGAAATGTCCAGCCAAAGGACCTTCGTGAGCAACACGTAGGATGACAGGACGGCAATCGCTGGGAACAACCAAGGATAAACCATTTACCTTTTGAGGGTGATCCGAGGAGAGACATTTTCGGTACAGGAGGCCGTCGTCATGTATGAATTGGTATGTGGCACCATCCCGGGCCTTCTCAACTTCTTGAGTGGTAGCCTTTGACTGTAAACACGTCAAGGAAGGACAGGATTCCTGAAGTTGACGAAACTCATCAGGGGTTACAGTCAAAGGATGGAGCTTAGGCAAAACAAGAGGGTGGACCCGTTTAGATCGACCGGCTCTGGTCTCCACAGCACACACTTGAGTAGTTGAGGACTCAACTGGTGGTAGATGCTGACATCCAGTAGGGCGGTTGTCCTTGTCTTGAGAGGAGAGGGAAGTTCCGGGCGAAGGCGAGTCATCAGGCGGCAACAGAGGATCTTGTAGGGAAGAAACGTCAGTGGTGGCTTGGTCATGGTCACTATGGAGAAGATGGTTGTCATTACTGAGTAGAGAATCAGGACTATCAGGATCTTGTACCCCTGGGAATATTCCCAACTAGAGCACTAGCAAATTTAATTTGGGCCCTTACAGCATCTGTCCAACCAGTGTAAAATGGGCACCGTAGGTAACACTTAACGACAGGAAATTCGTCGATGCGTCCCAAATAGTCAGCAACTTGTACTTTGGGGCAGAGTGATGGGTCAATGTCTGGCAAGGCTTCCTCAGAAATTACAACTCCAGAGCATCCAGTATCCCTAATTATAGAGGAAGACCATGACCCATTAATAGTCCCCGTAACTGAGAAGTTAGGCACTTTATGGTCTTCTAAGCAAAATCCAACCTTATAGGGGGGCGTGGTAGTAGTTCCATCCTTGAATGCTCGAGGATTCCTGGGACAGCGTGGTCGTATATGTCCTGCTTCCCCACAATTGTGACAAGTCACGGTTGAGGGAGTCTGACTCCCAGGAGAAGGTAGAGGCTGGAGTGGAGTAGCAAGTCGAGGGGAGATTTTCTTAGCGTTGTTGTTGGAAGAGACCTTAGGATAGGCGTTGTGGGCGGATGCCCAGTCATCCGCTAGTTGTATTGCTTCCTTCAGCTTGGTAGGCCTTCTTTCCTTGATGAATAGGCGTATTTCTGCTGATAAGGAGGACAAAAATTGGTCAAAGATGATAAACTCTCTTAAATCAGCATAAACATTGGCCACAGAGGAAGACTCAACCCAAGAATCAAACATCCTCGATAACTGGGTAACGAACTGATGGTAGTTCTGTCCTACTCTAATCTTGTTTGACCTGAAATCCACCCGGTAGCCATCTGGAGTTTTACTGAAGCCTGTTAACAAGGCTTGCTTCAGTAACTCTTAATCCTCAGTGGTGGATGACGGAAGGGACGTGTAGAGTTCGGCAGCTTTACCAGTAAGGAGGCAACCCAGACGAACGGCAAAGGTATCTCTGGGTAAAACCAGCATCTCGGCCACACGCTCAAACCTAGTTAAATAGGTGGCAATGTCCTCTTCATCCTTGTATGGTGGTAGACTAGGTCTGGAAACAGGATCATGTGATGGTAGGACTGAGGGCTTACCTTTAGCTGCAATTTCTGCCAGCTTGATCTCTTTCTCCCTCTCAGCTTGTGCTTGTCTTTCTTCTCTTTCCTTCTCAGCTTGTCTTTCTTCTCTTTCTCTCTTGTTCGCAGCTTGTCTTTCTTCTCTCTCCTTCTCTCTCTCAGCTTGTCTTTTTTCCCTTTCGTGTTTCTGTTGTTCTACGATCCACTGGCCAATTTCCTTGCCATGCAGACCGAGGGCTTCACCCTGCTCCTTCAGTTCTTGAAAGGAAGACATGGAGAAGACCGAACAGAGAACACAACACAAACAAACAAAAAAAAATTGGACAACACCTCACGTGCAAAAATCTGGCAAAAGCAAGAGTTTGACGGCAATCAAAACACTCATAACATTACTCCCGGGCCTCAGGCAGCAACGGCGCACAGCAGCGACTTAGATAACAACCCACAATCTGTAAAA
The DNA here is from genome assembly GCA_029783475.1 of Metacarcinus magister. Classification (NCBI taxonomy): domain Eukaryota; kingdom Metazoa; phylum Arthropoda; class Malacostraca; order Decapoda; family Cancridae; genus Metacarcinus; species Metacarcinus magister. The sequence continues at coordinate 10,565,637 of JAPQNM010000013.1, forward strand.
TGATAATAAATAATTGGTAGTTCTTATCCTGGCGAGGTCGCCAATATGTCAGGGCCGAGGTGACTACCAATTAATATTATCTTTTTATAGAGTTGTGGGGAAGAAAAATCATGGAGTATGATACCCCGAATATATTTACACACACACAAATAGCAAACAATAGGCTAGAAGCCAAAATAAATCACCAACGACGAACTGCTCGTAAACAATTACCAGAGCAGGGGTATGACACCCAAATAACTCCCTGTACAGCTGTTTTGAGGGTGAGATGCGTGACAGCAAAACTCGGCAACGTAGATTGCTCCTCAGACAGCAGGAAGGGTCGAATGGTGTAGGTACAGTTGAAGGGCACACTGGAAGGGAGCCCAAGTCTCCAGAAATGCCTTCGGAATGTTGAGAAACCAGCAGCAGGTGGTGAGGTGTTGTCAGGTGTGAGAGCTGAGGCGTTCTGTCCTTCTCCAAGCCGGTGGCGTGGAGCTTGGCTCGGTTAGACTACCCCCCTACCCCTGGACAAGGGGGTGGGGTAGTGGCGGGGAAGGCGGTGAACAAGCGCCGGCAGACGAGAGTGGTAGTTCAACCACTAATTAGGGGAAGACGAGGCAGGTGCAGTTCCTCACAAGGAGGTGCCCCTTCCTAAGGAGGCACGATCCTCTACACCCTCTTGTGGGCCTCGAAGGCCCCCACCAGTGTCGGCTCCGGCCGTCACTTCTACCCCAGTGTCGGCTTCGGCCGTCACTACCTCCCCGGTGTCGGCTCTGACCGTCACTCCCACCCAGGTGTCGGCTCCGGCCGTCACTCCCACCCCGGTGTCGGCTCCGGCCGTCACTTCTACCCCGGTGTCGGCTCCGGCCGTCACTTCTACCCCGGTGTCGGCTCCGGCCGTCACTCCCACCCCGGTGTCGGCTCCGGCCGTCACTCCCACCCCGGTGTCGGCTCCGGCCGTCACTCCCACCCCGCTGTCGGCCCCGGTCGTCACTCCCCCCCTGGTGTCGGCTCCGACCGTCACTCCCACCTCGGTGTTGACTTCGACCAACACTCCTGCCCCGGTGACGGCTCTGGCCGTTACTCCCGCCCCTGTGTCGGCTACGGCCGTTACTCCCGCCTTGGTGTCGGCTCCGGCCGTCACTCCTACCCCGGTGTCGGGTCACGCCATCATCACTGCTCCTGCTGCTGTGGCCACCTCACTGGCCACTGGGCTAGGAAAGACTGCAAGGCGATTGTCCACTGCCTCCACTGCTCTAGCCACTGCCATTAGGCAGGGTAAGAGCAAGAAGGATACTGGTGTTGGGAGGGTCTCCTCTAGGGGCCTCCCCACGCACCGTTAATTTTAATATTTTTAATATTTTACAGTGGAACCTTCGTGGGTTGAGAGGAAATTGGGAGGAGCTCAGTCTACTCCTGCGAAGACACCAGCCGGTCTGTGTCTGTCTGCAGGAGACTATGATTGGTTCGTCCTCCCATCCTACACCCAGGGGTTACTCTGGCTTTTACTCTCCTCATGATCGCGCGCAAGGCCATCATGGTGGAACAGCAATTTTTTTAGATAACTCACGAGGCATTGCTTTTACATCTTTTAATATTGTCTCCCCCCTGCAGCTGGTGGCTGTCCAGCTCCACCTCAGGAGAACTTACACTGTCTGCTCTTTATACCTCCCTCCCAATTCTCCAGTAGACAGAGAGGACTTCGTTTCCCTAGTCCAGCAATTGCCTTCCCCGTTTATTGTTTTAGGAGATTTTAATGGTCGGCACACCCTGTGGGGAGATACACTTATCAACCCCAGGGGAGCAATGATTGCCACTGTGGTTGAAGCCTTAGATCTAGGTATTTTTAACACCGGTGACCATACACACTACCACATCCAGACAGACACCACCTCGGCCCTAGATTTATCATTGTGTTCTCCCGACACCCTACTTGACTTCACATGGAGCGTCACAGGAGATCTTTGTGGGAGTGACCACTACCCTATACTCCTGTCTTCTCCCGACGTCCTCCCCTTACCCCGTGTCCCCCGCTGGCGGCTAGACCGCGCTGACTGGGGACTTTTTAAACAACTTGCTATAGTTGACTGCGAGGTTGATGAGTTTTTAGACATAGACAGCGCTGTCGAGTATTTTACATCTATACTCCAGCGAGCTGGTGAGCTTTCCATCCCTCAGACCACAGGGTTTACCAAGCGCCGACCGGTCCCCTGGTGGTCTGATGAGTGTAGACAGGCAGTGACAGAGCGTCGTCGAGCTTTTGGTAGGTACCGTCGACACAAAACCGAATTTTTCCGGGGACAATACAGACTGGCTAGAGCTAAGGCTCGTCGAGTCCTCAAGGATGCTCGCCGTAAGTCCCTTGCATCTTTTGTCTCCACATTGAACGTGCAGACACCTATGTCGCAGGTATTCAAGCGCGTGCGGAAGATAGCAGGAAAGTTCTCTCCAGGCCCGCCTCCGGTCCTCCATGTCAACGGGGATAAGGTATCTAACAGCCAGGCGGTAGCCAACACACTCGCTGAGACTTTTTCTTTGGTGTCCAGCCGGGCCTCGAGATCTCCAGCAGTGCGTCGCCAGTTTGAGGCAGACGAGGCTCGCCAACTAGACTTTTCATCTCGTGGGGGTGAAAACTACAATGTCCCTTACTCTCCACCGGAAACTGCGTTCAGCTTTATCTTCGTGTAAGGACTCTTCCCCAGGGGCAGATAACATTACATACTCAATGATCCGTCACCTAAATTCTGGATCACTGTCCTTCCTCCTAGGATTATTTAATAGGATGTGGAGTGACGGATACGTACCACCCTCCTGGAAGTCTGCTATAGTCATACCAATCCCCAAGCCTGGAAAGGACGCCTCACTCCCCCTTAGCTATCGACCCATTGCCCTTACCGTTTGCATGATTAAAGTTTTGGAGAAGATGATTAACACTCGTCTAGTCTGGTTCCTTGAGAAGGGTGGCCATCTTTCGGCAGTACAGTGTGGTTTTCGTCGATCTCGCTCTACTTTAGACGCTCTTCTGCGATTAGAAAAAACTATCTGCCAAGCTTTTGCTTGCAGGCAGCGGGTTGTGAGCGTCTTTTTCGACCTTGAAAAGGCATACGACACCACCTGGAGGTATGGCATTCTACGAGCTCTCCATACGGTTGGACTCAGGGGTCACCTCCCTCTGTTCCTCCGGTCTTTTTTACAGGACCGTACTTTTAGGGTGAGGGTGGGCACTGCTCTTTCTAGCTCTTTTGAGCAAGAAGAAGGAGTCCCACAAGGTAGTGTCCTCAGTGTCACTCTATTCAGCGTTGCCATCAATAGCATCACCGAGTGCGTCCACCGGGACTTTCGATGCACGCTATACGCTGATGACTTTTCCCTCTCCTACGCTTCCTCTCGTCTCGATGTGGCCGAGCGACACATCCAGTTGGCTCTTGGCCGGGTCACCCGTTGGGCCGATAGTCATGGTTTTAACTTTTCCCCCACAAAGACGGTTGCTATGCTTTTCTCTCGAAGCAGAGGTGATTTTAGGGATCCAGACCTATACCTCTATGGCAGGAGACTGCCAGTAGTGGAAACGACTCGATTCTTGGGCTTAATATTTGACAGACGCCTTACATGGTTGCCACACCTGCGGGACCTGAAAGCTGCTTGCCAGCGGCGGATGTCCCTGCTCCGTTTTCTTTCCCATGTGTCTTGGGGAGCTGACCGCACCATTCTCCTCCGTTTATATCACTGTTTCGTTCTGTCGAAGTTAGATTACGGTTCCCAAGTCTACGCTTCAGCCACATCCCCTCGCCTTCGTACTCTCGACTCTGTACATCACGGTGGAATCAGACTGGCGACGGGCGCCTTTCGGTCTTGCCCAATCCCCAGTCTACTCGTAGATGCAGGAGTGTTACCCCTCGACCTTCACCGTCAGACTCAGATGGCACGTTTGTGGTTCAGATGCCAAAGTCTCTATGGTGATCCCACTTACAGTGCTGTGACGGACACTTCACGGGACGCCACTTTCACCCAGCACCCGCACTTCCCAAAGCCTTTTGGCTTTCGGGCTCGTGGCGTGATTGAAGAGTTGTCCCTTCCTCGCCCTGCCATAGCTGTCCCACGATTATTGCCTGTCCCGCCGTGGAAGCGGCTGGCAGTATCGTATTGCCGTTACATGCCGGCTAACAAGAGTGCTATGTCGGAGCATGCTGCGAGGACTTTGTTCACCGATCATGCCTCCGTACATGAGGGTTGCACGCCCATTTTTACTGACGGCTCCAAATCCGATGCAGGCGTCGGATTTGGAGCTGTCTTCCCTGATTTTACCCGGTGCGGCAGTCTACCCCCCTGTACATCAATTTTTACCGCAGAGCTGTGGGCCATTTTAGTAGCGATAAAATCTCTTTTTACCTTGAATGTTGGAGGTTTTGTTATTTTTTCAGACTCCAGAGCAGCTTTGTCAGCCCTTGAGGATTTTAATAACGCACATCCAATAGTCTCAGAAATTTTCAACTGGCTCGTACTAGCAGCCCGTCGTGGGCACAGAATTTCTTTTTGTTGGGTACCAGCCCATGTCTCTGTTAAAGGGAACGAGAAGGCAGATGAGCTAGCTAAGACTGGCGCCTCACGTCAAGTCACTACCTGCCCCGTCCCTCACAGAGACCTGTTTCCCACAATTCGAGCTGCTATTGTTGTAGTTTGGCAAGAGAGATGGAATGCCAATAGAGCTACCTCCAAGATGGGTGCAATTACCGCAAGGGCTGTGAGCCCCTGGTCTTATGCGCACGTCCGAGGCCGCTGCCGTGAGACAGCATTGGCCCGTCTACGGACGGGCCATACCCGCCTCACCCACGGTTTCCTCATGTCCCGGGGAGTTGAGCCCTATTGTGATGATTGCTTAGTTCCCCTGACTGTGCGGCACTTGCTGGTCGAGTGCCCCAGTCTGAGGGAATTGCGAGAGCAGTACCTCGCCCAGTGTCGGGGCAGAGATGGGAGTTTCTCTCTCTCTCTGGTGCTGGGGGAGGAGGCACTCTCCCCGGGACATGAAGTGTTAAAATTCCTACAGGAAAGTGACTTTCTCCACCTCCTGTAGATTTATTTTTCTTTTTATGTAGTATTTAAGTAGCTTTTTAATTTTTAGTGTTTTTAGTACGGTGCCAAATGACCTCGATGTTGCGGCACCATGATCTATTGTCACCAATCAATCAATCAATTATATATATATATATATATATATATATATATATATATATATATATATATATATATATACATATATATATATATATATATATATATATATATATGTATATATATATATGTATATGTATATATATATATATATATATATATATATATATATATATATATATATATATATATATATATACATATATATATATATATATATATATATATATATATATATATATATATATTATATATATATATATATATATAGTATATATAAATATATATATATATATATATATATATATATATATATATACATATATATATATATATATATATATATATATATATATATATATAATATATATATATATATATATATATATATATATATATATATATATATATATATATATATATATATAATATATATATATATATATATATATATATATATATATATAGTATATATATATATATATATATATATATATATATATATGTATATATATATATATATATATATATATATATATATATATATATATATATATATATGTATATATATATATATATATATATATATATATATATATATATATGTATATATATATATATATATATATATATATATATATATATATATATATATATATATATATATATATATATATATATATACATATATATATATATATATATATATATATATATATATATATACATATATATATATATATATATATATATATATATATATATATGTATATATATATATATATATATATATATATATATATATATATATATACACACTTGTATACATACATACACATATCTGTTTAAATGGAATTTTCAATCCCCGTTGCCTTCACCTGTATTATTATGGCCTCTCCGGCAGGCACTGTTGACGGCTGCCGCCCCGCCCGCCGCTGCAGGCTGAGTAGCCGCTGCCTCTCACCCTAATACGTCGCAGAGTGTATCATACTATATAAATAGTATTCATAATCCCTCTGTATCAGGTAACCGAGAGAGAGAGAGAGATAGAATATTCACACCTGGTCATCTCCATCCCAAGGGAAGCCGACCTCCAATTATCGGATTAACAGGTTCATGTTTTCTCAAGATTCCCCAGACTCCATCTTGCCTTTCCCGCAGGTGTCCGCGAGGCTAAAAATAAACTCCAAGGGTCAGATACCAAAGTACTCGTCATTCCTCAAGGTATCGCCTGGATGTCACACCTTATCCCTCTTGACTCCTAAGGAATCTCCTCTCAAGTCTGGATGGCAGTTCCTTATCCTTCATCCCTCGACCCAGCCAGGCTCTCTGTCACACATCAGTTCACTTCAAGCAGTCAGCCTGGGTGGAAGGTCCATCATCCCTTGACACCCAGGCTGCTATCACATCCAAATCAGATCACCTTCAGACTCTGGCCAGACCGGTTCATTCAGTCCTCTCAGTCACGACTTCAACTCAAACCTCTCTCGGCATTCCCATATCAATCAGTCAGTATCAAAATACAAGATCAAGAAACACTTCAACATGTGTAACCATTCCTGCCGGTATGGGACCAACACATCAAATCGACTCTAAAATAGAGTGCAGCTTTCCACCTCCCATCCTCCATTGCCACGCCGCGTACTCAGGTAATTTTTCCCTCGTGCTCTCGCCTTATTTCGTGTTACCCTTCGCCCTTCCTCTTTTTCCATTGTGTTTTTGTTTTCTGCGTCCTTGGTGCCTCAAAATGTTGTTTCTTTCTTTGATTGCTCTTGTTTTTTGCCGTTCCGTTCAATTCCCCACTTTCTTGTCTGATGACATATCCTGTTCTCTTCTTTTTGTTTTTCCTTCTTTTTTTTCTTTTTTTTTTCTTCATCATCATCTTCTCGTTCTTCTTCTTAGTTGTCATTGTTGCATATTGTAAACCCTCTTTACATCACTATGCAAGTCACGTATCCACAGCGTGTAAGGTTATAGATCTGTCGATTTATCTTCGTTTGATTTGTTTTATAAGACTAAAAAGACAAAGTTGAGTGTAGTGGCAACGCTCACCATTGCCTAGTCACCCAACCTTTCGTCCTCTGATTGGTTGTGTTTTCATTGTGTCAGGTCAACTTTGTGCTGCAAGTTCTTCAAGTACCATGGGGTTCCGATGCAGAAGTGGCCGATCGGGCTACGACGAGCTGTTCCTGAAACCGGCCCTTAGCCAGATGGTAGAAAATTCTGAAGATTCAAGATTGTGGGCACGAGAGCAAGTAATGTCGTTACGCACATATGCGCAACAGCCAGCTTTGGATTGAAAATGAGGATAAAGAAAGTAGGAGGGAACAGAGAAGGGGCTGCTGTCAGTAGTCACAGACAACTGTTTTTCAGTTATATATACATATATGTATATATATATATATATATATATATATATATATATATATACATATATGTATATGTATGTATATGTATGTATATGTATGTATATATATGTATGTATATGTATGTATATGTATGTATGTATATGTATGTATATGTATGTATGTATATGTATGTATGTATGTGTATGTATGTATATGTATGTATGGATATGTATGTATATGTATGTATGGATATGTATGTATGGATATGTATGGATATGTATATATGGATATGTATGGATATGTATATATGGATATGTATGGATATGCATGGATATGTATGTATGGATATGTATGGATATGTATGTATGGATATGTATGGATATGTATGTATGGATATGTATGTATGGATATGTATGGATATGTATGTATGGATATGTATGTATGTATATGTATGTATGTATATGTATGTATATGTATGGATATGTATACATATATGTATGCATATGTATACATATACGTATACATATACAGACATACATATACATATACAGACATATACATATACATATACAGACATATACATATACAGACATATATATATATATATATATATATATATATATATATATATATATATATATACAGACATATACATACTGTTACGGCACACCCCCCTTTTTCACTTCCCCTCCAAGGCAGGGTGTCGCCAAAACACGTTACCTCTCCTTAACTGAGGTAACGCTCTCCTGGGGCTCGTGTAGCGGGGGTTGGCGAGACGAGAAAAGGGGTGTTTTTACACAAATCACACACAACCACACTATTCCTTTCCTGGTATATTTACAAACAACACTCTTACAGGGTACAGCACAACATTACAGACTCAGGGCACAAAGAGTTCTCCACAAGAGGTTCACCCAGATCACACAGCCTCCACAAGTCCACACACAGCAGCCTCCACACAGCCATGCTGGCCACCCACCCCCCTCGCGAAGGCGAAACCTAAGGAAGCAAGGGCGCCATCTCCGGCCACCCTCTCCACTTCCCTCCAAGGTACCACGCCCTTCACGCGTCCAGGAGTCAGGCCACAACCTCCACACAGCCAGTCAGCCACTCCCTTAGTGAGGACAGGCCTAAGGAAGCCAGGGATGCCATTTCTCCGGCCACCCTGTCCACTTCCATCCAAGGCCCTGCCCTTCACTCGCCCAGGATCGGCCTTCCTCCGCTGTGTCCCTTTGTCTCTCTCACACTCCTCACTCTCTCACTCCCTCGCTCCTTCTCCTCCCAACAACCAGCCACATCTCCCAAACACACCCCACCACGACTGCGTATCGCCGAAAACACAGATACGTAGGTCACCGTATCTTGACACCTGTCAACCCTCACTCCCCAGGGAGGCCTGAGTGACCCACCGCTCCCTGCCTCCACACAATTACACTACACAATAACTACACTGCTACAACACTATTTACATGCTAAATGCGTCGCCGCAACAATACATATACATATACATATACAGACATACACATATACATATACATAGACAGACAGACAGACAGACAGACATATATATATATATATATATATATATATATATATATATATATATATATATATATATATATATATATATATATATATATAGCTCATTTGACTATTGGCCTTCGCCGAGTAAGGACGTGTCTGCCTTCCTTCCCTTCCCTCCTCGTCCCCTCCTAAACCCGCAGCTAAGTGAACGAACGAACACACGCGCGCGCGCGCACACACACACACACACACGCGCACGCACACACCGAACCAAACCTAACATAACCTAATGTAACCTAACCTAACAATAAACCTAACATAACTTGAAAGATGCTTTACCCAGTAAATAATGACGAACACCGCCTGAAACTTTCACAGTTGTATTGAGTACACTATGTATACTATACGATTTCATACTTATATCGATATCGTCCGAGCAGTAGTTATGCAGAAATACCTTTACATCTTCACCTGAATGCTCTAGAGAATTGAGTTGTATTTCACTTCACTAATTTGACTGCGTACTTACTTGGCAACCAATGAGATGTCCCGCGCAGCGCCATGCATCAGTCAACACAAGGATCCTTGAGTCAGCACGTTCTCCCGGTCCGCCTTGGCCGACTCCGTGGGCGCCAGGTGGTCGAGCAGTTTCTAGTTTGGGTGAGTTTCTTCTGTTCTTGGTTGGCAGCTTGCGTGATGACTTGCCAATGCAGTCATTATTAACGCGATGAATCATCGCGTTAATAATGACTGCATTGACGTATCATCGCCGATGATACGTCAAGGCGATCATCCATGCCTTGCCATCTGGTGTTGTTTCCAGTTAATATGGCAGGCGGCAGCACGCGTGACGATTTGCCAATGCAGTTGTCAATAACGCAATGATTCGCCAAGGCGATGATTTGTGCTATACCTTCAGTTCCTTGCTTGGGCAAAACAATACGCTGCTAGTCCAATGGTACTAAAATTTTGCTCCGGTGCCCCGCCATATGTTTTACCACGAGTTTGTTCCTGTTACTCCCTTATTACCTACATCCACCTCTCATCACCATCCATAAAGCTGTCTGGTCTTCTTTTAAAACTTCTTATCGTTTGTGTACTAACTACTTCATCACTGAGTCTGTTCCAATCGTCCACCTTATTTGTAAACCAATTTCTGCCTATCTCTTTTCTAAATCTACATTTTTCCATTTAAATCCGTTACTTCTTGTTCTATCCTGGCTACTGACCGTAAGAACCTTTCCTATATCCCCCTTGTCAAAACCCTTCACCCACTTAAATACTTCAATCAGATCTACTCTTACTCTACACCTCTCCAGTGAGTATAATTTCAAAAGCCAAGCTGACAGACACAATCTCTAAGATTTTCTGTGGAGTGCTAAATGAGAGGTTAGGACAGATTTTTGAGAGGTGTAAGGTAATGGGTGAGGAGCAGAATGTTTTTTTTAGAAGAGAACTGAGGAGTGAAGATAACATGTATGTGGTGAATGAGTTAATTAATTGAGAGCAAGGATGAATAGAAAAAAGCACTACTATGCATTCTCAGACATAGAGAAAGCGTATGATAGAGTGCATAGAGATAAAATGTGTGCATTACTTAAGAGGATAGGAGTGAGTGAAGAGGTGGTAAAGATCATTAAGAGTATGTATGAAAATAAAAAAGGTACCTATTGTATGGGTGAGCTGGAGACAGACTGGGTGAGGAGTAAAAGAGGTGTAATACAAGAATGTGTTATATCCACTATTGTTTGGTGTGTACACAGAGGAACTAGCTGTGAGGATGAGGAAAGGGGAGGAAGGCGATGGCGGTTCCAAGCATAATGTATGGATTAGAAACTATGCCTTGGAGGAAGAATGACTAAGAGAAACTGGAGGTAATTCAGAATAAAGTAGGAAGAATAGCTTTGGGTGCAAATAAGTATGTAGCTGTGGAGGCAATAAGGGGAGATGTTGGATGGAGCACCTTTGAAGAAAGAATTATGAAGGCTGTGCTGAGATACTAAGTGAGGTTAGAAAAGATGGATGATTGTAGATGGGCACGGAAGGTGTACGAATGGAATGGTGGAAAAAGCAGATGGTACAAGATGGCAGAAAGAATGGCAGGTAGAAGTGTTCAGAGGGGTAAGAGATAAGGATTGGAGCAAGTGTAGATGGAAAAAAAGAGATAGAGAAGTATGTGTGAGAGAAAGGTTTGTTTGAATGGGGTTCGAAGGTGGCAAAAAAGAGTACACTTGACTGGTATGTAAGTAAAGCCAAGCCAAGGAATGAATGGTTCTATGATGGAAGTTTGGGAAGTTGGGTAAAGATTTGTTTCTTGACCCACTTGATAGATATCTTTACATTTATAATGCACTGCAAATCCAACCTCAGAAACTTGTTCTGGTCACCTCAAACAGTTATGCCGCTGAATTAAAGAAAAAAATACGATTTTTTTTTTCTCCCTCAATAAATGGATAGCTGCATGGCATAACAAAAAAAACATCAGATGAATCCAAAACCATCAAAATCTATCAGAAAAAAATAGCTTTGTTAGCATAACCTTCCCAGAGCTGCAATTAAATAAGCCTAATCAAAACTAACCCAATCAAACCTAACCAAACCTAACTAACCCAAACCAAACCCAACTAAACGTAACCAAACCAAACCAAACCTAACTAAACCTAACCTAACCTAAGCTTAGGTTAACTTAGCTTAGGTTACGTTTGCTTAGGTTTAGTTTGGTGAGTTAGGTTTAGTTATATTTGGTTACGTTTAGTTAGCTTTAGTTAGGTTTTGTTGTGTTAGTTTTGATTAGGCTTATTGAACTGCAGCTCTGGGAATGTTATGCTAACAAAGCTATTTTTTTCTAATAGATATTGATGGTTTTTGATTAATCTGACTTTTGTGGCAATTTTTACCTTCCATTTATTGAAGGAGAAATTTTTATTTTTTATTTTTTTCTGTAATTCAGCGGCATAACTGTTTGAGGTGATCTGAACAAGTTTCTGAGGTTGAATTTGTAGTGCATTATATAGGTGAAGAGATATTGAGTGGGTCAAGAAACTAATCTTTACCAATTGTTGCTCAAGGCAAGATCAAAATCAGGGTTTTACTACTCAGAGAATGTTCACAAACTCTGCCTTACCCCTTTTATCTCCCTTTTAAATCATGTTATTTCTGGGAGTAGTACCTAAATTATGGAAACACTCCATAATCACTCACATTTTAAAAAAGGGTTCTAAGAGAGATCCATTAAAATTACAGATCTATCAGCACTCAGCTGTCGCACTGAAACACGTTGAGAGAGATGAAAATTATCCATACACGCAGCTTTTTATTTGTATATATATACTTTGCCAATATGGGAATTTGGTCGTGCTCAGCAATGTACTACTCAAGTAATTAAAAGTGGAATAAGGATGTGTCCTTTTTTCGCCTTCCCAAGGATCCTATGAGGTGAGACAACTTTATTTTGTAGGTTCAGATGTTCCTCAACTATAATCTGAGGTCTGTGTCATTGATATTATACTGGGATTTTTAGATGACAGATTATGTATCAGCCTAATGGCTACATGTCATTATGACCGAGCTACTCATGGTCATTCCTTGAAACAAGCTCAAGTTTTCATTTTTGTACTGAGGTGTTGTGAGTGTTTGCAGTGTGGAGTTACCTTCCACAGTCTGGTTACCTCATCTATCCTGCCAATATTCAAGTCCACTCTGCACTAATATCTTTGCAGTAATATAATTAAGTATGATAAACGTCTTATAGTAAATGCAGGTTAAGGTACAAATTCCAGACTATATGCATATTCACATGTTTGGTGTGCCTGTGAATGCCGACTCCCTTATGTTCCATTTCTCCATAGCCTGATGTCATTCGTTATGATGTATAAATGTGTGTGTATTTACCTAGTTGTAATATACAGGAAAAGAGCCACACTTAGGCTCGTGCTGTCCCGTCTCTATACATCCTTTCATCCAATTTTGTCTTAAATTCATGTATTGTTTTTGCACACAATCTCATCATCGATTTTGTTCCAAACTGTTATACTTCTATGTGGAAAGCTATATTTCTTGAAGTCTCTTCTGCATGCTCTCTTCTTTAATTTCTTGCTATGTCCTCTTCTATCACTTACATCCCTAATCGTTAAATCTTCTCTGTCAATCATCTCCATTCCCTTTTGGATTCTAAATAACGCTATTAGGTCTCCTCTCTGTCTCCTTTCTTCCAATGTTACCAGTCCCAGTTCTCTCAATCTTTCCTCATATGGGAGATCACTTAGCCTTGCTGGTATTTTTGTTGCTGCTCTCTGTATCCTTTCCAATTTTCTAGTATCTTTCTTCAATCTTGGTGACCACACTACCACTGCATATTCCAATCTTGGCCGTATCATTAATGTTATTAGTTTCTTGATCATATCTCCGTCCAGGTATGTGAAGGCTGTTCTTATATTTCTGAGCAGATTATACATTTCTCCAGTTATCTTGTTGATGTGTTTCCCTGGTGAAAAGTGTGTGTGTGTGTGTGTGTGTGTGTGTGTGTGTGGTGTGTGTGTGTGTGTGTGTGTGTGTGTGTGTGTGTGTGTATTTACCTAGTTGTATTTTACAGGGTTCGAGCAGAGCTCATTATGTCCTGTCTCCATATCTATATTTATCCAACTTCTTCTTAAAATCATGTATGCTGGCTGCCTCTCTCAGTCCATTCCATACATCCACACTTCTATGTGGAAAACTATACTTCTTGACATCTCTTGAACATGGACTCTTTCCAACCTTCTTTGAATGCCCTCTCGTACGTCTGGATGCATCTTCCGTCAGTATCACCAGGTCTTGTCTGTCTATCTTTTCTTTCCCACTAACGATTTTGTACATAGTTATTAAATCTCCTCTCTCTCTTCTATCTTGCAGCGTTAGCAGTCCCATTTCCTTCATTCTATCCTCATATTCTAGATCCTTCAGTTCCGGTACCATTCTTGTGGCTGTCCTCTGGATCCTTTCCAACTTCTTGACATCCTTCTTCTTATGTGGAGACCACACCACTGCTGCATATTCCAACCTAGGATGCACCATGGTAGTCAGAATCTTCCTTATCATGTCCTTGTCCATATAGCGAAATGCCACCCTAATGTTCGATAACATCCTGTATGTTGAGCCAAATATCCCACTTATATGTCTTTCTGCCGATAATGTGTCCTGAATAATCAGCCCTAGGTCCTTCTCCTCCCTTCTCTTCGTAATCACTTCCTCCCCCATTTTATACTCCCATACAGGTCTTCTTAGGCTCTTTCCCATCTCTAACACATGGCATTTCTTGGCATTAAAATCCAATTTCCACTTTTGGCTCCATTCATAAATCTTATCTATATCTCTCTGCATCTCCATGCAATCATCATGGCTCCTTATCACTCTGAAGATCTTAGCATCATCAGCAAATAGATTTATGTAACTGCTCAATCCCTCATGCATATCATTTATATATATTTGAAACATGATGGGTGCCAATACTGACCCTTGGGGCACGCCACTTAACACTTCACCCCAACTTGAACAGGTGTCTCTGATTACAGTTCTCTTTTCCCTGTTATGTAGGTAGTCCCTCACCCATTTCAATATAGTTCCACTTAATCCACCTACATGTTCCAACTTCCACAACAGCCTTCTATGAGGTACCCTATCAAATGCCTTTTTAATGTCTAGGTAGACTGTATCGACCCATCCATCTCGTTCTTGCACCACATCTATCACTCTTGTATAAAAGCTTAGCAAATTTGTCACACAAGATCTTCCTTTCCTGAAGCTAAATTGACAATCAGATACAACGTCATTCTCTTCCAAATACTCCAACCACTTCTCTTTAATTATTATTTCACAGAGTTTTCCCACGACACTCGTCAGCGACACCAGTCTGTAATTCAGTGGCTCAGTCTTCTTTCCTCCTTTGTATATGGGCACTATGTTTGCTCTCTTCCACTCTCTTGGCACTCTCCCCTCCATCATTGAGGTGTTGATCACATCCCAAATTGGCTCCTCCAGTTGTTTCCTGCATTCTTTTAATGTCTAGTTTGATACTTCATCCGGTCCCATCGCTTTCCTCACATCCAACTTTTCCAACAATTTGCCAATTTCTTGCTTCTCCACCTTTACTTCTTGCAACCCTACCCGTCTCACCTCTTCTCTTGGTTCAACAAACTCTTCTTCCACACTAAATACAGACTTAAAACTCTCATTCATGACTTCACTCATCTCTGCTTTTTCATACTTCTTCCCACCTTTTTCTAGCTTGTCAATAGTCCCTCTATTTGTCAATTTCCCTTTAATGTGTCTGTAAAATAACTTAGGCTCTTCCTTACACTTCTCCACTATATCCTTTTCAAACCTTATCTCTTCCTCCCTTCTTATTCTAACATACTCATTTCTTGCCTCCTTATACAGCTCTCTATTGTTATCATTTCGATGTTTCTTCAGCTTCCTCCATGCTGCATCCTTTATCTTCTTCGCTCTTGCACACCTGGCATTGTACCAACTATATTTACTTTCTTTTACTTTATACACTGGCACATACTTCTGTACTCCCTCCTTGGATTTTTTCAGAAACTTTTCATATTTGTCCTGCACTGTCATTCCTTTCATAATTCTTTTCCACTCTATACTCCCGAAAAACTTCCTTAATTCAGCAAAATTTGCCTTGCCGTAATTCAATCTCCCTTTTCTGTGATCCTCCCTCCTCATTTCCGCTTTCTCATCTTGGATTCCCACCTCTATCACTATATGATCACTTTTTCCCATTGGGCTCAAGTATTTAATTACTGGACGTAGTTCAGGTGTCTTGGTGAACACCAGGTCTAACACAGATGGTTCCTCTGTCCCTCTGTACCTGGTGAATTCATCCACCCACTGCTCCATTGTGTTCTCCATTGCCAATTGCATCAGTTCCTCACTCCATGACTCAGCATTACCATAAACTTCCATTTCTTCCCAATTGATACCTTTACAATTAAAATCTCCCAGTAGTAATACTTTGCTGCACTTACTTATCATATTTTCAAGGCACTTTATCACCTCCTTCCGCATTTCCTTGTGTTCTTGTCCCCATGCATTAGTGTTTGGTGGTGCATACGCTGCTATGTGTGTGTGTGTGTTCTCTCACCTGGTGGGCTTCCCAGTACCTAGGACAAACCCGAGGGCCCAGCGGAAGCTGCACTCTGCTGATGGACCAGCCCATCCAAAATTGTACAACTAATTGACACACACTTAACAAGAAACAGCTGGATAGTACATTAATTCAGGGATGACATGTCATGGGGGAAATAGGGACACTCCTGATCCTAATAATTTCAGATTCACCTTCAGACAAATTCAATGTATAACTTCATTTCATCATCTTCATCTGCCAGTTGTGTCCCAGACTTTAATTCTCTCCTCACACTATCTGATTTAAACAGCTCATGCACAGTCAAGATCTGTTTCTAAAGTCCCATCAACTTCCACTTCAGAACCTTGTAACATCAGTGATTTATCATATGACTACCAAGTTGATGTCATACTAATGGTGTGAGTTATGTTCTAGGCCAGGGGTCGGCAACCTTTTCAGTGCAAGGGCCAGAGAAAGCTTCTAGGAGTAGCCTGCGGGCCGGAGTGCCAAAGAGAACCCATAAGTGACAGTGTACAAAAATGTAAAGAAAGGCAGTGCTTACAGATATGGCAGCCAACACGCCTAACTTTTGGGTAATAAAATATAAAAAGCTTATATAACCGAACCTAACCAAACCAAACCATACCAAACCAAACCTAACATAACCTAACATAACCTAATCTAACCATAACCTAACGAGTGCCGTATCTTCATAGTGCTCCCTTATAGATATGGCAGTTGCCTAACTTTTGGGTAAAAAGCTAATATAACCAAACCAAACCATACCTAACATAACATAATCAACCTAACATAACTTGAAAGATGCTTTACCAAGTAAATAATAAGGCACAGGCTGTAGGAATAGCATATGAATAGTGGATGACAACGCGGTACAACTGCCGTATCTCTAAGCACTTCGATATAGAAAAGCAGGCAAACCAGTGACTAGATTACAAAAAATTTATTGAAAAACATGCAAATCAGTGACTGCAGAAAACAGTTTTATCAAGAGACATGCAAATTAGTGGGATGGTTGGTGCTGTTCGCCATGGAGAAGTGATTCAAAGTCTGGATCGATTGATGAAGTAGACAAGAGCAGAATGTCATTGAGTTGGCAGTCACTTAGCTGGGAGCGAATGCGAGCCTTTGTATATTTTATTTTTGAAAGGAGTTATTCACAACAGTAAGTGCTGCCAAACATGGCAACGATGCGTTTTACATGCTCAATGTAATTTGGAAATTTGTGAGAAGGGAGGACGAGATCACGGAAGAAGGACAGTGGAGAAGCGGTACGTTACTTTGCCTTGAGTTCATCATCACACTGAAGCTCCACCAACTACATCTGCAGGGAGGCAGGGGCTTCGTCCACAGGAAAGTCAAAAGGGGAGGTGAACAGCTTGAATCCCGGAGCCAGTGGCCTGACATCTGTGAAACGGGAGGCTAATTCCTCCCGTAAAGAGGTGACAACACCAACACAAGTGTTCAGGTCCACGTCATTGGGTGCACAAGCCGCAATACGAGGAAAATGCATAAACTGACTAGTAGCCAGTTTAGCCTCCCACAAGTGCAGCTTTACCTCAAAGGCAGTGATGTGTGAATACATGTCTGTGGCTAGAATGCTTTTGCCTTGCAGCCTTCCAGTCATTGCTGGGACACCGTCGGTTGTCACGCACACAAGACGGGACACATCGAGGGAGTATTGCTTCACACACTGAAGCACGGTGTCGAAGATGTCTTGCCCAGTGGTGGTGCCGTGCAAAGGAACAAGCTGGAGAAACTCCTCATGAACCTGAAGGGCAGCAGTAACTCCATGAATGAAAATCGCCAGCTGGGCTGTGTCCTTCATGTCGTTGCTCTCATCAAGAGTGAGAGAGAAGGCATCAAAATTTGAGCAACAGGTCTTAGTGAGTTGTTCACGCTGTCTGACATCTTCTCAATGCGATGACAAATAGTGCGGGGTGAAAGGCTCACACTTTCAAAGGCTGAATGCTTTTCAGGACAGAGGGAATCTATCACAACCATGATGCACTCCTTGATAAAGTCCCTGTCTGTGAATGGCTTCATCCGGCGAGCAAGGAGGCAAGAAACCTCATAGCTGGCGCACGTCACTTTGTCAGCCTCAGTAGTCTGCTTACGGAAGAGTGAAGTGCTTTTCTGCAGGTTGCCTGACAGTTTGACAATGGCCTCCTTCCTCTCGGCAGCAGACATCAATGTAAAGCTTGATATTTGGTGTTGTGTCTCCCAGTGGCGGTGCCACTGCCATAGTCTTCAAGCAAATGAGGCACTGGGTTTGTCCAAAGCGTTCACTTTTGTGATCACGTCAAGAGGCGCCTACTTACTCATTTTGTTGGCTAGGCTGTTACAGGCCAGATTGTTATAAAAATATCAAGTAAGGTGACGAGCCATGAGTTCGGACTCTGCGGGCCATATCTGGCCCACGGGCCAGAGGTTGCCAACCCCTGTTCTAGGATATGTACTGAAAAAGCTAAATATTTCATGTGTCACTTGTTCTTCATATTTATTGTACAAGTCTGATTTTCTTAGTAAGTCAAGCCATAAAACCCTCCAACAGGGACTTTGGTGGTCTCACAGTACCTACAGAGATGTTGGTGCAATTATTTCAAAGTGATCACAGCTCTGTGATTATACCATTTCTGTCTGATATGAAAAATTTTGTAGAATAAAATCTGAATTCCAGATCAACCATGTGTGTGGTCAGTAAACTGTCCCACCTTTTTTTTTTTTACTTTTTCATGACTGCTTGCACAACATTGTGCATACAGAAAAAATCATGCCATAAATGATAACTTCAGAGCTTCACAACAGAAAAAACAGTGTAATGTAACCAGTGATGGCTGATACTAGTTTTACTGATTCGACTGCACTGGCCTGAATATGTTCTGCATATTTTACTGACCACGACTCTGACATTCTTCCCTCATTTTTCTCACTCACCCATTCACTTTCTTCCTTTACTTCTAGTGTACTTACGCCTTTATTTTCTCTTTGAATGCCTTCATCGTTCAATGCTTTTGGATCCCAGGTTAATATGGTAACATTATTATCCACACTTGGTTCTAGAGAAACTGTGTTCTCTCCTATCTTGAATTATATGTAGGTTCTTCCATTTATAGTCCTCAACTTCAAGTCTATATCATGCTTATATAACATCAAACTACGGGTTACAACAGTGGTGGCAGCTTACCGTGGGATCATATAAATATATGTGGTATTATAAGTTCAATAATGCAATATAGATATGGCCACCGTAGATGCGGATACCACCCAAGTAAAAGCTTCAGACTTAGCTGAAGTAATTACTCATAATTAAAAAAAATTATTTTGGAGGGTATAGGAACTTAGCTACTATTGTGGAGGCCGTTATAAGGATGAGGAACATCCAACATTATTATGCACTACTAGTGCAAGAACCTGGCTGGGAGATATTGAAGTCAGGACAAAATGCAATTGGGACAAACCAAACCATCTCGACCTCCAATGCAATCTCAGACACCACAAGAGACAGCATCACGTAGTTTTTGGTCACCTGATCGCAAAACACCAAGGTGTTATAATTGCCATCAAATGGGTCATATGGTAAAGCATTGCTGGGATCCAAAACTTGCAAAACAAAATGCACAAATTGTGGTTTAACGAACCACTACACCAGGGAGTGTAGAAAACCAAAGAAACCAGAATAAAAAAAAGACCGTGATCCAGGTGATGAGCAATTGGGATTAAATGGATCTCAAGACAAGATGAAGGAGGAATATGGACCAATTGCAATTAAATTGCCATCAAATTAAAAAAAAAAATTTATTACTACATTTAAAGGCTACTGACCAAGGGACAACAAAACTACGTTGAAAAAATCACGGTTGTCGCCAGACCTTGTAAAGTGGACAGTAGGAGAAATAGTAGATGTAACATTCAGATAAATTGTAGACATGTTTGACACTGGATGCAGTTCTACAAGTGACAAGCCAAATTTTTTTGTAGCAAATTTTTTCTCTGGAAGAAAAATCATAGGTTCTGCAGCACAAAAGTTAGAGCTTTTACTTATTTTACCTCAGCTTGTGTATTTAAATCATGTGACACTGCAGGATGTTTATCTAGCACTGCGGGACTGCATAGATTACATTTAGAGCCCCCCTGTGATAGAAAAGGATTGGCTACCTCATGTTGCTGGCCTAATTCAGTCGTATATTCACAAGTTTAAAGACACATTTGGTAAAAAATGTTTTGGTTCCTAAACGAAGGAGACCTTCATTGATCTCTTCTCTTCTAAACCTGGAACACCTGTTCTGGTGCAGCGGAAAGTCCCTAGAATGCACGCAAGTCAAGATGTGCATAAGGTGTCAAGATGGCGAAATAAATTTCCAGCACCAGCCTGGAAGACTTTCTCGAGCAGCTCATGTGTTGGGGACGTCCTGATGAGCTTGTACTGCAATTGCGTGAGAAAATTCTTCCTCAAGCAATACCTTTTGCAGTACGAGGGGGAAAAAATGAGGGCAGCTGCGTGCGGTGAAATGCAAACTATAAACGTTAATGAATGGAAGATTGAATTAAAGAGCGAGAAAAAAGAAAAACGGTAATAAAGATGATGGAAATAGGAGCGGAAATAATGAACTCAACAAATAATAAGAAAGCATAAGAAAGCATCATGCAAAGACTTAAAGAACAGTGATGAACAGAGGAGTGATGTTTGCCAAGTTGATGAAGAAATCTAACACGTAACGAAGCTGGAATCCGAAGAGATTTGCCATGAATGTGAAGGAGAGAGTGAAGATACACTCAACACGGGATCCCTCACTGAAAGCAAGGAAGAAATGACAGTTGACATGTGCAGGATTGATGTAGAAGAAGAAATCATGGACCCTTGTCAGGAGAAAGTAAAGGAACATCTAGAAGATCATGAACAAATAAAGAAGTACCGTATAATGAACTGCTATATAATGAAAGTTTGACAGATGAAACAGGAAGGTATGAACCCATGGATGATAAAGATGAAAGAGAAAATGAGGAATATGAGTGTTGGAGAAGAAAGCGGATGCAACAAAATGGATGAGCTTTCACTGGAAGTAAAAGAAGAAAAGGTGGATGTACGAAATTAAGTAATACTCACAAAGGCAGACAAAACTCTGTGGAATTGTTCGCCAAGAGTGGATAATGTGTAAGGGCACGAGGAGGGTCACGGCTTGCTGGGGTGGGCGTGGCGATACACCTGTCACTGTCTGCTAATCCTGCTTGTGGTGATGGTAACCAATATTGCCTGCCACCCCTTGACAACAAAGAGTGAGGCGGTGGTACGTGAGCGTACTACTCTACTCCTATCCTTGTTCTATAATTCATCTGCTCTCCAATACTTCTACTCCTACCATTATCACAACTCATTAATTTTCTTTCTAAAAATTGTTTGCTCAACTTACATTGATTCCTTTTTTTTAATTTGTTTTTCTACTCATGCCAATTGCACTAGTTTTTACTGATGGCTCTAAATCCCACTATAGCTCTGGTTTTGCGATTCTTTGAGAAACTCACATCCTCCATTTGATCTAACCATTTCACTATAACCATTCTCTCCATCATACTTTGCCTTGCTGTTATTACTTTGTTTTGCCAACTGCCTTTTAGCTTAACATAGCTCCATAACCTGTAGAGTGCGCAATAGGGGTTTCCCAGTCCATCCATGGGTGTGCAATTATGAAGTTCCTACAGCCTGAGCTGTGGCTTACAATCTACGGGTTAATGTCTTACTTTGTTCGCATTAACTCACTCTCCATTGGGCCACAATCCAATAGTCCCAAAACCCCTCCACAGCGGTAATGGGCTTGGAAACGGATGGGTTTTTTGCTGGTTACCTGTGACGGGCATGAGGGTTAATGGTATTTTACACATGAGCGATATCATGCTTGTCTACAATAAGTTCAAAGAAGTCACAAGAGCAGTCAAGCCAACTGATGCCCAGTGGCCATTGGAATTTAAATTTAAGTAAAAGAAAGTTTGATAATTGTTCCTTTATTACCTGGATTCCCAGAGTATGTGAAGATATAGTTCCTGCCTTGACTATAACACAAAAGAAGGAAAGATATATGTACATTGTTTTTAAGTATAATTATTATTGGGGTTGATATGTACATTTTGTACAGAAATATACAAACCAAAATTGTCCCCAGTAGGACTCTATTGAAGAGACTAAGATCACACAACACTGATGTAAGGCGATTCATTGACTGCATAAGAAAATGTCTGTTAACCTTTGACTTTGATTCATAGTGACCTTCCTGCTGACTCTGGTAGCTTCATGCCCTACTGACCTCTTGCTGCGGGTCAAGAGTATGTACATTTACTAGGAACACGACCCCTCTTCCAGTGGCAGTATGCAATAATTTATTATCTGAGAATGTTTTCTAATATAAAGTCAAGCAGGTAATACACTCAACAGACACTAGCTGTTTTACAACAGTTGCATACAGCCGTGTAACTGAGTAGGTTGACTGTACCATTAAATAAATAAAGTGCCTAAAATATCATGTTTCAGTAAGTACACATCAAGATTTTCTGGGTAGGTGGAAAATGGTATGATGTTGCCGTTAATGTAAATTGTCTTTTTCTTTTGTCTTCAATCAATTTGGCGTACATAGATAATAAATAAATACATTGAAATGAAATCAACAGTAAAAAAATAATTAATATATTATCTGCAAGCTCATTAATGATTTGCTGACCCAAATGCACTCAATGAATGTAAGAATATATTTTGATTACAAAATGCATATTAAAAATGTAATATACCCTGTTGAAATCTGGGTATAGTTTTTCCAATACGACCTGGAAGTCACAAGATATCTACTATAACAGTTGAGGCATGACCTACTTTAATATTATTGATTTATATTATATATATTTTTGCCACTCTTGCCAAGCCACAGCCACCTCTCCCTAGGAAAACCTCAGAAAACAACAAAAAAACCTCACTTCACAGCAGTTTAATGATTCATGAGGATGCATTTAATGGGAAATAAACTTTGATAAATGTACATAGGAAGGATCTGTAGTGCCTTAAAGGCAGTTAATAAATAATTATAATTATAAAAGGCACTTCCAGACAGAACATTAACATGTAAACTGAGTGTTGACTGACCCCACGGCACCACCATACTAATAGTAGCAGGGGTTAGGGGAGGAGCCCCGATACCCCTAAGGATACACCCACAGGTGGGCTTCCTGTATTGTATGACAACTTCCATTTAGCCACAAACGAAAGGTCATGTGCTGGAGTAAGATTACCCAGTAAAAAAAAAAGTTACATTGATTACATCAAAACTGCTATATGGGTTATCAGTGTATAGAGAATTTCCAAAGCTCTGATAACCTATTCAGCAGTGTCATCTTAACCTAAGCTACAAGATGGAACCACCACTTCCTACACACTTATTCCTTTATTAGGGAAAGACTGGCAGAAGGATACTTTCAGTATGATGACTGAAGGCTCTTTTATCCTTGGATGTTAGGCATGGAAAAAAAAATAAATAAATAAAAAAATAAATAAAAAGGTTGATGCCAAGGCATCAACCTGTCATTGATTTTCCAAATAGTCATCACCAGAAGCATGGAAGTGGACCATCCTGCTAAGGCACAGAGTCTCATTTGAAGGTTAAAACATTAGCATATATTGAACTTTCTAGTCACAATTTTTTTTTACAATTTTCCCCTCCTCTTATCCAGACATGCTTTTAAAAATCAATAAGCATTGACTAAACATGATTTAAAGCTGAAATACATACTGAGGATTCTCTAGGTTTGCATCAGAGTAAATCTGGCTGCTGTGAACCAGTTTTGCCATTGGCCAAGGAAATCACCTTACAACTTCTGCACTTCACTGCAATAATCATAACACTAAAATCCCCTTTCAACTCACATGCAAATTCCTCTGATGAAGAGTTAAATATTAAAATTTACCATACCATGCCAAATTATCCTTTAAGGAAATCTTTTAAATATTTATATTTTTCTTTATACTGAAAGCAACATGAATTATATCCACCATAAACATGTATCTTATTCCACTATATTAATAATGCATCTTAAAAAATCAAGTTTCTCTACCACTGTTTTTAGTGTGATGCATTGCAAATGTTAACCAAGATACTGTACAGGCATTCATGTTCAATAATAGAGGCATAACCTATTTTGGAATATTACCAAATAATATCTGTATAAACATTCTTCATTATTTGTTTTTAAGTATGGAATTTGCAGAGTATCAATAAATTTGCCATCACCAGAATCACCTTTCCTCTAATGCTGGAGGAGGTCCAGGAAAAATAACGTCTCTTTTTTCTGGTGATTTGCATCACTATATTGAGCGTGTTGTAAGTAATGGAAATGATTAAAAATATTGGTCCACGGGATGTGTGCTGAATAATGGTCAGTGGTCCATCAGGTAAGTGTGATGCAATTTAAGAAAGATCAAAGAAACACAGCAAAAGCAGCCATGATAAAATAAAATTTTTTAAAGTTACCTCGTTAGCCAATCACAACAAATCACTAAACAACAGATGTTATTAGTGTTGAAGTATAAGAAAAAAGCAAAACCATTTAACTTAGCTAAAGAATGCTTTGGCCTAGCTAAATGTGTTTTGCTTTAAGGTGCTTGCCTACAAATCCATCTTCACCCTGATGCAGCAAGATACAAGACAATTATGACAATGTAGAGGATTTGTTTACTTATTTACAAAACTGCGATGCTGATAAAATAGCTAGATTCCAGCTCCTTTCCGTTAGGCTGGGATCACACATTCACGATTTTGAACTGCAACGGACAGCGACGCTTGAATTTTCCAAATCGTGGTCCATCTCATATGAAAATTGGCTGATGGCTCGCAATATGTTTGTAATCGTGGAACATCGGTAGGGTATAAGGACTGAATTATGACTCAATTACGACGTTATGCGACTCGCATAATGTTGTAATTGAGTCATAATTCAGTTGTAGTGAACACCGACCAGTCTTGAAAGTATGGCCAAGATGTATTACGACGTTACAAGACAAATCCCGATGGGCGTAAATCGATCGGGAATTGCAAACGATGTGATTACGACTGATTAAGACATGTGGAAACGTGTCGGGACCCTTTCCCAGGTATATAATCCAAGGGAGGACACACCTCCAGCATCTCTAATTCATTATCTCCCAATAATAAAGTAGGGCTGCTTCCTGCGGCAGGGACATATGCAGGAAGGCTAAGCTCAGATGTAGGGGTGGGAAGGCTAGGCTCAGATGCAGGGGTGGGAAGGCTAGGCTCAGATGTAGGGGTGGGAAGGCTAGGCTCAGATGCAGGGGTGGGAAGGCTAGGCTCAGATGTAGGGGTGGGAAGGCTAGGCTCAGATGTAGGGGTGGGAAGGCTAGGCTCAGATGTAGGGGTGGAAAGGCTAGGCTCAGATGTAGGGGTGGGAAGGCTAGGCTCAGATGCAGGGGTGGGAAGGCTAGGTTCAAATGTAGGGGTGGCAGGTGGTGGCATGGGTGATGATGTAGCATCCTCCTCCTGACGAGGGAAATCAGTCTTGGTTTTCTTTGCCCCAGCTTTCTTGTTGTTCCTTTCCTTCACCATCTTGAAGAGTGCTTGGAGAAGTGCTTGCTGTGTGGGACTAGAGTAGACTGGCCGGGCCAACTATATATATCGTGGTCCGTCATAGGGTGGCGTGATGTGGCGTTGCCACATCGAGACAACAGTTTTTGTGATGCTGATGATGCCAGACAGCACACGATTTTTCATAGATAATAACGATGGTCGCCATTGAATCTTTATCGTGCCACGATGAACCATGACACAATTACAATTCTGTTACGACGGTCGGGATTATCTCCCGATGAATGACAGTTGGAACAGAAAACTACGATGGTTTTGGGCTGTTGGAAATTGTCTGGATGTAGGGAGACGACTGGGGATGCTTGGCGACACAGCGCAGTGCACCCCAATACACCATGTTTTGCTTCTCGATGGTCGGGAGCGGGTCGTAATTCACTACCCGATGCACCAATTTCAAACGTCTCTGTCCGTCGCGGTTCAAAATCGTGAATGTGTGATCCTAGCCTTAAACTTTGGCCAAGTTTAAAAAAAATACAATTATATTTAGCAGGGTAAGTCCTACACAATATATGTTATGAAGCCTTGGCTGCAATTTTCATTTTTATCTTGCCCAAGTTATGCTCATTGCATTAGCTTGTACATCTTACGACACTAAAGTTTTCAGCAACACATGACAACGAAGAATGGATTAAGACATGAAAGATATTGCAGCGAATGTAAAAATAGTTATAGATCCACTTTTCTTGGATGTATAATGTATTTTAGTCTTAGAACAAAAAAACTATAATAATGATACAATTTCTTGTTATCTTTTTTCAGCACGAGAACCTATGGACCAACACTGATCATCCTTGTGGCAGTCATTTTTGAAATGAGCCAAAAGCAAGGTTTGCTTATAGGTAGGTATTTTGTTTACATAGTTCAGATTATTAATGAATTTTTATTCTTTCCTAAGTAAGAAAGTAAGTTTAAGCATAAAGGGGGAACATGTTAAAGACAAGGATTTTCAATAATTCAGCAGCAGTTTTCTGAAACATTATGAATAAGGGGAGTTTAATGTATAGCATTGCAGTGGTTGAATTCCAGTGATTTAAACCTTGCATCTCTCATAATGATTATGCTGAACACATTATTTCAGAAAATAAATTAATGAATAAGATATAATATGAAAATTACATGAAAGTGGTGAAAGGTATAGTTCACAAAACTGTAAATAGTCTAAAGAAATATTATCAAGCCGTCTTGTGATTCTGTGTTCAGGGATGTAGTGTTAGTTTATGTATCGTTAAATTATCAGGGACAAAACAACTAAGTAGCTAAAAAAATTTGAGAAGTAAAATGATTCTTAATTTCCAAATACATTAATTACAGTGATCCATACTAATGTTAGATTCAGTTAAACAGTATTGTCAGTTCACCAGTTAATGTGTTATAAACAGTAATATGAAATGTTTTAAATGACAAGGAAAGTAGTTGTGACTAAATTTCCTGCACAAGTTATAAATACCTGAAATTACCAGTGATTTACAGTAACGAGGACAATAATGTAATTTTCCTAGATATAAATACCACACAAAATATCATCAATTTATGAACACTGAAATTAATGCATATAAATTTTTATCAGTATGCCAAAGAAAATTTTTGAAATACTTTCACAACATTTTGGGTAGACCAGAAATTAATGATTTCCTATAATCTACAAGTTGCCCTCCACCAGTGGTGGGAAGGCCTGTTTCAGACAACAGTTGTCGCCACTTCACTCTTTTTGGCACATGGGATGTGTATGCATTGATGACCACTGAGCTTCACTAAAGTGTGGCAAATACTTTGGCACACAGGGAGGAAACTGTCAACACTGCAGGTTTTACAATGGACCCTTTTTGTTCAAAACAGTAATCACGAATTGCCACAAAGTGGCAAATTCCTTTTTCTACAGTTCAATATATTGAATTTTTCATGGGAAAATTTCTACATGTCATCTCCCAATGACATGCCTCTGCTTGAACACTTAACACTGCAGTTCTCCAACTTGACCTAGCTTAGCAGTTTTCAATGACATATTTAATCTAGAGAAAACTTCCTAATGTGATAGAATAGGAGGAAAAGAGCAATCACAACTAATAATAACCCCACTCATTTGTAACTGATAGTAAATGTTTAATGACTATATATTTGACATACTAAGGAAGACAAAGGTTTACTTAACAGCAAACTACCCAGCCTGATCATCTTATCACAGCTCAGTAGTGTACATTAGAAAAAAAAATTTGCTATATCATTAAGACCGTGTTTCATATTATTTATGTGATAGTTCCTTAACACTTTTATCATCACACCAGCAAAGAGTGGTGGTCAGTGACATAACTTTATCACTAACTATTAGAGTGAGGGTGAAAGAGCCACCACCACCTACTGCACCATGCCAGTACTAGAGTGAAATGACTGTAGTAGTAGAGATGAAAGTTTATTTACAAGGAAGCCATAGAAAAATTTGATCTATGTATATATAATTGCAATAATTGCAGTGGAGTATGTCAAGTACATATAGTGTTGATGCATTTGATCAACAACCAGTGTGTAGGTAACTTGACAATCCTTAGTGAGTGTGGCAGAGCCCTCATGAGCCTCCTGAGTGTGTGGTGTTTCCTTCCCTCAGTGTGTGCTGCCTAACAGATATATCAGGCTGGGTACAGGTTATCCAATTGTATCCACAGAAATAGGGAAATATCTTCAAAGCAAAATATAAACAAATATATTTTAATCTGATTCTAGAGATTTCTTATATACAATAAAGCATTCTTGGGTATATATTACAGACTTACTATTAAGATAAACAATCTATAAAATAACACATACAGCTAGTGTATAAACAGTATTGCTCTTCAGTAATGCATGGAGTGCATACACAAGCCATAATTATTGCATATGCAAAGTAACTTTCCATTCAAATTAGAAGGAAATCAGAGCACAGTGATGTAAAGTGATTCATGTTTGTTGATAGAGGAAATAAATTATTGCTTTATATTTTATGTAGGAAATAGTTGATAAAAATTTCTAACCTGTGTGGAAGTATTCAAAGGTATGTTGACAGTACAAAATATGTGGAAGCTAATTAGATTTCCTCCCAAAAGAGTGACAAAACTGAGCATTTGAGTTGAGGTTTGATGCCCCAATGGTAAAGTAAGCCAACATAACAAGAAGGAAAGCCACATAACAATAGGAAAATATCTACAATTAACAACTTTGACTGCAGATGTCTTATACTCTGGTTATGGTAATGCTGTTATAAATGGCTTTTACAAAAAATGTACAAAAACATGTAATAAATTCAACCAGAGACTTGCATAAGAAGCACTGCAGTATACATTGCATACTTATTATTCACATATTAGTTTCATCAAAAACCTTCATAGGTTTTCTCTATATGTAAATCACTAACAATACCATATACTTTTGAAATGTACACTAGTTTTTTCAACTCTACATTTAATTTAAGGGTGACCATTTTTTGATAAAGATGTTCCCACGTTACCTACTGTGAAGGAGACAGTTGGTGCCGGTTGGAGGCACGGCTACTGAACCTCTTCACCTTCAGAACCTTATTGTTGTTAGTTAGGATGGTGTTGTTATTGTGGGCCACCTCACTCTTTGTCTTACTGCTGTTCTTCCCAGAGGCTGACTTGGCTGCCGATGGTTTCAGTATGTGGACTCTGCCCAGGTGAGGAGCTGCTGTGGAGTGATGGAGCCTTGGAACATTATGGCGACTAAGTGGTGCTGATGAATGTGGTGGAGAAGAAACCATATCCTCCCCAAGATGGCGCTGGGAGGCAAGAGAGGTGGCGACAGCAGCCAAGTTAAGCAATGCATCAGCTCCTTCTACCAGCTGCCTCATGTCAGCTTGAGATGCTTCACTGCAAATTTAGATAGAGGAAAAAGAGGCACATAAATATTACAAAGCTTTTCAACAACAGCATTCATACATGAGGATTTTTAAGCTTACACCACACTCAGACACGAGAGGTTTACCTTAAACTCACACATTTTCCACACTTATGTTTTAAAACCTAAAGTACTGTACACAGTATACAGCTGGAACTGGAGTAATCTTTCCTTCTCCTGGCAAAACTTTTGATGTTAGGCTCAACAGCTTGTAGCTCTCCAATTATGGCATGGCGCCTTCTGAAGCGCCACAGTCGGCTATCATTGCACTTGAAGTCTTCAATACCGAGGTGGGTGGCTAGCCTTTGTGCAGCATGCTGGATGTCTATGCAGCAAATACCACTTGTAAACAACATCTAAGTTATCATGTTGCAGTTTTCTGGAGTGCTACATAGGCATCTTTTCCCTTCTTACCACCTATCTTATTTATGACCTCCCTTCCTCACTCCTTACCCTTTAGGATGTGATGGAGGGTTGACTTCTTGGTCATACTAGGGCCTGAGTTGTGTTCGGCTAACCTCTCTCATCCCCTTCGTTTCCAAGCCCATTGCTGTTGTGGAGGGGCTTAGGGACCAGAGATTGAGGTCTGATGCTGCGAAGCTTTGGACTTCAGTCTCTTGTCCAAGCAATTTTCGCTTGTCCTTTTTTCTCTTTCTAGCTTTGCTTCCCCTTGTTTCATCTATCTTTTCTTCTTAACCTCTCACTATCCCCTTTTTTCCTAAAGTGCAAGAGCCGGGCTGAGAAGATGAAAGGCTAACAACAAGTTCAGTCATGAACGGCCTGAGGGTGCAATGGGCACAGTATACCCTCCCTTTTTCATTGCTCTTACTCTCCATCGGGGTTATGGGGAGCAGACCAGTTACACTCGGCTCACCATGGCCAATTATGAAAATTTTAATCTAACATGTGCACTGGGAAATGCACCTCAAAAATTCATCCCACCGACTTCCCTGCCTTTGACAAGAACACGCCTCTGAGCACGGCTCTGAAAACTCCTCTAACCAGCAACCTGTCAACTCCCTTGTCTCATCCACCTCCTCTTTTATCTATTTCTGAAACACCAACACCAACTCTTACTTCTACATCTGTATCTTCCTCCAGTATAACCACCTTTGAACCATATATACCACCAAAAAGTAAAACCACTCACCAACTCTCTACCCTGGCCTCTTCCTCTTCTATAACTCAGACTGTTCCCTCCTCTCACTCTCGCCCATCCACTACCACTAATCACCTTCCTTTATCCATCCTCTTTGATCCTCGCTGATGGAACAAATACTTCCATATCCCTGCTCATGCTCCATACTCAAAAAACACTTTCCAATTCCAGAAATGCATCCAAAGACAGGTGGGAAGGGTAACCTTCCACACACGGCCTGACAAATCTTGCCTAGTCATTGTTGACTCAGAATTCAAAGACCTTGATGGGAAACCATTCCCAGTGTCCCCTGATACTCAACTCAACACTCATACTGGTACCGTTCTCATTCCAATGAAATCTGTCCAGACGGCGTCAGTTGGTCTGACTGTTCTCCTGACCTTTTTGAACTGATTGCAGACGAACATGATATCGCTCATGTGTCCTGCTTTACCATTAATCCTCGTGGCCGTCGCAAACATCCAGTAAATTTTGCAAGAGTTGCAAGAGGAGATTTTCTAGTATATGCAGCTGTGAGGGTGGGAGGTGAGGAGTGGGAAAGGGGCGATGGGGAAGGAGGAGGGGGAGTAGGGGGAGGGGGTATAGGAGTGGAAGGAAGGTCATTGGGTGATTGATGAACTTCTGCTGAAACACAGAGGATGTTCTCGGAGGTGGTATGTGGTGGGGTAGAGGATGGAAAAGGGAGTGAGGTATCAATGAAAGGTTTTGTTATGAAGGCTTCAATGTTAGAGATGGTCTCACTAGGGGAAGAAGGGGATGAGAGAGTGTGAGTAAAAATTTTCTTGGTCAGAGGCTGTAGGGAAAAAGTTTTAGTGATTAAAAAGGAAGTAGAGTCAGTAGAAGGTTTTGGAGGGGAAGCAAAGGAGCAACGCTTGGTGTTTGGTACCCAAGTACGACGTGGAAGGGGGGTAAGGTTTGAAGTTGAAGGAGTAGAGGTTGGGGTATCTGGGTTTAGGAGAAAAATTATTATTCACTGGCACTGAAGTAACTACAGGGTGGGTGAGAGAAGTGGAGGTATTTGTGCCAGATGAAGGAACAAGAGGTGGTAGCGTGGTCCATAACAATGGTGGGTCATGTCAAGAAGTCTTACGACAGATTGGCTTGGCCCAGGGTGTTATGGACTCACTCAGCACGAGTATCTGGCGTTGTCGGTACCTGTGCAGACGGACAAAGATTTGATTCTTCAAATCGCCGGTGATCCCTGTCTTACTGTCTTACTGAGACATGGACACTGAACACCGATCTGAAGAGGCAAATTGATGTCTTTGGTAATAAATGCCTTCGCAGTATCATGGGGTATCGTTGGAATGACTTTGTGTCAAATCAGCGACTGCTCCGTGAGACTGAATCAAGGCCAGCATAGTCCGCCAACATCAACTCTGGCTATATGGGCATGTATGTAGCACGTCACTCAGAAGCTTGTCGGGTTATTTCTGAAAAAGATAACCCGGAATGGAGGAGGCCAAGGGGGCACCCACAAAGTTCGTGGCTGGTGCAAGTTGATGCTTCCTGCTGAGAGTTAATTGGTATGGGAAGGGGGCTAGCATGGGGTGATTGCCAGAGCTGGTGTCGGAGGGTTGGCAAGGCGATGCGCGCCTCTTGGTGTATGCTCCCAATGATTGATTGATTGATTATTCAATGATGTCCATTCTCCACTGGAATATCCATGGTTTCCGCTCCCATAGAAATGACCTTCACTATCTACTCTCTATCTATGAACCTAATGTTATATGTCTTCAAGAAACTTTCTTGGTTCAACCACCCACACCAATCCCTAACTACCACTTCATCCATTCTCCTCATTCTATTGCTGCTGCTTCTATTCTTATCCATCATAAGACACCATATACTTACCTCAACATTGACACTACTATTCCTTGTACTGTGTTACGAATCTTCCTTCAACGTTGGATTACCATTGTCTATGACACACACTCTACCGACCCTTTGTATGACTTGTAATACCCCCCCTCTCTGTACCCCACATTCTACTTTTCTGTCCTTGTTATACTGCTGCACAAGCTACAGCTTTCCCTCACTTAGGTCATCTATCTCGACCTCCCCGCCTTAATGACATTCTTACAGAATCACCACATTTCCACTTAGACAACATAATTTTCTTTCTACAACAAATACACATCCTTCATTTGATCTGATCCTTTGATTATAACTAATTACTCTTTCCCTCCCCATAATTTGCCTTACCATCACCTCTACTATACCATCTACCTTTTAGATTAACATAGCGCCATATGACCTTAGAAGTCTGACGCTTGCTCCTTTTTGCATTAACTAACTAACAAACATAGTGACAGTATTCTTCTAACATAACCACTGATGTCTCCTATTAGAAAAACCCACAGCAGAAATGTCTCTAGATTTCCTCTGAGCACCTATCATTAATTGAAACTAACATAGACACCTGAAAGAGGTCAGCTCCTCAACCTAACATCATCCTAGTCGTAACATGTAAGGACTGAAATAAATATGGGACAGAGTTAACCCACCATTAGATAATAATTAAAAGTACCACTTAAATTTATCATGCATCCTTCTGCCATCATTGGACAAGACTTACCTGGCCACATCACTGTCATAAGAATCATCAGAGAAGGCTTCATCTACACTGGAGGTAGGAGAGTGGTTGGCTTTCTTGGTGGGTGGTGGGTGTGGCTGGGAGGTGGTTCGGGGCATCCTGCATGGAGGAGGCAAGGCAGTAGGTTCTGGATATTCTTCTTCACCATCCACAGAGGTGTAAGAGTGGTCCTGACTGGGTGATGAACTGATCACCATCATGCGAGCATCTCCAACCTGTAATAATTCTTTTATATAAAATTTGACTTCTGCTGCCTGAAATACACCAGCACCCAAGGAGGTGAAAAGAGTATGGAAGAGTCACTTTGAACCCTTAATAAATGAAAAGACAGTAGAGAAAGCAATAGTGTCGAGCATGGTTATGGAAGCGGATGGAAAGTCGGTGTGTATGTGTAGAAAGAAATGAATAGGAAAGAATTAAAGAAAGCAATAGACAAACTTAGTGTGGTCAAAGCTGCAGGTGCAGATGGATTACTTGCAGAAACAGTGGTAGAATGGATGATCCTCATATGTGTCCTAGCATGGAGACAGAGAAGTACCAGATGGGTGAAAGGCAGCAATTATTGTGTCTCTGCATAAAGGTCTATCGATCTATATACCAGGCTATTATTCCCCTAAAGGGGTGTAGCCAAGACAAGGCACGCCAAGGTTCATGGAGACATTACTTTTCCCTCCCCATCAGTGCCTTGTCATTTTGTAGGAGAGTTTACAGAGGAGGGGTTTTCTAGACCCCTCGCTGTCCCTTTTATTGCCATTTACAACCAGCAGGGATTCAGGGATTACAGTGGTAAAATGATTGTAGCCCCCACCACAGGGTTATATCCTGCACAAAGGTAAAGGTATTAAAAATTAGTGTAATAACTATAGATGGATGAACTTGCTTAGCATGCTATAATAGGAAAAGTGCAT
Organism: Metacarcinus magister; assembly: GCA_029783475.1. Lineage (NCBI taxonomy): Eukaryota > Metazoa > Arthropoda > Malacostraca > Decapoda > Cancridae > Metacarcinus > Metacarcinus magister. The sequence goes on from JAPQNM010000013.1 coordinate 10,599,972, forward strand.
GGGAGAGTCTTGACAGAAGAGGCTGTGTGGACCAGATTTTTCCAATTTAAATGTTGGTAGAGGAGTACTTCGGGGAAAGAAAGAAAGAAAAAAAAAACTGCAGCCTTCATGGACTGGAAAAAAGCATAAGATTTTATATTGAAGCTCTCTAGAACATTCTGATAATCTACTTTATGGTGTTGGAGGCCATTTATGGAAGGAATTAAACCTTTCCAGATGGAGAATCTATATATACATGTTTCAAAAGCGGGAACTGAACGATATCGGTTGAGCACGATTCCCACTATAGTGCGGGGGATCAATTCCTAATCCAATGTCTGTCTTAGAGTTAATTTTTGCTTTTATTTGTGTGTGTGTGTGTGTGTGTGTGTTTGGCAAGTTCTTGTTATCATTTCACCCTTTCCCCAATATATATTTTCAATCACAAGACTGCCTATTGAATAAACCGTTTATTATTATCATTATTATTATTAACCTTCTTGCATTTTTTTCCCTTTCCAGTCTCGTTATACGTCATCTATCAGAAAGAAAACTATAAAGCCCGATGAGATAAGGTCTTTGTTAGCTCAAAGTATTTATGATAATGTCTTGGATGGATGTAAGTGACTTGACTCATTTATATACGGTATGCTCACCTTATACACACCTCTATGAGTGACACATGATCTTGTGTATAATAAAAATGCGTATAGTGAATGCATGTTCTTATGGGGAGAATTACATATAGGTGGCACCTTTCTGGGGGTTATGAATGCGGCGACAATATCACTTATTGCCTCTGCCTTGCGTTTCATGGGATCAAGTCGTGCATGCAGGGTTTGTTGTGTATGGAAATAAATTGTGTGTGTATAGTGTGACTTGCGCATAGTGTAGGTGTATATAAGGTGAGCATACTGTATGTATATACATACATATTTCAACTCCTTTATGGTAATCATATGTATCTGTGGCAGTCTATATATAGAAGCCAGTGTGGAATGCGTCAAATACAGGGAAACTATATATAGACACATAGATTATAGTCAGCTGAGTCTATATATGGACAATTTTTTTACATTGTGGTATACCCTTCCTCCATGCTGCTGGGAAGGGGTTAAAGGTTTTATAGGAAAGCAAAAGCATGTGTGAGGATGGATGAAGAGCTAAATGAGAGTTTTTCTTTAGGAGTTAGTGGGAACAAGATGAGGATTTATGATGTCACCATGGTTGTTCAATATTTTTGTGGATGGGTGTATGAGATATGAAAGCACAAGTAGGGAATGAAGGTGCAAGACTAAAGATGGATGAAATGGTTTGGGTGGTGGTGGGATGCCTGTTTGCAGATAGATGACACTGTGTTGTTTGCAGAGAGTGAAAAGGAACTTCAGAATGTGGAGGATGAATTGTACAGTGTATGTAAAAGAAGGAAACTAAAAGTGAATGGTGGGGAAAAATAAGGTGATGGTTTTTTTTAAAGGAAAGTGCAGGTGATTGAATTTAGTGCCTAATAGTGTGAGTGTGGAAGCAAGGTGTAAGGTAGTTTTAGGAGAGAGTTTAACTATTTGGGAACAGTGCTATGCAAGCATGGAGATGAAAGGTGAATAAGAGAGGGCTGTGAAAGACAGGCGTGTCATAGGATCACTTGCAAGGGTTATTAGAGGAAGGAAAGTGTCCATGGAGGTAAATAGAGGTTTAAGGAACAGTATTCTCCTGCTAACATTGATGTATGGATCAAACAGACTAGGACATAAAACAGGGCACAACAGTCAATAATGCATGATGTGGAAATTAGTTATCTGAGAGGAGCATGTATTTACCTAGTTGTATTTGATTAGTTGTAATATATAAGGTCTGAGCTACAATCATGTGATCCTGTCTCCATATCTATATTTTTCCAACTTGTAGCCAAATATAAAAAACTGTAGGAGAGAGAGAGAGAGAGAGAGAGAGAGAGAGAGAGAGAGAGAGAGAGAGAGAGAGAGAGAGACAAAAGAAAGAAAGAAAGAAAGAAAGAAAGAAAGAAAGAAAGAAAGAAAGAAAGAAAGAAAGAAAGAAAGAAAGAAAGAAAGAAAGGAGCAGCCAAATGATTTTTTTTAGAGCCACTTACAAGATTTCAATAGCTTGCCCAGTTATCGCCCATATATGTGCCGTATTTTGCATGACATGCTGTGCTTAAGGTAAGTGGATTCTGTCAATGTGCACGGATCTAAATAATCTGTGCACATTGACAGAATACAGAATACAATATACTGCCGCCAAGAACATTCGCCGATGTGATATAATTATCGCCATTGTTTTTAATCTATCGCATATGGCAAATATGGTGAGCCCCAGTCCTGCTTCTCCAAGGAAAGCTGTATTTTTTTTGTCATTCAAGCAAATTCCTTTTTGCATTTTTTGGGGGGTCTCCTCAAATATTATTAGATATTTTCCATCAGTTTCCTCCAGGTTGCTCATCAATTTATATATTGTAATAAGTCTCTCTCTTTAAGTGTTGTCAGTTGAATTTCTTTTAATATTAATATTTCTACGTATATTAGATCTTCCAAATCTGACACCATCTTATTTGCTATTCTCTGTATTCTTTCCAATTTCAACACATGCTTTTTCTTGTAAGGGGACCATATATGGCATGACAAGATGAGGGGGTGAGAGCAATGAAAAAGTTTTTTTTTTTTATCTTTTACCCATGGCGCCAGTAGGCTTCAGGGAGACCTTAGATAGTTGGCCTCCGCCCGTTAGTAGCGCGGGTTAGATTTTTTTTAAGTGATGCCTGGTTTCTTCTTATTGATAGGCTCATGCTGCCAACGGAAGCTCCTCGCGCATATAACGTTGCAGTCCCGGCGAGGATGGTGTTATGGCAGCATGTGGGGGACCTTAGGCCACTCGGCGGTAGTAACGAAGAAAAGTGGCCAGCCCGTGCCGCGGCTCAAACACGGGACTCTGAGCTGGTATGCCCGACCGCTAGCCACTAGACCACCGCCTCCCCCGAAAGTGTATGAAGTATGGCATAGAAACTTGTGCAAGTGATGTGAAGTGTGGTGTAGTGGAATGGGTGAAGAGAAATATGTTTAGGTGATTTGGTTACCTTGAGAGAACGAAGAGTAAAGAGTTTATGAAGAAAATGTATGCGAGTGAAAGTAAGGCTCTTAGTAGGAGAGGAAAGCCAGTAGTACGATGGAAGGATTAAGTAAAGGAGTACCTGCATGAAAGAGGGTCTGATAGAGGGGGAGGGCTTATACAAAGAAGGAGGGAGTGGTGGGAGGGTGAGGCTCTTCTGCCATGACAATCCCTTAGGGTGATTAACTGCAGGACCTGCATGTTATCAAATGAAGCATGTGATATCTGCAGTGCAATCAAAAATATTTTTAAAGCACTGGTGAAGCAACTGAATTAAGTTTGGATGAACTTGTAGTGTATTAAATTTTCAGGGGCATTGCTGTCTGTGCCTGTTGGCCTAGGTTTAGATAAAAACAATATTGTTCTATGTAAGGCGTGATGTAACCAGTATCCATTAATACTGTTTAACTTACTAAATGAGACAAATTCATCCTCAACTTTTTCCCATTTTTAGTAAGAACGTACAATTTTTTTGAACTAGGACTATTAATAAATGTGGAAAATTTTTAATTACCTCTGTGTGCTTTCTTTTCCTTTTTCTCTTCCTGTTTTCTTCATATAAGAGAGATGTGTCTTTCCCATCCCTCAGCTGAGAGTAGGATTCTGTAATAGCAAGAGGGGCATTAATCTTAAATTTGGATATGATGCATAGATTGTGTCAGCATACTGCACAAAACTTAAGGTAAAGGAACTATTACATGGAGAACGTTGCTGTGAGCAAACGGTGTCTCTATTAGTGCAATTTCCTTGAGCAACGATTTGTCACAAAAATACTCACTCAAAACAATGAGGCATCTACAGCACAAAAAGCAAAAGAGCCATTTTTGAGGTCTCAAGGTAATGGACAGGCAAGATAAGATGTAATCCTTATATATCGAATGGTAAAGGCAGCAAAGCTAAAATAGACTATCCAATCACCTGAACTGAAGGGGTAAACACCTTGATTTTTTTTTGTGGGAAAGCATATTCTTGACTTAATTCTGAGGGCATGAGGGGTAAAGGGTTCAGCCAATGGAAGTGCAAGCAGCTGCACCATGTCTTTCCACCAATCACATCACATTGTGCCACAAGTCTGTTCACATTTAGAGGTAGAGATAATTTTGAAGCACCAGAGGCATGAAAATATCATTATTATTTACTCTCCTTACACCCAGTGATTCCAGTAGTTTCAGGTGAACATTCTGATAAATGATATGTTAACATTCTTCCAATATTAACCAACAACTAAAACTAAATAATCTTTAAAAACTAAAACTTTTGGTAACTGTTCCTCATGCATCTTTTGCTATGTCAAAATATTAACTATTGAGATAATCAAATCAATATTTACTATAATCAAATTCAATAAATATAGTTGGGTACTGATGTTATGTACAAACAAAAATATAAATGGTAAAGTTTTTACTGGTCTAAGTTTGTATGCAGCATTGTTTACATTTTTAAAGTAGCTGTATGGTAAAGTAGGCAACCATAAAGCTGCAAGCCAGACAATTCTATAAAGACACACACCACAGCTAACCTCCTTCCTCATCTATTGTGCTGTACTGCAGTTAATCCGAACAGTCCATGATGATGCTATGTAACAGCTGGTGGGCTTTTCATTAATTTGACATTGGGGTACATGTGTCATCTGCATTTTGCTCATTCTGTTTGTGCCGACGGAAATGCAGTTTGTTCGTGGGAAAAAGCACACAAACTCCAACCATAAAGTGTACACTGCATTATAAGCTTTACCATTACATTAACTTTTCTTTGTGCTGTGTCTCAGCCCTTACCTAGTACTTGCACTACCTGCCAATGCTCACCTGCTGAATACTCATACCAACCTTCAACCACTATAAAACAATCTCACTGTGGTTTTATATACACATTCTTTCTCATCCCTTCCCCTCTACTCTCCACAACAAATCAACAGACATCACCCACTACATAAGAACTATTCACTCAATCTATACACACCCAACATATAACATACACCCATCCAAAGTCACATGTAGTACATCAAGCCTCACCACCCCACCACTTACCACTTGCTGGAGTCACAATGCGGGAGCCATGCTTGAGGGCCAACATCGCTGCTGCTGCATCTACATCCTCACTTTGAACCCCAGAGCCCACCACCTCTAACCCAACTGCTCCTGGTCCTGAAGAGCCTAGACGACGTGCCAAGTATGGGAAAAGTTCAGGATCAGGCACGTTGGCCCCGGCTGGCTTAGTGGGGCTTACTACAGGGCTTTCCACAGCCACATTTGTCCGCCCCATTCCGCCCTGTCCACTTGCTCCTTCTCCTAACTGCCTGCTGGTAGAGTTGTTTGTTAGATTTACGGCAAGAGAAAATTTGCTAATCATGTTTTACATATCATATTCTTGTACATACCTAAACATGAAAAAAGTAGTGATGAACTGAACCAGTGAATAAAATGTGAATAGTTCAATTTCCTTGGAGCACAGTTATCCTACAGTCCCCAATGAGAGTTTGTGCGCTCCCTGACACAACAAGCATAAAAGAAAGTAAGCCATCCCTTTCACATTAATAAACTTGTATATTAAGTATTATGTATAGTATTAAAGGTTAAGAGGCTTTCATTTGATTCTTAGGCACTCTGAGACATTTTCCAACAGAATCTGGCTTACGCCCTTGTCTCTGGTGAACATTTTAAAGTTCTGTAATGCATCACTCAGTATCTGGTGAGAGTCAGTGGCTGGGGACATTAGATGATGTGATAGCCACACACAATGTTATGCAATTATTGATTGATCGGACATGACTCATTAAGTGGCTTATTTTTTTAATTAAATGATAGCCACACGATAAATATCATTAAGCCAAAAGGACACACACTCCATTCCACAACTGATCGGAGCAGAGCAACAGCTGTGGAAGAATATTGATCCACAACATTTAAGGAGCTTAGCAGATTCTATCCTAAAACGTCTCAAAAAGTGCCTGAAGATGAAGTACTAAATATTTGTAAGTACCCATTCTATTAATATAAAATTATTGTTTAACATTGTTTACGTTTGTTGCTTCAGGGAGCGCACAAACTTTTCAAAGAGACTGTATTTGTTATTAAGTTGCTTGGTCAACTGTGAGGTATTCACCATCATGACATTGTTTAATATAGATTATGGAATAGAATAGAAAATTATTTATGATATTGTTAAAGCCAAAATTTGGAAATTTAAAAATCAATAAATGATTAATAAGTAAATTTTAGGTAAGAGAAGATAAGCGTATTCCTATACAAGGATTAAAGGTGATTAAAATGAGGCCTATGTATGTATGTATGTGTATATGTATATATATATATATATATATATATATATATATATATATATATATATATATATATATATATATATATATATACATACATACATACATACACACATATACAGTTACCTCTCAATTTACGTGAGTATTGTGTTCCTGGATCATTTGTGTAATCAAAATTTTGCTTAATGTAAACATAATTTCCCCATATGGTGTAAGTGCATATAAAATGTATTCCTTTGTTCATGAGACACTGAATTTTGATGACCAAAACTTTGAGTTAAATCAGACATGGTGCTGCACCTAACAAAACAAGTTGTATAATAATAATATACAAGAAACGCTTTTTTGATTTGCATCGCATCGCGTTATTCTAAAGAAATTGTGTGTTGAGTAAAACGAGAAGTTACTGTATATATATTGTTAGACAAAAGCAGGCAGAGACATTTCTACTGTGGTCACCCCATTGAGAGAGTTCTCAAGAGCAGGAATGATGTGGTGTTTGGAATCCAATGTGGAAAAAGGACAATAAAAAAGTCATGTGAAAAGAATGAAATTATGGCTGATCAAGAAACATACAAGTAATTTCACTGTGGGGATCAGACATGAAAAACCCAAGAGTACATAATAAAGCAGGATAAGAAAAAATATTGAATAATTTAAAGGTATGATGGAAGTGGGATTAACTGTCGTATAATGGGATAGGATGGCAAGAATTTGTACAGATGAATGGATGGATGTTCTAGGTTCTCAACTTTGCTAGGTAATGACTGATTGCTTTAGACTCAGTCAGTATCAATCACAATTCAAGTCTGAGTAAAATACTATATGTGAATAGCATGAATAGCAACAAAGCTTATTTTAATGATCAGCATTTCTCTCCCAAAACATTATTATTATTATTTATTCATTATTACATTTACTTATATATCTATCCATTTGTTATTAAGTTTGGATTTCTAATGTACACCACCAATTATGATGATGATTATAACAGTAACATCCCATCAAGGCAGCAGTTTGTTTCTTTGCTATTATTTCAGATGAAACCATAGGGAATACTAAATTTTGAGGTTAAGTGCTGTTACTTAAAGAAACCTTTATTAACTTTATTTACTTGGTCTCCAATCAGATGGTCTATCTACTATTACTTCAGTCTAATGCACCTATAATATTATACAAAGCTGGTGTGTAGGGTTCATCACTGTTCATTATTTAAAGTTTTAGGATTACGAAATGAAATGTGAATACCCTAGTTTCAATCTTCATTTGTCCTTTGAAAGAATTCCAAAGGTATGACTACCTAGTAGCTGCTTCTCACTAACCTGTTGTAAGCAGCTTTGGTAGACACCAGGTAGATACGGTCCAGATTGGAATATGGGTGGAAAGGAGTCTTGCTGAGGGCTTGCAGTAAGTTTGGACGGTAAGCTGGGTCCACCATCCATAGGGAGCCCTTGCCAAGATTCTGAAATAAGAGCAATACATAAAAATCTAAGCAGAGGAAAACTACAAAACTATCATTAATGGTCTCGCTATACTTATAGTGGAGAAATTTAAAAGCAAAAGTTTACTATAGAAAATAGCCTGCCTTGAAATGGGAAATCACTATTAATTGTAACAGTACAAAATTTTATTGTATCCACAACAAAGTACAAAGGTTTACCCTTCACACTTCATATTCAACTCCCTCCCACCTGACCTGATCCAAGGGTCATACCAGATGGTTAAGAACCTCCTACAAGGGTTGTCAAGGCCATGTCATCAATCATGCATCCACCACTGCTCTCTATTCACTTCTATCATGCACAATCATCCTTCCTTGTTCCACAGACATTCCTCTTTCAATAAACTCTCTTTTCACACCCCATCCCGTTCTTGGTCTTCCAATTGGTCCTCCTCCATTCTCTGCATGTGTCCAAATCCCCTCAACACACTCTGCTCTGCTCGACCAGCCAATTCTCTCGTAACACCAGTTCTCCTTCGCACCTCCTCATTTCTCACTCAATCTATACACGTTACTCCACACACAATCCTCAGACACCTCATCTCCATTACATTTAATCTCTTCTTCTCTGTTACTGCTGTACTCCTTCATCCCCATTGTTCTGCAACTAAATACCTTCATCCCTCCCAACATGTCTCTATCCCTCTATCTACAGTAATCTTGGAATCTAAATATTAAAAATATTCCACCTCCTCAAGCACTTCACCATTAAAGGCAATATTCACCCTTCTACCATTAAGACCCCCTAGTGCTTTTCATGACTTTACTCTTATTCTTATTCACTCTCAAATTCCTCGTCCTACGCATTCATCCAATTTCCCCACCAAATCCATCACTAAAGCCGTATCAACCGCAAACAATAGCTGAATTATCTTCCACTCTCTATCATCAGAATTTATCCAACTGAGACCCCTACCTAATATTCTTGCATGAACTTCCCTTACCACACAATCCATAAAAACATTTAACAACTGTGGTGACATCACACATCCCTAACGTAGTCCTACACAACAGGAAACCACTCACTCACGCTATTTCCCAGAAAAGCTTTTCATATCTTTTAGCAGTCTGCCACTTAGCCCATTCAATTAGACCTTCCACAAGCTATCCCTATCAATCTTGTCATATGGTTTTACCAAGTCCATAAAAGCTCAATATACTTTTCCTTTTTGCCAAAAACTTTTCACACATCACTGCAATTACCTGATCCGACCAGCTTCGCCTTCTTCTAAAGCCACATTACTCCTCATATTTAACACCTTCTGCAGCCTCTCTGATTTTCTTTATGAGTACCGTACCATACACCTAACCTAGTACACTCAACAGGCTTATATGATTATATTGAAATAAAGAAAAATGCTGCTTTGAACAACAAGCATTGAGAATGTACCAACCAATCTGTACATTTCTTAACACAATAAATTACACAAAGGAATTTTTAAACCCCTTGTACAGTACAATGTTCTGAAATGTGATGGAAATCTTGTGTGACTCACAGGCGCTTTCTCCACTTTACGGAAACACTTGTTGAGGGAGAGGTTATGTCTAACCGAGTTCTTCCATCCAGTAGGAGCATTTCTGAAGTAGGGGAAATGGTCCAGGATCCAGGCATAAATGTCCTTCACAGGTAGGGCCTTATTGCTGGAGTCTTCAATGGCCATGAAGATGAGGCAGGAAAAGGAATAGGGAGGCTTGGCATTGATGTGAACCTGTAATATGTTCAAATGTTGTGGTAAATAATCTTTATCCTTGAATGATAGCAACATCACTTCTCATGTCTTGTAAGTAAATGAAGGAAGAGATCAATGGTAACTACAGTGTGACTGATTTGTTAGTCTTGTCTTTTGAAACATAAAATAACTATTCCATGATTGCAGGTGTTACCTTAAAGACAGCTTCTTGACTGATGCAAAGTGTGAAATGGCGAAATGTATGTCAATTTTATATTTGGCAACACAAATCATTATACAAGCATCAGAATCAAACATTTACTGTACACAGCTGCATCACAACAATAAACCTATGCGTGAGGTTTATTAGTGTTCACCTGAGGGTTGTAGGGGATGGGCTGCTGGCGGGAAGGTTGTGTGTGGGGCTGGTCGTTGAGGGTCAGCTCCCCGGGCTCTAGAGCATCTGAAGACTCATCGCCGTAGTCACTAGTAGGGGATTCAGCCTTCACCACCTCCCCAAGACCGTTCTGACCCGCCGATCCGTGACTGGTTTTCACCGGGGACAATGCTGTACCTGTACAGATAAAGAATGTACTACTTTAGACTAACTGTGGAGAGATAATATCATACTACTTTACAATGTTATTATTAAGGGAAACATTATGTAATGTTACAACTTTTTAGGTGGGTTGGGAGGACAGTGAAGTATCTTGAGGAGCACAAATCACAATACAGTATTATAAACACCGACGGGAATATGATAGTACCATAAGCGTATATAAGGGCTGGCTACAGTATCTGAAGTCTTATCTTTACAAAATTGCGATTTATCATACTTTACAATTTCCTTTTAAATTGAGCTATATTAATATTTAAAAAAAAACCATTTTACACAATTGAAATAACCGACGAGGAAATGTGAGCCTACTCTTCCTTTGCTTTCAAATATTCAAGTCTTCACTCCCTCAAAGTATGATTCATTGCTACCTTCATCTTTCTAACAATTATTCACACTTTGCACCCACCTAACACTGCTGCTGAAACTAATACTAAAATTCCCCCCCCTCTCTCTCTCACACACACACACACACACACACACGCATATTACATCCAACACCATCACCATTCACATCGGAAAACCAAAACTGATAACCTCCCTCTTAGGTATATCACATGCAAGTGGGAAGTGGCAGAGACGTCAGCGGCAAACTCTCGCCAATCCATAATGCTGTAATCCATTCCCGCAATGACGAATCCAAACCGACGGAAAACATAAATAAATAAAGAAGGTGAGGGGGGAGGGGAGGGGAAAATGTCCTCAACCCTCCCCGTCCTTCCCTCCCTCTCTCCAGTCCCTCTTTATTTCGACCAATTGTGGTTAAGTGTAGAGGGAACGACCAATTAAGAGTAAAAGGAGGGTGGGAGGGAGGTTAAAGGGAGAGGGGGAGGAGAGACGCTACATAACAAATGAGACAAGGCAGGCAGGGGAGAGGGTGGGAAGGGGAGGGAAAAAAAAATACGGGAAAAGGGTAGGTAAGGGGTGGGTACTGGAAGGTGGAAGATATGGGAGAAGGGAAGGAGGGAAAACAGATGAAGGGAAAGGGAAAGAAATGCGCGAGGATCAGAAGACATGGATGCGAGGAAGCGGTGAGAATGAAGTAGACAAGAGAGAAATGGGAGTGTAAAACTTAATACTTCACGAGGGAATAAAGAGTTTGGGGGAAGGAATATGTGAGGCTAAGATGAGGACAGTGATGGTGATGGTAGAGTGAAAGTGAGGTTGGTGAGAGAAAGGGAGTCAATGAAGTGAGGAGTGAGGGGGTGGCATGTGAGGAAGAGGGAGTAGGTGCGGGGAGCGGGAAGCGGGGAGCGGGGGTCGAAGCAAAGTACGCTACACTCAGGTCTGAGGATGAATTATTGAATAGTGGCGGAAAGGAAGGGAGTGGAGGAGAGGGGAGAGGGTGAGGGGGATGGAGACGAAGAGTGAGAGGAAGGAAGGAAGGCAAGAAGGTGGTGAAGGTTATCAGATGTGGAAAATATAGACAAAATGAGGTAAGGGAAGGAGGAAGAAGGAATGTTAGGAGATTGTCACCTCACTGAATAACGTCTTAACAGAAGGCCATTTCACTTTGCTCCGTTTGCCATGTAATGTGAACGATAATCCTAGGGCGTGAAAAATGATTGGGACAGGAAAAAAAAAAAGTGATGACATTTGTGATGAAAGCTTAAAAAAATAATCCGGCGCAAAATCGTGTGTGTGTGTGTGTGTGTGTGTGTCTATCCCTCCCTCCAGACGCCCATCCACTGCCAGTCGCTGTAACACCAACCCATTTTTCCTCCTCCTCCAGAACACACACGCACACACACGTTTCGTCGCTGTCTCCGATAAATTATGAACACCATGGATTATTGGCGCCAGACACACGCTTCTCGGCTTGCCCATGTTCGTGACCCTCAAAACAGGAAGGCGTGGATGAAGGAGGTGGGGAGGTGGGTATGAGTTGGTTGACAGGTGATCAGGTGCAAATGGACATGAGAGGGTAGGAGGCTCATGGAAGTGGACGAATGGCAGAGTAGAGAAGGAGGGATGGTATATAGGATGACTGGTATGTGAGTTAGGAAGGGTTACAAGAGTGGAGGAGGTGAGGCGTGCCGGCAGAGTGAGGATCAGACGTGAGGTGGGTGGCAAGAACAGATGAACACACAATTATGTTTTTTTTGTTTTGTTTTTTTATGGCCACAGTTATAA
>JAPQNM010000013.1:10622267-10624767 GCA_029783475.1 Metacarcinus magister
ACGCTCCTCCACCTAGCCACCCATGGCACTCGGCACACACTCAGGCCAACACACTTCCTCCTCAATTCAAATGCATGACACACCCACGTCAATCAATACTCTTAAATTTTTAACAGCACAACACGAATCCGAAGACCACTTCTTCCTCCTTTTCTAACATATAGTTAGATGCAGCAGTAGCAGACAGCCATATTAGTGCAGCCTCATAATAACAGCCACTAGTCTGATCCACATCCCATCAACCTCCCTTAACAGTTTTTGACTGGACAATTAACCAAGATACAATGATAAGTCAATGCCGTCGTTCGTCACCGTGTGTGTGTGTGTGTGTGTGTGTGTGTGTGTGTGTGTGTGTGTGTGTGTGTGTGTGTGTGTGTGTGTGTGTGTGTGTGTGTGTATGTGTTGCAATAAATTTAGGGACCACATACATCACTCCCAATGTATATTTGTCAGTCAATACAGGTTTTCATTCTTAAGGTACTGGAGTAACATACAATAAAGCAGCAAAATAAAAAGTGGTAGTGTGAGTGTGTATTGAACGGAGACCTTCCTTGTTCTTCCATGATGAATAATTACTGGTAAGTGGCCCCAGTCCTCTACTCCGGCCCTACCACCACCACCACCACCACCAACGAGGTGGAGGGTGGCTGGGTGGGCAAGAGACTCACCAATATGTTCAGTTCAGTACCGTCACCAATCCATCCTGGATGGACCAAAATCAAGTCTATCCTGTTCTACGGCACATGTTCTTCCAGTAGTAGTAGTAGTTCAGCAGATACTCTCAGTTATAAATTTTTTGTTTTTTTGTCTGTCTCCTCCCCACACACAATATATATATATATATATATATATATATATATATATATATATATATATATATACTATACATATATACATACATACATACATATACATACATACATACATATATATATATATATATATATATATATATATATATATATATATATACATATACATATATATATATATATATATATATATATATATATATATATATATATATATACATATACATATATATATATATATATATATATATATATATATATATATATATATATATATTGTGTGTGTGTGTGTAACAACAACAATACTACTACTAATAATAAACGGTTTATTTGAAATTGCAGTCCAAGGCTAAAAACATACATTTTAAATTTACAAAATTGAGAGTGTGAGGAGTGGAAGACTTCAGACACATGGCATTAGCTAATGTATTAGCAAGGGCTCCGTGCTAGGTGGTATAGGTTGAGCCCAGTACAACCCCAAAGGCTGGCTACCAGACCAGTGTGTGTGTGTGTGCTTACTTCTATAATTATACTACCACGACAACCACCTATCCCCACCCCATCCTCCAATCACCTACCAACCAGAACGTACACACACACACACACACACACAAACACCAGCAGTAGCGCGCCACGATAGGCTGCCACGAGCAGCGGCTGGCGTGGCGGCCAATACAATGCAGTGAATGGGGCAGGATAATGCACACCCACTCAGCTTGGACACGTGAGGAGCGGAGCTCTATGAGTTCTATAATCAATGAAAATACTCTCTCTCTCTCTCCCATTTCTTCCCAATTTTCCTTCCTCTGCCTGCTCACCACTCTGCTGCCGCTGTCGTCCCCTCCGTTCCATTCCGACCCTCTCTTCCCCTCCCCGCGACACGTGTCACGTGTTAGGTAAGTGTTACACATTATTACCAAAAGGTTCATTTTATCCTCAGTAAACAAGAGCTCTTAGTGGCCCTCACTGCACACCCCTTCGTTCTTTTTTTCTTCCATCACCCACGGGACCTGTCCTTCCACCCTCTACTCACACTCACACACTCTCCCCGCTGTAATCCTCCACTTCATTGCCTTCCACCCAACCCACCATTGCGTGCAGCGAACTGTGAGTGATATTAATGAACGCCACGGACACTTAAAATTACTACGTCAAATAATTACAATAATTATACACTACTGCCATATCTACCAGTACCACCACGTCTATAGCTACTCAACACACTACTGCCATCGCGACACTAACACTGAACTTTATTGCGTGATCAGCAGCGCTCAGAGTAGTGCCCGCCACTCAGACACACACACACACATCACCCAAGCGTTTTAGTGCATTCTACGCGGCGCTGAGTAATGGACGGATTGAGGTAGGTGGTGTTGACGGGACACGCGCCCACCATTACGTCACATCACGCAGTCACGTCACGTCGGGCAAAACAAGTTGGAAAATACGTAGAGTTCTTCCCTATGTCGTTGGAAGGAGAGGGAACATTTGTCTTACCTACACGTGAATGGTGATGAAGGAGTGGAAAAAGGATGGTGTAAGGTTTGGTACTGTGTGTTAGTGAATGAGAGAGAAAGAGAAAGAAAGAGAAAAAAAATAAGTCGCTACCGTGCATATATTAGCGAAGCAGCACATCGAGAGTAGTTCATGTAGGTATGAAGACTGAAACATACGCTTGCTGTTAT
>JAPQNM010000013.1:10629767-10637267 GCA_029783475.1 Metacarcinus magister
GTCTAAGTGTTTGTGCGCTCGCGTGTGTGTGTGTTGAGTGTAATATGTGCTATTAGGGTGAGACTGTCATTAATAATTTTTTTTTAAAGAATAATTTCACAACACTTGTCTTCCAGTATAAAGGAAAAGAAAAATAGCGTTCGAATTTATTCATACAAGCCAGAATAATCTTGTTTAACAAAAAATTAGATGCATGTCCTAGAGAAAATTATCTCAGATTTTACTTTCGTGAGAAATACCACCATCTGTGCCAAGGCCTCTTAACACTTGTGTGTGTGTGTGTGTGTGTGTGTGTGTGTGTGTGTGTGTGTGTGTGTGTGTGTGTGTGTGTGTGTGTGTGTGTGTGTGTGTGTGTGTGTGTGTGCGTGCGTGCGTGTAACCTTGGAGCACCTTCACAAACACAAATACAGACACGCATACATACACACACACACAGCGAGGATCAAGCACGGTACACAGCCCGTAGCTCATGCGTACAACCTGCACGTTGCGGCAAGTAAGACGACGAGAAAGCGGCATCGAAGTCAGCTCCATGCAGATATGTGTGTGTGTGTGTGTGTGTGTGTGTGTGTGTGTGTGTGTGTGTGTGTGTGTCATTCACCATTGTTTTGAGGATCACGCGCTGGACTCGTGACCACCAGCTTTATCCTTCCGGCGAGAGATTGCAGCTCATTATCGCCCGATCTATGGGTTAGGCTGTGACCTTCCACACATCACACACCTCATCCTCTTGCTCCAGGACAGTAACTGTTTGGTCACCAGTGAAACTTTGTACCTTGAGCGAGGCGCGAACTCGAGCCTGCCGAGTGACAGCCCGAGACGTTACCATTGAGCTACCAAGCAGTGTGTGTGTGTGTGTGAGAGAGAGAGAGAGAGAGAGAGAGAGAGAGAGAGAGAGAGAGAGAGAGAGAGAGAGAGAGAGAGAGAGAGAGAGAAGGGGGGGGGGTAAACATACAACATAATTCCCGCTGATGATAAATTTTCCTCGTTCTTGGAAACAGCAGTGACAACAAGAAATAAAATGACATTGGACGTGTAGTGTACTGAGCAGTATACTCACATTCCCGGCTTTATATCTCTGTAACACTATAACAAACTGTCTAAGCAGATTAGATCAACTCATTAAAAACGCTATTCTGTGTTGTGTACACGTGTATCACACACACTGCTCCCGTGGTTCAGTGGCTAAGGTCCCCGCCTGCCAACCGGCAAGGCGTGGTTTCAAACCCTGCTCAAGCCACTAAGGATTTATCATTGATAGGGAGTGGTTACTGTCCCCCTTGAGCAAGAGGATGAGGGTGTGTGATGTGTGAGAGGTACACACACACACACACACACACACATATATACATATATATATATATATATATATATATATATATATATATATATATATATATATATATATATATATATCAAAACAACACGTACTTGTACATATAAGGTCATACAAAATAACAATCACAAACTGCAACATTATTAATAAACAACAATAACGATGCTCTTTGAAGTCAAAAACCTTCACAACTTAAAGGGACAATGTTCCGGATTTTTATTTTTGAAGTCAATGTCATAATAAGTAGGATGAGAAGATAATGTTGTACGGTTCTAGGAAAATGCGAAAAAAAAAAACCCTGAGTAAGCAGAAAATCGTAGTGAGGGGCCACTTTTTTAATATTATGAATGGTATGATTATTTCACTAAGTATTGTAATACATGAATGCGTGTGTAATAAATATTATATGAGAGAGAGAGAGAGAGAGAGAGAGAGAGAGAGAGAGAGAGAGAGAGAGAGAGAGAGAGAGAGAGAGAGAGAGAGAGTGAGTGTTAGTTCACTACATACTTACGCACACACAAATTAATACAATGATAAGGATTTTTTCCTATGCAAAACAACAACCTCACTACAACTAATATACCCCCTATGTATGTGTGTGTGTGTGTGTGTGTGTGTGTATGCAAATGTATCACCCAAGATAACTAACGCGGGGACGCTACTTACTCATGCAATGGTGGCAACAAAAATGTGCAGGTACGAGCTTTTTTCTTCTTCTTCTTCTTCTTCTTGGTAACGAGTAAGTGTGTAATCGGTGCACCACTCACTGTAACGGTGTAGTGAGTATATAGCTCAACACACTGCAAAGTTTGACATACCAGCTTTTTTATATAAATTTTTTTTATCCTACATTATTTTCCTAGAACGAAAATTACAGAGGTCGAGGTGTAGGATTAGCGTCGTGTAATTTTAATAAGCTACAATAAAAAAAATAATGAAAAAAATAATTATAGTAGTTACGTATACTATAAAAAAAATAAAAAAAGTTTTATCCTCCTTTTCCTGATTAAATTAACATTGTAACAAACCCGTATAAGATTCCGACGCAGCAAAGCAACGTAAGGCAAGCATTTCGATTCCCCAGCCGAGAGGAAGAGCTAATGGCATATACCTTCAAGGCGTCTAGTCTACTAAATTCAGAGGAGGAACTATAAGTTACTACACCCATTCAGGGCCTCGAGCAGCCCAGTCCTATAACCATTCACGCCCATGAGGAACAGTTCTACATACATTCAAGCCTCTGAAGTAAACACCGTCAATTATGGCAACACTGTCAGATTATAAAGTTGTAATGTTGAGAATGGCACCAGAAGACCGGCGCACAAGACGCTGAGTGGAGTCCCTTGAGTAACTGGGAACGGACGGCATTTGCTGAGGGCAGTGATGACGAAGCCGAGCAAGCTGTCGCTGAAACACTGCACTCAAGGCTCCTATATCAATCACCTTGCAACACTAACACTTTCCAACTCACAACACTGGGCATGGATTGATGTGAACCCATTGATAATATACCGGGTCATCATCATCATCATCATTCTCTCTCTCTCTCTTATCATTATCAGTTCCCGTACGTGCTACACAGGATATATACACACAGATAACACAAACATGGGGCCAGCCACCTATACAATAGATCACCAAGCTCGTCCTCAGTATATTTTTCCACCTACTAAAGATTACCACACTCGTCCTCGGTACATTTATCCTTCTAGTAAAAACACGTACAGAAAAAAAGAAAAAAAAACATGGAATGATAATTTAAACTCTTGCCACAAACCCTTTCCTCCTTTACACCCAACAAATAGTAGTATAGAGCGGCGCAGCGTCACCACTAACACTAAGCAGGTCGTGAGCTTTCCTTAAGTCCACAACAACAAGTAGATTAGCGTACCTACCACTAGAGGAGGCCGCTGTACTCCAGCCTTCCTTACAGCCAAATCGTAGTAGCTTGGTAATCGACCCCTGCGTCTCCCTCTACACTTACACTACAGTTTCCCATCCCTACCGTGGCTCTGCGCCAAGAAGAGGCCGGCGGAGCAGTACTGGGGCAGCTTCGGGGGTGCGAATTCCAAGTCACCACTATGAACGTAAGGAAGAGAGGTGATGGCACGCACCGGCAACACGGAAATAATACCAAGCGACAAAACAACCTTGCGGTGCAGCGTCGATAATGTATTTTAAGGAATGCTTGCGAAGTTATATGCAAGGCCGTACATACCAGAAAACGAGAAAGAGAAAGAGAAAGAGAGAAAGAGAGAGAGAGAGAGAGAGAGAGAGAGAGAGAGAGAGAGAGAGAGAGAGAGAGAGAGAGAGAGAGAGAGAGAGAGAGAGCACACACTAAGGGATTTAGAATTACAACAGCATATTAAGAAAACAGTAGAGGTAAGATTACAGAACAGAAACCAGAGGAAAGCAGCAGCTGGCATGGAAATAAAGAAGAAGCGAAGATCTTAGCAAATAACCCACATCAACATCACTAAATGAAGCTGGCAGATGAAAGAAAGGAAAAAATAACATCAAGGCTAGCGGTCATGATCCCCTCCGAGAACAGGAAACAAAGAGTAAAAATAAAAATAAAAAGTTGAAAAAAGAAGTGCAAATGTGCCACATCAAAAGTTTCCCAAAAGAATCCTCATGTTTACGACACACAATATGATTAGAGAGAGAGAGAGAGAGAGAGAGAGAGAGAGAGAGAGAGAGAGAGAGAGAGAGAGAGAGAGAGAGAGAGAGAGAGAGAGAGAGAGAGTGAGTCACTATACAACCCTCAAAAGAAAGATGACAGGGAGGAGAAAAAAAGAGAGGAGAGGAGATAAAATGAGATAGATGAGAGGTGTGGAGAGGAGAGGAGTGGAGAGGAAATGATTGATTGATTGATTGGTTATAAATCTGACACGGCCTTGCAGCAACACGGTACACGGCGCCGAAGCCGAGTTTCAGGTTTATCACAGGACGAATACTAAATATTGAGGGAAGCTTCGAACGTGATATCAGGCTACACTAAACAAAATAAAATGATGTCAAGAAACTTTACAAAAATACAAAGTGGAAGAGATAACAAAGAAAAACTAGAGAGAGAGAGAGAGAGAGAGAGAGAGAGAGAGAGAGAGAGAGAGAGAGAGAGAGAGAGAGAGAGAGAGAGAGAGAGAGGAGTCACCTTAGATATAGTTCAGTATCAAATAAAGAAAGAAAATTATGTATATGTATATGTATATATATATATATATATATATATATATATATATATATATAAAAGCTAATATATATATATATATATATATATATATATATATATATATATATATATATATATATATATATATATATATATATCCCCCCTACTTCTTAGTGCCACAAACTCATGCCTTCCTGCAGCAAACACCCAAGAGACGAAACACAAACTCCCCTTCATCCCCAACAGAAAGAAGAAAGGAAAGGATCATTTTCCACCAACACCGTCAAGAAGTCTTCACATTCCACCCGTGTACAAACTTCAAAACAACACCATGGACCGAGCAAGTAGGAAAAACTTACTTTACTTCACCCAACTTTACAACAATGTGCTATAACAATTACTAGAAGCCAATATTGAATTCAAATTTGAAATATATTTACAACACACATTTCAAAATAAAAGATTATAGTTAGCTTTCTTAGAATGCTGTGGTGTAAGAACGAAGCTAATCAATTACTGAAAGGATGGCCAAAACCTAGTAGGTAACATGGCACGAATACTGTTCGAAAACCGTCAAATTAATGAAGAAACTTGCATAAACGAGAAATATCAATAATGTCAAAGTTGTCACACGAAGGGGAGAAATATATTAAGGGTCGGCACAGCATATCACCCGTCTCCATCTCATCCTGTCCTCTGCATCTTCCATTGCATGTACTCCCTCACCCCTCACCGCACTAATAAACCTTCACTTTTGGCCTTCCTCTTCTCCTGCCTAGCGGTTACATCCTCAGCATCTTTCTCCTGAAAAACACCGCATCCCTCCTCTGTACCAAACCACCTCAATCTAACCGCTCTCACTAAGTCTTAGAACCATACTACCTGCACTGTCTCTCTAATATACTCATTCCTAATCCTGTCCATCCTCGTCATTCCCAAAGAAAATTGCAGCATCTTTAACACAACCTATGACTCCGTCCTTTGTCTAGTAGTTAACGCCACCATCTTCTCACTACCGATTTGTACTTTCCATTCCGTTCTTGCAGTTATCCTTTCATCACAAATCACTCCTGTCACCCTGCCTGCACTCTTCACTTTTTTACCACACGCTCTATTACTTTGAACGATTGATCCTAAACATTTAAACCCATCCACCTTCACCACCTGTACACCTTGCAGTCATACTGTTCCGCTGCCCTCCCTCCCGTTCATGCACATATTCTGTCATGCTCCAACTCACTTTCATTCTCCTTCTCTCTTTACCGTACCTCCACCTATCCAGGTTTGCCTCAACATGCTCTGTATCCTAAACTACATATCACAATGTCATCCACAAATATCATAGTCCACGGAAACTCCTCTCTGATCTCATTCGTCAACCTGTCCATCACCATTGCAAACAAGAAAGGACTCAGACAGAATTGATCCTTGATGCCATCCCACGGTCTCTCCTCCACCTTGAACATGTCACTCATTCCTGCTGCACAGTAGTCACAGTCTTCATACACGTCCTGCACCAACCTCACATACTTATTAGATAGGATCTAAATATACTATATTATTTTTTCTTCTATTGGTAAGTTTATTTATTGTGGCGTTTCAGATATGAGTTGCCACGTGAATATAAGAAGGAATAAAATGAAAAACACAAAAAGGTGAAGTCATTATATCATCACGCTTCAAAAAGCAATTTAGTATGAATAAATATGCACCGGTTGCAGTAAAAAAAAGAAAAGATTCCAACCTCAGATTCTTCTTCTTTTGATGTTTAATTGTTGGGCTTCTTTTGGTAGCAGCAAATCATGTGAAAAATGGGTGTAGTGTACACCATGTAAGAAATGGTCACATGAAGAATGCACACTTGGCTTTCATTGGTACTGTGTCACAACTGTGATTCTGATCAATACTAAATATATGCATTGTGTAATGAGTTTTTCCTAATAGCATGTGTACAAAAGGATATTTTTATTTGTTCCACAGATGAATATTTGTATAATTTTCTATGTAAGGTTTGTTTAGTCATGCCCAATAAAATTTCAATGTGGTCTTAAAGATTGTCTATTTAGTATATTCTACGGAAAAATAAATATTAGTTTTATATAAATGAGCCCACCCACTGGGCTTCTTATCCCAAGCACGGGTTAAGGGCCCATATCTTACATTAATTATAATTCACATTTGCACTACTATAGGAAACAAGCAGATGGACATGGATTTCAATATGAATAATAGATTAACCAAGCTTTCTAACTACATATGTTTCAGAAGAATAGCTGCTATAGTGTATATATAAGATATTTTTCCTTAAAGGGGCTTCTTACCCCACTCTACCCTACTCACAACTTCCTCATGCAGTATCACAACACTCTGTGCTGTCAAACTTAAAAAATTTTTTTTTATAAATCCACAAACACACAAAGCAACTTCTTCTGGTCTTCTCTATACTCCCCTATGAACACTTAAAACAACCATTGCATTTGTAGTGTTCCTTCCGGGCATGAAACCATATTGCTGCTCGCAGATCCTTACCTTTTCTATCGAGACCTTGCTTCCATTACTCTTATCCGTAGCTTCATATTATAGCTGAGCAACTGTATGCCTTTCTAGTTGATGTAGCTCTGCACATCACCCTTACTCTTGAAAATCAGTATCAGTACACTTCTCCACTACTTCGGCATTCTCTCCCTTTCAAAGATCTTATAAAATGATCTCGTTAAAACCTCCGCTGTCATCTCTTCTAAACACAACCAGCCTCCACTCCTGTCATCTGTCATCTTTTCATTCTTCATCTACTTCATAGTTGTCCTCTTCTGAGAAAAAAAGCTAAAACAAAATGCTTAAGAAAAATATTCAAGGTAATGAGGGAAAAAAAAAAAAATTTAAAAAATTTAAATACCCTGCGTCCATGTGTGACAGTATCTAAGAAAATATGACTGCAAAAGAGAGAGAGAGAGAGAGAGAGAGAGAGAGAGAGAGAGAGAGAGAGAGAGAG
>JAPQNM010000013.1:10644767-10652267 GCA_029783475.1 Metacarcinus magister
AACAACACTGCTACAAGCTCCACTCCTACTACTACTACTGTCGTTACCACCCATACCATAAAAGAGGGTAATAAGGTCTCACACCTCCATCATCATAATAGGCAAAGTGTGTGTGTGTGTGTGTGTGTGTGTGTGTGTGTGTGTGTGTGTGCGCGCGCGTGCGTGCGCCTGTATGCACTTAAGAGCACATACACACCTCCCGTTGTTTAGTGGTAACGAGTCCATTTGTCACCCGGCAAGGCATGGCTCAGGTCGTTAAGGATTTTTCACTAACACGGAGCGCTTACTGTCGCTCTTGAGCGTGTGTGTGTGATGTGTAAAAGGTCTCAGCCTTTCCCATAGATCCATCTCTATGAGCTCTGAACTCTTTCAGGGAGGATAATGACTGACGATCATGAATTCAGCAAGCGATCCTCAAGATCATGGTGCATTCATTACACAATAATGAGAAGTGTGCATATAGGGAGTGAAAGATTTAGTGAAAATCATTCTTATATATATATATATATATATATATATATATATATATATATATAATATATATATATATATATATATATATATATATATATAATATATAATATATATATATATATATATATATATATAATATATATATATATATATA
The DNA here is from genome assembly GCA_029783475.1 of Metacarcinus magister. Lineage (NCBI taxonomy): Eukaryota > Metazoa > Arthropoda > Malacostraca > Decapoda > Cancridae > Metacarcinus > Metacarcinus magister. Next base: position 10,645,396 of record JAPQNM010000013.1, read on the forward strand.
TATATATATATATATATATATATACACACACACACATAGTGTGTGTGATATTCACCATGGTCTTGAGGATCACGCGCTAGACTTGTGATTGCCAGCTATTACCCTCCAGGAGAGAGCTTGCAGCTCATTATAACCCGATCTATGGGTAAGGATGTGACCTATGACACAGTCCATCCTCTTGCTGTAGGAGGACAGTAATTGTTTGATTATCAGTGAAACTTTGTACCTTGAGCGAGGCGCGAGCCTGCCGAGCGACAGGCCGAGATGTTACCATTGAGTTCCCAAGAGTGTGTGTGTGTGTGTGTGTGTGTGTGTGTGTGTGTGTGTGTGTGTGTTTCACTTGTGAAGGCAAAATGGAGGAAACCATCCCCTAGCCAAGATTCACCCCAGCATAGAGGAGGAGGAGGAGGAGGAGAGTAAAGGAGGAAGTGGTGGTGATGGTAGTGTGGTGTGGTGTGATGTAGTATGCTATGGTGTGGTGTGGTGTGGTGAAGGTAGTAAGGATGAAAGAGGAAAAATAAAACATGAAAAAAACAAGGTCCAGAAGATGGAAAAAATGTAGGAAGAGGAAGGGAAGAGGAAAAAGAGGAAGAAGAAGAAGAAGAAAAAGAAGGAGAAAAGGAGGAGGAGGAGGAGGTAACGCCACGTGATATATTCTCTCCCTCTAAGCCGGCCGAGAGAGAGAGAGAGAGAGAGAGAGAGAGAGAGAGAGAGAGAGAGAGAGAGAGAGAGAGAGAGAGAGAGAGAGAGAGAATCTGTGTATGTGTGTGTGTGTGTGTGTAAGTTAAGCTATTTAAGTTAGTCTTGTGCACATCTGCCCTTAAATACTAGTGTTCCCTAGGTCGCTGCACTCTTCACACACACACCAACCTTAACCTTAACCACCACCACATCACCACTTCATTATCATCACAGCATCCTCTTTATCACCACCAATTAGTTTTCATCATCACCACCATTAATATGGATATGCCACCACCAACCTCGTGCTTGCACCGTCACCGTGAACTAAGAGAATAATGATATGCATTTCGTAACTTTGCAGTATGTAATACTTTGCCTTGTGGATTTAGCCATGTTTGTGTACACTCACCACCACCACCACCACTATGACTCCAACACCATATCATATCACCACCACTATCATCACTATCAAACCAGCACGGCGCCACCACCAAGTGTTTGAACACATTCTCACCACCATCACATATGTAAGCTTCAAGGCCTCTAATTCAAAGGTCTTGATAAGCACCACAGGTCGGCTGGGTCCCGGATTCACCACCAAAAGAAAAAAATGGTCACTGTCGACACCACACGGCTTCCTACACACACACACGCACATACATACATACATACATACATACACACACACACACACACACACACACACACACACACACACACACACACACACCCGTTTATATTAAAAATGAAGGGAAACACCTCCACTACCATCACTAACACTATATCACCATGATGGGAGAGGAAGCTGTGAAGGCGGTGGCCAGCTGGTCACGCAAGGACACACACAAACACAAACACACACACACAGTATTGAAACTTTCTCTATCCCTCTCTCTCTCACACACACACACACACACACACACACACACACCACCACCACCACCACCACCATCAGTGAAACTTTCTTAAAACCACGTCAACTCTACCAGCAGGCTAGGACACACACACTACCTCTTCATCAAGTACAGCGGCCAGGCTCGCCGGTGCTATGATCCATGCCACTTTCAACACACTACTAGTCACCCGGCGGTGGCGTCAAAATGCCCGTCTCACTCCACCGAAGCCACTAAAGCAACTACGTCACTCCCGCTACTGAGGTCCTGAGGGAGGGTGGCAACGGCGGCGTCGTGGTCCCTCCGCCATGTTTAGGGTTGCTATGGCGACGCTGGCCGTACCCGCAACACATTCAGCATCCCGTGACTGACTCAATCTCATCCCTTGCATTTGTACATACTTGCACATCGTTTTTTTTACTTCCTTAACCCTACGTTGCTTTGTTAGTACAGTCTATATACATGGATTGCAATACATGGTGCCACGACGAGTACATATACATTAGTACATCGAAGGACGAACAAGTGCACGACTGCAGCTGTGAATGAAAGTTGCGGGGAGATGCGGCAGCCCACATTCCGATGCGTTTGCGCTACAGGACATCTCAACTCCGGGACAGGCATCTTAATTAATGAAAGGAGATCGAGCCAAATGATGTCCCGCATACACTGACCATCGATTCCACGGCCTCACTGCAATACTTCTGCCTCTGCTCGATACCAACAAACGGCGACAGATAACGGTGGCTGGCAATCATATTAACTCCTTCCCTTAACACTCGTCGCATCTACACCAATCCGATCACACACACACACACACACTAACACCGCGTTCCTCGCTTGGGTTACAAGTACAAGTGTCCGGGCAATACTTATATTTAACCTAACGCATGCCAGTCGAACACAGCATATGTTAACACACGCCAGATGTATATTTTAGCTTAAAGAACTGAGTTTACCAAGTACTGGGATGAGTAGTGTGTGTGTGTGTGTGTGCTCATCTGTCCATTTCCTCGCGTAGCCGAGTCCAGGTCAACCCGTAACGGTGTTATTACTAATATTTACATTCTCTAATCGTTATATATTTCCTCGTTAACTTCATATATCGCAGCCAATTAAATAATTTATATATTTATCTTTGTGGTGTGTGTGTGTGTGTGTGTGTGTGTGTGTGTGTGTGTGTGTGTGTGTGTGAAGATAGGAATATATTCGAGATGAATTAAGCGGCACATCTTTTTTGAGGTCTCTCTCTCTCTCTCTCTCTCTCTCTCTCTCTCTCTCTCTCTCTCTCTCTCTCTCTCTCTCTCTCTCTCTCTCTCATGAAGACAAGATACCGACACACACACACACACACACACAGTACACACTTTATATATATAATCAACATTAACGAAAAATTAACTCCAACCACCATCAATCAATCAGTAGGTGGACAAACACTTACGTCATCAACTTCCTAGCCAACCACAGCGTCCCAACATACCTGTAATGAACAAAAATCACAGAGTTAATTGCAGACCAAGTGAAAACGAGGAGCATAGAAGGAGGAAGAGGAAGAAGAAGAAGAGGAGGAGGAGGAGGAGGAGGAAGCTACTGTAGGAGAAGGGAAGAGGAGAGAGGAAATGGTAGGGAGGATGGGCACGAAGCCACACACACACACACACACACACACACACACACACACACACACACACACACACACACACACATTGATGAAGGAATGTGCCCGGCAAGGCCTTGCTTGGTTCATACTATGACCGGGGATACCTGCACCCACCACATGGTTGAAAATAAAACTTCACGATCAGGGATTAGCGAGCGGGGCACTTTAGGAGGAAGAGGAGGAGGAGGGTGGGTGGGGGGAGTACTACCAATGAAGAGTGGGACAGGAGGTGGGGGCGGACAGTAGAGAAGGAAAAGAGGTGGGGAGGAAGGGAGTGAAGGGGATCGATGGAGGGAACAAGGATTAGTGAGTAGTAACTAAATGAGGGTTATAGAGGGCCGCATGGGGAAGGCGTGAGATTCTTAATTGGGTAATGGGCGGCATGACTCTCTGGGGGGAAGGGCGGAGGGCGGGGAGAGACACGGAAGCAGAGCCAACCTGGGAGGGAGGGAAACGTGGACGTGAGGGAAGGAAAAGGAGCATGATTGGAAGAAGGGATATAGCATGGGAGGGAGAGAAACATGGAGGCAGAGGACAAGAGACACGAACCGGAGGAGAGAAACACATGAGGGACGGAAAGAGGAAAGAAAGAAACAAGAGAGGAATGAAGAAAGAAAGAGAGAGAGAGAGAGAGAGAGAGAGAGAGAGAGAGAGAGAGAGAGAGAGAGAGAGAGAGAGAGAGAGAGAGAGAGAGAGAGAGAGAGGGAGAGAGAGAGAGAGAGGGAGAGAGAGAGAGAGAGAGAGAGAGAGAGAGAGAGAGAGAGAGAGAGAGAGAGAGAGAGAGAGAGAGAGAGAGAGAGAGAGAGAGATAAGATAGTATGATGATGTTGAGTAGAAAAAAAACAAATAGGTATAATGAAGAGGAGGAACACATAGGAAGAACAAACAACAACAGGCCTGCTGGCCCTTACGAGGCTGTTTGTGAGTACACTATCTACTCTAGAGTGAAGGATACAGGATAGTAAGGGTGAAGGCTTCTCTCCCCAGCCATGGCTGGCAGGGAAAGGAAGACCAACCAAGACCAGACTGTCACTACCACTACTGCTACCACTACTTCCTGGCAAGCGATGTCAGGCCACTAGTGACGTCTTTTGAATGACATTTCGTCAGTTAGGTACATCAGGATGAACTTACGAGGAGGAGGAGGAGGAGGAGGAGGAGGAGGAGGAGGAGGAGGAGGAGGAGGAGGAGGAGGAGGAGGAGGAGAACAAAAAACAAACTAAACCGAGAGGAATGATAAGCTGGATGGATAAACACGCTTAGAAAAATAGGCAAAAGGAAAAAATTAATTAATTTAAAAAAAAGCGTAAAACTAAAGAAACAAAAAATAAACTGGCAAACGCTGTACTGGAATAAAAAGAATAAAACAAATATTACCGCGAAGTTCAAATGACAAGAGAAAGAATCTTGGAAAATTGGGGGGAGGACGGAAAAATATAAAGAGGGAAACACCAAGAGGGGAGAGAGATAAGAGACAGCTAAGGTAAAAATAGAGGCCACCAGAGAGAGAGAGAGAGAGAGAGAGAGAGAGAGAGAGAGAGAGAGAGAGAGAGAGAGAGAGAGAGAGAGAGAGAGAGAGAGAGAGAGAGAGAGGTAAAGTCCTATTTGTTACAGATGACCGTGGTTAGGACCGGATGTGTGTGTGTGTGTGTGTGTGTGTGTGTGTGTGTGTGTGTGTGTGTGTGTGTTGTGTGTGTGTGGTGTGTGTTGTGTGTGTGTGTGTGTGTGTGTGTGTGTGTGTGTGTGTGTGTGTGTGTGTGTGTGTGTGTGTGTGTGTATGTGACTGTGTGTGTGTGTACGTAAAGAAAACGGGGAAGAAGTAGAGGACGTACCAAAAAATTTATTGGAGGCTCCAAACGCGTGGTACACAACTATTAAAATAAGCGACACACACACACACACACACACACACACACACACACACACACACACACACACACACACACACACCAGCACCACAAAAGCCCCATCCAACATTAATCACCATCATACCCTTCACCACCACCACCACATTCACGCCTGTCACCTTCGAGCTGCCCACCCTCCTCGCCATTTCCGCGGACACGGCCAGTCATTTCAAGGAGGCTGTCAGAGATATTTAGCGTCGCCCTAGACACAGCCTTCAGAATTACCGCCACGATGGATGCGCTAACTCCCTTGTGCTCTCTTTCTTCCCCCTGACGTTCAATCCTTTACATGCTTCTCTCCTTTTCTCTCTCCTGTTCCTCACACTTCCATACCATCGCTCTCTCTCCTAAGGCCCCCGAGCGCCCTTTCTTTCCTCGAGGCTCACATCCACACACACACACACACGTCCCATCCTCCCTAGCGATCCCACCCACAGCTCTTGTCTTCCTCCCCACAATGCTCGTTATCTTTATCCCCCGCCCCGTCAGCAGGACAGTGCATCCCTGCGTCAGCGTCTTCGCCAAGATAAATGGGGTCTCTGCACAGCCTGAGGATCAAAGTGGCGGCGTGAGAGGGATGATGCGAGGGAAAAGGAGATGAACCGGAGGATTAGGGCATCAGCTGGAATTTCAGTGCATGTGAATATTGGTAGATCTATTTTTCCTTTGGCATCTTTCAATATTTACATTACATGCTAGCAAACGATATATATTTTTTTTTCGGTATGAATGAATAGCAGGTCGAAGGTTTAATGCCGGGAGAGGAAATAATCGTTTATTGTACTACACCTCCACGACGTAAACAAATTGAGACTGACGAAAATCCATGTTAATTCAAGTTGGTGCGATGCCTGAACGTAATAACTTTAAAGGAAGACAGAGAATGGAAGAGCAGAAGATGGCAACCAAAAGTATAGTACATTCGAGACAGTGGAAAACATACGAAAACACATGGAAAAAAGATATATATATATATATATATATATATATATATATATATATATATATATATATAAAGACGGAGTAGGAAAAACAAAAGGTTCTTAAGTTTATCAGTACAAAGGATCTACAACAACAAACCTCTAAAAATAATATAGAAGACAACAAAAAGTTAGACTGGGATCTCGCCTTCAGCCACAGGATACGTGCCTCCACACACCTTAACGTGCCCAATGCTAGGTGCACGACAACCACCAGGCCACACCACTGAAAAACTAACCAACCATCCTACTGCTGCTGCTGATATATGTGTGTGTGTGTGTGTGTGTGTGTGTGTGTGTGTGTGTGTGTGTGTGTGTGTGTGAGAGAGAGAGAGAGAGAGAGAGAGAGAGAGAGAGAGAGAGAGAGAGAGAGAGAGAGAGAGAGAGAGAGAGAGAGAGAGAGAGAGAGAGAGAGAGAGAGAGAATACGGGAGCGAAAGAGTGTTTCCTGCCTCTCTTCTCACCTCTGTTACGTCACCATGAATATAACGAGGCCCCAAGTCAGGTAAATACACACACGCGCGCACACACACACACACACACACACACACACACACACACACACACACACACACACACACACACACACACACACACACACACACACACACACACACACATTATCAACTACTCGCATATGATAATAGTCTTCCATTTCTCACATTCATAATTTTGTAATATTCAAAAGTATATGTTCAGCTTATGGCTTCAATTTTCAATAAACCATTTATTATTGTCATGATCAT
>JAPQNM010000013.1:10659767-10672267 GCA_029783475.1 Metacarcinus magister
GCTTCGTATACATGCATTCATATATACATACATTCACACGTTCGTCTACACTCACCTCGTACGCTTTTCCCTCTCTCCCTCTCTTTACACCAGATTTCCTGTCCTAACACCTTATCTTTTGAGGGGTCAATATGAAAATACTTTCCTCTTTACTATTATGATTCAACTTCTTTCTAAACTATTAATGGCGCTTCTGGTGTACGCAACTCCTTTTGTATCTTAATGTATGAAACTTTATATCAATTTAATACTACCAAAACTTGCCCTTACTCCTTACAATATATAACTTTGTTCTTCAAACTTTTGTTACATCTGGCAACTTCACTTAACTTCAACTTCATCCCCTGCAATCTTCCTCACCTCTCCTCTCTTGCCTTCTGTGTGTCCTTACTCATGAAAAAATTAACTTCATCAAGAACTTTTTTTTTTGATCAACTGATCCAGCATATCAATGCTCTTACTGTTTTGAACTTCAATCAACTTCTGCTCGCAAAGATTTTAACTCCTGCACTGCTTCACTTCGTATTCTCACACATTCCCTAAAATTGCCTTCAGCCATTCAACCAAACTTTGCTTCCACTTGCTATTTCACGTCCGTCCATACTACTACTACTACTACTCCCCCAACACAAAGATATTTATGTACTTTGTTTCACAGGTCTCTCTCTATCTCTCTCTCTCTCTCTCTCTCTCTCTCTCTCTCTCTCTCTCTCTCTCTCTCTCTCTCTCACACACACTGGTTCATCCGCTATTTACCTACACGTAGCATACTATTCTATGTCCAGTCGTCCCTATGTATCACTGCCTGAAGCCATAACATGTTCTTTTCCATCCCACTTACATTGTTCTAGGTCTCCTCTACTCGTAATCCCCTTACACTTACGTTAAACAACCTCCTTTGGTCCCCCCTACTTCTTTACACTTTCTTCAAATTTCCACTGGTCACATCACAGCAACACCCCACCCCCTCTTCTGTATAATAATCCTATACTCTTAAAAAAAAAATGACTACCTCCTTCACTCAGTAACTTCCATTATTCTTCTCTTTCTACTGTTACATGTCTATTTAATAAAGGTCTCTCTGACGAGTCCTAAACCTATTATGAAAAACTCTTAATAATTCCATTCACATTAAACTATTCCACAATTCATTCCACCCAGTAATAATAATAATAATAATAATAATAATAAAATAAATAAATAAATAAAAAAAAATCTTAAAAATCTTAAAAATCTATTTCTTCTTGCACTTGCACGCACCCACCCACCCATCCCACCTCAGTCTGGCAAAGCACGCTATAACCCACTCACTACCCAGCAACAACAATAACAACAACAACGGCGGTGGTAGCAACGGCGTTATCGGGTTCCACACAAGGCATTTCCATGTATCGGCCAGACCAACCATCCGTCCACTGATCAATACCCACACACAAGACCCTTAAATATTCAACACAAAATTGGTCACGTCGCCCCACCCGTTCCTTGGTCACCAGCGGCTGTCTGTCCTCTTACCAGCAACAGACTCCCTCAACATCTAACTAATCTCTTTCTCCCTTGTTGTCGCTCGAGTAAACTTTTAAAGCGTGTAAGGGGACTCGTCCATATCACACCAATTCATCGTCCCTACACACTTTTCCCTGTATCCACCTCTATTCCTTGCCTCACCGCCACATCCCACAGCTGTCGACCACACCTGAGCAACGGGCCATTCATTAAGGAGTATTGACTAGAGGTGAATGCAACTGTCGGGAATAGACAAGTAGAGGAAGGGGAAAAGAAATGAAAAGGGTATGAAAGGTAGAGGAATGAGAGAGAGAGAGAGAGAGAGAGAGAGAGAGAGAGAGAGAGAGAGAGAGAGAGAGAGAGAGAGAGAGAGAGAGAGAGAGAGAGGATAAAGAGAAGAGTAAATGAATGAAAGAGAGAGAGGGAGGAAGAATGAGGGATAGAGAATAGTAGTAGTGGAAAGGGACGGAGGAAGGATAGGAAGGATGGTTGGTTATACGTGTGGAGTGAGAGTAGAATGGGAGGGAGGGAGGGAGGGAGGGAGGGAGGGAGGGAGGGAGGGAGGGAGGGAGGGAGGGAGGGAGGGAGGGAGGGAGGGAGGGAGGGAGGGAGGGAGGGAGGGAGGGAGGAGATTGGAGGGTACACTGGCACTAAATGACTAGTCAGGTCGATGTCACAGCGACGCGGAGCCTTTCAGAGTGCTTAACTGCCTTGTTCCGGTCATTATTTCTTCTGCCCCTTTGAAGCGAGGGTGGAAGGGGAACCGCATAGGGGAGGAAAGGGGGAGAGGGGGAGGGGAGGAAAGGGGGAGAGGGAGAGGGGAGGAAAGGGGGAGAGGGGGAGGGGAGGGGAGGGGAAAGAGAGGGGAGAAGGAAAAGGAGAATATTATCAGGGAGGTGAGTGTAGTGTTGTGGGAAATAGGGGAAAGGCTAACGGGAGACACAAAGGGAATGGAATGGGTGAAATATAACAGGTGCCACTCCACATAAGTTCGATATTTTGCTTGACAGGTAAGTGGAGGTGCGGCCCCAAAGGTAATGTTATCCCCCCCTCCTCATCCTCCCCCCCCCCGCCACACCAAACCAAGAAAAAAATAATTGTGGTCATTTTTCAGACATGGATACGTTTTTCATACCCTCAGTCTTGGCACGAATCCCACATTAAATAACAATAACACTTTAACAAACAAACAAACAAACTAACAACCCCCAACAACAGTAAAAAATGTGGGTTGTGTTATATCTATACATTATCTCTAACCGTATCATCTTAGGAGGATAGGTAACGTGGTAGTGACTGTTGCAGGTTAGATGACACCAAGGAATCACACTAACGATAACTTATGACAGGAAGGTTAAGAGACCCTAGGGACGTGACCTCAGAAGCGGTATGACCCCCAAAGGAGCTATCGTGAACCCAGAGAAGGTGTAGTAAGATTCTTGGTTGAGATGGTGTGAGACTAGATTGGTGTGTAGCTTCATGAGAGGTACTACGACACCAGGTGAGTTAGTGTGACTCTAGGGAAGGTGAAAAGTTATAGAAAACGTAAACAAATGTATATAAGTGAACCAATAATACAAACAAGACTGATACATAAGATAAAAACAAATAAACAATAGACAAAGATAAATAAACTCCACACATTTATTTATAACGGAAAAAAAATTATAAGAAAAACAGACGAAGGGAGAGGTTATATCACCCCCAAGGAAGCATGTGTGACCTTAATGAAAGATTATATTGTTCCAAACCGTACGTACACTAGTAACATAAAAAAAAAATAAATAAATAAATAAATAAAACAGAACTATCACCTCAGGGAAGGGCGACCCATACAAAAAAGAAAAAGAAAAAGAAAAAGAAAAAGAAATAATAATAAAAAAAATAAAAAATAAAAAAAAAAAAAAACTTGTGCAACACATAATCCCAGAAGGCAGTGATTAAAAAGGGGAAAAAAAATAATACAAAAATAAAAGTCCAGGCATCGTGTAAGTTAGTGGGTCCACGTGGGGACTATGGTGAGAGTAGATGTAGTGTGGTCTAAAGGCACACCCCGTTGGCCTTAAGGAAGAACACTGTTTTTAAGGAAGGGTGATGGCAAGGTTAGAAGGTAATGGTGAGAGGATGGAAGGTCACAATACAAGGAAAGTGTAAGTGAAGGTAAGTGAAGATAATGCAACAGAGAGGGAAGGTAATGTGACCCAAAAAAGGGAAATTAATCTCCATTCAGGCAATGGCAATTTTGTTCCTCTAGTCTCTACAAATTCTTACTATACTTTGCTCTTCATAAAAAGCAAGACTAATATCGCATTAAACAATTACTTCCTCCATTCTGCTATCCACCTCCTATACTGATAATAAAAAAAAGGATAAGAAAATAACTGTATGCCTCCCTCTATTTCCTCAGCATTTAATTGACTGGAAGAAGGTTTGATGCAATTTTTATGTTCCACTGCAGTGCGTTACTTTAATACTATCTCTCTTCCCTTGGCCTCACTCCATTTACATAGATAAGAGACAAGTGGCCCATGATTTACCCTACCTCCTCTTGGCCATGGTAAGATATAAGAGTTACCCAACGGGAAGAGTCTTCTGAAGAAAGCAATCTGACCCCTAAAGTTTATGATGTGTTTGTGTCTGCAGAAAGATGGGTGACTCCTACAATCAGCAGAACACGCATTAAGTTTGAATGTGTGGTGAGTTAGTGGGTGACATGAGGTGCCCACAGTGAGGGTCATGATTTGCACACATGTACTGTACACAGGTAACACCCAACCCCTACACCCAACAGTAATTATGTATGCAGGCTTCGGTGTGACTGAAGTATACGTGCAAAGCACATTAAAAGTATAAGAAAAAATAAATCAAGTACAGAATACCCTTCACTAAAAACGAAAAGAAATACGTGTGAAGAAAAGAAACGGTGAGGTAAAGGAAATCAATAAGTACTCGCCACACATGAACTGCCACACAACAATAGGCTCCTTTATTAGTCCAAGACAGTGTCGCACCAATATCCACTAACAGGCTAATCCATCAGAATGACTAAGGCACCAACAGTATAGTCTGGTAAGTTTAGTTGAATGGATAAGCTGCAATCCATCCTTTCTCAGGTATCATCACCATCACCATCATCGTCATCAGCTTCTATGAGTTCACTGCAGGACAAAGGCCTCCCCCAACCTTTTCCACTCATCTGTCAGATGCCTGGCTGTTCCAGGCTACTGCAGCAAAACTTCCAATCTCATCTCTTCATCTAGTACTCTGCCTTCTTATACCATCCCTGGGTTGCCATTATGTTACTCTAACAGTCCTTCTATTATCTCTTCGTCTCATGACGTGTCCTGCCCATGTCCACTATTGTCCTTTAATTGTGTTCAAAATGTCTTCAACTTTGGTCTTCTCACTAATCCATGATGCTCTCTTCCTATCTCTCCATGTTATGCCAAGCATTATTCTCTCCATTCCCCTTTGGGCACTTTGAAAATTTCGTTCTAGGGTGGATAAGATCCACCCTTTTACTGGGATAGATGGCTGGCATTTTATCTTAGAGAGAAAATATATATATATATATATATATATATATATATATATATATATATATATATATATATATATATATAGTTTGGAAGAACAGATAAAACTGGGTGAAAGATGCAGGTGAAAGAGGAAAATGACAGACAGGCAGACAATACACTGATCATTAACTTGCCTAATATATATCAACTTGCCTATCTATCTATATACTATTTACTATTTATCTATATAATAGAAAAATTTGAATGTGGTTGTTTAACTCGGCTCCGTATTTCTGGTCCCTGATGGAGATGCGTGGCACTATGAGCTTCATGTAATACTTATACAATATTACTTATAATCTACTTTCCTCACATCAATATAGGGTTCGTACGGAGGTGGAGAACTCGATGACCCAAGTTTGAATCCTGCTGGAGTTTGGCTATTTTTTCAAGCTATCGTCAAGTGGCCGAAGAAACCCACATGCTAACAGTCAACCCTGTCTTAGTTTGCTAGTGCATCGGGGACTTTAGGGTTCGGCATGAACCTCCCCAGGCGTCACTTAAAAAATACTGCACCAACCACTAACGGGCGAGTCTCAACCAACATCAACATCACGGCTCTCAAAATTTTATACAGGGCATCAAGATCCCTGCAGTAAATAACCTACAGATGTTATAGAAAAAAAAACATCATTTGAACAAGTTCCCATGTCGTATCTTTCATATCCCAATATGTGAGATGCGTACTCCATAAAGGGGCGGATAAGGCCCCTGTACAGAGTCAGCAACTGGTAGGGGGAGAAAAACTGGTGGAGACGACACAGAACACCTAACTTCTTGGATGCTGATTTAGCAAAAGAAAAGATATGAGTCCTCCAGTTAAGAGTTTTAGTAAAGGAGAACCAAGGATATTCAGTGTAGAAGAGAGGGATAGGTGTATGTCATTGAAGTAGAAGGGATAGTTGTCTGGAAGATTTTGTCGAGTGGATATATGATGGAATTGAGTTTTTAAGGCATTGAACAACACAAAGTTTTTCTGTGCCAATCTAAAATTAAGGAAAGATCAGAAGTTAGGCATTCTATGGCGTCTCCACGTGAGAAGTGCAAGGTAGAATCATTAGCATATGAGTGGATAGGACACTGAGTAGGATTGAGAGGATCATTGATGAATAATAGGAAAAGAGTGGATGATAGGACAGAACCCTATGGAACACAACTATTGATAGGTTTAGGGGAAAAACAGTGGCCATCTACCACAGCTGCAATAGAACGATCAGAAAGGAAATTAGAGGTGAAGGAGCAAAGAGAAGGATAGAACCCGAAAGAGGGAAGTTTAGAAATCAAAGCTTTGTGCCAGACTCTATCGAAAGCTTTTGATATATCTAAGGCAACAGTGAATGTCTCACCGAATTCCCCAAAAGAGGATGACCAAGAGTCAGTAAGGAAAGCCAGAAGATCGCCAGCAGAGCGTCTAGATAGGAAGCCATACTGACTATCAGATAGAAGGTTGTGTGCGGATAGATGCCTCTAAATCTTCCTGTTAAGGAGAGACTCAAAGACTTTAGAAAGGCATGAAATCAAAGCAATAGGACGGTAGTTTCAGGGATTGGACCAGTCACCCTTCTTTGGAACAGGTTGTATGTAGGCATACTTCCAGCAAGGAGGATAGGTGGAAGTTGATAGGCAGAGGTGGAAAAGTTTGACCAGAAGCACAGTTTTTGAGAACAATAGGAGGGACTCCATCAGGACCATAATGTTCCCAAGTACTAAAACTTCTTTCCCTTCCTCCATTGTTTCTCCTTTTAAAAGTACCTCACCCCCTACTGCTGGTACACTCACCCTATAAGGTGTACTAAAATCCACCATCTCCGCTTCCCTCCTTTCAAAAAAACATCCATATTTTTCCAAGCCTTCACTTTTTGCTTTCTTCTACATACAATATAAAACTAATCCACCATTCTCTGCCAACAAAACAGTGTAATCTAGAAACAGACATGCTACCACAGCCCAACCCATTCCATTCATCTCTTGTCTTGCACCTACATTCCCCACTTTAGCTTTCATTTTTCTCATACACCCATCCATAAAGATATAAAACCGCCATGGTGACATAACACATCCTGTTCACTTCCACTCCTATAGGAAAACTCTCACTTAGCTCTCCATCCACCTTCACACATGCACTTGCCTTCCTATACAATGCAACAATTCCTCTCAGTAAATGTCTCTCAACACCATTAATTTTCAAAACGTTCCAAGGAGCTTACCAATCAACTCTACTATATGTTTTTTTCTAGATCTATGAAGACTGCATACAGTTTTTCATACTATATAGCCCTGTGATGGGGGATACAAGAATTCCACCACCGTAGTCCCTTCAGTTCGTAAAATGACAAAAGGGACGCCTCAAGGGATCTAAGAACATCCTCCTCCATATACTCTCCTACAAAAAGACAAGGCAAAGAGGGGGAGGGGAGAGTTATATCTACATGAACACTGGCCTGCCTTATCTTGGCTACCCTCCTTAGGGAAATAACAGTCTGGTATATAGATAGATAGATAGAGGCTGCATATAAATATTTACCCTTCCCCAAATATTTCTCTACTATCATTTTAATAGCAAATATCTGGTCTGCACAGCCTTCTTCATTCCTAAATCTTCTCTGCTCCTCGTTAACCTTCCATTCATTTACTTCCATCAGTCTCTCCATCAATACTCTCCCATACATTTTTCCAAGCAAACTTTTCACTCTATGATTATTACACTCCTCTTTACAACCTTTATGCAGGGACACCATTATTGCCTTCTTCCACTCAACAATACTTATCTCTGTCTCCATGGAAGGTCACATATAATGAACATCCATTCTACCACTGTGTCTCCATATTTCAACATTCCTGCAGTTATTCCATCCACACCTGCAGCTTTACCGTACTTAAGTCGTCTATTTCTTTCTTTACTTCCTTTCTGCACACACATACGCTTTCCACCTGCTTCCACACCCATGTTCGACGCTATTGCTTAACTTTCTATCTTCTCCTTCATTAAACGTTCAGTGACACTTTCATATTCCTTTCACCTCCTCTTCATCACTTACATGTACTCCATACTCTCCCTTAATTCTCACATTCACATCCCTGCCCGTCTCTCTTATCTTAACCTCCTTCCAAAACAATTCCTTATTTTCATTAATCTTTTCGTTCAGCTTTATACCAAACTCTTCATTGTTTTACACTCCATCACCAACTCCTATATTCAGTTCTACTCCTCATTCATATTTCCTCTTCTACATTCCTTTGCATCATTTTCTTATATGCTCTGCTCTTTCTCCTTTATTTCATCTGTCTACCATACACTTCCCTTTCTTTGACCCCTCAGAGGCCTATATCCAAAAACTTCTGCTGATACTGTATACTGTAGTTAAATTCATGAGAAAACTATAGTATAAACTCAAGTTTGTATGCAGAGTTGTTTCCTCCAACTCTGATAAGCAATGACCAACAGGTAGCAGACCCTTAACACCCCACACAACACCTGCCACCCACATGACTCCCGGCACACCTCATGCAACCTTGATCCTTGACTCAATGTCTTCATATTTTAATTTCCTACACTCTTGATTTACATGAGCTTCCTCAAAGTTGAAGGTCATTACTCTTTATATTTCAATTACCTTACCTATTTCTCTTTGAATATTTTCAATTCACATATTCCTTTACAAGTTACACATAGTAAGTTCGGATGATATACAACATTACATGTGCTTCTTTAATTTTACTCAAATAATTTCTCAACTAACTCATTCATTAGCTCCAAATATTCAAACCAAACCAATTCTGACTAAAATATATTAAGGAAATGCTATTACCCCTCGATAAAAGAAAAAGTTTAATGCACGATGTATATGTGGACGACAAATGGTATTCTAAAATTCAATGATATTGGTTGTTATATGAAAGTTATATGAAAGGTGAACCCCTTCACCATCTCATCTGACACAAATCCCTAGAGACAGCTGTGGGTTAAAGTATAACTCAAGCAGCAAGGATAATATATCTAAAAGAAATACTATAAGGTACAACAAAGTGAAATATGTGTAGAGTGAGATGGAATGAAGTATATATTTTCTGGAAATGAGGTATGTTTAAGAAAGCAAAAAGTAAGAGCCATACATTGGTTGAATGAGTAGGACTGATTGTCTATCTGCTCATGGTAAGTAAACAAACAAAAACAAAGTTAAGAGTTAAGTATGTGAAGGAAAATTTTTAATTATGGCACAGAAAGGACAACTGCAGACTGTAAAGACACTGGACAATTGTCAAACTACTCAAGAGCAGAATGCATAAATTGAATATGTCAGGAGTCAGGAATAGGGAAATATATGTCCACTATAGTAGTTGTAGTTCCAACAAGAAATAGGAATTGAAACAGAAAAATTTATCTGAAGGTAGCTATGCGAGGCACCAGCATAAGATTGAATCCTTGACAGAACAATCAAGGTACATACACAAATTTTTACCAATTAATTCATAATGATCACCACGGAATCAGTGGAATTTGGTTGGCCTTGACTCTCCCAACACTACAGTAAGTTACACACAGAAGGATTAACAATACACCTTAACAGATAAAACAAAGCCAGATAATTTCATGGTTACCTTTTGAAGTCCCTTTGGAGCAGGAATTGAGAAAACACACAAAGGGTCTATTCCAAAGTAGGCCAAGGTCATATAGAGATGTATGTTATTTGCAATAATAAAAACAAAATTGGCAGTGAATTATGCATTGTAACTGAGTACTAGCTAAGTAGTGAGATGAAAAGAATACAATGCTCGGAGTATTCTGGATGAGTCTGGCTTGAAGATAATATGAAATACGCAAATTAAGACATTGCAGAACAGTTCAAAGGAAAAAAAAAAAAAAAATTCACCAGGAAGTGTTGTGATATACAAAACCTAGACTATACTATACTTATCAAGAAATAAATGATAAGAGAGGATCAAAAACAAAGATAAGCACCTGCAGCATAACCCAAGGTGGATGGGGACAACAATTATAGCCTTTATGGTACAAGTATGCTAAGACAAGGCTAACTAAATGTGTGAAATGAAGGTTGGCTATCTGCTGTGTGTGCTCCGATGTTACTTATAAGAAATAATCAACAAGGGAAAGATAACTATATGTTTAGTAAATAAGTGAGATTATGGGCTTTGGGAGACATACCTCAATGCCTCTGAATTGTACAGACAAAAGTTAAGGAACTGTGACTTTGCATTGTAATTCACCAATGATCTCGAGAATCACTTGCTGGACTTGTCATCGCCAGCCATTATCCTACCACAGGAGAGATTAGAGCTCATAAACCAAACATTTTCTACACCACATTTCTATGGACCTGACACAAAAAGCATAAAATGGCCCACACTACATTACAAGACTGATAAAGCAAGGTATTTAAAAACACATGACTGTAAACATAATTGAGATAAAGTACATAATGATTTATTGATAGGTAGCAAACATGCCACATATCAATAATTTTATGAATACACTTCTACATAACATGCACTGTAAACAAATAAATAGTTTTAACAGACTAGCAAATATATAGTTTAGCTTGGAAATACGGTGATGCTACAACTATGTTGAAAATCTTACAGAAAAAAATCAACAGAAAATGAAGCATAAAACTTGGAAATCATTTTAACAATTCCTTTGATTTCTGAAAGCTACACAAATTTAACTAAATACCTCCACAAGAAACAATATATGCAAAATAGTAAAGCTTATTATCATTTGTATGTAGCTAATGAGTATAACGGAAACGTTATTTCTCCTTACCTTACTGTTTGGCTTTTTGGAAGACTTCAACTTGGAAGCTCAACTTGTTAATTCAGGTCAGTCTGTAACACATGTTAACATTTAGTGCACATGTTCATCTTGCATATGTTCATCCTACCACCATTATTACGCAACATGGTCCAGAACACAGATGTGTAACCCTCCAACCCTTCTCCCATTAGCAGCAAACCCTTATTCACATGCTCTCCTGTTATCTGGATCATATTAAGGTAAGCTTCATCCACTTACTATTATTCACTAAAATATTATTCTGCAGCTTCATAAAATATGAACTAGATCAAAAAGTATATATGTAAAGGCATTGTTGTGTGTGAAAGGCAAGTTACTATTCTGTCATGTACGAATTCCAATGTGTAACCCTATTCCCTGTCTGGTACAGCTTTAAGTTGTTGGTACTTTATTGTTGGATCAATCCATGTTACCTTACAAAAGAGATCCCACATATATTATACATCAACCTGTGAGAGGAAGAATGATCTATACATACAGTGCAAAGAAATTACTTCCTTTATATTCATAAAAGCTCTTAATGATTACTGTTTTCTTGCATCACAGTGCAGGAGTACTTTATCATCATCTTTGATGAATCATTCCTCTAGGATGCCTTCAAGGGATGGCCACGGTACAAATAGTTCCAGAATACTATCCTGTCCACACACAACTCATGTGTTTGTGCTGTTAAATATACTTCCTAAGTTGAGATTTGTTGGTCTTGAGTGTTGTCATTACAATCATAGCAACATTGACAAATTACAGAAGTGAGTTATGGATATTGATTGGAATCCAAAGATCAAATTCCCAAATTAATCCTAAATTATTGATGTGGAAGGTACTTGTGGATAGGACAATGAAAAGTGTATTATATGGAAGGAATTGCATCTCATAAAGGTTTACAAATTATTGCCAACTACCATTCAGTGATTAGTCATCCCATGAGAATAGAGATAATCAAATAACAAGGAGGATATGTATGACTAATGTAGTTGTGGGTGTACAAGGCAGATCCACTATAAAATGAGACAGCAAGAGAGGTGTGTAGAACAAAGATTCTGAAGTATAAAAGTGGAAACTCTTCTGTGGCTGCTCATGGAATTCATAAGGGATAGTAATAACAACAGCTTGACAAACACCCATATACCTATAAATAGTAATAGAAATCAACACAGGTTGGCAAACAGATGGATACCAATTTACAATCACAAATGGGTGCCACTTTAGCATGTGGTCTATCTGTCCATTTATACTTTTGCATGCAGTCAACCAACACTTTTACACTTCAGAATGCAGTCTACCTGCACATTTACATTTCAATGTGCAGTCTACCACTACTACAAAAACTTTATAATGCAGGATGATAACCTAACCTAACTGTTAGACCGGTAGATTGCACGCTACACCAACTGAGATCTCGGTAGACAGATCAGGTAATTTCACAGCGTAGACTACAAATACTATGTATAATTAAGATATGTTGAAATATCAGCAACTCAGTAAGAAGGGTAGCAGCTTGTCACAGCAATACAATAACAAAATCAAAGTTTGTCCTTTACCCTTGTGGGAAACCATTATCACAAAATATCAAGAAAGTAGGTGAATAATGGTACTGTAGAAAA
>JAPQNM010000013.1:10687267-10689767 GCA_029783475.1 Metacarcinus magister
GTAAAAATCTTATATAATCGAACCTAACTGAACCGAACCTAACCAAACTTAACCTAACCATAACATAACCGTAACCTAACCTAACAACCTTAACATAACCAAAACTTAACCTAACCATAACTTAACATAACATAACCTAACTTCAAAGACGTTTTGCGAGGTAAATAATGGTGAGCACCGCCTGAAACCTTCACAGATATGTTGAGTACACTATGTATAGTATGTACGACTTCATATTTATAATAAGAGGTGGAGCAGTATTTGTAAAGAAATACAAAAAAAAGTTTATATATAGTATATATTTTTTATACATTGAAAAGGTACTGGCTAGGGGACAACAAAAATACGTTAAAAAAAATCCCTCTTGTTGCCATTCTGTAAAGACGACAGTAGGAGAAAATAGAAGCAAGGGGTGGAGGTCTAGTTAACAAAGGTGTCTTGACACTCCTCTTTTGAAAGAATTCAAGTCATAACCAGGTAATAAGGCACTTATTAAAGGCAGGAATAAAATGTCTTAATTATAGACTATCAATCAATATCAGAAATATAATGAAAGAATCAGCATGTGCACTATTTTAAACCCAAGACACTTTGTATTAACCTCGCGGCTCATTAGACCTGAATCTACTTTTCAAGAATCTAATGGGTGTTTTCAATAACACATTTAGTTATATAATTTTTTTTATTGTACAATAAGCAGGTTGCTGATAATTATGGGGTGCCGTTGTCGCCCTAAATGCATCAGGTAATGAAAGCTGTAACTCTCAACACTTACTCGGAGAAGTGACTAGTGTGACTGGTGGGCAGCGACTGGCCTCTCATTGTTATTGTTTTGATCCAGCGAATCCAAAACAGATTCTGATGTTCTATTTGTACCCACCGAATCCAAAACGGATTCGGATTCAGAGCAGAATGCGGAGTAGATTATTGGGAACAAATAGAAGAGGCCTTAAGTAACCAAAGGAAGTACAGGAGGCCTTACAAGGTGGGGCCGGTGTGGCGGGTAAAAGTGACGACCGTCGAAAAAGTGGCGACATCGCCTTCTTCGCTGCCGCCAGCCGCACGACTCAAACATTGCAGAGACTGCTGGCGTCACTCTCTCCATTTGTCTCCCTCGCCTCAGTCCCGCTCTGCCCTTCCCTGTATGTCGGACTGTCCCGCTCTCTCCCCGTATACCCAGCTATCAGGCTGAAACTTGGCCTCCGAGATGCATAACAGTATATATATATATATATATATATATATATATATATATATATATATATATATATATATATATAGCCTATATATATATATATATATATATATATATATATATATATATATATATATATATATATATATATATAACTTTATACATCTTCAACATGGTCGTGGCTTTGGGCAAGGACTCGATCTATTCAAGTCCTTGCTTTGGGTCATAGAAAAAATTTGATAGTTTGTAAACCTATATTGACAAATAAACTAGCCTTGTCGAAACAGAACCTTGTTGAAACCGAATTAAACTTTACTTTGCGAAGAGGTCATAAAGAACACATTGATTATCTCAGAAACTAGGAATTTAAGACGGAAATGTAATCAAGCAAACCTCAGAAATAGGTAATGCAAAAATATAGCTCTTAATTCTCTAGATTCTAGAAAATTGAGAGCTATATGATCTTACACCTCCAGAATGTGTAAAATAAACACACACACACACACACACACACACATATATATATATATATATATATATATATATATATATATATATATATATATATATATAGATAGATAGATAGATAGATAGATAGATAGAGAGAGAGAGAGAGAGAGAGAGAGAGAGAGAGAGAGAGAGAGAGAGAGAGAGAGAGAGAGAGAGAGAGAGAGAAAGACACAGAGGATAATTCAATGATAAAGTCTTGGCCTCTCACCCACTGATTCCTCACAAACAACATACTTAACCCTTGGCCAGTACCCTTGATTCAAACATACATACATACATACATACAATGGATTTGTACATGTAGAGGAATTATTAAATTATTTCTTGTGTTGACCGCATTTTAATTAGCCCCAAAAATTAGTATCCCTTGTAAAATTGGAATTAATATTTAATGTTCAAGGACATCTATTAAAACGAACTGCTATACATGCTGTAGATTAATTAGAAATATACTGTTTATGTCTATTCTATTTTAATTAACCAACACATGTTTTCCTAGTCAAAATTAAATTTATTTGTTCCAGGGATATGTTCAAGCGCATAGAAAATTAAAGAATTCAAATAGAATAATATCCGCTTATCACTCCCCTAAAAGTATGTGCTACAGAGGTTATGAGAGAGTGGAGAGGTATCTTGATACTCTTCTCTGCCATTAGGCTCCAAAAACACAAGTAGGCAGTGCCTGACGGCAAACATTGTTACCAGTTCGCATTCCAATTCATACGAATGGAAGGTGGGTCATGGGCATGAGCGTAGATGAGGTCATAATCGAGGAAAGCACGAGCGAGCCTGGTA
>JAPQNM010000013.1:10694767-10697267 GCA_029783475.1 Metacarcinus magister
GTGTGTGTGTGTGTGTGTGTGTGTGTGTGTGTGTGTGTGTGTGTGTGTGTGTGTGTGTGTGGTGTGTGTGTGTGTGTGTGTGTGTGTGTGTGTGTGTGTGTGTGTGTGTGTGTGTGTGTGTGTGTGTGTGTGTGTGTGTGTGTGTGTGTGTGTGTGTGTGTGTGTGTGTGTGTGTGGTGTGTGTGTGTGTGTGTGTGTGTGTGTGTGTGTGTGTGTGTGTGTGTGTGTGTGTGTGTGTGTGTGTGTGTGTGTGTGTGTGTGTGTGTGTGTGTGTGTGTGTGTGTGTGTGTGTGTGTGTGTGTGTGTGTGTGTGTGTGTGTGTGTGTGTGTGTGTGTGTGTGGTGTGTGTGTGTGTGTGTGTGTGTGTGTGTGTGTGTGTGTGTGTGTGTGTGTGTGTGTGTGTGTGTGTGTGTGTGTGTGTGTGTGTGTGTGTGTGTGTGTGTGTGTCACCTAAGCGTGTGGTTGGCGAGCTGGAAACAGTCTTTTACAGGCTTGTCACGTGTCTTTTAATTTGCATTGTAGAAATGTTTCAATGTAAGTAAAACCATGGCAGACATGATCATGAAATATGCATACACGTTTATTCATAGTATTATAATGTATGAAGAAACAGTAAACTTATAATATATAACATATATATATATATATAAACATATAAAGAAACGTGGCATACATATTTTACAGTGTTGCTAATAAAAAGCAGTACCTATTAATGAATTTCCCTTTCGTTCTGGATAATGCATCTTATCACTCAAGAAAACTTCACATATGACATATGATGTTGCCAGATACACGATTCGGGCCTCATAAATTTTTAAAATATGAAATTGATTTGAATTTGCGCGGCAAATCTCTACACGTGGCATCTCTGTAACATGGGTATTCCCCACGATGGCCACACCCCAGCCACATTTTAAGGCGAGTCTGACTATACTTGATTCTAGTGGTACAGGCACAGACGTACGTACAAACACAGGATTCAGGATGCCTTCACGTATCTGGGGACACACACACACCCACGCACGCACGCATGCACGCACGCAAGCACGCGCGCGCGTGCGCGCACACACACACACACACACACACACACACACACATACACACACCCACCCACACCCACCCCCACACCCACCCACCCACACACCCACCCACCCACACCCACCCACCCACCCACACCCACCCACCCACCCACCCACCCACCCACGCACGCACGCACGCACCCACCCACCCACGCGCGCGCGCGCGTCTATTCCGTTATTGGTGTATGTATCAACAATTGTCCTTCCGTGTGGGTCGTGTAGTCCTTCAATTGACGGTATTCATACATAGTTGTCAGTATTCATTCATAGTGCAACTATCTTCCATAATGCGAGGACTTCCAACTGTCGCATTGAAATCCCTTATGATCATCGCCTTTCTTGGTTGCATGTTGCGTTTATGTAGCACCACGAGGCGTGTTTTGTGCTGAGCGAGTGTTGGTGTTGCAGCAACGATACCGGCGGTGGTGATGATGCCGGCTTGCGTGGTGGCCGGTATGGTGGTGGAGCGTCTAGGGGTCCGCCTGTGTCTGTTCATCTGCACGTCCGTCTTCAGCTTCACCTGGGTCATGATCGCCCAGGGCACTAACTTCAATGTCCTCCTCATCGCTCGAATGATTCAGGGCGTTCTGGGTAAGTCACCCTCACTCCTTTCTGGCCTTTCAAAACTATTATTCTATTGACACTACAAACGAACATCAATACTAAAGAATGCAGCCAAGCTCAGTAATTTATCAATGATCTTTTGTTGAGGTTGTGTGAGAGGATCAATCATAAATCAGTGTTGGAATAATGATGTCATTGATATCACACAAACATTGAAAAATCATGACAGGCATGGTATGCAGTGCCCTTATTGTACTTGTTGTTGCAGCGTCAGTGTTCTTGGTGGTAATGAACGTGTACCCTATGGAGGTGAGTCAGGTGCGCTGGCGGGGCATCATGAAGGGCGTGGCCGAGGCTATGGTGGAGTTGGGCGTCTTCCTCACCTACTTGGGAGGTCTTTTCCTCTTCCCGAAGCCTCTCGCCTACACCTTCGCTTGTGTTCTCATCCCACAGCTCATTTTATTCTTTTACTTGCGGGAGACTCCACTGTGGCTTGCGCGGCGAGACCATGAGGACGACATCGTGGACTCGCTCATGTGCCTTCGGGGCCGCGGAGTGGACATCAGACCTGAATTGGAGCACATCAAAACCAGCGTCAGTATTGAGAAGATACACAGGGCCACAGCGGTGGAACAGCTGCTGCTGCTCAGGAAACCCATCTACCTGAAGCCCCTTACTCTGTGCGTTCTGATCTTATTGTTCAAAGAGCTGACTGGACAATACGCCGCCATCACCTACACCGTCAAGATGTTCCGGATGGTGGGTTCCAGTCTCGACCCGTACTTGTGTGCGGTGGTGGTGGGCACGGCGCGCTTCTTGTCCTGTTTCCTGACCTGGGTGTTGATAGAACGACTTCC
>JAPQNM010000013.1:10702267-10704767 GCA_029783475.1 Metacarcinus magister
ATACATGCTGACAACGCCCCCTAAGGTAACTCTCAAACCATTTAAGAGGAGCATCATGCATATCAAACCAGTTCTCTAGCCGCCTGAGTAGAATGTCATGGTCCACAGTGTCAAACGCGGCGGAGAGATCAAGGAGTATCAGAGCCGTAACGTTACCTTTGTCCGCCTCAAGCATGTCATCATTGAGGAGGCGACAAAGGGCAACCTCAGTAGAGTGATTAGGACGATAAGCAGATTGACGAGGGTCAGCAAGGTTACTGGAATATACATAAGATAGCTGCTCTGAGACCACCTTCTCTGTTATCTTGCTCAAAGTAGGTAAATTAGAGATTGAACGATAGTTATTCAAAACAGGCTCGAGAGAAGCTTTTTTTAAGTACTGGGGTGACAACAGCAGTCTTGAGATAGATGGAAAGCTCGCCAGTATTTAAGGACAAATTAATGAGAAAAGTAATATAAGGCACTAGTTCATTGCCACACTGATTTAGTAGAGTAATGGGTATCGGGATTCCAAAATGCAGGATTTATTAGGGAGCTTCATAATGATACAGATACATATACAGGATCAAACTGGGACAGGGAGGTGTAACAAGGCTGTGGTTCACAGTTCAAGACACGAGTATGGGCATCAAGCTGCTGGCGTATTGAATGCACTTTTTCATTAAAGAAGTTAGCAAAGTCGTCAGAAAGTTGCTGACTACTACTGTGTTTAGGGAACGAGCGTTGCTCCCTATTACCAAAGATGGTTTTATAGACCTTGAAAAGCTCTTTGTTGTCACGCTGACTAGATGTTATTTTCTCTCTGTAATAAGCAGCCTTAGCTCTATTCAGCTATCTATTAAAAATGTTCCTCTAAGCTTTAAAGTCAAGGTAATGGTCAGGACGCTTGCTCTTCAGCCACCGCCGCTCATAAGTTCTCTTTTCTCGTTTCGCCATAGTAATATCATGACTATACCATGAGCGGCAAGGCCTAATGTAGACACTACGAGTGCACTGAGGGGCATGTTCATCCAGTAGGTGACCCAACACAAATTGTATTGAGTGACCATGCTCTCAACAGTGCAATGAGCAGACAAAGTTTGTCCAAGCTGAGACGCAAAAATATCTTGGCGAAACTGTTCAATGTTAACATCAGCAAGGCACCGCAGTGTAATATTCTGTTGCAGTGCAGAGGGCTTCAATACAGACAGCGAGCAATGCACGGCACAATGATCACTAATATAGTCACCGGGTAGTACAGAATCAATCACGACAGATCCTGTACAACGAGAGATCATGAGGTCAAGCGTGTGGCCCAAAGAATGGGTAGTAAAGTTAACATGCTGCTTAAAACAAGACGTGGCAAGGATGTCAGCAAAGCGGGAAACGCCAGTGGCACCGGGATCATCAACGTGGATATTAAAATCAGCTAAAACAAGGATGGAATGCTGCACATCTAAAAGAAAATCACAAAGCTCTTCAAAGTCTGACAAATACTGAGAAAGAGGCTCAGGGCGCTGTGGTCTGTAAATAACTACAAGAGACAGCGCAGTGTTGGAGACAGAGAGCTTAAGATATAAAGCTTCAAAGATACAGAAGGGACCCACCCGACAAACCTTATGACCAACCGTGGAACGCATCACAACAGCCAGACCACCTCCACGATGCTGTCCCTTCCGATCTTGCCTAATAACAACATAACCTGCAGGCACGAGATGAACCAGCTCTTGAGTATCACTATCAAACAACCAAGTCTCAGCTATACAAAATATATCAAAATCATTCTCTAGAATATAATCAGCTGAAATGTTGCTCTTGTTACGCACCGATTGCGCATTAATAAAACAAATGTTTAATCGCTTGGCCAAACAAGAGGCGACTAGAGAACATTCCCTATAGACTGGTTGTTCTGGGTCTGCTTTCTGGGTTGATGAACAAACGGTTTGATAAGTGTACCAACCATCCATTTCGACCCATCTAATACTCTGTTTTTGACAACAACTGGAACAACAAGAATGAAGGAAGAATATGTGTCAAATTTTGACTTTAATTTTGTACAGTTAGTAGGCGTCACGCCAACCACATCTTTAACATAGTCAGTCAGCTCAGCCTCTGTAGTAGCGGGATCAAATCGACTCACAAATATTTTAATGGTTGGTTGTACAACACGAAGTCGTCCAGCATCTTACTGAGCAGTCTCCGCCGTGCCCGTCCCATTTATCATCTAGACACTACGGAGGACCACGTAGCACTGTCATCCCCTCCCGGTGCACTGGTGGACTGAGCAGCCGAATGTTAGTAGAAGCAGCAGTCTTCCGGCGGTCCCACCCAACAGTGTGGCGAGCAGTGCTTGGCGTCTGCTGATAAGAAAAGTTCTCAGAATCTCCATGCAGAGTGGATGCTACGACTGGAGGCTGTACAGATACCTATGTCTTAGCCCTAGCCATATAATGCAACTTAGCGTCAAGCTGCTCATGTGTAACAAACAACCTGGGAGCGCAAATCGCTAATCTTACGTGAT
>JAPQNM010000013.1:10719767-10722267 GCA_029783475.1 Metacarcinus magister
GGTAAAACTTGCACTTCGTCATCGCCCACACTGCTGCCAGAAGCTCCAACTCGGGTGGCTTAGCGGGTCTCGGTGTCCGTCAGGAATCGTGAGCCACATTGAATGAGCCTTAACTGTCCTCCGCCGTGATCCTGCAGAAGGGTGTAACCCAGACCGTACAGACGTGAAGCGTCTGTCTGTAGGACGGTCGGGATAGCAGGGTCAAAGGTGGCAAGGACCGATGGACTTGACAAGGCTTCCTTTACCTTCTCGAAGGCCTGGTCGTGGTCAGGAGTCCACACAAAGGTTCTCTTGGGGCTCATCAATGGACGAAGAGGGGCAGCAGCACCGGAGATGTTGGGTGAGAAGTCTGCCAGCTGGTTCACCAAGCCCATGAATGACCGCAGGTCAGTCAAGTTGGCTGGTTTGGCGAAGTCAGTGATGGCCAGAACCTTCTCAGGATCTGCTGCGATGCCATCACTGGAGAGCTGGTAGCCGCAGAAACGAACCTTCGGTGCGGCGAGGACGAACTTCTCAGCATTGAGGGTGATTCCGTGTGCTCTGCATCGGGCGAGGACCTGGTTGACACGGCAGAGGTGTGCCATGTAATCCTCGTCGTACAGAAGGATGTCGTCCACCACCTTGACACACTGCAGCACTCCATGAAGCGCGAGGTCACCTCGTCGACAGAAGGCCTAAGCTCTTGAGGTGCTGTAGGCCTATCACTGTGGAGTCCGCACCAGTGTCAGGGATCATGTCGATGCTTCCTGACACTCCCGCGTGCGTGACGACAATACTGACAGTGGGAAACAGCGTTGGCCTCTCACGTGCTGTCGCCTCGACGCGCCTTGCGTTGACTTGCTGCTTTGGATGGTTGGGGTTTCCCAGGGGTGACTGGGCTCTCACGACGTGGAAGGTGGAGCGCCAATCTGTCCCCTGCTTGGTGTTCTTGGTGTTTTTCGTGTGCTTGAACTGTTGTCTAGGTTGCAACGTTCTGCACATCTGGTCGAAGTGCCCGTATCGGTTGCATGTCCTGCACTGAACACTCCTGGCAGGGCAGCCTTGAGTGTGCGACCAGTGGCCAGTTTTGCCACAACAGGTACACGTTGCTTCTGTTGCAGGACAACCGTTGGGGCCATGCTGCTGTTTACCGCACCTCTTGCAAAAAGATGAAGTCTCAGCAGCTGGGCGTGCGTCTGTTTTTGTTTTGTGGGTTGCCTTTTTCCCCGTCTTGTACTGAGACACAGCTCTTGCAGCTGAAGGGGCCCTTAAAGCAGACGCAGTTGACCTCGTGGCCTCGTGTGAACGGCAGGTCGTCACGACGTGTGTGAGTGTGCAGGAGTCGTCCAGAGCGATAATCTTCTGTACGAGTTCCTCGTCGTTGATGCCTGTGAGGATGCCGTGCTTGAGCCAGGAGGCCTCGCAGGCGGCGTTGTTGCCTTTTCAGACGTCAATCTCCTCGGAGAGGCCCTTTAGCCTGACAAAGAAGCCAGCAAAGGACTCGCCTGCAGCCTGCTTGCAGCTGGTAAACGCTCGCCGTCGAAGTGCCTCGTTGCTGGAGTCCCTGATGTGGTTCTGCAGGGTGTCAAGAATCTCATCGACGGACGAGGTGGAGTCTGAAGGCACCTGTAACGTGTGTTCCAGCACTCTTTGTGTCTCCAGCGACAAACACATTCTAAGCTGGATAAGTTGCTTTGAATGTGGTAGACTTGGTATGTCGACCATGGTCACGTAGTCTGTCCACCGTCGTCGCCATTCCTTGAAACACTGGAAGGATATGTCAGGGGACAGCGGAGAAGGAGGATGCACAGCTGCTTTGGGAGCGGCGGGGAGAACAGCTGATGTGGCTGGTGACGTCACGCCCGGCCCATTTCCCGCCCGCGGCGACGTTGGCTGAGGTGGGGTGGGAGGCGTAGAAGCAAGTCTTGCCAGCAGAACATCAAAACGTGAAGATTCTTCTAAACGATGTTGTTCTCTCTCCACGCGAGCTGTTTCGTCTCGTTCCACCATCCATCTCAGGAGCGAACACACATCCGTATTTGTGGGGATTGGAGTGACGCCTGTAGTGGGTGGAGTTGGGTGGGGAGACAGGTGAGTCTGTGGTGGGGGAGGGCAGCGGGCGGGTGACGAAAGGTGGGGCTGTGGTTCGTCACTGTGTGCTTCCGGTGCTTCCTCATCTGTATCCCTTGTCTGACGCTGTGCAGCGGTCTTTCTTCCTTTTCTGGGCATGGTGCCTTAATAAAAGAAGCGACAGGGTGATAAGTAATACAAGGCTTTAAACAGTGCAAGCAGTGAAAGGGATAAGTAAGGCAGTGGGTGTTTATGGAACGAGGTGGTAACTGCGCCGCGTGGCAGGGTGTGGGGTGAGCCGTTGCGGGCTGCAGGCAAAGGAGGTGTGGCAGGCAAAAATGACGATATAGCAGTGATCTAGCGCATGCGCCAGGGCCACTCTGTCCTAGGTGGACACTTCAAACTGCTACAACGGTCGTCACTTTTGCCTGCCAGAGGCAGTGTCTGTGTG
>JAPQNM010000013.1:10732267-10734767 GCA_029783475.1 Metacarcinus magister
TCTCTCTCTCTCTCTCTCTCTCTCTCTCTCTCTCTCTCTCTCTCTCTCTCTCTCTCTCTCTCTCTCTCTCTCTCTCTCTCTCTCTCTCTCTCTCTCTCTCTCTCTCTCTCTCTCTCTCCTGCTAAGTACGAGACATTCTTGCCATCTTTGCTTTGGCGAAAATGAGTAATTTGAAAAGAATGAATGTGTGTGTGTGTGTGTGTGTGTGTGTGTGTGTGTGTGTGTGTGTGTGTGTGTGTGTGTGTGTGTGTGTGTGTGTGTGTGTGTGTGTGTGCCTGTGTATGTGTGTGGTGTGTGTGTGTGGGTGTGTGTGTGTGTGTGTGTGTGTGTATGTGTGTGTGTGTGTGTGTGTGTGTTGTGTGTGTGTGTGTGTGTGTGTGTGTGTGTGTGTGTGTGTGTGTGTGTGTGTGTGTGTGTGTGTGTGTGTGTGTGTGTGCCTGTGTATGTGTGTGTAGCTTAAAGGTTATAAGTGTAAGGAGAGAGAGAGAGAGAGAGAGAGAGAGAGAGAGAGAGAGAGAGAGAGAGAGAGAGAGAGAGAGAGAGAGAGAGAGAGAGAGAGGAGAGAGAGAGAGAGAGAGCGAGAGAGAGAGAGAGAGAGAGAGAGGAGAGAGAGAGAGAGAGAGAGAGAGGAGAGAGAGAGAGAGAGAGAGAGAGAGGAGTGAGAGAGAGAGAGAGAGAGAGAGAGAGAGAGAGAGGAGAGAGAGAGAGAGAGAGAGAGAGAGAGAGAGAGAAAAAAAAATTATATATGTATAGGAAAACTAAGAAAAGATCAGAAAATAGATAAAGCATAATACCGCAAAAGAAATAATGGTAATAGGAGTTGAGTTTTGTTATAGAATAGAAAAAAAATTGAAATGTATTAATTAATGTAATACAATAGAAATGAAATACAAAACAAGTCAGGTTGAATGGGTCGTTTGATGTACGTTGAATATAAGTGCGTGAAGCGATCAGGGAATCAAATGAGTGAATGAGTGAGTTATTGAATGAGTGAGTGGGTGAAAATATGAATAAGACATGATGATGACATAGAAAAATAAGAAAAATACCAAAAAAATAATCGTACAAAAGGATAACAATAAGAGGGAACGGTGATTGTGGCGTAGAAATGGGATCATGAAAGGAGAGATAGAGAGAAAAAAGGGATATGTTCTTTCTCCGTGATAGTGTGATGTGTGGTGGTGTGGTGAAGGGTTACGAGTTGAGTGTAGGGGTGAGGAATGGGTAGTATAGTATTGGATGCATGCCTACGAGGCGTGAGTAAAGGCCAATTGAGGGTAAGGACTGCGTGAGAACTTGACGAGGTTTGTGTAATGATGTGTTACATTAGCGGGTGAAGGCTACTGGACGGTTTGGTGAAGGGCAAATGAAAGCCGGCTGGGGGAGGGGTGTTTGGTTGACTGGCTGGGGAAGGGCTGGGGTATCGACCACACACACAAACATACACACACACACACTTACACACACACACACACACGTCCAGAGCACCCTTGGCTAGGCGGCATAACAGTGCTTGGCGCGCGAGGAAGGTGTCACGACCTCTTCTTCTTCTACCTCCTCGTCCTTTCATTGGTACATTTACTCTGACTTTTTATCTAATTCTTCCCACTCAAGAGTATCGCAAGAGACCAGTCCGAAGAGCCTAGAAAGGAATGCCTGGACTGTGTGTAGGTGTCTGGGAAGGATGGCCCACAGGAGACAGTGCGTTTCAGCGTAAGGCAACAAGTGGTCTCTAAACTGTGTACGTGTTTACCGCAATGAGTGGCGTGTGGATTAAGTGGTTTGTATATTGCACTGTTGTCCTTTCCGCATATTAAGCACCGGCCAGTAAAAGGGAAGTTGAAGTATAATTACGAGTAGCACGAAAAACACGACAAATACAAAGAGAACTAGAGAAACGTCGGAAGAAGCAAGGGTCGTGCTTTCTCGTGCTAGTATTTACTTGCAACTCCACAGATGTTTATTTGCATCTAAGTGAACGAAAGAGTGGGAAAAGCGCCATAGAGAGAACGATTTTTATTTCCCTTCTCTGCGTGATTGTCCTCGCTAGGTTGAAGGCCATGCCGGCGACGCTCTTTCGGCGGCATGATGAAAGACTGATGTAACGAGGAACACTCAGGTCAGAGCCAGAGTAAGGCGAAGGGACTTACTTGTACTACACTGCTGTTTTACTCTTGTTCCCTGACGTCACGCCAATATTTCCAAGAGAGACCAAGGTCATTACCATCTCCCCCTTCATTCCTAACTCCCCGCTCCTTCTACCCTCTCCCCCGCTCCCCTCATCATTCCTTACCCCCCATTGCCTGGTTATAATCCTCCTCCTCCCGTCGTCCTTGACCTCGTACTTCCACTACCCATACTTTCATTTCCCTTTTAATACACCTTACTATTTCTCCTCGAAAATTATCTTTAACTTTTTCTTTTTTACCTGTCCAGCTCATCCTTTTTTCTTTCTGTCTGTCTGTCTGTATCTCTCTCTCAAACACACACACACACACAC
>JAPQNM010000013.1:10744767-10747267 GCA_029783475.1 Metacarcinus magister
GTTGGTCCTTGTGTGAATGTTTGGAAAAAAATAAACTATCTAATCTAAAGTGAGAGAACAGTAAAGGCGAAAGAGGAGGAGGAGGAGGAGGAGGAGGAGGAATGTTTTGGTAGTGTTTCTGATGATGATGATGATGATGATGATGATGATGATGATGATGATGATGATGATGATGATGATGATGATGATGATGATGATGATGATGATGATGATGACCAGCAGGACAGTACAAATAGTTTTATCAATTCAGTAGCTATCATACATTTTATGCTAATATTGCATATTATGAAAAAAATATTATTTATGTATATATTTTGAACAAAAACTCGTGTGGCAGTGTAGTTAAGACCATGCCAAGCCTGGAGCCTGTGGTAGTGGTACAGGACATGTTATATTGGCACCGTTACACTTGTCATGCCAATGTTACCTGAGCCTGGCTTGGCCTGAGTGCCAATCGATCTGTAGTTTCCTTTTAAAGCAGGAGATGGTATGCAAAGAATGAACGACTTTAAAATCAATAATGAGCGCCTTCAAGGTCATACGGTCGCTTATACTTTCAAGTGTTAATATAACCCAGCATGAGGTAATGCTGCAGACTGTGTGTTGGCGGAAAATAATAGACTATCCTGCTCATTGCAAGGGAGTAGTTTCCGAGCAAGAAAGGCAAAGAGCAAGCACACATGAGCACGCAAAATGGACACATTTTTTTCCAATGCCGCTTTTAATTGATAACATTTAATAGTGAGACTTTTGGAATGTTTGCCCATCCATATTATTTTACTATTATTATTATTATTATTATTATTATTATTATTATTATTATTATTATCATTATCATCATTATCATTATTATTGTTATTATTATTATTGTTACTAGTAGTAGTAGTATCATTACTATTATTATTGCTATTATCATTATCATTATTATAATCATTACTATCATTACTATCACTATTATCATTATTATCATCCTTATCATTATTATCATATTCATTATAATTAACATTATCATTATCATCATTATTAGCATTATCATAATTACCATAATTATTATTATTATTATTATTATTATTATTATCATCATAATTTATCAGCCCGGAGGTGGTGGTTGTGAACATTCTATCACCGTAATCCTTGGAGTTTGTAAAAGGCGACAAAAGGGAAGGAGGTATGGGTCTGGAAAGCCCCTCTTCTGTATTCTCTCCTATGAAAGACAAGCCATAGAAGGGGAGGAGAGAGTAATGTCTCCTTGAACCCTGGCGTGCCTTGTCTTAGCTACCATTTTTTATGGGATAACAGTCTAATATATAGATAAGAAATAAATTATAATTATTATTAATTTCCTTTGCTGGGGACAACAATAATTCTACCATGCGGTTCGTGAAAGGCAACAAAACGGACTGAGTAAGGATCCTGGGAAGCCCCTCCTCTATACACTCTCCTATGAAAAGACAAGGCGCAGAGAGGAAAGTAGAGAAAAATGTCTCCACGAATCCTGACGACTGGATCTCTGAATGTGGGTGTATGTAGTACACTTGAGGGTAAAAGGAAGGTAATTAGAAAAATGTTTCTGGATCAAAAGTTTGATGCGTTAGCATTGAGTGAAACTAAACTGAAAGTGAAGGGTGAATGTGAGTTTGGATGCGAGTGGAAGGATGTCAGGTGTGACCAGAGGGAGAGCAAGGGAAGCAGTGGCCTTTGTGGTGAGTCTGGCAGTAAAGCAATATGTGGTGGAATGTAAGGAAATGTCATCAAGGCTGATGTGGGTGAAAGTAAAGTTTGGTAGAGAGTTGTGGGTGTATGTGAGAGGATGAAATAGATAGGGTGGCCTATTGAAAATATTTGTATGACTGCAGAGTTTTGGAAAGAATGTGATTATTGTCTTGTTAGGAAATCTAAATAATCGTGTTAGTGATGAGGTAGTTG
The DNA here is from genome assembly GCA_029783475.1 of Metacarcinus magister. Classification (NCBI taxonomy): domain Eukaryota; kingdom Metazoa; phylum Arthropoda; class Malacostraca; order Decapoda; family Cancridae; genus Metacarcinus; species Metacarcinus magister. The sequence goes on from JAPQNM010000013.1 coordinate 10,746,694, forward strand.
AAGACTTGATTGGTAGGCACATGGTGCCTGGAAAAAATTTGATTGAAGAAAGGATGATAGGACTATGTGTAAAGAGAGGGAGAGAGAGTTGGTGGTTGGAAACACCTTGTTCAATAAGAAGGATATATTCATGCTTAAATAGATTAGACTAGACAAAGGAAGGGTAGTGCATAGAGCAATGATGGACTATTTGGCTATGTCAAGGAACGTAATAGAACAGTTGTTGGATGTGAGAGTTTTGAAAAGGGAAGGGGAGGCATGTCCGACTACTTCCTTGTGGAGGGAAAGCTGAGGGTAGATATGAAGTGGTCAAAGACGAGTGGATGAGGCAAAGAAAGTTATGAAAGAGTTGAACATAAAGGAAAACATAGAGGAATACCAGGAAAGGATTATAGATGAATGGAATGTGGTGAGAGAGTGAGAAAGGTGATGTGGAAGGGGAATGGCAGCTGTTTAGGAGTGGCGTAGCGGGGATTAAAGAGAAGATGTGTGGTATGAGAAGAGTGGGAGGTGGAGTGAGAAAGGGGAGCGAACGGTGGTGAGAAGATGTAAGGGTGGCTGAAACAGAAAGGAG
>JAPQNM010000013.1:10752267-10757267 GCA_029783475.1 Metacarcinus magister
TAGCAGCACATACCAGGATACTAGACATTATAATAGCTTCACTCAGAGCGTAGATTGATGCGATTCCTACAAAGCGTGAGTTGCCTGAGCTTGTAAACCTATATTTTGCTTGTTATAAAAACCACAGTGCATATAGCTAGTTTATTTGACTATTTCTTATATAAAAATCAGCTTAAGTGTCAATTTCAATAAGAAAAAAATAATAAAATGCCATGAATTCACTTTATGTTTGATCAGAATCTCAATGAACCTCGTAATTTGTATAGAAACTGATTTTCTGGTTGTTAAAGAATCAATGTTGACGTAAAATACATAAAGCCAGCTTTTCATATTTTTGTTTGTTTGTCATTCTAGTAAAAACTAACAGAGTACTCAGTAGAACGCAAGTACCTCCACCGACGCCGCTACTATTCGTGACTGTTTCCTGACCTTGACCTTGACATTTAAATAATTAATTGAGTGGATGCTTTGGATAGGGTGTCATGTTGGTGAATTTTTGCGAGGTATTGTTGCGTTTTGACAGTTATGAATTTTTATAAATCCTGTAGGTCTGATGTTAATACTTGACATTTGATATTGTTTTTACGCATTTGTTGGTTTACCAGAAATAACTATAATGGCAGAGAGAGAGAGAGAGAGTTTACAAGAAATATAGAAACGTGAAAATGTGATGTCCATGAACAGAGGTAAAATCAATAAAAAGTATGTGGCGCAGAGAGACATGGTGCTGTTTGTAAAAGACAATATAAATAAGAGTATTGCAGAATGACGTGACTCAGGTAAGAAGAACGAAACAATAAGATAATGCAAGTAGTGTAAAAGGAATGTGGTATTGCCGATTAGGGTAAAAAAATAACAAGTGTACTAGAGCGAGATGTGATGCAGTACTGTTGAAAAAATAAAGTAATGCTGTTACAATGGTACGCTGCATGCAACGCGTGAAGTGGTGTTAGTTGATCGTGCGTGAGATACGTACACAAGACACGTCACACAGTGTTTTGTAATAGTCAGAAGAGAAGGACGATAAGGTATTGGGTTATGTAAGGAACTTATCAAGAGATGAACATAAAATGTTGTGTTTATAGAGACGCGTATGAAGGGTAAAAGTCTGAAGCGGTCATTAAGTTTAAGATTTCGGTTCCATTACTGGAAAGAAAAGAGGCCAGTGTTAGGAATATAAAGGAACAAAGATAACGCTATATACACACACATATATATATATATATATATATATATATATATATATATATATATATATATATATATATATATACATAAACATATTCTTTAAATTCTTCTGTAATGTTAAGAATCACAATCTTAAGTTTAAGATTTTACTGCAATTCCTGAAAAAAATATGAACAAAAAAGGAATTGAGTAAAACATATATAGTTTACGAATAACAAAAGTAATGGGAATGCGAGCGGTGGAGTTGAAGGTGGTGGAGACCGACCCGACACCTTACTGTTTAATGATACTAAGAAATGTGTTTAGACTTATAAGTGCAAAGTTTAAGATATCATTGATTTTACCTCAAAGAAAATGTGAATGATGCAAATAAACGTCTGAATATTTTAATGATTGGAATGAAGTTTTCATAATACTTAAAGAGCTGCATGAGGAAGTACTTGTATACCTTCGTCAAGTGTGGCGTGAAGGTGAAGGGTGGAGGAACATTGACACCAAGGACACATGGCAGGTGGAGGGACAGGTGCGTGCGGGAGGCGGCGTGTATGCAAGTCATGGAGATACGGGGCGGCAGGTGTGTGTGTATGTGTGTGTGTGTGTGTGTGTGTGTGTGTGTGTGTGTGTGTGTGTGTGTGTGTGTGTGTGTGTGTGTGTGTGTGTATGTGTGTGTGTGTGTGTGTGCGCGTGTGTGTGTGTGTGTGTGCGCGTGTGCGTGTGTGTGTGTGTGTGTGTGTGTGTGTGTGTGTGTGTGTGTGTGTGTGTGTGTGTGTGTGTGTGTGTGTGTGTGTGTGTGTGTGAAATTTTTTCCCCTTTAATTAACTGATAAACTCTTACATGTGTATTGCCGTTCATAGACTGACCACACCTACGTATAACGATCAAGAGGGTGGCTGAAAAGGGCGAGGCGGAACAGGGCTGGAAAGGGCTGGAAGGGGCGGAGCAAGGGTGGAAGAGACGGTGCAGGGGTGGCAGGACCGGGTAGGGCAGTGGTGGAAGAGGTGGAGCAGTGGTGGAAGGGCCGTACAGGGCTAGGAGGGACGGGATGGGGTAAGGACGGGAAGAAGCAGGGAAGGAGATTAGGGAAGACCGAATTGCATAATAGTGTAATGTACTGATGATTTACAGGGAAGGGTGAGGGAAGGAGAAAGGGGAAGTTGGCAAGGAGAGGGGGAGGTAGAGGAGAGAAGGAAGGAAGGGTGTAGTGACAGGACGGTATATAGTTAAGGTTGACAGGAAGATAAAAGAGACGAGGAACTAAGGGAGCAAGGATTTAGAGGAAGGAATTAAAGGAAGGTGTGGCGCATAGCAGACCAACAGTAAGGCAACGCAAGGTATGAAACGTGTTGCCATTACAAATTGATTAAATGAATAAACAGTTAATTATCACCTTTCTCGCCAGACGCCAGGTAGATGATATATTCAGTCAGTCCTCGGCCTCGTTATCAAACTTCTCCAGTCGTTTCTATCTTTATATACTTCTTCCAACAGTAGATTTCTTCCTTCCAGGTTCTTCTTTACGCAGTTTAACCATTTTTTTTTTCTGGGTCTTCCTACTGGTTTTTTTCCACTACGTTGCAATGCCATGTACTTCCGAGGATATCTCTTCTCTTCCATTCTTTTCACATGTCCATACCACCTTAGGTTGTTTCTTTCTATAACTTTGACAATCGACTCTATTTTCAGATGTTCTCTTATGTTTTCTTTTCTAATGTTATCTCTTTTAGTGACTCTCATTATGGTTCTGAATAGTCTCCTTTCAGCAGTTCCCTTCTCAGATTCTAGATTCTTTGTCATGTTCCACGTCTCTGATCCGGTCTTAGAATAGTGGTGTATAAGATTGGTTTACATTTATTTAATCGGAACATGAATTTCTATTGGCAATTCATCAATACCAGGTGCCTTTCCGTTTTTCATTTGTTTCAAAGCACTTATGATTTCCTCCATACTTATATCTACTATTGCTATTTCCTGCTGTTGTTGTTGTTCTGCTTTTTGTTCATCATGTTCGCCCTCTACTTCTACATTTAACAAATCTTCAAAATATTCTGTCCATGTGTCAAGTACGATTGTTCCTTCCTTATCATTCACAGCTTATGTAACGTTTTAATTTCCTTTCTTGTAATTTTTCGCTTTGCTGTACAATACTTTTTTTTGTACCCTCACAGTCCTCCACTAAACCTTTTCCAATAGTTATCCACAAATCTTCTTTCGCTTTTCTTTTCAATCTCTCACATGCTTTCCTTTCCTCCGTTCCTCCTCATGTGATACTCTATCCCTTTGCTGCCTGGTTTTCATCCACTTTTTGAATGCTTTTATTTTATTATTTACTGCATCTTTTACGATATATATCCATCTCAGCGGCGACCCAGTTAATTTTTAGTGCGTCTACACTGCAGGATACACGATAAAAGATGGCAGCTAACCACATCATCATTATCGGCTATGATTCCAATGCAGGACAAAAGCCTCCCTTAATCTTCTCTATCAACTGCCGGTCTATTCCAGGCAACCACAGAAAACTTCCTATCTAATCTCTCCATCTAGTTGTCTGTTTACCTTGGCTTCTTTTACCATCCCTGGGTTTATCATTATGTTACTTTTAATTTCCAATTATTATCTGTTCGACACATGGTGTGTCCTGCCCGTGTCCAAAAATTTTTTTGATCTAATTTTAGTCAATATGTCTTCAGATTGGGTCTGTTCCCTAATTCATGATGTTCTCCTATTATCTTTTCATTTGATGCCAATTATCATTCTATCTGTTTCCCTTTGGACACAGAAATTTTCGTTCCAAAACATTTGTAAGACTATAAGTTTCAGATCCATATGTTAGAACTGGTAACACACTGACTAACCTTTTTCTTTAGAGTTAATGGGAAGCTACTTTTCATAACACTGGTTTGTATAACAAAAGCACTCCATCACATCACAATTTTTCACATGATCTTATTTTCAGTCCGAAGAAGATATATTCCCGAACACTTTATAATACTTCATTCACTACTTCAATTTCATTGTTTAGTCTATAATTATTTAGCATTACTTTTGTGTTCTTAATGTTCATCTTCAGTTCTTCTGTAGGTTCGTTCATCAGAACAATATCATTAGCATATCTGAGATTATCTAAGTATCCTCCTTTGATTTTGGTTATTGCCTCTTTCCATTTCAATGTCATTAACACTTCCTTTAACACTGCAGGTTAAAAAGTTAAGAGAAATAGTGTTGCTTTGTCTGATTCCTTTTTCTAATGCTATGATATTCTCTCGCTGACCTAATGTACCTTTACTGCAGGGGTTCTCAACCTGGGGTACGCGTACTCCCAGGGGTACGTAAGAGGAATTTTGAGGGTACGTGACAGGTTTCTCAAAAAACTTCGGTTCTGAATAAGACTTAAATAAGTGCAAACCTATTTGTAGAAAGTGGCCTACATGTGCTAGGCTAGATGTGTCCTCCACTAGAACCAGGACACTAGCTCATAGTGACATAGTCACACTGATTGAAAAAGTTTGTCTGCTCCACATATATAAAATAATTCAAACTTAATAAACTAAGTTAATAAACCATGCATTTCTTGTTACCCTTCTTGATGCTGCATTCTGGGTAAGGGTCACGTGACCGTGACTGAAAGACTTCATGGGGTACATAAGATTAAAAAGGTTGAGAACCCTTGCTTTACTGGAACAGTGCTTGTCTACGAGTTGCGTCTTCCAGTACCTTCACATAAGCTTCCTCCCTAATGACATCGCTTGTATACATATATATATATATATATATATATATATATATATATATATATATATATATATATATAT
>JAPQNM010000013.1:10762267-10767267 GCA_029783475.1 Metacarcinus magister
CGAGTGTCTGAGGTGAGGGAGGCATGACGGGTGATCGAAGAAGAGTGGCGACCTTGACGCTCTCTCGTAAAGCGGTATTGCGGTGTTTTAAGGAGTGGGAGGAGGAGGGGGAGGAGGAAGAGGAGGAGGAGTAGGAGGAGTAGGAGGAGGAAGGGGAGGAGGAGGAAGAAGGGGAGGAGGAGGAGGAGGAGGAGGAGATGGAAGTAAAGAATACTAATGAAAATAATAATAATAATAATAATAATAATGATATAATAATAATAATAATAATAATAATAATAATAATAATAATAATAATAATAATAATAATAATAACAATAATAATAATAATAATAATGATGATAATAATAATAAGGAGAAGAAAGAAGAAAGAAGAAGAAGAAGAAGAAGAAGAAGAAGAAGAAGAAGAAGAAGAAGCAAATAAATAAGCTAAAATACAAAGTGAACGAAGAAGAGAAGAGAAGGAAGAGGAGGAAGACGTCGACGAAGAAGAAGAAGAAGAAGAGAATCAAAAGGACAAGAACGAGCTCAATGAAAAAGGTTCCATTCTGTACACGTAAAAAAAATAATAACATGCAAGATTTACAACACGTCTCTTTTACCATTTTGTATTCATTCTTTTCATCTTATTTATCTATTTACTTATTTATTAATCATTTACTTATTCTAATCCTTCATAACGATTCACTCAAAATCAAACAACCTTCAAATACCTAACCTAACCTAACCTAACCTAACCTAACACAGACGACCATTGTAAAAGGAAATCTCTACAAAAGTGTCTGCTGTCACTCACACTTTCAGCCTCTGAGATTTTTTTCTATCAACAAACATCCTCGGCAGCTGTTCGCCTCCATTGCAAGGACGGCAGTGGTGAAGCCAGTACACTAACACTTAATGGCTGCTAATGATTCAGTCTTATTGCTCCGGAGACAACTGTTTTCACATGGTTATCGTCTTACTCAGTGACAGACTTCAGCTATAACCATTATGAAAAAGATGAAAGTTGATCATCCTGACGGTGCCATTAAGAGAGAGACAGTCTGGAGGAAAAAATGTGGATCAAGGTAAACATCATATACAATCCTTACATATGACCTGGTTTTCTGAGACACTTCCCAGCCATTGGACCCATAATGACCTAATGTTTACTGCCAAGGAGTTTACCGGCAGGAGTTACGCAGTGGAAGAGTGACAAAGGTGAAGGAAAAGCAGAAGAATCAAACACTTGACAAAACTTTAAAGTCACTTCTACCTTATCGAAGTTTTTTTTCTTCTGAAGTCCTTGAAAAACAGGTCCATTGAGTGTTTTCATCTTGTATTATTCTCTGATCTGTAAAAAAAAAATGTTCTCTATAAGATATTCAGCTTGGAAAAAAACCCCATGAATATATAAATTGTAGAACCGAACAAAATACCAAATAAGCTAATCTAAGAGAATTCCCCATAATTTAATCGGGTATTAATCTAATGTAATTTTCTTGTCACGTCAGAATCTTAATTTGTATCTTTGTAGTCGTCCGGAACATTTTCTTCGATGGTGACTTACGACTTTTTTTTTTCTTAAGGGTTTACAAATATGTCTACCCGACTTAAACATCCTCCCAGGCGAGTGTTATCAGAAAGACTGATTTCTATTCAATCCACTTGATGATTTTCCTCGTCTCGCCCATAAATTTTATTTTCAGATTATTCATTAATCTCTCATGAAAGGAAATTGCAAGAAAATAAAAAAGAAAAAGAAAAAATGGTATAAGTATTCAGTCACATACTATTAATGTTGAGTAACTTTACTTCCGTTTCGTCAGGTAGTAGCCAGATGTTTTCTCCTCGTATTATTCAAATCGAAGATAGTAAGAACGGGAATCCTTTTGTGTGCCATTTACGGTCCTATACTTGATGAGGCGAACAGAAGCCTGGTGAAGATTGAGCTTTACGATTGGGTGTCCCTTCTGACGTCACCTTGTGCTGGGATTCAAACCTTTGCCTCCTACGCGTTACTGACGAGATTTACAATTAGTCTGAAATTTTACATCCCTCTCTGGGTTTCACAAGACCGCTAACTTTCCTACATTTGACCTTTAAATCAGAAATCATGATGGTTGTCGTCAGGCTAGCGAGTCCTCACGCTGCCAGGTCACGGATCTGGAGTCTACAATTTTGTCTACCTTATCTTTAATTAAAGTACGAATGCCTTTTATATTTGTTTGTTTATCTATTCATCTATCTATTTATTTATTCATTCTTTTTTTTTTTACACGCTAGGTGTAAAACCAATTTTTTGAAGTTCAGATTGAGGTTGTAAAGACCTGTCCCGCCTTGTCCTCCCCTGCTTGGTGCCACCTCACCCTCCACGCCCGGCTGCCTTTAATGCACACCTACTGTACAGTCATGGAGTTTAAAAGTATCTTTTCTGCTTATTACGAACACATCACAGAATGACTATTATCCATGTCACATCTGTTTGTATGTTTGTTTGTTTATTTTCCCTGACTTTCAATTTTCCTGGAAAAGTAACAATACATAGAATGGCTGCATACCATAGGGAACACATCTTGTTTATTCAGTCTATAATGAATTTGTAGCGAAATAATAGATGATAGACTTGATACTTCAACAAATAACTCATTACTTTGACAACTGAAGTAGTAAAACAACTAATATAAGAATGACTCCCTGACCAAGGTTCCCACTTCAGCCAACAATGACATGCATACCAAGAAGATGAGGACGAGGGGTGTCATTTAGGAGTGATGATGATGATGACGATGATGGATATAGTGTAGGATATAGTGGCGGTGGCAGAAAGATGATGAAAAAAAAGTGAAAATAAAAATCAGTGTCATCTTTCGTGTCATTATAGAATCGAAATGAGCTCAGTAATTACTTTCTGTTTCGACTGATGTTTGCATGATGACGGTGACATAGATGATGCAGGCTTTCATTAACAGATTGCAGTAGAATCACTGTACACTGTACATTGACTGACTGATTGATTATGCAGTCTTGGCCCCACAACACTTGTGGCAATGCAGTACCGATAGCTTACGTATTTTCCAAAGAAATAGCAAACGGCGATATTGAACCAAAGAACACAGGACACAGAAGGCCAGTGACTTGTAAGACTGCGTAGACTAAAGTTTTCAAAGTAATAATTGAAATGTATTCGCTACTTAAGTCTTTCAAAAAGAATTAAAAGTTGATAATTCTCCGACTGACAATGATTTGCATGCAACTTCCTTCTATCTCTCTGAAAAAAACAAACACAACAGTTTTCAGTATCTAGATCAAGTTATACAAGACATAGATTCACCATGTAGTAAGAATATTTAGGTCTCCCTTGGTGGTGCATCGTTTTCTCTGGTTTCCTCAGTTCCCAGCATGTTTCTGACAGGCTCTAGTTAGCCCTTGTGTCCTTATGGGGACACGATAGACAACCACCACCGTCTGGCCTCTACCACGGTTGACTGCTTATCGACACTGAAACTCAAATGAAAACCGGCATAACATCCATAGTAATTAAAAAAATAATAAAAAAAAATAATAAATTGTAACATATGTTCGGTTATGCTAATTTTCCTTATTCTTAAAAAAAAACCGACGGACAGACATACTGAGCTTACATTGATCAAGTGAACGCCGGGCAGAACATTTTAACTGTGTTTTATCGAAAGCTCAAAAGGTCAGATATATACTGCAGACATATATAGAAGAGACAAGTTGATCAAGACCTTGCAGACAAATGTAGACGAACATCAACGGCTGGGAGACAGACGACATTTTAATCACGTCCCGGTCAGAGCCTAACCATTTATAGTAGGGCATCGAATAGCTTTAAATCACAAACATATTAACCAAATATCCGCTTTTAACTGTGACTCGACTCTCAAGGAGAAGGAGGAGGAATACAAGGGAATATACAAGGGAACACAAGCAGCAACAGACAGGGTTCCTGCGAGGAGGAGGAGGAGGAGAGGAGGAGAAGGAGGAGAAGGAGGAGGAGGAGGAGGAGGAGGAGGAGGAGGAGGTGAGACCACCACCCCCCCGTAACTCCTACCATTCTATTTAACCCTGTACAAAGTCAAGGGTGACCAATTAGTACACTTCACAGCAAGGATACGGGAAACAGAAGTCAACCCCATGACCTTGACCTGTATACGACTGACCCGAGCACACCAGAGGGTGGGTGCAGGGTAGGAAGGGGCTTGTATGAGAAGAGGTGACTTCCTGCTGGCCAACACATTGCCGCATCACTCACTTCACTCTCCGCTGCGGGGGTACTACACCTTCTTTCTACTACCTTTACTCAGAGGCCACACCTGTGCACACACACACGTAAAACCTCAGTTTCAACGTGCATTTATACATCAAATAGTTTATTGCTATCAAGTACATTACGATCATAACCATCCCAATACAACAGCCAAGGCAGGAGGTGGATGGGAATGAGGAGCGGAACAGTATCTGTAGGGACAAGGTAACCTGAGCTTACTAGGAAATATTATCTTCATAAGCATCAAGCAAGCCTACCTGACCACCACAAGCTAACCCACACAGTAGAAAAGAAAAAGAAAACGAGAACAAAGGAAAAAAGAAAGAAAAAAAACAGGAAAAATGTACATGTGAAGGGGACGGGACGACGTGATGCATCAAGTAAACATTGATCAAATTTCCCTCCGTGCCACGTCAGCAGCAGAGTTAAGGCACGTACAGGGGCACATACTGGATGCACGCCTACTCATCTCATTCACTGATTATTAGTTACCTTAACTAATACCATTATCGTTGTTATCATTGTTATTGTTATTGATTTTATCGTTATCATTATTACTATCATCATTATTACTATTATAATCATTATCATTATTATCATTATTATTATTATTATTATTATTATTATTATTATTACTATTATTATTATTACTATAATTATTATCATTATTATTATTACTATTATCATTGCTATTATTATTACTATTACTATTATTCTCATTATTATT
>JAPQNM010000013.1:10772267-10784767 GCA_029783475.1 Metacarcinus magister
CCTGTTTTTCTATAACTCCTTAGTGCCATCATGATCCCTCAGGTGATACTCTGCGATCCGTCCAACTCTTTTTTCACGGCCTTTTCGTCCCTTTGATTTTTTTTTTTTTCTCGTTTCCGTCGCCCCTTCACAATCCACTTTGACTTTCCTATGATTTTTAGTTTTCTTCATGATGTCGCTTTTTCTTCGCCCACCTTCATCCCTCAGCAACCACCACCACAATGCTGTCAGGATCACTTCAGTTCCCTCATCACCTCGCCTTCGTCCCTCTACAGCAATTGTGTCTCTCCAGCACACCATTTTACCATTCTTATATTTCTACGATATTTTTTTATTTTTCCAAAACACTTATACTATCGCTCCTTACCTTCCTCCCTCCTTCTCACCCTCCATGTCCAACAATTTTACTTTCTTTTTATAATTCTCCTTTTAGAATCTATTAAATCCGCGTCAATGTACAGCATAGTCTATTCACGCGTTAACCTGACCTTCGAAACTCCCCTCTTCCTTTGTCCCCTCACTGACCATCCCCAAAGGCTGACATGCGCGTGGCCTGCACATCCTCATTCTCCTCTATCGCGTGGCATGATTCAGTTGTCGCGTGTCCGCCACTGTGAGGTGTTGCCGCGGTAGTGCCATTCAGGTGCCCGACGATAGCGGTGCCGTGTGCGTGCGTGACATAGTATTTGTGGTGCGGTGATGCAGTGATAGCGGTGACGTGCATGGCGAAGAGGTGGTTTTGGTGACGCAGTGGTAGTGTGCGGTTGTACTGGTGATGTGTGATGTTATAGGTGGTTACGGTGTGGTAGTGATAGGTGTGTGTGTGTGTGTGTGTGTGTGTGTGTGTGTGTTAGTGATGCGTGACTGTAATAACTGTGATGATGTGTGGTGGTTGTGTCTGGTGATGATGTGTGGTGTTGATGGTGATGGCAGGTGATGGTGATGGTTGCGTATGTTAACAGTGATGACAGTGAGCTGAGGTGTGATGAGGTGGTTTGTTGAGTTGTCGTGACGATGATGATGATGGCGATGCTAATGATGATGGTGGTGGTGGTGATGGTGTGTGGCGTAAGGTGATGGTGACATATTAAAACAGTATCAAAACACACACACACACGCACACGCACACACACACACACACACACACACACACACACACACACACACACACACACAGAGGAGAAGATGGACAGCAGAGGCACAGGCAGAGACAAACAGAAAGGTTGACACATGTAATTATGAAGAAGATTATCACTGCAAAACTACTGTCACGAGAAAGCTTTCATGCAAGGATTAAACAGTGTGGCGACTATTATCAAGGGGAGGAGATAGGGACCTGACACGCCACCACCACCAACACCACCACCATATCATTCTGGGTTGTTATTGTTGTGTGTGTGTGTGTGTGTGTGTGTGTGTGTGTGTGTGTGTGTGTGTGTGTGTGTGTGTGTGTGTGTGTGTGTGTGTGTGTGTGTGTGTGTGTGTGCTGATCTGTCTGTCTATCTGTGTCTATATGTATGTCGGTCGATATATTACATTCTTTAGTCATGGGTCTAATCTAATTTGGGTGGACGGAAACTCCCGAAATGCCAGTGATCGCTGGGTGTTTTGATAGATGACTCGCTATACACCGTTGAAGCTTTCTAAGAGACGCACATTCTATCATCTCTCTCGTGATAATACTTGATATACCGTGCCTATATACTACATGTGATTTGGTGCTACACACTCTACAAAACAGTTACTACAAGCTGAATACTGTCATCTAAGCTCACAGCATTATTAAATTTATTACTAGTCTTCTGCTTCATCTCTAGTTTGCAAACAAAATTATTTCCAGTTTCCATAGAGACTAATGTTATATCTGGCAAATCCCGAAGAGAATCGAGTTAGTATTATTTGTGATATAGGGACATGTTGAGGGAAGAAACCGTGCCGAGATGTAAGGTCAGGCAGAGATCAGATACACCGACTCCTCGCAAAACACCAAAACAACCTTGGTTAATCTGATAAAATGCCGGTCTTTACGTGTGCTGTGGCTGACTGCACTTCTATATCACGAAATAAGAACCAAGGTGTTAAGGGATGGGTGGTTTTTTTCCGAGGAAGAAAGTGTGAGTTTGTTGTTGTTAATATCCAACGAACAATCTTCACCTAAAATTTCACATCATAACATCATTGTTTATCTTATATTTGCCAGAATTTCTAACTTTGTTTAATAATCATGTAACTTGCGTGGAAAATATAGCTTATATATATTTAGAAGAAAAAGTAAAATTTGACCCATGATGATAAATCCCAAAAAGGAAGACAGTGTAAGTAGTATTTGACTGTGTTGTGATAGTTTTTGCTCTACGCTTAATGATGGTGACTAAAATTATTCCTAAAATTTTATCACTCGGTTTGAGGATACATACATGTCGTAAATATTTTTCTTCTTAGCATACCGAGTTCTTTGTGTAAAATTGAGTCAGTAGGTGAATGTGGCATCTTTTCCAGAATTTCCCTCCACCCGAATTTAGGCCTACCATTCACTGTCTACAAATCTCTATATTCATCCGATCCTTTTCCAATTTCCTTATGAAGTTATGATCAGAACAGTTAAAACGAGAAAAAAAGAAAAAAAAGTTTATTTACACATAGTTAACACACAAACATACACAAATACACACACACACGCAATAATATACGTGCACACGCATCGAGGAGAAGACGTCCTGGTGACACACTTCCCACGCGATCAAACCATCTAACACGTTCGTATCCTCGTCCTCGTCCTCGCCCTCGTCTTCTCTGAGGCTGAAACTATGGGTGACTCATGGCATAGATACGCAGTTCATGATGGCGTTCTTCGTGTTAGTTATAGAAATGTGATGCCATTGAATAAGTGTGTATTTTTACTTCCTCGTTTATGTTACTTTGAATTCTCTAAGTCCAACCTCTGACTCTCTAACTACGACTTCTACTGTTTTATTCTTCCCACATCTTACCGATTTGTACATAACTTACTAGCTTACTGTACCATTAATTTTCCGTTTCTTTGTCTTCATGACCTTTCTGTTCCTTCCTTTACCATCCTTGTGCTTCTAATCGATTCCTTTATTTTTCAAAGATATACTTCTTTCACGATCTCTTCTTTCCTCTATGGCATCTCGAACCACCTCTCCTACCCTCTACGATATCTCCTTTACCCTCTACGACCTTTCCTATGCTCTCTTCGACCTTTCCTTTTCTTTAAGATCTTATCTATAATCTCAACGACCTCTCCTACCCTCTACGACCTTTCCTATACCTTCTATGACATTTACTATACCCTCTACGACCTCTCCTAAATCATTTACGATTTATTGGGCACTTGAATCTTTATTACCTTGTTACACCAGTCTTTCTACCACTAAGGCAAGTCACAATCCTGCGAATACACACCACAACAGATATTCCCTTCAGCCTTTTATCAGCCGGCGCAGAGGACCACTGTGGCCAGTTAGTCTATCATTGTACCCGCTAATTCCTCGTAACAGTGTGGGCAAGGCTCCGGTACACACACGTAATTACCTCCAGCTTAAGTGAGAATGTCCTCGTTTCTCTAAGCACTGCCTCTTCATGTCCCAGTCTTCCGCTGTCAACAAAGTAATCTCGACCGGGGCGGGCGGACTCGACTCGTCTCGGTCTGTGTCAAGTGGATCGAAATTCCAGGGGTAGTTGCCGTTACTGCCACTGAAGCGCCTTTCCCTTGTACCCTCAACGATCTCACCTATACCCTTCACGACTCTCTATCCCCCCCACTAGATATCTGTCCCTCCTTGACCCTCCTGTCCCTCCCCGACCCTTCCCTTCTATGACTCATTCATTCCTTCACGACTCTTCACATTTTTACGTTCTCTTCCATCACTCCCAAGACTAAATTTATATTCATGCGTACATACATACATACCTACATGACTTATTTCCCTTCCTCTCCTCCTTTGCCTCCTTCCCTCCCTCTATTACTGTGAATACTCCTTTATCATTTGACGATTTAATTCTTCCTTCATTCATCATTCCACCAACCATTCATCCTGTCACCACTTCCTCCTATCTACCCTCCACTTTTTCTTCACCTTTTTTATACTTCTCCTCCTCCTCCTCCTCCTCCGTTATTTTTTCCTTCTTACGGTAATCTCGTATATTGCTGCTAATTAGAGTCGACGTTCCCAGGTGCTGCGAGACTAATTACGTGACCCTCTCGTGAACGGCCTTGGACGCCACCTGGACCACTCATAATGGATGGACCCGTGTTTTTTGAGGCTTCTTTTTTCTTTTTTTTTATATTTTTCAAGACGTGTTCTATTGATTAGTGTTTGTGTTGTGTTCTGTTGTGTTTCGATATTATTTTTCCAGTTTGGTTTTCTATATTATTAAATTTTCCCTTTTTTAGTTTTTATTACTGTTGTTGTTGTTGTTGTTTGTTGTTGTTTTGTTGTTGTTGTTGTTGTTGTGGTTGCGGCCTTATCTCCACCATTCCTCTTCCCAGGGTAATACAATTCTTTCCTTCTTGTCATTTCAATAGTTACGAAAAATTTGTCATTCCCAATTTTTGGAGATGATATGGTGCTGTCTTTTATTTTTCCATTGAACATACAGTCAAGTAGCAGCACGCGATAGTAATAGTGAAGTATGAGCGCGCAATTATTCTAGATGACTGCACTGGAGTAGCTACTAACCACTGCCTTCGTGCGACACTCAACACTGTCACACCACACCTCATTCTACTTGCAACAGTAATATTTGTTTTCGTCCATGGGTTAGGAAGAACTTATTATGAATGCTAGATTAGGATGATATTGCATATGCATATTTGATCATGTTTTATACAGTTACATTTCATACAGTCACAATGTCATTAAAGCTATTCTTACTCTCACCCAATTCAACGGATAATTAGTGACATTAAAACAAATCTTGGTCAGGCTCCAGGTGCAGGCTTCGGTTAAACATACTTTCTTTTTAAAGCTGGTAGTACTCGTAACTCGTCCTATAATTTTTCCAACCTTGTTTTTTTTATGGAAGCGATGTTGTCTTAACTTCCCCAGTTCTCGCTATAGTTATGGGTTTCACTGCCGGGTTGTTGAGAGACGGGCTGTTCTGAGAAAGGCTGGTTGGTTCCTGCAGGGGAGCACAAGGGAGGTGGACTGAGTCTGAAAGGCTGGTTGTTGTGTACTAAAGTTGGAATTGTAGGCTTGGTGGTATTAAATTTAATGGTTTGTGTTCTCTCTCTCTCTCTCTCTCTCTCTCTCTCTCTCTCTCTCTCTCTCTCTCAATCTCTCTCTCTCTCTCTCTCTCTCTCTCTCTCTCTCTCTCTCTCTCTCTCTCTCTCTCTCTCTCTCTCTCTCTCTCTCTCTCTCTCTCTCTCTCTCTCCAAAACTATCTTTCACAAAATTGTATTTTCGAGTAGGTTTTTTTCCCCTGTTTTTTCATGTTGCATTTAAGTTTGCTTCAAATGGTGAAAACATGTAAAAAAATATTGTAACCCACGTAATTTCATCACGAGGGAGAAGGAAGGAAATTTTCTGATGAAGAACACTCGACTCTTGCGAGTACTATTGCGGCATCCTTTCAGGTCAAGGTGCTAGTTATATGCACACCAATCACATACAAAAACTACCACACTTTTACATCTATGCCTGTGAAGGTTACGTACTCATTTCACGTTGTAGTAAGTAGGTGCTACAACTACCTCAAGAAGGTATAATATGACCTTCAATTAAGAAAAAATAGCTCTGTAATTGATGTTTTATGAACTGTAAGCAGTTTATGATGATCGTCAGACCAAGTAATATAATATCTCGTCCTCTGCGCGTGTGCCTCTCCGGTACTGACGCAGCCCACTCACCATGTGCTGCACAATCAGGGGTACGATGCTGCTCCTGATGATCACTTACACCTTTACAAAATCAATGTAAAGACACTCTATTCTTCACCACATTAACACTCGTGACCACAGAGACGCAATATAAGAAATGTTTTACTGCCTACGTCAAGTCAATTTTATTCGCCTGCCGTTTACGGACAAATGGTTCGGTCAAGACCACAAGATTATCTTGTGGTCTTGACCGAACCATTTGTCCGTAAACGGCAGGCAAATAAAATCATTGTGTTGACGGCCGACACCACATCAAGAGTCTCGAAGGGACAAAAATAGTTGGACCTTCATTTCAGCAAAAAAATTTAGCCAAAACCGATGGATGCACAACTACTAACCAACGAAGGATGTCTCTCGTCCTACATTTAAGTAGAGTCGATCTTTAAACGATCCATTTACTAAGGCTTGGAAAAATACTACATTAGTTTATTTATCTGCACATCGACATTAGTAACGACGACCTGATGGTGCTTCTGATCTGCCACGGACATTAGGCAGTTCTCAAGGATATGGTGCAGCTCATCTTTGTTATGAAGCGGCTCAGATCAACACGGTGCCCCTCACGCAGATGGCCAAGGTGAAAACCACACCTGAGCCCCATCAGCCCAACACGCGCCCCGCCAGGTAGTGTCAGAGTTCAGTGTTTTCACGGTCGACGTTTATCTTATCTACACGCAGTCATGTTGATACACGCAGAACATAAGTCAATATCTTCTTGAGTGTTTCAAGATTGACGCCTTGAGTGACGGTATTACGTATCAAAACAGTTGTATTTCCAAGCACTCTGACACACACACACGCACACGCACACACACACGCACACACACACACACACACACACACACGCACACGCACACGCGCACACACACACACACACACACACACACACACACACACACACACACACACACACACACACACACACACACACACACACACACACACACACACACACACACACACACACACACAATTTACCATCAACCAAAATAAGTAAATATTTTTTTCTCTTTTAAAAATTTTTTTCATGTTTACGAATATTCATCGCAGTTTCTTAGCAGTAAAACTTTTCCATATTTTTTCTATCCATATATAAACCACCAATCTTATTTCATAATTCATTTTTCCTAAAGTGTAGCTTCTCCTCGATCTCTCTAGTTTTTCTCCACAAAGCAACACATGAGAAAGCCACGAGGACACGTTACGGAAACAAATGTTACAGTCTAGTCAGGTGATGCATCGACTTGACTCACGGTAGGACCTAAAGACCCTTGGTGCGACACAGCCAGGCGAGGCATGCACCACGCGTGATTCACTAAAATAAACATGGAAGTATAATGACAACTTTTGCCATACCGATGGAGTGTTCGAGGCTATAAATATGGAGAGTCTGAAGCCTCGCGGGAAAACAACAAAACGGAAACAAAAGAGGATCGTGAAGCGGGTCCGGACACAGAACACGTAGCATTCAACTGGGTCGCAGGGAGAGGACAGGAGTCTAACATTTCCACCTCTTCTCCACACACCGTCAGCCATGGGACCCTCACAGGTAAGTTGTGGGGTGTTACAGGTTATTAATGAAATGATTTTGATCTTGATATTTAACATTCCTTCAGGTATCAGGGATCACATAAACGCGCACATGAAGGAAACTATATGAAGCAAAAGAATATGAAAGAGGTGTGAAAATTGCCACAGGGAATGCAAATTTACACACAGAAAGAAATAAAGGAACACGAAATATTGTTATACATCTATTAAATATACTAATACTCGTTTAAATTTTACAACTATTACAACTGTTACTTCTACGACTACTACTGCTTCTACTACTACTACTACTACTACTATTACTACAACTACAACTACAACTACAACTACAACTACAACTACAACTACTACTACTACTACTGCTACTACTAACAATAACAAAGTAAAAACTACTTTAAACACACCTAACCAATTTCTTTCCTACTATCTACTCTTCCGTTTCCTCTATTTTGTCTGCAGCAGATGACACTTCCTAACACTATACCATCAATACAAACAAAAGAAGCTTCGTTATGAGATAGCAAATAGGAAAATTCTAAGTAGCTTAAGTCATATATCTCAGGTAAGTACTTCTAATTACTTACCGGCAAAGATTAGGAGATCAACACTGTGGCCTTCTCGCAGATGGCCAAGGTGAAAACCACACCTGAGCCCCATTAGCCCAACACGCGCCCCGCCAGGTAGTGTCAGAGTTCAGTGTTTTCACGGTCGACGTTTATCTTATCTACACGCAGTCATGTTGATACACGCAGAACATAAGTCAATATCTTGAGTGTTTCAAGATTGACGCCTTGAGTGACGGTATTACGTATCAAAACAGTTGTATTTCCAAGCGCTCTGACACACACACACACACACACACGCACACACACACGCACACGCACACGCACACACACACACACACACGCGCACACACACACACACACACACACACACACACACACACACACACACACACACACAAACCCGGAACTAGCTGGCGGTGTCTTTATTTCTGTAGGTAGAGGGAGGTGTATGAGGCGGTCGTTTGTCAGTGCCCCTCGGGAGGCGGTATTACAAAGGCAGGTGAGGCGTGACGCTCTCGCTCTACAGAACATTCAGGTCATTACACACACACACACACACACACACACACACACACACACACACACACACACACACACACACACACACCTGTGAGGAAGGTTCATTCAAGTAATCATACGTAGGTGTTTAACGAGGTTTTTTTTCCTTAACGGTTTATTGCATTATAAAACGAGGCTCTTTATCTCGTGTGTTTTAAGTAATAACTCTTAAAAAAGATTACTATGCATTATTCTTTATATACGTAAGGGTTGTTCTCCTTCCTCAATGGTGTTGGAGTGGATAGAGTGAGTTTTTATATCTTTATTTATTTATTTATTTTTTTATTTTATTATTTTATTTTTTTTATTTTTTTACTTATGAATAACGACTAAGTAACTTTTAACCTTGATGGAGCCACTTAAGATGTTGTTATCTTGCTATATTTTTATATTTTTGTATTATCATCAACCCCAATCTATTCTTTCGGTCCCTTTTTTTTTGTCATATACCATAGACTACAAAACCTACCTCTTTCAGTGCCCATTTTATACGTCTTAGTATGCTATTTTACTTTCACAAATCCAGTTGATACTTTTTGTTAGTTTCTTCTGTGTGTCATAAAGTATCAAACCGGGTCGCCGCTTTTAGTGTAGATTAAGCGAGAGGTTACATAGAGATATATTGCTATTTTTTCTACTGCTACGCTCCGCCATCAAACTATATACCTGTTTTATGGTACCTCTCGCCTTTCTTTACGCACTATCCCTTCGTCCACCGCAGATATTTATTGTTATTCACTGCTCTGCGTTTATCAATCCTCGTCCCCAGTCAGGTTCATCCCCTCAACAGCAGCACCACCCTCACCGCCGGCCTCTAGGGTATATCAGATGGCGTCGCAGAAGTGTAGCCACGTCAACTCACGACGGAGTATTTTCTTTCCGTACCCTGATCTCGCTCTCTCGCTCTCTCTCTCTCTCTCTCTCTCTCTCTCTCTCTCTCTCTCTCTCTCTCTCTCTCTCTCTCTCTCTCTCTCTATCTCTCTCTCTCTCTCTCTCTCTCTCTTGAACGTAACTGATTTATTTCACTGTAACTTATGAACTTTGGTTCTTTAACCAAATTTGGAGGCCGGGTGGCCCTGTGGTACAGTAAAAACTACTTTAAACACACCTAACCAATTTCTTTCCTACTCTCTACTCTTTCGTTTCCTCTATTTTGTCGACACGTGATCAAAAGGTTGCGAGTTCGATCCTGGCTCACGCAACTTCTTGGTGAGAGGAGTAATGCTCTCTCGTTAACTCTAGCAGAACTACAAAGTCAATTGTTAGCTAGTTAGGGTGATTATTCAAAATTTAACCTGTCTTAACTTACTCTTACCTTATATAACATAACAAATAAACAGTCTGGTACAAGTTAAGGTGAAATAAATCAGTTGCGTTCACTCAGGAAAAGAAAAAATCCGCCTGGCAACACACACAACAACACCTTTTTCTCACTTCTTTCATTAACAAGTGTTGCTTCCATCCCTCTTTATTATTGGCCAAAGCATTAAGGTGAACTGCTCTCTAAGTACCCGAGTTTGTACACTTAATTTAACTTCCACTGCTTTCCTTGGTCGTAACACACACGCTGCTCCTCACACCACTTGCTGCTGATGACGGGAAGGAGTTGCAACGGAAAGCGGTATTTACGTTTGTCTTACATGTCCTTGGCCAAAACCGGTTCAGAGAATTAGTATTATATGCGCAGAGGAAACAAGGATGGAATATACCTTAGACTTAATACCACAAATTCTCTCTGTCTCTTGTCTCTTGTCTCTGTCTCTGTCTCTGTCTCTGTCTCTGTCTCTGTCTCTGTCTCTGTCTCTGTCTCTGTCTCTGTCTCTCTGTCTCTCTGTCTCTCTGTCTCTCATTAAACTTCAAGTTAACTAATTTTGGTAAAGAGGGAGAGTGTTAGCAGTAAATAAACCGAAGCGAATTTAATTGAATCACACGAATCCAAAATATAATTGAGTTGAAGAAGAAATTATTAGACTATTGTATCGTGCAGTGCCAGATAAGTGATGACCGACAATGATGGTGATGACTGTGATAGTGAGGACAATAAAGACGCTAATAATGAACACTCATTATTTTACCATGATTACTTCCTACAATACTTTGACTTTGAGGATTTGACTTGCTAGAAAAGTAGTGAGTGATGTGTGTGTGGCAAGGAACCCACCGCCCCCCCCCCACCCCCACCCGGCCCAGGTAACTTAGAATGTGTGTGAGTTTGTATGTGTGGGAGGTGGTGCGGGTGGCATTTGTATCATTACTTTGGATGATGAAAGAAGGGAAGCGAGTCTGTTTGAAATGTTACCTAACCCAAAGGAGGAGGAAAAACAAACTGCAGTGGGAGATGACTAGTAAAATTACATTACACAAGAGAAAAAAAATGGTGTGAAAATACAATTACATTTCGGGGAAAAAAATCGCGCCTTTGTTTATAAGATGAATGACTACCAGAGCCTTGTGAGGTGGATAACAGGCGTGTCCCTCACTACCAGATCCTTTGTTAAGACCATTCAAACACTTGATAAAAGCTAGTGGGATTACGCACTAGTGGAGAAGTTGTATGGCTTACATTCGTGTACAATGTTAATGATATCAATATTTTTTCGCTCCTGCCCTAGTGTGACGTGATTCCCCTGTGGTCACTTTATACATTATAACCTCTTCTCCCAATTCTCTCTCTCTCTCTCTCTCTCTCTCTCTCTCTCTCTCTCTCTCTCTCTCTCTCTCTCTCTCTCTCTCTCTCTCTCTCTCCTCTCTCTCTCTCTCTCTCTCTCTCTCTCTCTCTCTCTCTCTCTCTCTCTCACTGTTCACACGTTCTCTTCAGAAGAATACTAGACAAGATATAAGCGCCTTTTTTGCAGCGCCAGTTGGGTGTCCAGGAGTCCAGCGCGTAGGAGTAGCACGTTTTCAGAGCTACTGATTCTCACATCAAGGACCACAACTCCTTCAATACACACACACAAATAAAAAAAAAAAGAGAAAAAAAAAGCTGAGCGATCTTGACAATGTGTGTGTGTGTGTGTGTGTGTGTGTGTGTGTGTGTGTGTGTGTGTGTGTGTGTGTGTATATATATATATATATATATATATATATATATATATATATATATATATATATACATATATATTTATATTTATATATACATATATATATATATATATATATATATATATATATATATATATATATATATAAATATATAATAAATACTAACATACAAACAGGTTAAGTGACTATAATCATTCTCATATTTTTGTACGAAACAAAACGACAGCAAGAACGAAGAATGTTAATACGTACACACACAGCCACTTGAATATGGAAATACCAATCTGGTTTCTGATGTCAATACAAGAACGTTCTTATCTTCCACAATACATGCAGTGACCAAAAAGAAGTAAGACTGAACCAAAACAAAGCAAGTAGTATTTCCTTCACGTCCACTAACTCAACCGACGCTGTTCTTGAAAGTAATCAAACCTGAAGGCATTATAATTCCCTCCACCAAGCACACACACACACACACACACACACACACACACACACACACACACACACACACACACACACACACACACACACACACACACACACACACACACACACACACACACACACACACACACACACACACACCCACACACACACACACACGGGTCGCTGCTTGGGCCTCCACCTTACCCCCAAGCTGCGTGGTCCCAACTTTTCCTGCAGCAAACTCAGTCGAATCTTATTTTTGTTTTCAGAAATAATTATGAAGTTTCCAACGACAACTACCAATTGCATCAACACAAGTTTTCTTTTCCTTTAGCCTAAACTCTATTTTCTAAGTATCTATTGGTCATGAGGAAAATAAACATGAAACTAAACATTGGAATTATCTTTTTTTTGGTCTCATTTGGTGTTGGTTAATTTTCAGTGTCAAAGTA
>JAPQNM010000013.1:10797267-10799767 GCA_029783475.1 Metacarcinus magister
ATTTTACACCACATCTTGGCTGCTATTGTTATTCTTTGTGTACTTAATAGCTTCTTGCAATGCTCCCCCTGAGCAATTCCTAATCCTTTGTACCCTAATATTTATTTACATAAGAAGATTAGTTTCTCTTAATCCTTGCTATTAGTCTGTAAAGTTTTGCTTCTTGCTAGTGTTGCATTTTGCTACCCCTTGTTATTGTTATCTGCTAGTAGTTCCAGTGGCTTTCACTTAACCTAACCTAACCTAACCTATCATCCCTGCTAGTGTTCCCTGCTAATAGTCCTGTAACTGTCTCTTAGTATTGATACCTGATAGTCGTACTCCCATGCATTGTTATATCACGTGACTCTCTCTGTTTTAATGTCTGTAGCTAAGCCGTTCCTACATCACGTACTTTCTTCCTCACGTCGCTTCTAACCCCTGTGTTCCTATCCTCTTTCCTGCTGCCGCTGCCTCCTCTTCCTGCTGCTCCGTGTTGTCCCCCTTTCCCTGCCAAACACTGTAATCCTTCATCACGTAGCTCCTGACAGTCTCTTGTATTGTGTCCTTTTCCGTGTCCTCCTCTATGTTGCTACCACCTCATCCCTCTGCTGCTCACTCTGCTGTTCCCCCTTCCCTGCCAGACCCTGCCATACGGACTCCTCTCAAAGAAGCCAGGCAGGTGGGGCTCAACGAATGGCAGTTCCGGTCAAGCCATCCAGGACCCTGAGGCCTTGACGGTACTGTAGCTTATTAGTGTGGCTTGTTAGGGCGGCTTTTTTAGTGTGATTTGTGTGTGTGTGGGTGTGTGAATAGCTTTTCAAGACTATAACGTGGCTTGGCTTGTTTGTGCTCGCTAAGATGATATATATGTGGCTTGTTTGTGTGCATGGCTGTTAGTGTGGCTTACTGGTATGGTTTGCTGGCTTGGCTTGTAGGTGTGGCTTGTAAGTGGGGCTTGTTGTTGCTAGTAAGTGTGGCTTTTAAGTGTAGTTTGTTGCTGAGGCTGTAGATGTGGCTTGGTGTGGCTGTTAGTGTGGCTTGTTGATGTGGCTGTAAGTATGGCTATTAGTGTGCTTATTAGTGTGTTTATTAGTGTGGCTTTTAAATGTGGCTGTTGGTGTGTTTGTAAGTTGGCTGTTGGTGTGTTTGTAAGTGTGGTTGTCAGTAAGGCTTTTCGTCTGGCTTTTTAGTGTGGCTGCTGTTAATGTGGCTTGTAAATGTGGGTTGTAAGTGTGGCTAGAAAAATGTTTTGTCACTATCGGTGAAAGTGTAGCATGATGGTGTAGTTGTTTAAGTGTCCAACTGTTGATGTGGGTGTAAGTATTGTTAGATCATGTGTCTGCTTGTCATTGTTTTGGCTTTAAGTGCCAATCGGGTGACTTGAGACGCGTGCCAGCAGGTGTTACCCCCGGAAGTGGAGTTCATTGTTATCGTCGTGATCTCCTTACAAAGCGGCTATGTATGTATGTATGTATGTATGTATGTATGTATGTATGTATGTATGTATGTATGTATGTACCGTATCACTTTCAAACAGCAATTTGATTATTTCTTATCAAATAATTTTCTCAGTATTATAAAAAAAACATACTAGCTACACAGTTAGAAAATATATATAAAAAAAGAGATATACAAAGTGTTCTTTAGAGTAACTATCCTTTGCTTTGCGTATGGATGTATATATGTTGTGTGCGTGTGCGTGTGTGTGTGTGTGTGTGTGTGTGTGTGTGTGTGTGTGTGTGTGTGTGTGTGTGTGTGTGTGTTATTTTCAGGAGATGCGTCTTTTGTGATCTCAGCTTCTTCTAGTTCTTAATTACTTCAGCCAGTTCATGTTAAGTGTGGTTAAGCAAGAATACAAATAACGTGAACATTAATATTCAACGCTAGTTACTGCACATGCACAGTGGGGAAAAAAAAAAAACAGTCCCAAAATCTGTGACTGTCCGAACGTTCACGCATTTGGGATGTTTTTTTTTTTTCTTCAGCTGATTGTGAGCAGCAACATATGACAAGTAGTTATCGTCATTTTCTTTATCAATTTATTTTAACTGGACGTTCAATTATATGATTGAAGTGACTAAACACATCTGCTAAAGGAACATAATAAGACCCAAGATGTGTGTCTCTTGAAAAGTAGAAAGGCAAGAAAGAAATTAAATAAGAAAAACCTGATTATTCCATGTGTTTGCACTTAACAGAAATACAGCATATAGTAAACTTTCTTTGATCTTATTGAAAACACAACTAGATCGCAATTCATCCAAGAGTTCTTTTAATACTGACAAAGGTACATATATATATATGCATTTACACTTTATGTTAACCAAATCAAGCATCATTCTATTAGCTGGCTAACCACAACACACTGAAACTACACCGAAGACTCCTTTCTATGGACGTTAACCACTGGCTCGCTAGGATAGTTTGGCTGGAGAAGGTAGAAACATGTGCAGTATTGTCATCTCAAATAATGAACCCTACCACCATCACCATTACTCTTCTTCACATCTCCTTGACA
>JAPQNM010000013.1:10807267-10809767 GCA_029783475.1 Metacarcinus magister
CAATGCCATGCTGACTTAAAAGGCAACCTGCCGTGGGAACACATTTACCTTTTTCCTCACAGTGACCCTGCTTACTTTGGTTGTACCTGTCTAGCTTAGCTCTACTAATCTTTTATCTTTTACTATTATTTTATCTCTTTCTTAATCTTTTATCTTTTTATAAGGCAGTCTATGAGGCAGCAGATAAGGGTTTAAACTATGACGTAACATATCTAAATTCCAGCAAGGCGTTTGACAGGGTGCCTCACCAGAGACTATTGACGAAAGTTAAAGCCCACGAGATAGATGGTAGGGTTTATAATATATGGATTAGAACGTAACTTAGTAGCAGGGAACAAAGGGTTCAAATAAAGGGTAAGAAATCTAATTGGGTTACAGCAAATAGTGGAATCGCCCAGGCGTCCGTACTTGGCCCATTACTTCTCATTATCTATATAAATCATTTCGATTATGGGATAAGTAGCAACATTAGTAAATTTGCGGATGACACTAAGATAAGGAGACAAATCAATTCTAAGCGGGAAGCTATGGTATTACAGGGTGAACTAATCATAATGCCCACAAAGGCGGTTAAATGGCAGATGGACTTTAATATCAAAAAGTGTAGTACGCTTCATGTAGACACAACACAGGAAATAGATATACCCTAAATGTAGTGGACATCGGTAATCTTGAATTCGAAAAAAAGACTTAGGAGTGTTGGTGTTGAATGTAATCCTAAAACTTTACATAACGTTAGTTAGGCCTCATTTGGAATATGCTGTGGAGTTCTGGTCTCCATACTATAGAATGGATAGTGATAAGCTAGAAGCAGTACAAAGAAGGATGACTAAAATTATTTATGGGATAAGGAACTTAACTAACAACTATATATTAAAACACCTCAATCTACACTCTTTAGGAAGATACGGTAAGGAGAGATCTGATAGAAGTGCTTAAATGGGTCAAGGGTTTCAACAAAAGGGAACATAAATAAGGATCTCATAGTCAAGTAGAAAGTTAAAACAAGAAAAAATAGTTTCAAGCCAGATAAGTTCAGATTCAGGGATAGGTAAAAATTGGTTTACTAATAGGGAAGTAGAGAAGTGGAACAAACTCAGCGAGCATGTGGTAAGTGCTGGGACAGTAGATACTTTTATTTAGAAAAAGTTAGACATATCGACGGATAAAGAAAACAGATGGTAGGTGTTACATGCGACAGGAGCAGCTTTGTGTAGGTCAACTAGCCTCTTGTAGCCTTCTTATTTTCTTATGTTCCTATGTTGATGTTCCCTGATTCTTGGAAATTATAAGTCCCTTCACCACGGTAAAGTAGTTTTGATTAAAGGTGTGTGTATGTGGAAGGGGGGTAGTGTTCTTTGAAGGGGACATACATATATACACACATATAGACAAATAGGCAAACAGAAAGACAAACACACAAACACACACAGACAGACATAGACGAAGGATGTGGAGCCGTACAGCTTTCAGAAAGGAGATGAGACGTGCACGAGGAAGAGAGGAAGAGAAGGAACCTGCATGAACCGAGAAAGAATCTGGGAATAACCAAACAAATGGGAGAAGAAAGAAGGGTGTGAGGCATGGAGACGGGAGGAGATAGTAGTAGAAGTAGAGAGTAGAAGAATGAAGGGAAGTGAGTGAACCTTAAGACGGAAAAAATACAGAAAACTTGATGGCCATGAAAGAAGCTGAAAAACACGAGCATGAGACTAAAAAACAGTATAGAAAAAGAGCGCGTGCGAGAGCGAGAGCGAGAGAGAGAGAGAGAGAGAGAGAGAGAGAGAGAGAGAGAGAGAGAGAGAGAGAGAGAGAGAGAGAGAGAGAGAGAGAGAGAGAGAGAGAGAGTGTGTGTGTGTGTGTGAGAAAAGGAGCGAGAGATAATTTAAGAAGATGAGAGAGGGACGAATGGTTTGAGGTGAGGAAACAGGAGATAGAAAGGGAGAGTAAACAGGAGATAGAAAAGGAGAGTAAACAAAGATACAGGTTTAGGAAAAGAAAAAAATGATAGAGGGTGAAACAGAAAGCATAAACACCTCTGTGAAAAACGAGGAAATTATGAAGAAAACCAAAACAAATGAGAAGGAAACATGATAAGTTAATAAAAAACTAAAATTAGACCAAAGAATTATGTCAGCTAGAAATACGATGTGAGAAATGAAAACAGGAAATTGTGACACTCCCGCTCTCTCGCTCTCTCGCTCTCTCTCTCTCTCTCTCTCTCTCTCTCTCTCTCTCTCTCTCTCTCTCTCTCCTCTCTCTCTTTCACGCACACGCACACGCACACGCACACGCACACGCGCACACACACACACACACACACGCACACACACACACGTCGTAGTAATTATCACCAGTTTCTTCGGAGGGTTGGGATGGCAGGCCACATATTTCAGGGCCTTATATTATACAGTTAAATTTTCTTTTTATATCGGCTTCTGTTAAGATGGATTGATGAAAATGAGACAAACGTGTTTTCATAGACTTCTTTGCCTACTGG
>JAPQNM010000013.1:10814767-10819767 GCA_029783475.1 Metacarcinus magister
TCACCGTTTTTGTTAATTCTATATGTTGAATTAAGTGATTAAATCGCTAGAAGACTCCTCCTCATCGTATCGCCGACAATACTGCATCAGTTAAGTTTAAGTTTACAGCTGAGCAGCTCGAGGCTGTTGCTGATAATTGGAATAGCGTGTTTTCAAAATATTACATGAAAATATATCCAATTAAATTAGAGGTGATGCCAGCATTAAAGGATCCAGAAAGTTTGAACATTACTTAATGGTCAGAAAATACATCAAGTTTAGTCAATCAAGTATTTAAGTGAACGGATGTATACTGACGGTAAATTTTAACATAAATTGTCGGAACAGACTGAAAAATTCTTTGAAAACTTTGATCTATTTTATCTGGTGTTTCAAAGTACCTATATTTTACGAAACATCAAAATGATAATAGTATATACTACTATCTTACATCCGATTCTTTGGTACGGGAGTGAGGCATGGACCTCTACTTCTAAAACACACTGCAAGGTCCAGGCGGCTGAAATGAGACTCCTCAGGCTAAATATATGTTGTCACGAAACGGAATCACATTCGCCTGAGAATTAAACGTTGGAAACACCAAGAATGTTAATGCAAGAAGCCAGCTCAGATGGTACAGATTTATCAGGCGATAAGAATGAATCCGATTTACAAGAAGGTCACAGGGGAGACCAAGAAAGAGATGGACGAAACCCATCCTGGAGGATCTGATGTTCCTGGTGACAATGAGGAAGGAAGCTAAAAAGAGAGAGAGAGAGAGAGAGAGAGAGAGAGAGAGAGAGAGAGAGAGAGAGAGAGAGAGAGAGAGAGAGAGAGAGAGAGAGGAGAGAGAGAGAGAGAGAGAGAGAGAGAGAGAGAGAGAGAGAGAGAGAGAGAGAGAGAGAGAGAGAGAGAGAGAGAGAGAGAGAGAGAAAAATGCTCTAAAAAAATTCCTAATGCCTAGCCCAATGGAATTTTTAATCTGTCACGCACCATTGCTTATGCCAAAAAGCATGCAGCAATCCGCAGAAATCAAGGCTTTACCGATTCTGACATTCTCAACAAGCTTCCCTCTCCGTGTTCCTCTGACTTGGACCTTATGAAGAGGAGCATTAGGGCGCCTCGTTAACTAAGTTGTCTTCTGGAATTTGAAACATCCTCTCGCCATGTCTTTCGTGGAGCTGGTTTCGTTTTTTTGTTCTTCCTTCCGTATTAAAGTTACGACCAAATGAATTATCTCTATTTGTGTGATGATAAGGTTTAGTTTTTTCCTTATTTGCTATTTTCTTCATATTTTACTATAACTGAAGAAAACAAAACACAACAAGAGAAGTTGACGTCTATATTCAATGATATTTTGAATTGTGGGAGCAGTGTGTTAACGGTAAACAACAACAGAAACACAGAAAAAAGGGTTGTTAGATTGATAGAAGAACAGGTAACTGGGTAAAAAATAGATGAATATATATAAGAAGTTAAATGAATAGAAAAATAAATAGATAAACAGATAGAACAATAGATCAGGGTAGATAGATAGATGAAAATAAATATATGAATACATAAATACATACATAAACACATACATACAAATATAAAAACATACATAGATAGATAGAAGGGAGGGATGGGTGGCGAGGTGCCTTCGCCTTTACATTTCTACATCTCTCACTATAGATACGATAGTTTAGAATAACACACACTGCCTCGTAAGGGACAATGTATCTGCTGGTGTTTGTTCATAATTTGTTTTCCTCTGTGATGTTTCGACCACATGAATAATCCAACACCAGGACTCACACAAGCAACAATAGACACACACACACACACACCTATTACACACACACACACACACACAAACACACACACACACAGACACAGACACAGACACACACACACACACACACACACACACACACACACACACACACACACACACACACACACACACACACACACACACACACACACACACACACTATAAAGACAGTTCCAGTCAGTATTCATTTATATAAAAAAAATATACAACCATGAATTACAGGCAATAAATTTTGTTGTTTACTTTTTTTCTTATTCTTTTTCGTACTCATCTACCTCCTCCACCACATTCTCGCTGTCGTAAGCGGAACGTCATAAGTTGTTGCATGATCAATGCGCGCAGTATACGTAATAAATTCCTTGATCTCGAAGCCCTTGCAGCGTCGGACGAATATCACATTTTAGGCATTACTGAAACATGGCTCGATACGGAAAACAGAGACTTTTTAGCTGAATATAACTTACCCGGTTACTCGATGTTTAGCTGCGAAAGAAAAAATAAGTTAGGTGGAGGAGTTCTTCTCTACGTAAAAGCCAGTCTTCGACCAATTTTAACCGACAAGAGAAAAATAAACAACGTGGACACAGTATTTTTAAATTTAACTATTCGTTCAAGAAAAATTGTTATCGGACTTGTTTATAGACCTCCAGCCCAAAGCGCTAACACCGATAAAGATTTATACGACCAGATAACTGAGATAAGCGATTCAAGCGAAAGTGTCATATTCGGAGATTTTAACTTACCCGTAAATTCATGGGGAAATCCAATATCGTCCCACTCTGGTCAAAATTTATACGATAATTTACTAGAAAGCGCTCTAAGTCAACATGTTAACGAACCAACGAGAGGTGATAATATATTAGACCTTGTATTCTCAACAAACGAAGCGCTAATAAGTAACGTCATTGTTGGCCCAGAATTCAGCACGAGCGATCATAAAATTGTTAAGTTTGACATAAATCTCAAGATTTACGATGAAAACATTAGTGAAGAATTAGTTTACGTATACAGTAAAGGTAATTACGAAAGACTTAAAAATATTCTCTCAGAAACAGACTGGAGCCAATTATCATGTGAAACCGACGTAAACGATTCATGGAATAAATTCACTCACATCTTAAACAATGCGGTAAAATCGTGTATTCCAGTCTGTAAAAGACGTTCAGGTAATAATATTAAACCAAAATGGTGGAATAATCGAATAAAAACAGGCCTGTCTAACAAAAAACGTGCATACCGTAAATACCAACGAACTCAACTCGAAAGTGATAAGATATTATTTCAAAGACTTCGCCGCGAAACTAATAAACTTATTAGACAAAGTAAAAAAAATTGTGAAGCGCTTATCGTCAGTAAAATTAAATCGAACCCGAAAGAATTCTACAGTTACGTTCGCCGTAAAAAAGTCCAAACTAGTAACATCGGTCCACTTCGCCTA
The DNA here is from genome assembly GCA_029783475.1 of Metacarcinus magister. NCBI lineage: Eukaryota > Metazoa > Arthropoda > Malacostraca > Decapoda > Cancridae > Metacarcinus > Metacarcinus magister. Next base: position 10,818,001 of record JAPQNM010000013.1, read on the forward strand.
GACAATGGGGAACACGTTAACAACGAGGTCGATATGGCCGAAACATTAAATGAATATTTTGCCTCAGTTTTTACAAGTGAAGACACAAATGGTTTCATAGAGACGTCGCAAGTCACAGACAATAGCATCCTTTTAAATAATTGTGAGATTACAGAGGATATCGTAATAAAAGTACTTGATAATATTAAAGTAAACAAAACTCCTGGGCCTGACCGCATAGCGCCACGTGTATTAAAAGAAACCAAAAATCAAATATGTAAACCCCTCTCGATAATTTTTAATAAATCACTAAACTCCGGTAAAGTACCTCGAGACTGGAAACTTGCAAATGTTACCCCCATTCAAAAGAAGGGAAACAAGTCTCTTCCATGTAATTATAGACCGATCAGCCTCACCTCAGTAGTCAGTAAATTAATGGAAACCATATTGCGTAACAAACTAGTAAGCTTCTTGGAAGAGAACAGTCTCATTAAAAACTCCCAACATGGCTTCCGTAATAAACGTTCATGCCTCACTAACCTACTAGACTTCTACAACGACGTATTTAACATATTCGACGAATCCAAAGCGGTAGACGTCATTTATCTGGACTTTCAAAAAGCGTTTGACAAAGTTCCCTCATAAGCACCTTCTAAGTAAATTAATTTCGCACGGCATTACTGGTAAAATTCACTCGTGGCTCGAAGACTGGCTCTACGAGAGAAAACAACGCGTCGTTATTAACGGTAAAGCATCAAACTGGCGAAACGTTCTAAGTGGAGTGCCGCAAGGTTCAGTGCTCGGCCCCGTTCTTTTTGTAATCTACGTAAACGACATCGATGAAGGCCTCACCTGTAAGATATCCAAATTTGCTGACGACACGAAAATAACTGGAAGAGTTACTACTACTGCCGAAAAAGCGCTACTACAGTCCGACCTCGATCGCTTAGTAAATTGGTCAAAGAAGTGGCAGATGACGTATAACTTAAATAAGTGTAAAGTTTTGCATATTGGGAGTAACAATAATCGCACTAACTATTCAATGAACGGTACCGAACTTCTTAAAGTTAATGAAGAAAAAGACCTGGGTGTAACTATTAGTAGCGACCTCAAACCAGGCACAACACTGCTCAGAAGCCGTTAAAACCGCTAACAAATTAATTGGTTTCATTGGCAGAACCTTCGAGTTTAAATCTGATAAAGTCGTCCTGACACTGTTCAATTCCCTCGTACGTCCGCATCTCGAATATTGCGTTCAGTTTTGGTCACCTTACTATAGAAAAGACATTGTAAAGCTGGAGAGAGTCCAAAGACGAGCCACAAAAATGATTCCGCGACTGCGCAATAAGCCATACGAGGAACGACTGAAGGAGCTCAATCTGTTCAGTTTAGAGAAACGTAGATTACGGGGAGACCTAATAGAAGTTTTCAAAATGATTCGTGGTTTCGATAACGTCAATATAAGCGATTACGTAATTGTTGATCGGGAAAGAATCACAAGAAACAATGGATTCAAAATAATCGGTAAAGCCTTCAGATCGGAAGAATCTAAACACTTTTTCTTCAATAGAATAGTTAATGTATGGAACTCTCTCCCAGCACAGGTAGTCAACAGTAATACGATTGAAACTTTTAAAGCTAAACTCGATAAGTACTTGACGACAAAACCTAACCTAACTTATTACCCGCTTCGTTAATGATATTATATATATATATATATATATATATTATATATATATATATATATTATATTTATTTATTTTAATAGTGATAGATAGCCTTTTTCTT
>JAPQNM010000013.1:10827267-10829767 GCA_029783475.1 Metacarcinus magister
AGTAAATATACTGTATGATGCAAACATAATGATTTTTTCCGTTGTGTTTAAACATAAAATGTGAAGCAAACATTATAAATTGTCTCCCCGTAAATTCAAACCGCAAAGGTGTATTTTTTCATAAATATACAATAACACGCAATTCACCGCGTTGATTCATAAGCAGAGTTTTGTTTATGAATCCCGTGACTGTTTCTTATGTTTAGGGCGTAAATCATATGAATTCACTGACACTGGGAGGGAAATGACATTACTTTCTCGCCTTAAATCATGAATGACAAACAGATTGGATATAACAATTTTGTTCCATTTGGTCTTCTTTTTCTTTTCTCCTTTTTTCCTACTACTGCTACTGCTACTGCTACTACTACTACTACTACTACTACTACTACTACTACTACTACTGCTACTACTACTACTACTACTACTACTGCTACTACTACTACTACTACTACTACTACTACTACTACTACTACTACTATTACTACTACTATTACTACTACTACTGCTACTACTACTACTACTACTACTACTACTACTACTACTACTACTACTACTACTACTACTACTACTACTACTACTACTACTACTACTTCATCTATCTATCAGCATCCTTTTGTAACTTTAAAATTGCTAAAATTGACTTTTGTTAACTCTGCGACATGTATGTATATATATATATATATATATATATATATATATATATATATATATATATATATATATATATATATATATTGTCAGCTTCAGAAACAGGAGCGTTTACCCTCCAAGGCAACAGTAGCATCAGATAATGAAAGCGTCCCCTCCCCTTCCCTCCCCTCCCAGCCAAGCCCTGGAGGAGGATGAATGAATGCCACTCAAGAACAAGTTTCACTCCTACCTTGTCATCCTCTCTGCCTCATTTCTCCCCATTAAGCATTATTTCCTCTACCCCTATATCATTCTTCCATCCACTATGTTCCTCACCCTCCAACATTCCTCCCTCCCTCCTTACCCTACCCAGCCTCCGTCACCCCGCCATCACCATCCTCCCTCACCTCCCCTCCCATCTTATAAAAAGAATGTGACAGAACAAAATGCATTTGTTAACATATGAGGCGTAAATGAAGTTGTACAATTTCTTAATATAAGAAATGACATTCGATTCCTAAAGGACGATGGAGTGACTGAAGAAATGCGCCGATTAGAGCCTTAACAGCGTCATAATTAATGTGCAGGTGAATGAGAGGAACTAATTAACCTGTCAAGATCTGCGAAACGACAAGCGGCAGGTGAGAGCGGGAAGGAGAAGGGTGGAGAGAGGAATGACACGTGGACTGGATGACTGTGTTACATTCAGTGTCTTTTCTTTTTTTAAATTTGCAGTTCATAAATGGAAGTAAAACTATTTGTTGGTACTGCATATAAGGACAGATCTTTTGAGTGTCCAAGTGTGTGTGTGTGTGTGTGTGTGTGTGTGTGTGTGTGTGTGTGTGTGTGTGTGTGTGTGTGTGTGTGTGTGTGTGTGTGTGTGTATTTGAATGTTTTATCTGTTTGTCAGTTTTTGTCTGTCTGTTTGTCTTTCCATCTTTGGTTTGTGTTTCTTTGCCTGTCTTTTCATCCTTCCTTCCATCCATCTATACGTCCGTCTCTCTCTCTCTCTTTATCTCTTTTTTCATCTCTCTCTCTCTCTCTCTCTCTCTCTCTCTCTCTCTCTCTCTCTCTCTCTCTCTCTCTCTCTCACTCTCACTCTCTCTCACTCACTCTCTCACTCTCTCAGTCACACACACACACACACACACACCAGTCAGTCCTATTCCTCTCATTGCAATCATGGCTATAGTAAGTCCTAGGCCTACAGCTTTGCGAGGTTCACTTTACTGCCTCGGAACCTGGACGAGTTACAGCTTTGCATAGTCACTCTCACTCCAGTCACTTGGGTACGACACATTCTTAACCTCTCTCTCGTCCCAGTAATCAAGGCAGGGATCTAATTGTTGGGGCACGTGAATCACTTTAAGGTAACTGATTGCTAGGTTATATGATTTTTTTTTCCTGCAACGGTGATAACTTTTATGATTGCACACGTTTTGTTATGGAAATGGTCAGTTTAAATGTTGAGTTGATTTTTATATGGTTGACTTCCTATGTTGATGCTTCTACTTTTTTTTTATTCTTACTGACTCGATATAGATCTCTACGAATCAATCACTCTCGGGCTTTACTAACTTACTCACTGATTCTGCATTTCTTATTAACTCTTTACAGCTGATCTGACTCACCAAGCTAGCCCAGTACTCGTATGAATCAAGTGTGAATAACCGTTTGCTACTTGAAGGGACTCATCACTCGTTCCATATAAACATAGGATTCACTCTTAAGCCATTCTTACTCACTCTTCATTCCAACGTCGGGATTTTCTTTTTACGTATGTTTGTAGTCCCTTAGCCAGTACCCTTTAAAGACAAAATAAATAAATACTTATCAATGCTCGCTATTCGTCACCTCAAAACCTCTG
>JAPQNM010000013.1:10837267-10844767 GCA_029783475.1 Metacarcinus magister
TTTTCCGATTGTAAGGTCATTCAATATGCTGATGACACGCAGTTTATCCAAACCGGTGACGTTAATGACACACACGGCTTAACGCGTTGAGGGGAAGAATTTATAAAGAAGGCTCAGCTCTATTTAACAAGAATGGTCTAATGTTGAATGCCAATAAGACTCAATGCATGTTTGTTGGAACTAGAGGACTCTTGTCACAAATCCTTCCTGACAGTCATATGTAGATCAATGGTAACCAACTTGTCCCTTGTAGATCTTTAAAGAACTTGGGTATTCATTTTGATAACCACTTGCAATTTGACACACGCACATTAATTAATTCAGCAGGAAAATATACGGAACTATAATGTATGTTAATAGACTCAAAGATAACTTCAATAAAATCAGTAGAATCACCGTAATACAGTCATTAATCTTAATTATCATAAATTATGGCATCAACATATAGGGCTAAACAAATGCAACACAGATCCGACGAGTGCAAAGACTTCAAAACTTTGCAGCAAAAGTTGCACTTGGAGGAGGAGCCAAACATGACCATGTCACTCCTTACTTGAAGGAACTTGAATGGCTCAAGATCAGCCAGAAACATTACTTTGAGTTAGGTGTCACTGTTTATAATGTAATGAATACAATATTACCACAATGGCTATTCACACTGCCCACAGTGACATGAACGAACATGCTGTCAACACACGACAACAATAACACCTTTATGTACCTAAGTGTAACACTTGCTTGGGATCTAAGTCCCTTCAAGTGGCTGGACCTTCTTTCTGGAACACCCTTCACAATGACGTAAAGGAAGCACATTCTTTACCTTCCTTTAAAAATTCTTTTTTAATATATCTATTACGCCATCAATTCTAGATGTAATTTTTTAGTTTTTTTTAGTTTTATCATTCTTTTATTGTACATGTAAAGCTATTTATCATTTTACTGTTTTAACTAATCAATTTAATTATATTTTACTATTACTTTTATGTTTAATAATGTCATATTTTTAACATACATTACATACTTTAATAAAAATTTTAAAAAAATAAGAAATTGACTATTCTCTACTGTAGAAATATTATCTGTATGATGCTAAAGGAATTATTATTGTAACTATGGTATCTCTCTCTCTCTCTCTCTCTCTCTCTCTCTCTCTCTCTCTCTCTCTCTCTCTCTCTCTCGTCTCTCTCTCTCTCTCTCTCTCTCTCTCCTCTCTCTCTCTCTCTCTCTCTCTCTCTCTCTCTCTCTCTCTCTCTCTCTCTCTCTCTCTCTCTCTCTCTGTGTGTGTGTGTGTGTGTGTGTGTGTGTGTGTGTGTGTGTGTGTGTGTGTGTGTGTGTGTGTGTGTGTGTGTGTGTGTGTGTGTGTGTGTGTGTGTGTGTGTGTGTGTGTGTGTGTGTGTGTGTGTGTGTGTGTGTGTGTGTGTGTGTGTGTGTGTGTGTGTGTGTGTGTGTGTGTGTGTGTCACTATGCTGTCCTTTTCCTCCTCCCCGCCTGGCCGCCCTTGCATGCTCACCCGCTCCTTCCTTCTCCTCGCCACAGAATAACGGAGACTTCCTGTTAGCAGTGGACGCGGACAAAGAGCATCTCCTCTCCATCTGGACTTGGAACAACGAGAAGGTGTTCGGCAAGGTGGCGGTGAGTGATCATACATACACATACCACACGCAAAGTTATTATTCATGATGCATTCCGCTGACAGTGTATAGCGGTGCAGCCTGACGTGACAAGTATATAGTGACAAGTATATAGTGAACGTTCGGGTGTAACTATAGCACGAGGTGTAGGAAGAGAACGCATGGCTACCTCGTAAACCTAACGGTCATCCAGTATAAACGGTGATGCAAGTTTGCTCTTCACCACACAACGTAATGGCGAGGGTGAGGCAGTGCGAGGTCACGGGTCTCACTATATGTTTGTGGAGGAGGATGTAAATGTTTACTGATAAACGCATTTCTACAGACCCACCAAGACCACGTGTACGGCGCCGCCTTCCACCCTCTTGACAACAACCTCATCATCACCTACGGGAAGGGACTCCTCTCACTCTGGGCCCGACGGAAGGACGGCATCTTCACGCGCTCCGATCTTGTGCAGGTCAGAGGAGAGGGAAGGAAGGAGGGAGCAAATTAAAGCAAAGAGAATAAGATGCAAGACGGGAGGGAGGAGGAAAAATAGTAAACAGGAGTAAGAAGGAGATGGTGTAGTTGTTAATTGAGGGAACAGGTGCAATTATTTTTTTTTATATGTAAATTACAAGTGACTCGCAAAAACTAGAAGGGTGTAATTGGACGAGTGCGTGGCTGGCTGAAGGTAGTACTTTGTCTCTCTACCTGAAGGGACCGCTAATAGGAGGTGTAACAGCAACAGACACGTGGGAAGCTTATTGTATGATTATCGACGATCAATTACACACTGGCTTTGCAATTGACAATCAACCTTCTTGCCGGGGTTACCTAACACTACAGACTTATACTCCCTCACTATTCTCTTCTAATACCTCATGTCATCAGTTACTCCCTCAGTCATCTGTCACTCCTTCAAGACACTGCCTCTCTAGATATCACCTCTCATCTCTCATTTACTCCCTTCCTCCCTCGCCCATGCATGCCCCTTCTCGTTATTTTTACCATCGTCCTTCCCTCTCTCTTCCCCACATCACTCCGTCCCCGCCTCCCTTTCTCCACGGTACAGTAGAAAGTCACCTGAGCCGAACAGATTTCTGATCGAATGAACATTTGACCTGAAATCCAACCCAACCCAACCCAACCCAAGCTTCCTAACCTAGCCTAACCTAAAAATAATAAACAAAATTTTTAAAACTATAATCTATTCCGCCATATGTCCGATATTCGGTGAAACGTCCATTCGGTCAGATATCCGTGCTGCCAAATGTCCATCGGTGAAATGTTCGTTGGGCCAAATGTCCATCGGTGAAATGTCTGTCGGCCAAATATCCGTTGATCATCTGTTCCGACCACGACCCTCTCCTGTCTTCCCCTTTATACACATCCCTCTCTCACCCTAAGTCCTTCCCTCACCCCAGACGCACTTCACTTCACTCCATCATCACACTTCACACTTTGTATCACCCCTTCAGGAGAGCTCTGGAAGAACCATCACGGCTCTGGAGTTCACGCAAGACGGAGACCTGATCACGGGGGACCAGGAGGGCGTGATGACCGTGTGGAGCGTGGACGAGGACGGCGAGTATTTCGTTAAGAAGGAATTCCAGGTAAGCATCCCACTGACAGCAAATCGGAGGAGACTAAGAGAGGTGTTGTGAAGGTGTGCGGTGATGCTGAACAAGGTGTAAGGGGAGGGAATGTCGGCAAGGACGGTGAGTACATCCTGCTGCCACTAATGACAGAGCGGATGAGACCAAGACACGACGTGCAAGGAAATGCACTTTTAATGTGTGAAGGATGAAGATGTGATGAGGTGTGAAACGAAGAGATGTGATAAAAGTGGAGGTTGTGAAGCTGAGATGTGGTGGGAAGAGCTAAAAAATATGACACGGAAAAATGTGTTTGATAGTGCGAGTTACAATATGTGTTAGTCGTTCCAAGGAATACACTAACGTAGCTCTAGGCGATAGTTTGCGGATCATAGCTAAACATACCAACACAAATACAAAACACTGGCAGACACACCTGGAAACACCTACATAAAGGTTACAAAAACACGGATATGTAACAGTAACAGTAACACTCACGTTGAGGCGAGTATGTAGTGTTGTGAGGAGGCAAGGCACAGTCTTGATGGATTGGCGATAACGCGCCACTCACTAGTGTATACCTGGTGAAGGTGTTGAGGACTGACGCGCGTTGCTGCCGCTGTGTTCATGCATCAACAACCTGAAGGAGGAGGAGACACTTACACTTAAATAATTGTATGAATAATATTAAAACAGTCGTAATTTTTTTTAGTTTATGTCTAAGTTATATTTTATGCAATTAATAATTTTATCACTCTTTTTTGCACGGGATAAAAACAATAAAAAAAAGACTTTCTTACAGTATCCGATCTTCCTCTATTTCTTTTGTACAACTGTGTTTAAAAGTTGACAAGTAATAAGTATGTGACGCCACCACACAAGAAAAAAAAAAGATAAATTGGGCAATACTTACTCGAGTATTATTTTGTATTTGGAATTATCATACTCCTATGTCTATGGTGCGGCGGAAAGCAAACATACTCTCCCTCTGTCTCCACTTGTGTTAATGAAGAAAAAAAAATATTACACTAGTTATGTCAAATTTTTTTTCTTTCTTCAATATTAAGTTTCATGTGCACTGTAACGCTCAAGAATGTGTCGCTGTTTTTTGGCCAAACTTGTGCTGCCATGACCATAGTTTCACACGGTACTTTTATCTATTTATGATTATATTATCTCTTTTATACAAAGTCCATGTTTTCCCTTTGTAAGGCACTGCAATGTTCTCAGTTCCAGCAGAAAGTATGAGGATATATGGGTATCAGAAAGATGATTTTTAGGAGACTATATCACTTAAAACATCTACATTTCCAAGTTACCAGAAGAAAAGAAAAAATAATATCTTGTATATTTATCAACCCTCTCGGAATTAACATGCTTATTTTTTCAAGGAACATCCATATCATACTCCTCTTCCTATTAATAATTGCTTGTTCTTCATTCTTTTAATCTTCCTCACCATCCTCTTGACCACTACCTTCTCACATTCTCTTCTTTCTCTTTTCTGCCATTTTTTCCTCCTCCTCCTCCATCTTACCACCTTCTGCCTCTCTCTCACGTCGATCTTACCCCTTGTCAAGTTGATACGGGATCACTAGTGTAGGAGTGGTGTAGAGAAACACTTCCTTTCTTTTCCTTAATTAATGGGTACAAAAAATAGTACAGTGTAGAGTATCCTCGTGTAGTGTAAACTCCCTCCCGGACAGACCGTCCAGTCCTTGCTCGGACTCACCAGGTTCTCTACTAAACCATCTTCATTCCAACCCTCACACTGACTCCGAATCAAAGTAATAAATCAGTAACACAATACAATGAAACCTTCTCAACCATCTAAGTCATACATATGAATCTTTGTCCTCGAAGCCTCGAACAACAAATATAATAAGTAGGTAGTTTACAGTCAAGAGAGAGAACGTAAACATTTGAGGCGTCACTATAAAAAAAAATCTGAAAACCTACGCCAAATAACAGGCGAGGCAAGTCCACCAGTGCCTCCATAAGCCTACTGACGCCAACGGATAATGATATATATATATATATATATATATATATATATATATATATATATATATATATATATATATCATTATCCGTTGGCGTCAGTATATATATATATATATATATATATATATATATATATATATATATATATATATATATAAAGTCAACTAGGTCCCTACGGATAACACAAGTACACACCAATACCTAACAACTCCTTGGCTAGTTTCCAATCGTCTTGACACCCATACCCACCCTCTGTATCCTAATTACCTACTAATTTGTTTCCCATTCCTCGAAGTAACGTAAGCAATAATGTAGGCCCACTATAAGATAATGATAAACTAATCAGCGATGACAAAGGTATGGATTCCATTCTAAGTTCAACGTTCAGTAACGTCTTTACTGAGGAGAATAAGGCAGTTATCCCTCCTCTGCTGAACATATTTCATAGGCCTGGCGAAGAACAGCTTGATATAACTCAAAGTCATGCACATGAAGAGCGTAAATGTCAACCCTGAATGGCTCCAAACTTTCCAAGGTTAGCCATGAAAAAGGTTTAGTGGTAACTATTAGTAATGACCTTAAACCTAGCTAAAGCTTTTCGCCTCATCAACTCTCCTCCTCTAACTGACTTTCTTGATTCTTTAAGTCACCGCCGCAATGTTGCATCTTTATCTATCTTTTACCGCTATTTTCATGCTGACTGCTCTTCTGAACTTGCTAACTGCATGCCTCCCCCCCTCCCGCGGCCTCGCTGCACAAGACTTTCTACTTCTTCTCATCCTTATTCTGTCCATCTTCCTAATGCAAGAGTTAACCAGTATCTTCATTCTTTCATCCCTTACACTGGTAAACTCTGGAACTCTCTTCCTTTGTCTGTTTTTCCACCTGCCTATGACTTAAACTCTTTCAAAAGAGGAGTGTCAAGACACCTCTAATGTTAACTGGATCTCCACCCCTTGCTTCTATTCTCCTACTGTCCTCTTTACAGGGTCTGGCGACAAGCGGGATTTTTTTTTACTTATTTCTGTTTTCCCTTAGCCATTACCCTTTTAATGTAACAGTGTCCAGACGTTAAGAATTTTAACAAATTAGTCGGCTTTATCGGAAGAACTTTTGAGTACGAATCTGTAAAAAGTTATCCTTACACTATTTAATGGACTTGTACGCCCTCATCTAGAATATTGCATTCAGTTCTGATCACCAGATTATAACAAAAAAAATATTGATAAGCTGGAGAGAATACAGAGAAAAATTACTAAAATGATCCCTAGATTGCAAAACAAGTCTTACGAAGATCGACTAAAGGAACTGAACTTATTCAGTTTACCCAAACGTAGGATACGAGGGGACCTAATTGAGGTATTTAAAATTTTCCGTGACTGACAATATCAACATAAATTACTATGTTACCACTGATCTCACAAGCACCACTCGTAACAATAGCTTCAAGATCATTGATAAGTGTTTTAGATCATTCACCAAATCGAGTATTTCATTCCTGAGTAATTTGTTTTGTTAGTGGCAGCCGTAGATTACTCCTGTTTTCTCACTTTCCTGTACAAATTCCATGATAGTTTATCCATACTACATGGTATCACTTCCTCTTCCTGACAGCTTCGGCTGGAGGGAGGGGTGGGTGGGGAGGAACCTTCTATAACAGGCGAGGCAAGTCCATCAGTGCCTCCATAAGCCTACTGGCGCCAACGGTAGATATTATAGTAGTAGTGTAGCCACACGGACAGCCTCGTTAGGTCCAGTAGGACTGTTGCTGTCTGTTCTTCCTTTGTACAATTGCTCGTAAAGCATACATCAATGTTAGAGTTGTTGATCACAGGAACAGACTCCCAGCCTCAGTAGTTGGCGCAAAAACCATTGATAGTTTCAAGTTTCGATTAGATATATATTTCAGAGAAAACAGTTTTTATTGAATAATTAGGTAGAGTAGTTGGTAGGCCTATTACGTGTAGGCAGCTTGAGGTTGACTTTAGCCCAATGCCTTGGGTGTTAGGTAGAGTATAAGTAGAAACACATACATGGTGGCCTTGTATCAATACATTTGTAAATATCAATCATTCGTCTTGTTTCCGCTTCCTCCATCACCAGTGCCTTAATATTCCCTTAACCATTGATCCAGGAACGCTACGGTATGAGCTTTTCATGTACGTAATTTTATGAAATTAACCTTGTTGCCTTACAGATGAGAAGTGTAGTGACAACACATTACTACTGTTAATCAAACTATTCTCCTCTCAGGAGGTATACCAACAATAGTGGTAGTCTAGTAT
>JAPQNM010000013.1:10852267-10867539 GCA_029783475.1 Metacarcinus magister
TCATCATTACTTTCAGTGGTCATTAAAGTTACCATTAACATCGCCACTACGTATGACTGACTAATCATGGCCACATATATGACCCTTAATTTCCACATGCGACCATTAATATCAATAATACTCCCTTAACAGCCTTCTCCCATTATAAAACATGACCGCTAACTTGAGTCCTTCTCCTTTTCTCCTTCCCCGCACTTCATCATCTTTTCACGGCGTTTCTGCTCGCCGCTACGCCCACTCCACGCCCACGAGCAGGGAGTCTGGTGGACTTAGCGAAGGTTAAGAACCACCAGGACGTGCGCAACGAGACCTGGGCCACCCATACCTCCCCACTGGGCTTCATGGTGCACGGTAAGGCGTGGGTTTCACAGACATCGAGAGTGCAGGCTGAACAAAGTTTTTGCTCCATGACAGCTTTCATTTACTAATTTTTCTATTAACTGTACAATGTAATTACTTCCATGGTGTTTCTTTTAATCACGTTCCTTCATGCTGTTTTTATGTAAGGGAAACACAGTGACAACCACATCGGAAGTGTGCACCGTTCAGTAGTGATGAGGACCGGCGTCACATTAGTCGTCGTGGATTGACCTAAGACTTCATCTAATATAGTTTTTTTGTACCACTGCCAGGTATCTGGAGCGGCGGAAGAGAGGCGCCCGTGCAGGTAACAGTGGACAGGGGCCCGCGAGGGGACGTGCTGGCTGCCGGGGATACCGATGGTTTCATAAGACTGTACAGGTGAGGCTCACATCTGACGCATTCTTATCTATACCCGAAGTGAAAATGCTAGTTTACACTAGAGCTTGCATTAAATCTTCCGTTGCCGCGCCTTGACAAGGCCTATAAAAGCCTTCGCATCCCACATGCTTCGTCGTGAGAAAAAAAAACCAACGTGACACTTAATGTCCCATAAAAGCTGTAGTCATGCCTACAAAGGGCGCGGGTGTGACTCCCTGGGAGATATTTGAAGATTTTAATTCACATGGTCCAACAATGTACTTTTTTCACATAAATTATGGCCACACAATTCTTTAAGAGTTAAATAGACTTTACGAATACTTTCATGATCTGCACCATAATTTGCCGCAAACATCGCTCCAGACATCATTATCAATTAGTTGCCTCAAAAATATAAAATACTATATCCATTTTTGTGCAACAATACTTTTCGAGGTATGTATTGCCTCTCACCTGCCCTTCCTTCCCTTTGCAGGTACCCAGTGCTCAGTTCCAGCTCCGGCTACCACGAGTACAAAGTGTACACCTCGTATGTGTCGGCCGTGCGCTTCTCCCACACTGACAACTACATGTACAGCATTGGAGGCACGGACGCAGCCCTCATGCGTTGGCGGGTCACGTAGTTGCTGGTCCTGTTGCTGCCTCTCCTTCTCTTATTGTTGATGCTATTGGTGTCGCTGCAGGTAGTGTCCTGAGCAGTTTTATGTGTCATGGGTTTCAGTGGCGGGTGTCTGCCCCGCAGAATACACTGCCTCGCGGCCACTCGTGTAGAGTTTCGTGTCGCCCATGATAAGTACGTAATCAAGGTGATTACTGATGCAGCGGTCCCACGTTGTCCCTGACCACCCTAACACATGTCCAGGTGCTGGTCTTTATCATATCAGCCACATTTACTAAACCTTTCGATTGCTCAGCTGGTGGGCGCTTCCGCTCAATCTGAGGAGCTACGCACGTCCTAATACAACACATGCCGTCACTTTGAGAGAAAAAAAGTCAGCATTACAGTAACACTTCCCGCAGCAATCAAAACATTGAGGACGGATCGTTACAAGCACCACTCTAGCGGGGTATTGGGACGGTGCGGAGCTGAGGATGCAATTAGTGAACAAACCTTCCACTTTTCTCGTAGAAGAAAAAATGCAGCGCAAGCGAGGGTGGAAGCGGAACCTCACCACCGTGGCAAACACCCACGCCTTACCCTAACGCCTCTTTCGGTGACTCATAGCGTCCCACGCAGGGCACACAAACGTGATTAATGTGATTTTTTGTCGCAAACCTTCACATCCACAGAGTGCCTATCTACATCTAAATAATTGTGCTTACGTACACTGCCTAGAGGTTTCTAACCCCATTACTAAATAATTAATTATAAACACAAAAACTAGGCTTCCTGCCACAAGAGAGCGGGTTTTTTTTGTATACATATAGTAGACAAAGTTTCATTCTTCTGTACATAACATGTCAAGTATATTACTCATCATATAATCTTCATCACAAACACCTCTGACACTACTTGTTGAGAGATACAGGGAACAGAAAAAAGTAGAAATTTATCTAGCAAAAAAATGTTAATACATTGCACCACGTTGTACCCAACGGCTCGCTGGCAGAGCACGTGTTGGGCAGTGGTGGTGTTCTCTGCTGCACCAACTCTCACCCACCAGTGCTGGATCACGACCACCGCCACCACCATCACGCACAATTCTGCACAACCTCGTAACTACTTACGTAATAAACCCTGAATCTGCATTTTAAGTACACACGAGTCTCCCACACACTAGTATAGTTATGACGTGTAATATTCTCCACACATGACGTCTATAATGATCTACCTTTCAATGCACATTAATGTAGTACGAGTCGGTTAAGACCGTCTCGGTATATACGCCAAACGAAGTATTAGGCTACATTTCGCTACAACGAACAGGGTGACTAAAGTTTCTACCGCCGCTAAAATCCTGAACACTTAAGTCACACACAGTTGTAATGTGATTACATAATAACAACTCGACCAAACATGGATTTAAGATCACACACACACACACACACACACACACACACACACACACACACACACACAGACAGAGTGGCTTCTTTTAGTCATTCGTAATTTTTCTTCATTAGTCATCCTAAATTCAGTAATAATATATTAACACAGACTCTGGATCAACTTACGGAGTTTGTCAGCACTTGACACAGGCTTGAGGGAGCCGCAGCGTCCTTGCGGAGGCCTCTTGTCTTGTACTCGCCCTGGCCGCCCACAACGTGACTGAATCGTCTTTCAAGGTTCGGAACACAAGCGTCCTTCGTGTTTTGGGAGTGGGTCCGAGCTGGAGTAATGCCCTGCTTGCCGGGACATGTTGAGGAGATGTTGTTGTTGTTGTTGTTGTTTAGGGCTACGAGGTTTCCTGGTGGATCCTATGAGGCCATGCTGAGGAGATACTTATTTGTCCGACCTGAGAAGTCACTCGCCGGCGTCACGCGGTCACTGAACAGCTGTGTTTATTTACATTCGTCCGAACTCGTTGATGAGGTAATGATGGATTTCATTTAATTGTTTGCATTACGTAAATCTTTTATTGATCTGCTAATGATTTAACTAAATAAAAAAATAAATGTAGCTTTTTTCTGCATTTTATGACATGAACAACTATAATATCTGAAATAAATAAAATATTCGAATCGAATGTTCGTGTTGTTGCCATCTCGAGGGTATGATATTATGACCAGATGGCAACACGCAGTTCCTTTACTCACACGCATGAACTATAACAAGTATTATTGGTATTGAGATTATTATCAAATGGTTCATACTTATTTATTAAACCTTTACCTATTACTAAACAATCTAATGTATATATTTTATAATACACAATGCAATTTTAAGTGTTTGAGTTTTATTAAAGTCCTTGATTATTACTGTGAATTTTTTTTTTTTTACATTAAAAGGGTAATGGCTAAGGGAAAACAGAAATAAGTAAAAAAAAAAATCCCGCTTGTCGCCAGACCCTGTAAAGAGGACAGTAGGAGAATAGAAGCAAGGGGTGGAGATCCAGTTAACATTAGAGGTGTCTTGACACTCCTCTTTTGAAAGAGTTTAAGTCATAGGCAGGTGGAAAAACAGACAAAGGAAGAGAGTTCCAGAGTTTACACAGGCAGCTGCTAATGGTTCCATTGAACGGTAAACCCTTAAACACTCTGATCTGTTCCATTCCTACGACAGATCCAGTCAAGAGTTTAGTGTGGGATTAAGAACAAAGAAAGTAACGCTGTCACATCAGACTTCTCATTCTGTTAATCTTACAGTACATGTGTATCTGTATGTATGTATATATCTTTTTTTTTATTTATTTTAGTTTGCTCTATATTTGAAACAAGATACAATGGACTCTCATTTGCTTTCTTTCCTTGAGCTTTTGTCGTGTTTCCAATTATGTGAGTAAAGAATCCTGGATGTTCCGTCTCACTGCACATAATAGGTCGCGAAGCTTTTAAGGCGCATGACGTGTTTATTATCCATCGTGTTATGTAACTCACCTGAGGCAGCACACCATCACGCCAGTACAGGCCAGGAGGAAGGCGACGGACGACAAGCTGCACCAACACCATCACGGCGGATGAGCACACCGTGTTTCCAGGCAAAGAAAATATAAGAATAGGATTTCTGAGAGATATTAATTTTCTTTACCAGTTACGAGTTTCACATGTAATTTCAGTTATCTATTATCTAATGATATAGTCGACGTAGCAGTAGTAGGAGGAACAGACTTTGTAAAAATAATAGTCGTAGTAGTAGTAGTAGTAGTAGTAGGAGTAATAGTAATAGTAGTAGTAGTAGTAGTAGTAATAATAGTTGAATGCATTACGCAGCGTCACCCAACGAGTGTTAGGTTGCGTCTGGTCGTAGGTGGGTGCAGGCCAGGGTGGAGGTGCGAGGCTTTGTGTTGCTCCTCCTGACGGTGTGGGGAGGGAGGGGGGAGGCTACCTGGCATTTACAAGGACTCGACGGAAGCAGGGAAACAAGGGGCAGTTGATAAGATAAATGATGTGTCAGGACTTTGGAGGCTGCATTGTATTCCAATAAAAGGCTATTGCAGTGAACTTATATAGCTTGTAAAAAAAAATAAATAAAAAAAAAAGACTACGCATAAAAAGGGGATTTCAATTAACTGAACAGAGATTCGGTTCAGAAAGTTGTAAAACTGTGTAAACTTGATTTTCAATATCTTCTCCTTCCTACCTTGATTAATAGAATAAATCCACCTTTAAATTTTCTGTCCCTCTATTTTTCTGCGCCTTTCTATTTCCATATTCATCCTATTTTTGGTCACATTATTTTCCTTTATCATAACATACTTGTACCACTTCAACCTTTTCTCTTGTATACTTTCTTTGATAATTTTCTTACTCTTTTTATATTCCTCTAATTTTCTCGTTCTTGATTGTATCCAACTTACTTACTCCACACATCCATCGTAACATTATAATTTCTGCAGCATGTAAGGAAAGTTGCTTATATAAAGAAGAAAATATGTATACCTCAGCACTTTCAATAATGTTAAATAATGGCGATACAGTAAACTTTGAGGGATTCAAGACAACAGAACCACACACAGAACACTGCGAATTAACTCTTAAAGAAGTGGATTACATGGTTGTTACTACGCGTCTGTCTGTTTCATTTGAGCAGAGTTGCATGATCTAACACTACACTCAAGGTTAGTGTTAGTAGTGGGAGGATGACACACGTACGTGAGGGATATACCAAACAAAGGGGCATCGTCCGGTGGTTGGAAGTGTAGGTGGGTACAGAAGAGAACAAATGGGTTTAAAAAAAGGAAAATAGACCCAAGAAACCTACATATCTTACAAACAAACACTATTCTACGTAAAGACTTATGAAAAAAAAAATGCGTATAGACAAAAAAAAGTTCTCAGGATGAAAACAAGTGATCAAATTTCAATAACAAATGATAATGAGTCGAAATTTTGTTTTGTTTTAGACCAATAACTCAACTGCTGTTTGAGTACAATTTTAGAGGCATCATATGCGTGATATGCACCAGAACTAGTGCATTATTTATCAGAATCAGATTGAAGCGCAGTGAGTGATATGGACACACTTGCAATGAAGAGTACAACCTATATACGATCTAATGGAGAAAAAGAAAACATTGACAATAATTAGAACCACACACACAGACACACACACACACACACACACACAGACACACACACACACACATACACACACATACACACACAATAGTAGTAGTTTATTGACCACAGGAATGTCTTGGAATGAATAGGGGTAAACATGAGTGAGATGATTCAATGTTGTTGAGGCGCCATAAAAACGCGGTCAGAGGGAGGGAGGGAGAGAGGGATAGAAGAAGGAGGGGAACTTTAAAGGGTAAGTTATATCACTTAACAACATTAAGACAAAGTAGTGTGTGTGTGTGTGTGTGTGTGTGTGTGTGTGTGTGTGTGTGTGTGTGTGTGTGTGTGTGTGTGTGTGTGTGTGGTGTGTGTGTGTGTGTGTGTGTGTGTGTGTGTGTGTGTGTGTGTGTGTGTGTGTGTGTGTGTGTGTGTGTGTGTGTGTGTGTGTGTGTGTGTGTGTGTGTGTGTGTGTGTGGTGTGTGTGTGTGTGTGTGTGTGTGTGTGTGTGTGTGTGTGTGTGTGTGTGTGTGTGTGTGTGTGTGTGTGTGTGTGTGTGTGTGTGTGTGTGTGTGTGTGTGTGTGTGTGTGTGTGTGTGTGTGTGGTGTGTGTGTGTGTGTGTGTGTGTGTGTGTGTGTGTGTGTGTGTGTGTGTGTGTGTGTGTGTGTGTGTGTGTGTGTGTGTGTGTGTGGTGTGTGTGTGTGTGTGTGTGTGTGTGTGTGTGTGTGTGTGTGTGTGGTGTGTGTGTGTGTGTGTGTGTGTGTGTGTGTGTGTGTGTGTGTGTGTGTGTGTGTGTGTGTGTGTGTGTGTGTGTGTGTGTGTGTGTGTGTGTGTGTGTGTGTGTGTGTGTGTGTGTGTGGTGTGTGTGTGTGTGTGTGTGTGTGTGTGTGTGTGTGTGTGTGTGTGTGTGTGTGTGTGTGTGTGTGTGTGTGTGTGTGTGTGTGTGTGTGTGTGTGTGTGTGGTGTGTGTGTGTGTGTGTGTGTGTGTGTGTGTGTGTGTGTGTGTGTGTGTGTGTGTGTGTGTGGTGTGTGTGTGTGTGTGTGTGTGTGTGTGTGTGTGTGTGTGTGTGTGTGTGTGTGTGGTGTGTGTGTGTGTGTGTGTGTGTGTGTGTGTGTGTGTGTGTGTGTGTGTGTGTGTGTGTGTGGTGTGTGTGTGTGTGTGTGTGTGTGTGTGTGTGTGTGGTGTGTGTGTGTGTGTGTGTGTGTGTGTGTGTGTGTGTGTGTGTGTGTGTGTGTGTGTGTGTGTGTGTGTGTGTGTGTGTGTGTGTGGTGTGTGTGTGTGTGTGTGTGTGTGTGTGTGGTGTGTGTGTGTGTGTGTGTGTGTGTGTGTGTGTGTGTGTGTGTGTGTGTGTGTGTGTGTGTGTGTGTGTGTGTGTGTGTGTGTGTGTGTGTGTGTGTGTGTGTGTGTGTGTGTGTGTGTGTGTGTGTGGTGTGTGTGTGTGTGTGTGTGTGGTGTGTGTGTGTGTGTGTGTGTGTGTGTGTGTGTGTGTGTGTGTGTGTGTGTGGTGTGTGTGTGTGTGTGTGTGTGTGTGTGTGTGTGTGTGGTGTGTGTGTGTGTGTGTGTGTGTGTGTGTGTGTGTGTGTGTGTGTGTGTGTGTGTGTGTGTGTGTGTGTGTGTGTGTGTGTGGTGTGTGTGTGTGTGTGTGTGTGTGTGTGGTGTGTGTGTGTGTGTGTGTGTGTGTGTGTGTGTGTGGTGTGTGTGTGTGTGTGTGTGTGTGTGTGTGTGTGTGTGTGTGTGTGTGTGTGTGTGTGTGGTGTGTGTGTGTGTGTGTGTGTGTGTGTGTGTGTGTGTGTGTGTGTGTGTGTGTGTGTGTGTGTGTGTTGTGTGTGTGTGTGTGTGTGTGTGTGTGTGTGTGGTGTGTGTGTGTGTGTGTGTGTGTGTGTGTGTGTGTGTGTGTGTGTGTGTGGTGTGTGTGTGTGTGTGTGTGTGTGTGTGTGTGTGTGGTGTGTGTGTGTGTGTGTGTGTGTGTGTGTGTGTGTGTGTGGTGTGTGTGTGTGGTGTGTGTGTGTGTGTGTGTGTGTGTGTGTGTGTGTGTGTGTGTGGTGTGTGTGTGTGTGTGTGTGTGTGTGTGTGTGTGTGTGTGTGTGTGTGTGTGGTGTGTGTGTGTGTGTGTGTGTGTGTGTGTGTGTGTGTGTGTGTGTGTGTGTGTGTGTGTGTGTGTGTGTGTGTGTGTGTGTGTGTGTGTGTGTGTGTGTGTGTGTGTGTGTGTGTGTGTGTGTGTGTGTGTGGTGTGTGTGTGTGTGTGTGTGTGTGTGTGTGTGTGTGTGTGTGTGTGTGTGTGTGTGTGTGTGTGTGTGTGTGTGTGTGTGGTGTGTGTGTGTGTGTGTGGTGTGTGTGTGTGTGTGTGTGTGTGTGTGTGTGTGTGTGTGTGTGTGTGTGTGTGGTGTGTGTGTGTGTGTGTGTGTGTGTGTGTGTGTGTGTGTGTGTGTGTGTGTGTGTGTGTGTGTGTGTGTGTGTGTGTGTGTGGTGTGTGTGTGTGTGTGTGTGTGTGTGTGGTGTGTGTGTGTGTGTGTGTGTGTGTGTGTGTGTGGTGTGTGTGTGTGTGTGTGTGTGTGTGGTGTGTGTGTGTGTGTGTGTGTGTGTGTGTGTGTGTGTGTGTGTGTGTGTGTGTGTGTGGTGTGTGTGTGTGTGTGTGTGTGTGTGTGTGTGTGTGTGGTGTGTGTGTGTGTGTGTGTGTGTGTGTGTGTGTGTGTGTGTGTGTGTGTGTGTGTGTGTGTGTGTGTGGTGTGTGTGTGTGTGTGTGTGTGTGTGTGTGTGTGGTGTGTGTGTGTGTGTGTGTGTGTGTGTGTGTGTGTGTGTGTGTGTGTGTGTGTGTGGTGTGTGTGTGTGTGTGTGTGTGTGTGTGTGTGTGTGTGTGTGTGTGTGTGTGTGTGTGTGTGTGTGTGTGTGTGTGTGTGTGTGTGTGTGTGTGTGTGTGTGGTGTGTGTGTGTGTGTGTGTGTGTGTGGTGTGTGTGTGTGTGTGTGGTGTGTGTGTGTGTGTGTGTGTGTGTGTGTGTGTGTGTGTGTGTGTGTGTGTGTGTGTGTGTGTGTGTGTGTGTGTGTGTGTGTGTGTGTGTGTGTGTGTGTGTGTGTGTGTGTGTGTGTGTGTGTGGTGTGTGTGTGTGTGTGTGTGTGTGTGTGTGTGTGGTGTGTGTGTGTGTGTGTGTGTGTGTGTGTGTGTGTGTGTGTGTGTGTGTGTGTGTGTGTGTGTGTGTGTGTGTGTGTGTGTGTGGTGTGTGTGTGTGTGTGTGTGTGTGTGTGTGTGTGTGTGTGTGTGTGTGTGTGTGTGTGTGTGTGGTGTGTGTGTGTGTGTGTGTGTGTGTGTGTGTGTGTGTGTGTGTGTGGTGTGTGTGTGTGTGTGTGTGTGTGTGTGTGTGTGTGTGTGTGTGTGTGTGTGGTGTGTGTGTGTGTGTGTGTGTGTGTGTGTGTGTGTGTGTGTGTGTGTGTGTGTGTGTGTGTGTGTGTGTGTGTGTGTGTGTGTGTGTGTGTGTGTGTGTGTGTGTGTGTGTGTGTGTGTGTGTGTGTGTGTGTGTGTGTGTGTGTGTGTGGTGTGTGTGTGTGTGTGTGTGTGTGTGTGTGTGTGTGTGTGTGTGTGTGTGTGGTGTGTGTGTGTGTGTGTGTGTGTGTGTGTGTGTGTGTGTGTGTGTGTGTGTGTGTGTGTGTGTGTGTGTGTGTGTGTGTGTGTAAAATAATAATAATAGACGGTTTATGAGAAAAAGCAGCCATAAGCTGAAAATATACATTTTAAAATTGCTTAATTCTAAATGTGAGGAGTGGAAGACTTTTCTTCTTGACATGAGACTATTCAGACAAATTGTTAGCATAGCTGGGAATCACCACACCAGAGGAGAGGAGACGATGCCGTGTCTGTGACGAGGAGAATGGCCACACCTTGGAACACTACCTCAGAGACTGTCAAACAGTGAATAAAATACGCGTGCAGTGTGTAGTGCCCAATCCCACCCTTACAGACCTAGCCAAACACTTTTTAAATGTCCTCCCAAAAACACTAAGTAACTTTCCCAAGTTTTGCGATGTAACTAAATAAAAACCCATATATAATACATGTACCCATAATCATATATATATATAATATTGATATTACTCTAACTATTCTAAGTGATGAGACATGCCTTTATTAGGCAATACATGTCTCTTTCACATGTATGATGTATTCATATTGTGAATAAAAGTTATGAATCTGAATCTGTTAGCATAGTGATAGTTGGTGGTATGTCGTGGGTCAGGTCAGGTCCGCTTCACGACCTTGTCCACCTCGGTGGTGTCTGGTGACGGTGTTGTAGCACCTTGGAGGCCGGGGATGGACTCGAGCCTGGTTAGATGGCATCACCTTCAGGTGTTGGGGGAGGTGCCGCCTGTAGGCCACATATCACCCACAGGGTGACATGTGGAGGGGCAGCTGTAGGTGCTGGGTAGAGGTGCAGCTGAGGGTGGTGGGTGGAAGTGCAGCTGTGTTGGCGGGAAGGTGTTGGTCCGGAGGGGATTAACAGACATGGATTAGCACCCATAGCCCTCCCTCCTCGCAGTCCCAGTCAGTGAGGTCGAGACTCGCCCGCCCACTCGGTTTTCATTGTTTATAGGTCTTGAATTCATTTTCATTTGCTTTAAGTAACTTCACTGTGTTGTGTGTTCATTACAAGTTCACTGTTCTTAATTGGGTAGAACTTCCACTTTTCACTGATGGGGAGGGGGAGGATTAGGTAGGGGTTGGGGAGAGGGTCAACACATTGACCCCGGGCTGCCCCGAGGAGCGCCAAGACCCTAGCGAGGTCAGAGCACGTGTAATTCACTGTACAGTCTGCTGCTGGTCTCTCTCGAGACAGCCGGCCGTCCCCCTATGGAACGAGCTCAGAGCTCATACTGACCAATCTTTGGGTTGGACCGAGACCACTCACACACAACACACCGGGACAACGAGGTCACAACTCCTCGACTTACATCCCGTACCTACTCACTGCTAGGTGAACAGGGGCTACCCGTGAAAGGAGACACACCCAAATAATCTCCGTTCGCCCAGGGGATCGAACCCTGGACCCCTCGGTTGTGAGGCGAGTGCGCTAACCACTACGCTGTGTGTGTGTGTGTGTGTGTGTGTGTATGTGTGTGTTGTGTGTGTGTGTGTGTGTGTGTGTGTGTGTGTGTGTGTGTGTGTGTGAGAGAGAGAGAGAGAGAGAGAGAGAGAGAGAGAGAGAGAGAGAGAGAGAGAGAGAGAGAGAGAGAGAGAGAGAGAGAGAGCGAGTGCATGCATGTGTGCATGTGTGTGTGTGTGCAAGGTTAAACACATACTTACACAATCACCTTGCCAGCCTCGGACATGCACGGTGCCTGCAGCGTGCCTGATGCTTGCTTGGCCTCGTTGCTCGGTGTTGCAGCTCTGCCTCCATCCTGTAGTGCTGTGAGCCGCCGTTATATACAACTTTATAACCCTCTGTGCACACTGATACATGTTTAGTTTGCATGCTATTTAACAATCTATCTATTACTATCTTATTATATCTTACTGTTTACATCTATCCTGCCAACTATTTAAATGTATGTACTATTGTCTACTTGTTTGTTTGTTCGTTTTTTGTTCTTGTTTTTTTATCCTTATTCTTCTATATAGACATTTACCTCTCTATAGCTGCCCGTTATTCTTTGTTTATCTCGCATTGGGTGTTATGTTTGTCCCATTTACTATTCACAATGTTGCCTGGTGGTTTGTCTTCCTACTTACCTACGATCTATTGATGTACAGCTTGATCAATTTGTATCAATAATTAATTGCATATAAACCTGGTTACTTAACTTCATACTTGTTGATCAGGTATTTGTATTTAAAGTTATATATCTACTTACTACTTACCAAATGTTCTGTTAATTCATGATGAAAAAAATATCGAAAAAAAACATTTACATTTTATTTATCTATTCACTTTATGATATAATAAATGCTTTGTCTTAACATATATTCTGTACACGCTTAAAGAAATAGTCTACACTGTACATGTGATAAAAGGGTTTAACACATTGGCACCTCGAGCAGGGCCGACTTGGTGGCTGCTCTGCTCAGGGTGGGGTTGGGGGGAGGGGCTTTGAGATGCCATGGGAGTGAGAGAAGCGAGATGACAGGACAGGCGTCGAGGCGATTGGATACATGTTAGGATGTGGAGGAGCAAAGAGAGTGTTTGGGAGGCGATTGTTAATGATAAGAGAATCAAACACAATGTCTGATACGTCCACACCAACTAACACTACCAGCCCACCACACACTGCCACCACTTGCCCTTCCCCTGTCCTCGGCCGAGTGGGCAGGCGTTCCCTCAAAGTTAGAGAAAAGGTTGTCTTATCTCTAATATAAACCTGCTGGTGGAAAGCTTATCATGGATAAAGTCCCATATCTGGCAGTATATGTTTAGCAAGGTATGTTTCGTCCTCTCTTCATGCTTCAGCTTAAACACTTAAAATGTACGTACGTATGACACAGAGTTGTACTAAAAACAAACAATTAATTGTTAATAATGTCCTTATAAATGTTTGATCACACCGGCACAACTGATTCCATCAATTCAGTCCACGAAATGGTTCATATGTCCGCAACACTGCCAGACGAATTGCGTGTGACTTAGAGGACGAATTCTTACAGTCAGCCAACCATCAAGGAATGATGAGCTAAGGCAGACAGGACGGCCACAAGCCTCTGGCTTCCTTTGTCCCCTTTGTCACGCCTTGTAGGATGGCTCCTTCGGAAGTGACCTCCTCACGGGTGCGTCCACCGTCAGGAAGTTGGGGGAAGCAGGACGTGAGCGAGTCCGCTTCATGAGATCCCGTTTAAGAGAATCTTTCTCTATGAAATTGTAATGAAGGAAGGCGTCCTGAAAGTTGTTATTTAGGAAAGGTCCATTGCGGACAGAACCGTTATGGGGGCGAGCACGTGGCAAGGTGCCGTTCCGAGGCTGCTCAATTTGAACAGATTCATCCTGGAGGGAGTAGGTGTCCAGCGGCTCGTCCTGGAGGGAAGGGCACAGTGAACTCAATTCCATAGAGTCCACAGAGGCGTGAGGTGCCCGCCTTGCACCTAAGAAGTTGTACGTCTTGGTGTCCTCCAGCGTCAAACTTCCCTGTGGACGGGAAAACCACAGCTTAGTAAGCAGGACGTGAAGCCCACCCACACCTCACCATAAGATGACTGTCGGCGCGGACTCTTGTATTGTACTAAGCTTCCTTACATGCAAACACCAGATTCATTGGTAAAATCGGTATATATGCAATCATTAACCTTAACTACTTTATCTTAATAATGCAGAAGAATAACGCTGGTCTAAAAATAATAATAAAAAAAAAATAAAGTAAGGAAACACTTAAAGTTCGGAGAAAATACATGACCCTTCAACCCACGCCTGCATGTCCAAGTAAAGGTAAACACACTCGCCTTCCTGATGTTGAGGGGCGAGGGCGGAGGTGACGTCGGTGGGGAGATGGTGATGGTGGGCAGCTGCAGTGGCGGGTCGGACAGCCGGTGGGCCCTGATGAGCTCTCCTGTAAGAAGCTCTCGAGTAAGCGTCGAGCGAGAACGATCATGCACTTTCGCCTCGCGCTACACAACCTTTCCAAGTCCTCAGAAAAAAAGACTAAGTACTGTATGTATGTAATATGTAGATAGATTAGTAGATGGCTAAAGTAGATAAATAAAGGTAAACAGATAGGTAAAGCTAGATATGTAACTAATAGATAAATAATGAGATATTATATACAGATAAATATATACAGACAGGCAAACAGAACACTGATTAAAAAATGTTAATAATCAAAATCAAGCTTGGTAAAGATGACGAGATGCATTACGAGTCACTTTGCCTTGGAGCTCATCAGTGCTTCCTTGGCTTTAGCACTGCTCTCTTAGAATACAGTTCATTACATCAACTACGTCACACCAACCCAGAAGTGAGCCTGGACACAGAGAGATTAGTTAGCCAATCATTTGGTAACCTTTGGCCAGGATTCGAACCCAGGCAAGGATGGTCCGGTTGATCGGGAAGCGGTGAAGACAACCACTTTGCCATTGTGACGCAATATGAATAGTTAAACAGGGAAAAATCGACAAGAATATGTGAACGGTAATATATAATACAAACAGATGAAGACAGGCAGACAAACACCCACACAGAGGCAGACTGACAGACAGACACCCCAAAAAGACACACCCAAAGGTAGACAAGCAGGCAGGCAGGCAGGCAGGCAGGCAAGCAAGCAATTAAACAGACAGACATACAGACATAGTAATTCTGAAAAAAGAGAATAAATAAATATATACACAGATATGAAGACACACTGAAGATACAGTGCAGGGCAAGGCAGGGCTACGAAGACATACTGTTAGAGTTTCTGTTTCTGTGGCGAGGAAAGCGAGGCGAGGAGGGAAGGCGTTGCCGAGGTGGTGCCCTCCTCTCTAACTTCACGATGAAGAAGGTGACGAGGAGCTGCGGAACCAAACACCCCACATGTGCCACCGCCGCTATTGCCACCATTACCAACACGAATATAGCCCACGGGTTCCGCCACGACGAGCGAGAACCCGGAGAAGGGGACGGAAGGAAGGCGGAGGAAGGCGGAGGGGTCTTGGAGAAGGATTTGGTGAAATGAGGAGAGATAGGAGAGGAAAAAGATGTGGAAAGTGAAAAGGAGAATAAAGACGGAGTTGGGGATATGGAAGATGCTGCTGAGGTGGCGATAGCTGAGGTGAGGGTGGTGATGGAAACGGAGGAGGAGGAGGAGGAGGAGGAGGTGAGGCTTGGAGAAACGGAAATGGAGGATGAAGAGGAGTGGGAAGAAGAAGCAGATTGTGGAAATGAAATGGAGGGAGAAGAAGAAGTCGAGGAGGAGGAGGAGGACAAGGAAGAGGAGGAGGAGGAGGTGAAGGAAGAGGAGGAGGAGGAAGAGGAGGAGGTGGATGTAGGGGGTTGGATAGTGTAGATGAAGGTGTAAGGAGGACTGTCACCCAGGTCGTTGGTTACAGTCACACTCAGCCTGTAGCGACCTTCCCTCAACCTGGAAAGACAAACATGATCATGATAATTACACAGGATCACGGAAGGGTGACATGCCTTTACTAGATTAATTTTATTTTTCTTCGCCATTACCTACCGGTTCGCATGACAAGAAAATAAAAAGCTATATTCTTTCCTGTCCATTTTCCAATATTCTAAACATCCTTATATTCAGCGAAACTTCTGCTGAATGACAGTTTTCGTAATTACATAGATACACTTCAACAAGAAACGAGGTGTTACATTAACAAACCTAACCTGCACTACTAACCGGCGGAGGCCGACCATTTAACGCCTCCATCAAGCCTACCACCGCCATAGGTTCAAGAAAAAAAAATAATAATC
>JAPQNM010000013.1:10877639-10880139 GCA_029783475.1 Metacarcinus magister
GTGTGTGTGTGTGTGTGTGTGTGTGTGTGTGTGTGTGTGTGTGTGTGTGTGTGTGTGTGTGTGTGTGTGTAATAAAAGCTTTACAATGAAAGTCTTGTTATTTAATGGCCAGTTGATATAATATAAATGTTAGTTCAGGTCAACCACACTGAAGTCATGCCGAAATAACTACTAGGCTTATCGGCTAGAAACCTCAATGGAAGTAGTTCAAATGTCAAACAAAGTTATCTTTATAAAATGAAGTTGTTACTTATGTTGGAAGGAAAATTAGTTATTTTCGTAAATGTCAGGAATCGCAGAACTGGCCTCCACTGTAAATAGCCCAAATTGAGAAGCAAGTCTAATATATAGTAGTCTATGCATTAACACTAATAATATTAATACTAATGATGCAAATAGCAGTGCCTTAATAGCAGTGGGACATCATACCCTGTGATAACAGCAATGTTTGTGTTACTAATAATAATGAAACTGATATGTGTTTGACCAACAAGGCCGCATCTATGATAATGTAATATGCTGCAATTCAGGGTTGGGTCCAAGTACATGTGCTTGTACTTGTACTTGGACTTGAGCACAGATTTTCATGTACTTGTACTTGGAGTTTAAAATGTTATTTGTGCTGGTACCTGTACTTGTACTTAGACCCAAAGTATTTGAAAAATACCAAGTACATTCAAGTATTTAATCAAAAGTTATATACTGTATATAGATTCTAGCGATCTTTGTGATGATACTATTGGGTAAATACGTACATTGAGTGTTATGGACATAAAGTATATGTTCTTGTTTTGCAGTTCTGTGATAAAAGCAGTGATGTACTAAAATAAAGGTAGAATTTCCATTTAGTTTTCTATATCGAATCCCACTTTTTAACAGTGTACTCATTAATGTGTATATACGAAAACTACTAACTTTCGTGCTTTACGAATCTGTGACAGGAATTTTTTTTTATCACATAAAGTACTTGTACAATGACATGTACTTGGTCTTGGACTTAAGTACATAGCAAAGTGACTGTGACTGTACTTGTACTTGTACTTGTACTTGAAAAATATCCAGGCACTTGGAGTTGGACTTAAGTACAGTGGCCTGCATTTGGATCTAACCCTGCTGCAATCATACACTGCTGAATCTTGATATAAATAGAGAAGACGTATTACACGCAAATAACGATATGAAAACAAGTAAGACGGTATCTATCGCAAAATTCTTAAAGAAACAAAAAACTAAATAATTAACACCCTTGTATATCCCTTTAATAAATCCATACTACAAGGTTCAGTCCCGGGTGATTGGAAGTCAGTGAATGTCACACCAAACTTTTAAAAAAAGCGACAGAAATATGTTCGAAAACTACAGGCCCATTGTTTGACATTCGTAGTTGGCAAAATGCTTGCAGGCACAATTTGAGACAAAATTGTTAGTTAGCTTGATTGATATTCTCTGACCAGGGTCTTGCACCACGACTTCAGGTATAACATATAATGTTTATCTAATCTGTTAACATTTTATAATGACTTATTTCCTGCCGAAATATCAGCAGATCGTTAGATATTGTGTATCAATTTTCAAAAGGTCTTTGATAAAGTCTCTCTCTCTCTCTCTCTCTCTCTCTCTCTCTCTCTCTCTCTCTCTCTCTCTCTCTCTCTCTCTCTCTCTCTCTCTCTCTCTCTCTCTCTCTCTCTCTCTCTCTCTCTCTCTCACTCACCTGTAGATACGGGCGGGTCCACTCGAGGTGACGAAGGAGAAGAGGATAAAGGTCACGTCATTTCCATCACCTGCTTTTTGAACGGCGGCTGGGCAGGGAAGGACGGCCTGCTGTCCCGTTACTACCCGCATCTCCACCGCATAACCTGCAACAAAGAGAACAGCGGCGTTAAACAAGATGACAAATGAAATAGAAGGTCCCACATAGAAGGTTTACCTGGACATCGCACGAAAAAATGTTTTGAAAAGGGGTTAATTACAAAAAGCGTAGAAGAAAGGGGAGGTAGTGAAGATGCATAATGGAACGCCAGCACAACACAGTCAAAAAAACAATGTATCCAAGTAAAGGCACGTGATGGCATGTTGTGAAACTACATAACTATGGCCAAACTTGATCTTAAATATGGGTAAACCTAATGAAATACATGTTGTGTAGTAAAAATGGTCGATAATTCATTGGTTACACATTCTTCTTTATCAGGCTTTAACAGGCTGACATCCGGTTTGCCAGCACGACGGCGGCCAAGAAACCTGCAAGCCTGACTCCTCGCCCTTATATACATCTGTTTCTTGTCGCCAAACGGGAATTAATAGGAACCAAACAATATGTGTTCTTGGTTGTAGATCGCACAATATGCCTACCTGCCACAATGAACTTAATCGTCCCTGTTCATTGTCTGTCTTGTTATTTTAATATTACATACATTTTTTACTCCTTCAAACTTTCAGACTTGTTCGATATTTTAGCACCCTGTTGGAGCTTCATTCCTTCATTGCCGACACTGTGGAG
>JAPQNM010000013.1:10887639-10890139 GCA_029783475.1 Metacarcinus magister
TACACACACGTCCTTTGTCTCAAGGGAAATGTCACCATCGTCTTGAAGAAAGTGATGTTATACCTTCACGTTCTTTTTAAAAGTTAACATTGACATTACACAAATCTTCATAATTTAAATTATTGAATAAAAACAAGAACAATATATACTTTAAGTGGTTAAAATAGCCATTTTTTTCTTTCTTATCAATCTTGAAAAAAACCTTCATCGATCATAAGCTTGCTTAATAATATTGAAGATTCTCACTTGACAGGCAAGATTACCTGAACACCTGGTGTTTTAATTTACCATCATTATTATCATTAATACCATTATTATTATCATTAATGTAATTATTAGTAGTTTTAAAATTTTTACCATCATCATTATTGATTTCAGGCACAGAAAACACGAACATTTGATTACAGTCGTCCCTTCGTGATGCAGCACGATCATTGCATTTCCAAAAAGCTAATAATGACCACGATGATGATGTAGAAGCGTCTATTCCAGAGGCTAAAAACATTGTAAAAACGACCACTAAAGATAAAGAAGTGGAGGGAGGTGGTGTGTGGCGGGGAGCGGAGTGGTGGGGGGGCTTAGGAGTCGATGACTGATAGTTAAAATCTAGTTGTTCATAGGAGGAAATCCTAAATACTGGTAAATGTACATTAATGAAGGCTTTAAAAGGATGATTAATTCCTTTTAACTGATGGCTTAGACCTTAGAGGGAGGAAGAGGATTACAAAGGATTAGAAAGGAATACAAACTGCGACAGACTTACAGGTCCCTGCTTGGCTATTTGATTTAACTAAACTACACTGACTATTATTAGTAGAGAAAGGACAGAACAGCAGAAAACTCCTCCCCACCCATCCTCCTCCAATCGAGGCTGGCCTTAAAAGAAGCGATACCATGTAATATCGAAAAAAACTACCTGGAATTTAAGAGGCTAGCAAGAATAATGTTGTATCTACGAAACTAACTTTGTAGAGGCAAGTTTGAAGAATAGAGGCCCAATAATATAAAAGCTTTATTAGTCTGAAGAAGTAAAGAACAGTGCCAGCCGGGGATTTGATGTGAAGTAATTATCAAGGCATCTCTTAAAAATGTTGACGGTATCTGAGTTGACGACGTTCGAGATTAGTCAATTCAAGAGATTGACAACACGATTAAAAAAAAAGTACTTAGCTTTAGTTTCAAGGCGTTTCCCAATTATTTTTCTAGTGATGTTATAACGGTCCTCTATGAAATAAGCGTTTGGGTTTACGTTAGTGAATCCTTTGAAGATTTTAAAAATTGCAATCAAGTCTCCTCTTAGCCTTGGTTTTGTTAAGGTAAATATGTTTAGTTCCTCAAGACGTTCCTCTCATGGTTTGTTATGTAATCTTGGTATTATTTTGGTTACTCGACGCTGCATTTTTTCTAGTTTTCTATCGTTCTTGAAATATGATGAACAAAATTGTAAACAATATTCTCACCAGTGAGTTATATAATGTAAGTATCACTGTTTCTTATTTGAAATTGAAAGTTCTTCCAATGATATCAACAAGTTTATTTTCAATTTTTATTAAAGCACATTGGTAGCTCGGTTTTATTATAACGCCAAAATCTTGTTCTTTATCTACACTTTTGAGTTAAACATCCTTCATCGAGTAACTTGAAGGAGGAAAAGTAATTTCTGATATGAAGTATGTGACATTTATCTACGCTTTTGTAGAACATCATCGAACGCTTTTTGGAAGTCAAGATATACTATGTCGACTTGTCTAGTGTTGTCGTTGAAGAAGGCATGAACGTTTATTTCTGAACACATGCTGTGAATCTTTAATGATGGCGTTTTCCCTGTATATTCTACTGTTTTTTCTTTTATCATGGATTCCATTGAAATACTTACAATTAAAGTTAGGCTAATCAGTCTATAAATTCAGGATGAAACTTGATTCCTTTTTTGTAGATGGGAGTGACGTTCACACGGAACTTCGGTGAGAGTTAGCGGTTTATTAAATATGATGGAAAGCGGCTTAACTATTTTGTTTTTAGCTTATGTATTCTCAGTGAAATTTTGTCCGGGCCTGGATTTTTATTTATTTTCATATTGCTGATCGGGAATAGAATATCTGTTTCGTGGAATAAACACGTGCTTAGGTAGGCGCCGCTATTGTGGAAACTGGTGCAAAAAAGTTATTTAGAATATCTGCCATAATGGTTTCGTTTCCGGTGTGATTTAAATTGTACATAATTAATAGACTAATGGTTGATGTACATACTGTTTTTATATATAACTGTAGAATTCTTTAGGATTTGACTTATTGATATCAACAATACGGACGAACTCTTACTCTGCTTTATAAGTTGCTTGGTATTTCGCCAAATTGTATTATGTTCGATCTTGTCAGTTCCGAGGAGGAGGAGGAGGAGGAGGAGGAGGAGGAGGAGGAGGAGGAGGAGGAGGAGGAGGAGGAGGAGGAGGAGGAGGAGGAGGAGGAGGAGGAGGAGGAGAAGGAGGAGGAGGAGGAAG
>JAPQNM010000013.1:10895139-10905139 GCA_029783475.1 Metacarcinus magister
AAGAAAACTAGGATCGAATCATCACAGCTTTCCTAGTTAAAATCATCTTTTGCGTGGCGTGTATGACAAAAGTTTTTTCAGCCATGCATGCAGGACCACCGGAATAAGGAGTCAAGGTTAACGGAGATTGCACATAATTATTCACGACATTGATGTAGTACAGTACAGTACAGGACCTGCAATGCATTCACGTCCGGGACAGGGACACTGGTCTTACGGGTTGTCACAATCTACTTTCTAAGTTACATAAAATACCATCACTTAATCAATTAACAAAGAAAAACCAAAGAAAGAATCATTTATACACAAGGCTTCAAATCTTCAGTCATAAAGCGAGAGTCCAGACTCGCCTCCTCTCGATCGAGGAATGAAAATCAAATTAAATGTCACAAGATTATATTTTTCTATTCAAGACATCGAAATGTTTAGCTAGTTGTGTTTCTAGAGCTAATATGAAATAAATTGTCAGCATGAATATATATATATATATATATATATATATATATATATATATATATATATATATATATATAATTTTTTTCTTTTTTCTTTTTTTCTTTTTTTCTTTTACTAAAACTAACTGCATTATTTTCCGAAACAAATGTCACAGGACAGAAAAGCAATTACAGGGAATTACAGGCTTCATCATCATCATCATCATCATCATCATCATCATCATCATCATCATCATCATCATCATCATCATCATCATCATCATAAAAAAAAAGAGAACACTCGAAATCAAACGGACGATTGATGCATAAAAGCGAGTGACATAAGTTAATGATGTCGAACATGACTTTTAATTAACAGTGATCAAGTCGTGTAACCGAACACCAGTGCCGT
Source organism: Metacarcinus magister (assembly GCA_029783475.1). Classification (NCBI taxonomy): domain Eukaryota; kingdom Metazoa; phylum Arthropoda; class Malacostraca; order Decapoda; family Cancridae; genus Metacarcinus; species Metacarcinus magister. The sequence continues at coordinate 10,895,986 of JAPQNM010000013.1, forward strand.
AATAACGCTGCCAGAAAGGTGATAGCAGATAGAAAGGAGAGGAGGATCTGATGGGTAAAGGAGCAGCTCGACCATTATAAACATACGTCAATCTATGTCTTTATAAATTCGCTGAATCTTTCATCCTTTTCCCATTACTATAATAAATGGCATTTAACAACTAGCCGCTTAAGAAGGTGTGGCCTTGCTCTTTGCCATGTAAGGCATCCATGGCGCCTACCAGGATGAAGAGAAAAAAACCTGAAGGCACAAACTACGTCGTTAACTAAGAACTTTATATGACTGTGTTTTCCAATTCGAATTAGTCGTCTATACGTCTAGGTTTTCAACGGTTTTGGTCTCGACAAAGTAAAAGTGAAATGTATTAGTAATCAAATTCAATAACATTTAAAGGATATTATTTTCCACAATGTCATAAATAAGTCGACTAAACACTTTAAAAAAAAATATATATATGTTTGGTTATTTCGCAAAAGTTTTCGGATGGATGGTAACAAAACACGATAATATCCTCACGAATCGACTCTCCTTCGTCACAGACCAACAATGTAACAAGATCAAGATCAACATCTATAATAGAAAAAACAAGAGACATTCTTACGTCTACTCAGCATATCGCAACGCAACATTCGTGGCTTTAGATCTAATTTCCAATCTGAGGAACACCATCTCTCCTCCACTAAACCTTATCTTCTTTTCCTAACTGAAACACAGTTGTCTGTGACTACCGACAGCAGCCCCTTCTCTGTTCCCTCCTACTTTCTCTATTCTTATGTTCAATCCAAAGCTGGCTGTTGCGCATATGTGCATAACGACATTACTTACTCTTGTGCCCACAATCTTGAATCTTCAGAATTTTCTACCATCTGGCTAAGACTTCAATGTCACTCTCTAACTAAATTCATCTGTGCTGTATATCTCTCACCTAATTCCTCTGACTATGTAAAATTCTTCGACTATTTGATTTCCAAAGTGGAGTACATCCTATCTCCCTTTCCTTATGCTGAGACCTCCATTCTTGGGGATTTCAATGTTCACCACCAGCTTTGGCTTTCATCTTCTTTCACTGACCAACCTGGTGAACAAACCTTCAACCTTGCTATCCTCCATGACCTAGAGCAGCTGGTGCAGTTTCCTATCCGTATCCCTTATTGCCTTGGACACACACACACACACACACACACACACACACACACACACACACACACACACACACACACACACACACACACACACACACACACATACACATATACTCCTCAATATCTCAGTATAAACGTTCCAGCCTGTCACTGGGCAGGTTGAGGTTCGCGTCTCCCTCGAGATGCTAAGTTCTCACTGGTGATCGCAGAGTTACTGTCCACCTTTTGAAATACGATGGAGTGTGTGGTGAGTGAATGCCACAGTCAGTGATCACACTATATGAGCTCTAAGCTAACCTACGAGAGGGTAATGGCTGGCCAATACGTTATTCTGAAAATCATGGGTATATCACACACACACACACACACACACACACACACACACACACACACACACACACACACACACACACACACACACACACACACACACATACACACACACACACACACACACACACACACATACACACACACACACACTCACACACACACACACACACACACACACACACACACACACACACACACACACACACACACATACATACACACACATACACACACACACACACACACACACACACATACACACACACACACACACACACACACACACACACACGCGCACACACGCACACACACACACACATACACACACACACACACACACACACACACACACACACACACACACACACACACACACACACACACACACACACACACACACACACACACACACACACACACACCCCTCCGGTGGTTCAGTGGTTTACGTTCCTGCAAATCAATGCGTGGGTTCCCACCCCCGCTGTGGTCGCTAAGGATTGTTCACTGCCAGGGAGTGTTTACTGTCCCCCTTGAACACGGTGATGGGGGGAGGGTGTGTGATGTGTGAGAGGTCTCAGCCTTATCCATAGATCCGTCTCTATGAGCTCTGAGTTCTTTCGAGAGAGTAATAGCCAGCGCGTGATCATTCAGACCAAGTTCAAAACACACACACACACACACGCACACACACACACACACACACACACACACACACACACACACACACACACACACACACACACACACACACACACACACACACACACACACACACACACACACTTTCTAATTACAGGAATTAACAAGTAACATTTGTCTTAAGAACAAACTTAAAGATTATTCTGAAGATGAAATAAAGCATGAACAGATAAAACTAAAATGAAAATGTTCCCAACAAAAACAGAACCAGACCGATAAATGACAGTGCAAACAGAAAAAAAAAGTTTCATGTTACCTTCAAGTTTCATTAAATATTGCAAAAATCACCACCGAAACTTGTATCACGTAGGAGTATCAACACTAGCAGCTTTGGGGGAGAAGTTCAGGCAATAGAATAAAGACTTCATAGTGGGTGACAAGCCGTGCATGTTATGTACTGAGATCACAGACAATCTGACAGACAGATCCAAACAACTGACGGGTATTTTCACATAATATCTTATCCGTGTATACTTGTTTTTGTTGAGAGTTGATGCAAAGTCTACAAGTTATAATTCGTTACGTTTATCTTCAAACAGAAGTGATTCTACCATCCTTAGGCGACTTCAATGCACCTGATACACCTGCTTGTCTCCATCAACAAATATGAGTATAATCATATATGTAATATTTGACCTTGAAGTGGACGCTTACCGATTCGTAAAATGGGTTCATCAGTCATTCCAACCATGCTGTGTTTTCTATAATGCAAGCCACTCAGTTATGCCCCGACCACGTAAATGAAGAAAACATCACACGGCACGCCCATCCACTTATCTCATATACTCAATGACGGAGATGAAAACGTTGCAGCCATTATAGTGTTGGCACTAAAATTTCCTCACCGACATTGTTTGTTTGTCTTTGTTTATTGAACAACTTCTCTATTATTTCCAACACTCAACAAAAAACTTTCTTTCATGTGGTCAGTTGCATATATTACAGATCTGCAAGGCTTGAATCAGGTTCAAGCTGCAGCATACGGGTGTGTTGTAACTGGTTATCACGGCTCTTCACCCTTCCTTATAAAATGATCGATGAAAGTGTTCCCCTGAAAGACCAGACCAAAGCGGATCTCAGCGTCGTAGTAGCATGTATCAGAATGTATCTCGTACTTACAACTGTACCTTAGATATCAGAAGCAATATTTCTTAGTCATCTTCGGTGGTGTGACGAATATTTCACGTGTGAGGCAGCTCCCGAGGCGTGGGCACAACCAATGGGCTCAGTAATAAAACAATGGTTGGCTGGCCGGCTACACACTGGTAGACGCATCATCTCTTTATAGTTTTCTTTCTTCTAGGCCACATTTTTTTTTCTCTCTCTCTCTCTCTCTCTCTCTCTCTCTCTCCTCTCTCTCTCTCTCTCTCTCTCAACAATTATAATTGCCTTAAATTATAATTACACACTTTGGATAGTAACAAGAGATCAACACGATATTTCTTACAACATATAATTATTAGACTTTCATAAGTGCATGTCGGTGTTACAAAAATCAACTATGTTGTTGAACATCTCATCTAATTCGAAAACAACACGTATTTCTTCTATTTTACAAATTGAAAAGGCATATGGAAAATATTTATTTTATAGACACTAGAAACTTAAATTTACGAGAAGTATAACTTTCCTGAACAAAACTGTCTCTGTCCGTTTCCTGCTGTGTAAATTCTGCCGCTTCAGACACAAGCTGCGTTAGTGACTGTGGTCCTGCAGTACACACAGCCTCAAGGACACTATGCAGATAGCTGACAGGGTACATGCGGATTGAAGTACAAAGTAAATAACTCAAGTGTAATACAAGGCGAGTGCCCCTTATAGAAGATCAACAAAACACTCCCACACTCATCATAAAAATTGCAATAGCTACTTTATATAGTACAGCTTAGCCAGATCAGATAAGGGAGTTTACCTACAGAATGCCAATCGTAAACTCACTTTAATAGAACAATTAAATAATGAAGTGAGATTCTTCTTCTTTTTTATTGGTCAATGAAGATAATATAGGGGGATGCCTAGGCCTATGTCGTGTGAGGCTGAGAGTGCAAACGAGGGTGTGTGGGAAGAGCTATCTTTCTCACACACACGTCCGCTACCCACCTCCTCCTCGCATTACATATGGCATCTTCTCCCTTTCAACTTCCATACAAATTGCAACCCCTAACACATAAATACCAATAAAACACATCACTGATTGTCTCACACAGACACTCAGTTCCCTCTCTCCCCTATCAGTACATTCTCTCACTACACGTTAATCATCCCCTCACACGCCATCTTCCTCCCCTCCTCCAGACACAACACCTGTTCCTTCCAAAGTAGGCTGACCATCACATAACCACTTTCCACGTCAGTTATGTTGTTCTGCGCCTCCCACAAGCACACCGACACCTACACATACACAGCCACACACAAAACACAATGTCACCTCGCATGCACATCAATTGCCCTCCCCCCCCTCTCCTCCTCCCCCCCACATATACATACACTGTCCATACGAAACGCAAATAATTTCCTCTACTCACTCAAGAAATAGTTTTCATAGATACAAGACGTAAGCGGGATCGAAGAGGCACACTCAGGAGTTACGTTTCGGCTTTTTATGAGTGGCATCAAACAATCCGGTCACACCTTTTATTCACCCTCTCCGGTAGTGTCAGAAGAGGGCAGTAGATCTCTCGAGGGAATTAAGATGACCCACTAACCATCGAGGGTGATGCTGCCACTACGCACCATCATACACAAGGCCACAACACCGCAGTCTCAGGGAACAGGACGAGTAGGATGCACGTACTGCCATAAAATCAACTTCAGTCACATCAGACTTTAAACGACAATAACAATAATAAAAAGAGTACCAGGTTGTCATCAAGCAGAACAGGGACATAAATATTACAAGTGAAGACAGCAGCCACCCACCAGTCATTACACAGGCCAGCCACAATGGAGGAACAGAGTGAGCGGCAACTTGGGTACAACAGGGTACGTCTTGCATGTTGTTTTGCAAGTCACTGTTTCTTACAACAAAATATAAGCGGCAACTTTTTTTTTTTTTCTCCTTCAAAGGAAATTTCTTGCGCGTCCCGGTGTGGTATTATCGTTCAACTACAAATGATAATCTTCCTGACAATGTTTAGGGAATGTCACGAGATTACTTTACGTTGCTCTTGTTGGAATATGTATATTAACTCATTAATGTTTTCCAGTCATATGTTACTAATAGCTTTACATTCTTCTCAGATCATCCGTCTGAGTTGATAGGGATAATAATATTGACATTTGCAGTACACCAATCTCATGATGAAAACTTTACATATATCGACTTGACTAAACTCACTGACAAGTCTTACAGAAAATGCTTAATTACCTCCCTCGCTTTCATCCATCAAAAAAAAAAAAAATAAATAAATGCTCAGAAAATACATTTTAGACGTTATTTTTAAAACCATTGATAAAAGTTTTCTTTTTCCGAAATTCCAAAGAGATTTTTCTTACTTTGTTGAGAGATAACAAAGCCTGAGGAGTTGTGACGGTGCACTTCAACCCGTCAGGTGCTGATTCACCCGCCATCACTTAAGGCTTTCACACACGCAATTTGTCCATGAATATTTTGAAGGTTAGTGGGCCTCCCTCTTGATGCGGGCGGGATGGCGCAAAAGAAACAAAAACATAACCAGATAAAAAAAAAAAAATCGTAATCCACATATATACAACAACAATGACACTATGTTCGTCACAGCACATAACTTCTCCCACAAGTCCCTTCATATCCTGAGTCGTGCTGCGGTGACCACGAATGTTGCTTTAGGAATGTATAGGGCAACACGAGCCTTCAGCTGGTACTTTGGAGAGCGTGACAAACGGTAGTGGTGAAGGCGGAGACACTACCACACATTTTTTTTTTTTCTCTCTCTCTCTCTTTCTCTTTCTCCCCCCCCCCTCTCTCTCTCTCTCTCTCTCTCTCTCTCTCTCTCTCTCTCTCTCTCTATCTATCTATCTTTCACACATACACACACACACACACACACACACACACACACACACACACACACACACACACACACACACACACACACACACACACACACACACACACACACACAACACACACACACACACACACACACACACACACACACAACACACACACACAACACACACACACACACACACAACACCCACAAAATACGCACATACACAAACAAACAAACAGAAAGACGAACAAAAAATAAACAAATAAACAGACAAACAAACAAACAAATATACGAACAAACAAACAAACAGGTTGTGATGAAGTTGCTAATCTAACTTATTTTTCATTGCCCTCCATCGTGTTTGGCATTAGAGAGGATATGATGTTTTTAACGCCCAAAAACACCAATGAGAGAGAGAGAGAGAGAGAGAGAGAGAGAGAGAGAGAGAGAGAGAGAGAGAGAGAGAGAGAGAGAGAGAGAGAGAGAGAGAGAGAGAGAGAGAGAGAGAGAGTGTGTGTGTTCTATTTACTTAATGCTGGGAGCGGAGACAATTACAGGGTTGGTTGCCACTGTGAGATGGGGTATTTATGTGCAAAGTTCACGACAGTTCGGTGATTCTAGACACAAATACATATATCATTGGATTGCAGAGGGAAGGAGAGAGAAGGCAGGGCTGTGGTGTGTGTGTGTGTGTGTGTGTGTGTGTGTGTGTGTGTGTGTGTGTGTGTGTGTGTGTGTGTGTGTGTGTGTGTGTGTGTGTGTGTGTGTGTGTGTGTGTGTGTGTGTGTGTGTGTGTGTGTTTATGGGTGGGTATGGATGGCATGCTTGTTCTTTATGGCCGGGACGACGATGACGAAGAAGAAGAAGAAGAAGAAGAAGAAGAAGAAGAAGAAGAAGTAGATGATGAAAAAGGAAAAAAAAAAAAAAAGAAGAAAAAAGAAGGGAAAAAAAGGAGGAGGAGGAGGAGGAGGAGGAGGAGGAGGAGGAGAAGGAGGAGGAGGAGGAGGAGGAGGAGGAGGTGGTGGTGGTAATGGTTATAGTGGTGGTTATAAAAGTGATTATAGTGGTGGTATTAGTGGTGGTGTTGGTGGTGGTGGTGGTGGTGGTGTTGATGATGGTGGTGGTGGTGGTGGTGGTGGTGGTGGTGGTGGGGGTGGGGGTGGTATTAGTGGTGGTGTTCGTGGTGGTGGTGGTGTTGGTATTAGTGGTGGTGATGGTATTAGTGGTGGTGGTGGTGGTATTAGTGGTGGTGGTGGTGGTATTAGTGGTGGTGGTGGGGGTGGGGGTGGTGGTGGTGGTGGTGGTGGTGGTGGTGGTGGTGGTGGTGGTATTGGTATTATCTTAACATCTGCAGTGAACCTTTTCAATGCTGGTGGAGGCTAGCCGTGCATCCGAAGGCTAATGCTCTCTTATGCCTATTAAAAAAAAAAAAAATCACATCCATTAGTTTTCGTTCACTTTTAAGTACTATGGACATCCAATGCTAGTGAGAAATACATGGATCGTAAAAAAGGAATTAAAGGCCATTTGTGAGGTCGTTAAACTAGCTATGGGGATACAATTTCTTGCCATCCAAGTTTAGTTCTATGTCTCGCTCGTTGCTCGTGTGTGATTCGTTCTACAACTGCATTCCGTATAGTCCTGCTATTGTTACAGCAGCTACGACTCTTTGGTATTCACGTTATGGAATTCAATTGTTTTCTTCCGTAGAGGAGTGATGAGGTTTAATTGTGTTTCTTCACATAATAACAATTACATTTCATTAGTTTTTATTATTATCATGGAATGGTCACTCTTCACACTCAACAACGTTCTCACGCTTCCTCTTAGACTAATAAAAAGAAATATACTGATCTTAAGGAAGACACAACAAAGCGAGCATGTGTCTACTCGTGTGTTGCCAGCCCGAAGCATTTGTTGGAACACGACAATTTGTAAGCGGCCGCACATAAAACAGCATATGATATTTAAAGCGAACATGCACAATTTCACAACACTGGATGCAACACGCTGTTAACACAAGGCCAAAAATAGTGGGTGTGCAAGGCCTGGTGTCACGGTGGGTAGCATACCAATAGTTAGGACGCACTCAGCCTCTGATGAGCCTTGTAGTGGTGATTGTAGTGGTTAGTATCTATAGCCATGACGCAGTGATTTGTGGGGAACAAGTCCACGGAAAATGTTAATCTCCTGAGCTAGGTATAAGAGTTTAAAGGATCTACAAAAGTGCACATCATCCTTCCTTAGCTGTGATGTGGAAGATGCTCTGAGCCTAAAAAAAATAACTGCCTCGCCTCACCTGTACAATAAAGTCGTAAAGATACTTATCACATCAAATAAAACACCGTCTCGGTAAATAACGGTTGATAACTTAATCATTTCCAACTAATTGATTTGTGGTGAATACGAGGAACAGGTTGTGTATTACAAGAACATAATAATACAACATAATAGTACACAATATCTTTCATTGTGGATAAGTGCTAAAAATATTAATTACAAGGATAGCCATGTACTATTATTATTATCATTATTATTATTACTATCATCATTATCATAATTTTCATTAATATTGTTATTATTATGAGTAGAGGCCAATGGTGGGGCTGCAAGGATCGTAAAGACAACATAAAGGGCCATAACAGAGCGAGGGTCTAGGAAACCCTTCTTCTCTAGTCTCTCCTAAGATAACACAAGGCCTGGCATGGCAACGAGGGTAAAATCTCCTTGAGCCCTAAATGCCTTGTCTTAGCCACACTCTTTTAATGAGGATATCAACCATCATTATTATCATTATTATTAATATAATTATCATTGTTATCATTATTATTATTATCATTACTATCATTATTATTATTTCAAGTTGTTCTTATTATCATTATTATTATTGTTATTTTATTACTATTACTATTATCGTAATTATTATTATTATCATTATCATTATTATTATTAGTAGTTGTAGTATCATTATTATTATTATTATTATTATTATTATTAGTAGTAGTA
>JAPQNM010000013.1:10915139-10920139 GCA_029783475.1 Metacarcinus magister
ACGCCACTGTCAACTACACACTGCTCCTCCACGAACGAGAGAGAGAGAGAGAGAGAGAGAGAGAGAGAGAGAGAGAGAGAGAGAGAGAGAGAGAGAGAGAGAGAGAGAGAGAGAGAGAGAGAGAGAGAGAAAGAGAGAGAAGAGAGAGAGAGAGAGAGAGAGAGAGAGAGAGAGAGAGAGAGAGAGAGAGAGAGAGAGAGAGAGAGAGAGAGAGAGAGAGAGAGAGAGAGAGAGAGAGAGAGAGAGAGAGAGAAAGGTGGTACTAAAGAAATAATGTAGTTGATTCACGAGCTGAAAAAGTTGTTTGCAGGTTGCCTCAGGAAACGAGTCTTGACTCCAGATTCCAATGACTTTTTTTTACATTTAATCTTAAAACACTGACGATGTGTTCAGCATAATCTCTCTCTCTCTCTCTCTCTCTCTCTCTCTCTCTCTCTCTCTCTCTCTTCTCTCTCTCTCTCTCTCTCTCTCTCTCTCTCTCTCTCTCTCTCTCTCTCTCTCTCTCTCTCTCTCTCTCTCATTTACGCCCCAACATTCTCAGGGGTGTAGTGGTAAGCACGTCTGACTATGAATCCGCTGGCTCGAGTTCAAACCCGGACGAGGGCAGTCGGCGGACAGGTCACCCAGCTGTTCATCCTCCCAAATGGTTAGGTCGATAAATGGGTAGCTAGGTAAACCTGGGGAAGGGAAGCTGTGGAAACTCGGATGTCACAGTGGCCCTGTGTCCCGGGGTAACATATTAATTTCCACCAGGCTCAAAGGCCTATGTGACGGGAGATGAGCGCCCTACAGCATTGCCTCCACTTAACCTAACCTACAACAAGCTTTGGTCACTGCTGACTGGAAGACAGAGAAAGTCACCCCGATCTTCAAGAAGGGCTACACACGTACACCAGGGAATTACACACCCATTAGCCTGACATCTGTGGTCGGCAAAATATGACAAAATTGATAATTACCTTGAAAATGATTAATTGATCAGGGACTCGCAACAAGGTTTTAGAAATAAAAGATCATGTCTCTACAATTCTTTTAGATTTTACAATGATACATTTTCTGTCCACAATATCAACATATCACTAGACATCTTAATTTCTTAAAGGTGTCTGATAAGGTTCCTATAAAAAAATAAAAAAAATAAAAAAAAAAAATTCGAGGTCAGGCAACTTTGGAATGCGGGAAATGTTCAAACTGGATAAAAAAAAACTGGCTAAGAAATAGGTCGTCATTATTGGAATAGCTTCTGATTGGGCACCAGTCACTAGTAGCTGGCTAGGGTCAGTGCTATTCATAATTTACATAAATGTCATAGATATTGCACTTAGTAGTTATCTTACAAAATTTGCAGACGATACAAAATTTTACAAAGTGCCAAGGAATTCTGCGTTGCCATTGCGTCGTAACTTAAATTCTCACAGTAATGCAAAGACGCTGCTAGTAAAACTAACAGAGTTTTGTGCTCTACAAACAGAAATTTCTCCTTAAAAATATAGAAGTAACTCTACCCACAAATATCAGCTTAATCAGACACCACTTGGAGTATATGGTCCTATTCTGGTCGCTTAACCACACAAAGATTAAAATGAAATTAGAAGCTGTCCAGCACTGGGCCACTTAGATGATCCCGTCCTTACGTAATACACCTGATGAAGAGACTGGTACAACTTAACCTGTTCCTACTTCAGAAACGACGTTTCCGAAGTAAACATACTTAGAGGATTCACGTATGTTGACGTGAATAGATGTATCAAATTAATGACTCATCACAAACGAAGAGTAACGAAGTGAAACTAAGATGTAGACAGATTTAACTAGATTGCACTAAATTTCGATTTGTTAATGACATCGTTATGGAGTGGAGTAACCTCTCGCCTTCCACAGTGCAGTAAATTACGTTAATTCGTTTAAAAACTTATTTGGCCACCATCTCCACCAACAAAGTCTCCGATAAAGTAATAAGACACGATGTCGTGTTTGTTTTTGACTAAACTCGAAGGTGTTCTTTTCAAGACATTTTCTACTCCAGTTTAAGGACAGACAACCAAAAGTAGAGCTTGGGTCTGTATGTTCTTGAATTCTATGTAAATCTCTCTCTCTTTATTTATTTTTTTTTTTTCTCTCTCTCTCCCTCTCTCTCTCTCTCTCTCTCTCTCTCTCTCTCTCTCTCTCTCTCTCTCTCTCTCTCTCTCTCTCTCTCTCTCTCTCTCTCTCTCTCTCTCTCTCTCTCTTCCGTTTTATCTTCATATTTATGGTTACTTATAGCCTTCAACGGCTGCCGCATTATCTCAATTCATCCATTGTCTTCAGAGATTTACATTGGTGGTGGTGGTGGTGGTGGTGGTGGTGGTGGTGGTGGTGGTGGTGGTGGTGGTGTGGTGGCGGTGGCGGTGGCGGTGGTGGTGGCGGTGGTGGTGGTGGTGGTGGTGGTGGTGGTGGTGGTGGTGGTGGTGGTGGTGGTGATGGTGGTGGTGGTGGTGGTGGTGGTGGTGGTGGTGGTTGTGGTGGTGGTGGTGATGTCTGGGCTGTCGTGAGTAACATGAGAACCACCAAACACGTGCCTTTTATCAGTTCTACACAATGCATACTGATTATTTATGATAATTTTATAACTTACATATTTCTCATATAAATTTCATTACTAATATGATCTTTTACTTTGATGTACGTTGATTGAAATCCCAATGTTGGGTAAATTAATTACGATTAAGCTGTTCAGTGTATGTTATATTCAAGTATTATGCATTACAGTAATTTTTTTGAGATAATGGTGGCCAGCAAAATAACTTCCATATTTGTGATACGGTTTTCGCGAACGCCAAACAGCATACCATCACAATATCAACGTCAGGCGCCACCAAACAACTTATCAACTAAGTAACGATACCGAGCAAAGCACAAAATTATATGTATTGTCACTAGAAATTAGTTATTAACATTCTGTAACACCAAAGGAGACTCATACACGTACGCAGCAACAACAATGGAATTCTCCTTGACAGTATTGGTAAATTTTTCAGACAATTATATCGGTTGTATGCTTTGCAGATGGTAAGTGCGGCGGTGCTGTGCGTGGTGCTTCGTGTGTATGATGATGTGGTGGGCGGGAAGGCCAGGGTACATTTAATTTCATATGGAGGCAAATACCACCAAGGTCATTATGGGATTGAGTACGTAGAACAGAACGTTAATTTAGGAAGACAAGTGTTGTTAGAAATGTGTGTGTCGTGGAGAATGTTTTTAATGCCCTCACCCTCACCGGGTATCATAATTTTCTGAGGTCGGAAAAATTGGCAAAGGAAGGGAAGGACGACAGGACAGGAGAGTAAAGGTAACGTGATATTTTAAAAGCAGTATCTGAATGGCTACTCGCGCAGCTTCTCGTGTTACACCTTAATGATTCTTTTTCCCCACGAAGACGTCTCTCTCAACCACTGGAAGGACGACCGACCAGGTTTCACATTGGTTACTTGGAAAAAAAATACAAGTTTGTCTTCTCGTATTCCCAGTAGAGGAAATGTGATCTGCTAATTTATAATCAAGATGATCCATTATATTTTCTCTATATGATCGTGCTGATAAGTCTCAGTTGGTAGCTTAATAGACAGACTTGTTTGCAAGGTCTTACTTCCTTGAACACATTTTCCCTCAGATAGCTGGGCACCAACTCACATTATCCGGCAACATACTGACACACAAAGCTATACTCTTATACCCAAGCAACAGTATCTAAGTGTATTAAATCAATAAATGTAGAACGAAACAAATAACAATAAATAGCCAACAACACACTTGAACCCGATGACTGATTTTAGTGTAAGCCTCCAGAAAGCACAACATATTCACACGTAACTACCGGGAGGTACTGAGGTATTGTGTGTGTGTGTGTGTGTGTAAATGGATGGTTATGCACGTATAACTGTATATTATGAATAAGTGGTTAATGATCATATAATAGATTACTAGCGCTACTCTCTCTCTCTCTCTCTCTCTCTCTCTCTTCTCTCTCTCTCTCTCTCTCTCTCTCTCTCTCTCTCTCTCTCTCCTATCTATATCTATCTATCTATATCTATATATATATATATATATATATATATATATATATATAAAATATATATACATATATATATATATATATATATATATATATATATATATATATATATATATATATAATATATATATATATATCTCATGAACAGGCACCACCCACACTCCCGCCGCGTGGACACAGTATTACCACAACCCGTCAGTAACAGAACAAAGCAGGCCCGTGCAAGGCTTTCTGGCCAAACCCGCTACATGGTACAAGTGCCCTCTCCTTCTTGTCTCCATGCAAGTCACTGTTGATGGACGCTTTATAATTCCTTTACAAGAGGAAAAAATTTAATGATCCAAAGTAGTCGTAAGGGCACAACAAATGCATGCGACGTAGGCGAATGAAGCACAATGGAAATTAGATTGAATGTTTTAAGTTATTTGGGGCAACAATTTTTATGTTTAGAAGACGAAGGAAGCGACGACCTTCTACTGCTGATGGATCCCAGAGTTCTTAAATCAAACCAATTTGTGGAATGTTTTGAGACCATTTGCTATGGATGTTAAAACACACATGACAATTTGAAGATACGAAAAATATCAATTATTTTGTGAAGAGGCTGAATAAAGGAGAGAAAGAGTCCCTTGTGGTTCCCTTCACTGATACGAGATAAGGCAGTAGGTGAAATAAACTACATGATACAGATGATTCTATGCATTCTAGGATATTGCCCAACGAGAGGGTGACGGCACAAAAAATGCTCGCTGCTCTGTTAATTCTGGCCCTTGGTAGGGTATCACATCAGACAAGCTTGAAGTAATGCTATAGAAGGGCAGTTCACTTGACGTATACCCCCACATCTCTTATGAAAATGTAGTAATTCAGTTAGGCTAATTCATGAATAATTATTTTCTAAATTTTTGGCCAACAGACAGACAGACAGACAGACAGACATATATAGATA
>JAPQNM010000013.1:10925139-10932639 GCA_029783475.1 Metacarcinus magister
TAACACTCATGCGCGAAGACGATTGGCGCTTTAACACCAGCAAGCTTGTGATGTAACTCGAAGGGTTTCAGGAAGTCACTCATTGCTAAACCATATAAATGTGTTCCATTCGAAAAATACAGAAATGTCAACGCTATACTAACCGTCAGATACTTTCAGGACGAAGTTGAATGGACGAAGTGGTGCACGTCCTGCTCGGGTGACGCTGTGCTTGTCGACGTATAATTGTCATGTACGTCTCACGTAACTTAGACTCTGACATACAACTTTGATGAGACGCGTCAAAAATACATGCAAGACTATTTTGCATTTCCTTCCAGCGACAAATGCTGAAGTAACGTGTAGGTATTTTAAATAATTCATAAGACAAAAACATATAAATAAATAAACTATCTACGCCGTAAACTTGTCAGACAGCAGGGAAATACTAAGAAAAAATAGCGATTCCTTGACGTACTTGACTTAATTAACAAGAAATATTGCAATTAAGCCAGACCCTTTTCAGTGTCAAAGGGTGGAGAGTTCCAGTGAATGCCATGTGGAAGACGCAGTAGAGTAGTCATCCTCCACGCCACTGGCTATATTGCATACCATTGACCGAGTCACTGTGCAGCCAGTTGGCGGCCACATACTATTATTAATGGAGACGCTCCCGAGGGCATGGATGGAGGATGAGAAGGCAGATGAGCTGACACCAGGAATGGCTGTACAGTTAACAATGATATTCTTTTTCTATTATGTGTTTCTGACGATGGAAATAATCAAGGAGGCACATGGCGAAAGTGGCAAAACAAATAGATATATATATAGATAGATAGATAGATAGATAGATAGATAGATAGATAGATGTAGATAGATAGCGAAAGAAAGTGAGAGAGATAGAGAGAGATGGTGGAAGGAGAAGCCATAGTTTAGCTCCAATAGTAATAGACAACCTATTCAACCTATTCAAAGTTGTAGTGATCCTGATACTTGTCTTGGGATGTGTTAAATTCGCAGAAATTACGTGAAACAAATATCTTGGCACAATGAACCGAAACTTAACCTTATCATGGGACATCTTGGTCGATATTCACAGCCGATGAAGTGTCCACGATCACTATGACCATGGAACACACTTAAACCACCTTGTTGCTGGTTCAGGTGTGAGAGTTATGATTGTAGTTGTTATGTTGGGAGAGAACGAAAATTATCCATTACGTTCCGAAACCCTTAACTGTCTGTTGCTCAGCGATATACGATATAAATGTTTTCATTTGCAGAGTTCCCGCGCAGCTGACGATGGTAAAAGAATAAAATTGAATGAACCACATAAATCTCTATGGAAGGAGGCACACATACTAATTATTACATGGCAGTCATCAGGACAAGACGACAAGTCATGTTACTCCACCACAACATTGTGACATACTGATGGGGATCGCTGATGTCACAATTAAAGAGGAATCTCGCGCACGCTACTAAAATGTGACACCACTGGCCATAAAATGTCCTATTGAGTGTGTGTGACTTTCGATTACGGAGGTCGAGACACGTTCAGCCATTTATGATTTTTTAGTTAACCGAAATGCAGGGAGAAAAATGTGAAGCAAGAATAGTGAAAGAAAATGTGTGTGAAGCAATGTTCCGTGTCTGGCAAGAGGGAAGATGGAGAAAAGTAGGCATTAGTAGTACTTAATAGAATAAAAGTACCAACAGTAGAGATGAGGGTGATGGCTACAACACTATATAGTAACTTCTACAGTGGCCGTGCTTAGATCCTACAGATTAGTGCAACAAGTGTTGGGTTAAGGGAGGTCGTTATAGGAGTGTTACTGGCTGGGTTGTTGTAAGGGGGATTAAACATCCACTTAGCACCCACTAAAAATGTTTTGACAAAACTAAGGACCAGAGCCGGTTCTTCACTAATACCCGTCCCTATACCCCCTTCCCAAGCCGTGGCCTCGCCTTGACGAAGCTCATATTTCAAAAACACTCCTGCTTTTGTCTAACTAGCTTTGCTCATGTTATTATAACGCTAGCAACTGATACCGGTGGCGAGAGGGAGAGTGATGTTACCAACACAATCTGCCTGAAGGAGACGGTCGGAGAAACAATTAATAAATATTTTGCCGCAATACATTTAGAAGGAAATAAATTGGTGTCAGCAAATAAAACAAAATGTGGTCTGAACAAACTGCAGATTAAATACAAGAAAAATAGGGTAGAACGAAGGGTCTGTTGTCAAAAATAAGATTAACAAATATTACATAATGATTTACGAATAATATGCCAACATGTACATAAGTATGCATGTATGTATGTATGTATTTATACATGTGTGTATAAATAAATTAATATATATATATATATATATATATATATATATATATATATATATATATATATATATATATATATATATGTAGGACGAAGACGAAAACAAGGACGAAAAGATAGAGGAGGAGGAAGAAGAAAAGATATGGTTCATGCAGTAGGAGTTTATCACAAAGAGTACTACTGTGAAACACGAAACATCAATGCCTCGCCCCCCCAACACACGGCTAGAGTTTCGGCTGATCCATTACTCTATCAGTCCTGCAGTGTTCAGCTAAGGTCCCGATACTACTACCGCCTTCACTGCCCCTACCTGCCATCAGCACTGCCGCCTACACAACCACCCACCGCCACAACCACCAACGTCATCGCAGTGTTCGTCACCTCCGTCAATAGCGTCACTCTTCTTCCTCTACCTCCTCAATTCTACTATGATTGGACTCCCACAATCTACTCACAAAGTACTGCTGCTTCTGCTGCAGCTGTGTACTATTTTCAATCTACTCATCTACTTTGACTTCTACCTCTATTATTACTATTACAGCAACAACAACAACTACTACTGGTTCTACTACTACTACTATTACTCCTACTAATATTACTAATATTACTACTACTACTACTACTACTACTACTACTACTAATAATAATAATAATAATAATAATAATAATAATAATGATAATAATAATAATAATAATAATAATAATAATAATAATAATAATAATAATAATAATAATAATAATAATTATGATAATAATAATGATAATAATAATAATAATAATGATAATAATAGTCCTACTACTACTACTACTACTACTACTACTACTACTACTACTACTACTACTACTCTACTACTACTACTACTACTACTATTACTACTACTACTATCACAATTTCTACTACTACTATCTCCACCCTGCGTTTATTTCAAAGGGCTCCACGAATTGGAGGTCATCAGCCCCAACTATTACTACTACTAATAATAATTCTACTACGACAACAACAACAACAACAACAACAACAACAACAACAACAACAACAACAACAACTACTACTACTACTACTACTACTACTACTACTACTACTACTACTACTACTACTACTACTACTACTACTACTACCACTACTACTACTACTACTACTACTACTACTACTACTACTACTATTACTATTACTACTACTACTACAACTACAGATACTGCTACTACTACTACTACTACTACTACTACTACTACTACTACTACTACTACTACTACTACTACTTTTACTACTATTACTATTTATGCTACTAGTACCACCATTACTACTACTACTTTTACTATTATTACTACTTCTGTTACTACTACTACTACTACTACTACTACTACTACTACTACTACTACTACTACTACTACTACTACTACTACTACTACTACTACTATTACTACTTCTGTTACTAGTACCACCATTACTACTACTACTTTTACTATTATTACTACTTCTGTTACTACTACTACTACTACTACTACTACTACTACTACTACTACTACTACTACTACTACTACTACTACTACTACTACTACTACTACTACTACTACTACTGCTACTACTACTACTTCTGCTACTAGTAACACCACTACTAGTATTAGGTCTGAGTGGGTACATATTTTTATCCGACATAATCTTCCTCTCTGACACCACTTTCAAGGCCCAATCCTCGCGTCGGAAGGCCATAAGGAGTGTATCGCCGGCATACTACCACACCTTCACCTTAGCAAAGCACCACTGAATGGGGAGGTGACAGATTGATGACATGTCTTTGGCGATACCACTCACTTAAGTTCATTTAAAAAAGCGGTTCTCAATTACTTTTAGCCATTAGCCCAATTTTTCCAACAAGCTCAATTACTCCCACCCTCTTTGACTTACTTTCCTAAAGCTTGTCGTCCTCCCGCTGAATGCGAAATCACCTGAGTGGGATAATTTAGACCTATTTGGGAATCACTAATTTTAAAGGTTCGTGAAATGTCAGAATTCATGTCCACAGCTGCTGAGTCTCGACAACAACATCTCTTTGTGTCATCAATGGAGAGATATGACCTTCAATGTTTTTTTTATCTACATCTGTCAAGTGAAATAAGCAGTAAGATGGAAGTGAGGCGCCTCTTAGCGAAACATCATCGGTCACAGGGTTGATGTTTACTTTGCGTCCACACGATCACAGGCGGAAGACGAATGAGTGAGACGATGGGATGAGAGGAGGGAAGGGATGGGGGAGAAGGAAAGGGAAGGGAAGGGATGAGAGAGAAGGGAAGGGAAGGGAAAGGAAAGGAAAGGAAAGGAAAGGAAAGGAAAGGAAAGGAAAGGAAAGGGAAGAGAAGGGAAGGGAAGAGAAGGGAAGGGAAGAGATACAAAAGTGGTCTGTCTGTCTGTTTCAGCGAGGTCACTTGATCCTCTCCTCTATTTGACTCCATGACGCACGTTTACAGATAAGCGTTCACAGAAACCCAATGATACTTGAGCAACAGTTCGATTAGCCTAATATACAAGTATAATAGTTGTTGCCTCAGACGATGCGGCTTTCATCATACTCGTTGTGTTGCATGTGTTTCGTCTACAGACACTCCGACCCGTGCATGGAGGGCAGAGGAATGGGAAATCGAGAAATCGCCAAATAGATGAGGACACAGATGACGGAAATTATATACCGCAACTGATGTGAGAGGAAAACAAAGTGGAAACAATAGAACGGCGACAAAGGAAGGATGGGATAATACTGTTCTTATGATGTAAATTAAGCTGTAGAGTAAAACAAATACAAATTGGCAACGGGTGCAGGAGGAAAAGGAGGAGGAGGAGGAGGAGGAACAGGAGGAGCTAATAATTACGTCTGATATATGTGAATAATATCATGGTTTTCATTACGTAAATTATATCCAAAAGCAAATCCACGTAGTACATTTATCATCTTAAGATGTGACAATAACTTAACCCTAAAGACAATAGGGATGGACGTGAATGTTTATTGGAAGGTCCAACACGTGTTTATAATACTCTGACGTGGTGAGGAGTTAAAGGAGGAGGAGGAGGAGTTGGAGGAGGAAGAGGAGGTGGATAGAGTGCCTTCTCAAGGATAATGATGTATATATATATATATATATATATATATATATATATATATATATATATATATATATATATACATATATCACTGTTCAGGTTTTCAGTGCGACAAGACAAAAACATCGTTACGGCAACTCCGACGATCATGTAGACATCCATCAAATGTTATACTGCAGTTACGTCATCCTCTCTCCCTAGCGACACACACAAACACACACACTCACACACACACACACACACACACACACACACACACACACACACACACACACACATACACAGACACACACACACACATACACATACACATACACACACACACACACACACACACACACACACACACACACACACACACACACACACACACACACACTCTTTCATTGTAATCAGGATTTAGTTTGAAGCATCATGACATTTATATTTACTTAAACAACCTAAAAACATACAAGGCGCGGCCCACCCACGATAACCCACTCATCAAAGACTGAAAAGAAACGTGATGTTAATAGAGATACACGAAACACTCACGTTATGTAACACAAGAAGTCCAGAACCTGAACCTTATTTTTTTTTTCTTGCGACCAAAGGTGAAATGCAAACTAATTGGTAAAGAGTCGGTTACATGTACAAAATCTACGAAGCATACAAAAACTGTAACAATTTCTGAAGTAACCTGGCACTTCTTCCTTCCAAAAGCGCTCAGTCATCAAGCAAGATAAATAACAGGACACAGTAACGGTGCTGTTCAAATGGTCTTCCTTATTTTATTTTCCTACTTTTATTCATGACGTTCATTGGCCTTGAGCAGCCTTCTCAGAGCTTGTCTTTACAGCAGGGAAGTTCAACTGTGGCAACCCTCACGATACACTTGACCCTTTGGTTCAAGGTTTGAGAGTGTTATCTCCCACAGGCAAAGGTGAAGGTGACGGAGCTAAACACATCGGGAAAGGTGAAGGTGACAGAGCAAAACACATCGGCAAAGGTGAAGATGATGGAGCAAAGCACATCGGGAAAGGTGAAGATGATGAAGCAAAGCACATCGGCAAAGGTGAAGATGATGAAGCAAAGCACATCGGCAAAGGTGAAGATGATGGAGCAAAGCACATCGGGAAAGCACATCACTACCTTAAAGATGTGATAATATTAATAATCCACACTTGGATCCATGACTAAGAAGAGGAAGTCTATAAGTCACCCACGATGTATCACGTAGGCAATGAACGTTTATAGTTTGATTTGAATCCTTTAGTTCTATTCTTTACTGTTGTACAACATATAACCTTTTACAGCTTTAACATTACTTCGAACAAACATTGAAAAACGAGTAACCACAGCACACAAGTCTAATATGCATAAGTGTTTTTGTTTAATTATGTTGTTGTATCTGTTAGGGTGTATATACTTTCCTTTTTGCCCAGTTCATGAAGTAATTATTTTTTTCTCACTCTCGAAAAAATGTTGCTTAATGTTGTCATGCATTTCTTAATTTTTTACATGAAATACCATTAATTATAGCACAATATTGGATCTCCTATAGTAACCACAACAAGATAGTAAAAAAGTAGTAAATTGGGTTTCCAAGACTTCACATGATATAAAATTTCGATGAAAATCTATATTCAGAAAAGATCGAGTCTATCAAAATCTTGTAATAACATAAATAATGCAGAACAATACTATGATGTGATTATGTTAACACGGAGCAGATTTAAATCCTTTCATAATATACACATACAATAATGGACACAATGCAAAGAACAGTTATTGAGTCAGTTGATAAGTGAGTAGCAGGCATCCCGTCGAAGGTGATCACCCCGAGATGGCACACTGAGGATGAAAAGCGAATCTATAACCTCACGTTCACATCATCACCACATCCCATCTAGCACGCTGAAGAAAGAAGAAAAAAACACCACCGAGTAAAACAATTGATGAAATGAAAGTCTCAAGTCTCTGTTCAAGGTGAAACTTAGAAAATGTAGTAACAACATAAACCAAACTCTTCTTGAACCTTGGTGATCATTATGTTCTGATTGGTAAGGCGTCGTAACACTGGCTGTACTGTCATGCTATCAACA
>JAPQNM010000013.1:10950139-10962639 GCA_029783475.1 Metacarcinus magister
AAGAGAGAGAGAGAGAGAGAGAGAGAGAGAGAGAGAGAGAGAGAGAGAGAGAGAGAGAGAGAGAGAGAGAGAGAGAGAGACTGTCTTTCCCTCCTTGATCCCCCTTCACTTCTTCTGTTGCGTCTCCATCTCTCCCCTCGCTACCTCCTTCCTCCTTGACTTGTTTTACCTATCACCTTTCTCGGCCAGCATCAGGTAAAACCTCACACACACACACACACACACACACACACACACACACACACACACACACACACACACACACATACTTTCCCTTCCTCTACTAATATACATGTACAATAAGGGACAAAAGTTTGCTTCTTATCCACACACTTGACTAAAGCAGTATTGAGTGCAGACTACGACGCCATCTGTTCACACATACACACACACACACACACACACCACACACACACACACACACACACACACACACACACACACACGTACACAGTTCATTGTATACTAACCAAAGGGGGTTGTGAACAAGCACTGCTCTTATTGTTATACACAACACTTAGGGTACTCCACACCCATCCACCGGCCCTATACCATCCACACGCCCCCCCCCTCCCCTCTCTCTCTCTCTCTCTCTCTCTCTCTCTCTCTCTCTCTCTCTCTCTCTCTCTCTCTCTCTCTCTCTCTTGATACAACGAATAGCCATTGTCATCTCGAGTGGCTGGGAACCGCAGGGGCCGTAGGGAAGGTGGTCTCCAGAGGCTCAGGTTCCCGGACGAGGATCTAGCTGAGGGAAGTATTAGGCTCGTGGACATACTTCAATATCATGCTGGGATGGGGTAAGAGAGAGAGAGAGAGAGAGAGAGAGAGAGAGAGAGAGAGAGAGAGAGAGAGAGAGAGAGAGAGAGAGAGAGAGAGAGAGAGAGAGTAAAGGAGTGTATGTGTGTGTGTGTGTGTGTGTGTGTGGGTGTGTTATTCACCATGGTCTGGAATACATATATATATATATATATATATATATATATATATATATATATATATATATATATATACATATATATATATATATATATATATATATATATATATATATATATATATGTATATATATATATGTTATATATATATTATAGATAAATTTCCCTTCCATACATTCTACATATCAACACCGTGACAGCATCGACTGGTCCAGCGACGCAACCCTCGCTAAAACTCTGCCATCCCCCCATAAGCTCTGTAGTTAATCCGGACTTCGGCAAACCCACCTCTTGCTAATCCGGGTCCTCGATAATCCGACAAGACCGGATCCCTCGTTCATCCGGTGTGATATGTTGGAGGAGTGGGAAGGAAGGAGGTGAGGTAGGAGTAAAGAGTGAGGCAGTGTGGTCGTTCGTGAGGGTGAAGTGGTGTGCCAACTGGACTGTTACTGATGGAGTGCATTTAAGTATATGGGAAGGGAGGGAAGGAAGGGAAGAAAGGAGCACGAGAAAGAAAGAAGAGGGCTAAGTGAGGTACGGAGTGAGAGAAGAAACTGGAAAGTGGGGAAGGATTGAAGGAAGAAAGGGAGGAAGGGTGGGTGGGAAAGGCAATTTTACAGTGGGACGTGCATGGTTTAATGGGGGAGGGACGCAGCAATTTTGTGCAGAAAGGTACATTTGGCACAACAAAATCATACGTACACCAACTCTTTACCTTAGCACAAAGAAGACACCAGTAATAATAAACGTTAGCTCTTAATTCATTGAAAAAATAGACGTTTAACTGTCACATAGCAAACCCTGAACATAACACAAAATTGAACATTGGATAGGGGAGGGATGGGATGGAAGGAACGGGAGGGAGGGGGTGGTAGGAAGGGGAGGGAGGGGGAAAGAAAGAGAAAGTGATGGAGGGAGGATGGGACGGGGAACATGAGGAGAGGAAAATGAGGATGCTTGGAGAGAGAGATAACAAGAGTGAGTTTTTTTTATTGAGTGTTGAGAATCTCTCTCTCTCTCTCTCTCTCTCTCTCTCTCTCTCTCTCTCTCTCTCTCTCTCTCTCTCTCTCTCTCTCTCTCTCTCTCTCTCCTCCACCCCCTTCACGTGTCGCGGGTACACGCAATAAACACAGGACAGGAAACAACCACATACGGGCGACTACCTCTCCTGCTCCCTGGGAGGTGTGTGTGTGTGTGTGTGTGTGTGTGTGTGTGTGTGAGAGAGAGAGAGAGAGAGAGAGAGAGAGAGAGAGAGAGAGAGAGAGAGAGAGAGAGAGAGAGAGAGAGAGAGAGAGAGAGAAAGAAAGAAAGAAAGAAAGAAAAAAAGAAAAAAACAGACTGACAGACAGACGGACAAACGAACAAGTAGACATGCATATATTAAGACAAACAAACAAACAAACAAACAAACAAACAAACACGAACACAAACACACCATTCATACAACTTATCCCAACAACAACAACAACAACAACAACAACAACATCATTAGAAGAAGAAAAAAATCACGAATAAAGTGC
Organism: Metacarcinus magister; assembly: GCA_029783475.1. Taxonomy (NCBI): domain Eukaryota; kingdom Metazoa; phylum Arthropoda; class Malacostraca; order Decapoda; family Cancridae; genus Metacarcinus; species Metacarcinus magister. Next base: position 10,952,595 of record JAPQNM010000013.1, read on the forward strand.
ATATCATCACAAAAGCACTATCATCCCATCCATCAAACAGAAGAGGTAGAAGAACACCCCCTTGCAGGATGGTGTACTTAAGTTCCCATACCCTCGATCTGGGGTTCACAAAATCACCGGAATATTACAGTGATGGAAAACATAGGAGGACATAAACCTGCTTGCACTCTTCTCTTCTCTATGGGCGGGACTTCCTCAATCACGATCCCGCAATGCTGCCCTCACTCCACTCCGCCCTGACGGATGGAAAACTGTGCAGTAATAATTCACTTGCAGATTGAAACTAAACTGGGACACACCCTTGGAGGTTCCTAGCGTGCGTGAGGACTGGGAGCCGCCTACAGTCCTACACGAAGGATTCCTCGCTTGATTGTGTGGTCGGATAATAGGGACAGAGCGACTTAGGACTGGGAAGGGTGGGAAGGGGTGACGCATTTCTTTTTGTTGTAAGGATAATGTGACGCTCTGTAGGGAGAGAAACAAAGAAGGCAAAGAAGAATGATAGGAGAGAAAGGTAAGAATAACTGACACTATGTATACAAATAATGAGTTGAAAAGGAAGAGCGGGAATAGCTGAAACTATACATATGAATTATGACAAAAGAATACAACGAGAGGAACCCGTATTTAGTCGGAGCTTTTAAGTCAAACAATAGAACAAAACACCTACGGGATCCAGCACAACCCCAATACCTGATCTGTCTGACTGTCGTGCGAAACACTTACTCATAAAAAAAATTCTACATGCAATTTCCCACAAGTGACAAAGCGAGCTCCACATAAAGCAAGACTAGTAATCCCGATGTGTCACTCCTGAAGGCATAAATCTTATCCAAAGTTCTCCAAAACGGTGACATATCTTGATCATCTCCAATCTTGTGCATAATTCTCACCTCGGGGAGTGTAAATATCAGGTAATGTGTAACCGAGGATGCAATAAGAAGTGTCGCTGCGGTTTGAGGGAGAAAAAGAAGGAGGCACAAAACAGGAGAGTGGGAGGTTCGTACTTCTGAGGGGTGCTGGGGCGTCACCGAGACTATCAAAGGCAATACGTCAACCATTCTCCTGAGGTCATAGTGCCAAATGAAAGGTAATAACGTTGGGTATGGGGCGGGTCCTGGTACCTTATTACCCTTTTCTAGTGTTTCCGACAATTCCTCAGCACGGTCAGTTTTTTTTGTCGTCCTCTAGTTCAGCAAAAAGTAGGACAACATTATACCATGAACGATTTTCCTTAGGCAATAACTTCTCTTATTGAAAAAAGAAACCACTAGGTACTTCTATCAATTATTTTAATGTCAAAACTCTAGACGTTATGAAACAATGATGAAAGAAAAAACAACTCAAGGCGATACAATTAATAGCTACAAATATATACACCAGAACCTTACGCCGTCACAGCCCCGCAGTGCCCAAGGCGGCCAACACCACTAGACGCAATACATTAAAGCGCCCCACCCTAGCCACGCGTCGCAACACCCCCGGAAGTAGCCACAGGGCACAGAGGTGGAGGAGGGGGAGGGGCAAGACAGAGGTAAGAACTCCATGATGATTGGCCAAAATTCCGAGGCGTGCAAGGACACTCATTGGTTGATTAATATCTTAACCGTGTGGATGGCTGGCTGGGTAAGTGATTCCAAAGAGAAAAAGGTGAGAGATGCGATTACTCTGACCGTTTATTACTTTTTTGTTTTCAATGTCAGTGGCGGCGCGTGAATGGAAGCTTCGGCAGAGACGCTTCATTCTTTATGGTCATTCTTGCATCTTTATGAAGCAATACAACATATCTAACTTAATTACTTTTTTTTTCTCTCTCTCTCTCTCTCTATCTATCTATCTATCTATCTATCTATCTATCTATCTATCTATTTAGCTATCTCTACGTACGCAGCACCGTCTTTCTCAGGAATACAAAGCAATCATAAGGTTCATAGATAGAAAATAAAGAAATGTCAACTGTTTCGCGTGATTTACAACTAAAGTGATGTTCAGTATAGACGGTATGAACAGGAGCTTATCTGCTTGCCTTAAATGAAGACAATTGGTACGTACGATACCCAATGATTATAAACATGCGCGGAGGAAACTATAATGCATTAACTATTAGGAGCAAAAACACAAGGCTGACTCCATACTAACTCTGGAGTGAAGCGTGTAACAAATACATAGACTACCTGCATATAAGTTAAGGAAAGAAAAACTATAACTAAAAACAAAAAATAAATAAAATAAATTTGAGTTATGACTAAGGGAGGAGGAGGAGGAGGAGGAGAACAAAGGAGTACAAAGGAAGAACAAACAGCAACAGTCGTACTGGATTGGAGAAGGAGTAGGAGGAGGAGAAACACAATTTTCACCTAAATGAAAACGTTTGTAATGGGAGTAAATTCATGTGCTCGAAAGATTTATATAAACTAGACAAAAATCTGAATGGGAGATAGTTTGCAAGTACTGGGAATTTATGATGATATATACACATGTAGAGAGAGAGAGAGAGAGAGAGAGAGAGAGAGAGAGAGAGAGAGAGAGAGAGAGAGAGAGAGAGAGAGAGAGAGAGAGAGAGAGAGAGAGAGAGAGAGAGAGAGAGAGAGAGAGTGTGTGTGAGCCCACTTCAGGCTCGTGTTGAAGTACGAGACAGGGCGAATTAATACCTCTGCCCCCACTGACTGCCGCGGATAGAAGCAGATGGCGGCCGTAGCATTAGCAACAGCTGCAAGCGAGTGTGAGGAAGGGGGAGGGAGAGAGGTTGACTGAGGGTGGTGGTGGTGGTAGTGGTGGTGGTGTAAGGAGTGTAGAGGCAACACTATAGAGGGAAAGAGAGCAAAAATGGAGAAACCGAGGGAGAGAGAAAAGGAGAAGTGTGGCTGGAATAGACAGGTTTTGGAATGGAAGGGAAATGATAGACAGGGAAGAACCAGAAGCTGCATAGAAAAGGAGAGATAGAGAGAGAGTGTAGACTGAGTAAGGTGGGAGGGGTATAGATCGAGGGGTGGAAACAGAGGATCCAGGGGGGGGTGGAAGCGGATGAGTTAGGAAGAGGAAGGGAAGGAGGGGAAGGAGGGGTAGCAGTGAGGGAAGGACAGGTTTTAGGCAGCTGCCACACTTTTGTCATATCTCACACTGCATCGCGGAGTAGCACGGAAGGGAGGATAGCGGACAAGGGAGAGGGAGAGAGATGGGAAGTGAAAGAGAGAGAGGGAGGAAGGGAGGGAGGGAGGGAGGAAGGGAGGGAGGAAGGAAGGAAGGAAGGAAGGGAGGGAGGAAGGGAGGAAGTGTCGGCCAAGTCGGCAAACTATCAGATGTGTGAAGCCAATTTCATGCGTGAAATTTGTTTCTAATATGCAGAAAAATACAAAAAAAAAAGATCCACAGATTGATAAATGAATATGAACGTTACACACACACACACACACATACACACACACACACACACACACACACACACACACACACACACACACACACACACACACACACTTTGGGAGCATAACACGATGCTGCTTCACACGGCAAGTCAAGTTACGTTTAAGAGTGACCCTCAGAATTACACTGAACGGAACCCTCTTGACCGCAACCCCAAGACGGCCATTGCAAAGGGAGGTGTTAATACCCCGAAGGGAAGAACAGGGAAGAGAGGTAACGAGGAGAGAAAGGGGGAAGTGGTAGAGCTAAAGGAATGAAGAGCAGGCATAAAGGAAAGGAACTAAGGTAAAGGTAATAAACGGATAGATAAAAAAAAAGGATAGAAGGGAAGGAAGAGAGACAAAGAGAGGGTAAAGAAAGTGCAAGGAGTGCAGGAATGAGTAAAGGGTGTTGGGCAAGGGTGATGGGGTGGAAAGGGGTAGTGAAAAGGGAAGGGGGAAGGGAGGAGAATAATGTATAGAGGGAGGGAGAAGACTGTATAGAAGGGTGCAGGCAGGCAGGGAGAGGATGATGGATGAACAAGAAACAGGGAGAAGAAAAGGAAAAGGAAAAGGAAAAACAAGAGTTAGAGAATGGAGAGAGAAAAAGAAGGACTAGATGCTATGTACAGGAGAGGCCAAAGAACCAGAGGAAGAAAATAGATGAAGAAAGAAAGAGGTAAACAAAGTACAGAAGACGGAAGAAGGAATGGAAGAACAAAGGACAAGGAAACGAAGGGAGTAAGATAGGAAAAAGGTATGGTAAAGGAAGGAGAAAGGGAACAAGAAAGAAGGGAGGAGGTGGAGGATGGAAAGGGATGAGGCATAGAAGGAGGAGGAGGAGGAGGAGGAGGAGGAGGAGGAGGAGGAGGAGATGCATGAAGTGTAAAGGAGTTGCTATACCACATAAGTCTGTATGACGGGTCTCTCAGCTGTCCTTATGCCATACACCCTCTAGGGGCCAAGGGTATTAGCATGTGTATGGTGGTCGTTCAGATGTAGCTGTTAAGGGAGAAGGGAGAGACGGGCGTGGAGGGGGGTCAGAGGGGGGAGGAGTTAGAGACAGAGAAAAAAAAGGGGAGAAGGAGGGGGAGGGATAGAGAGAATGGAAGGGTGATGAGAAGGGGGAGGTTGTGGTCAGCTGATTGAGAAAGAAAGGAAGTGGAGCTGGTGGTGGGAGGAGGTAAGAGGGAGGAGGTGAGTATTAGGTGATGGATGGTGTGACGTGTTGAGGAGGAGGAGCAGGAGGAGGAGGAGGAGGAGGAGGAGGAGGAGGAGGAGGAGGAGGAGGAGGAGGAGGAGGAAGAGGAGGAAGAGGAAGAGGAGGAGGAGCTACTGTGGATGATTAAGATATAGGAATAAAGATGATTTTGACCTAATAAAGTGGAAGATAAGCAGAAAAAATCTCCTTATCTCTCTTTTTCTCACCCACCCACCTACCCCCATACCCACACTCACACCCACACCCACACATACCCCCCCCACACACACACACACACACACACGTTCCAAAATATTCCTGGTGGGTTTTGGTCGTAGGAAGGCAAGTGGAAGGGTGATTGTCTGGTCTCCGCTTGTGTTCTCCAATTGCATCACTTCCCGCTCAGTTTACCCTTGTATACTGTGATTGCTGGAGTCACCGCCTGACTATCTGTGCGTTTGTAAGTGTTTCTGGGTGAGTGTGAAAGTGTGTGTGTGTGTGTGGGGGGGAAGGGCGAGGGATACGTCAGTTATAGTGTCACTAAGTCAATTTAACACTAAGTAGATAAGATGAACTCCCACAGCTAGTATGTGTGTGTGTGTGTGTGTGTGTGTGTGTGTGTGTGTGTGTGTGCGTGTGTGCGTGTGTGTGTGTGTGTGTGTGTATATGTATATATATATATATATATATATATATATATATATATATATATATATATATATATATATATATATATATATATGGTGCGCGCGTGAGATCATGGCATAATGTGATGGTAAAGAAAGATAGAGAGTAACAAGGGTGTCACCATATGGTTGTTACATACATCATCACTACCACTACCATAACCATTAACAACACCATCACCATCACCACCACAATCACCACCATCACCACCCACTGCCCACTACCACCTGGAGTATTACCATCGATACCATCTTCTCATATGTTCACCACCGACACACGATGCCAGGTGGTCAGGAGGAGGAGGAGGAGGGAGGAGGAGGAGGAGGAGGGCGATGAGGGCGTGGCCTGCTGGAGGAGTAGGAAGAATAAAAAGGAGAGGAGAAATAGGTAAGGATGTTAGAGACTCACCCACCTGTGTATCGGTTTAGTTCACCTGTAATTAATATTCTGCTGAGCTAGAATTTGTGTCTTACCGATGGGGCGGAACTGAAGGTGTTGGGACCATTTTAGGAAGAAGAAGGAGGAGGAGGAGGAAGACGAAGAAGGGCGGAATGGAGAGGCAAAAGGAATAAGAGAGGAGGGAGAAGAGAAGGAGAACCTCAAAGTAAGTTAAAGGTACATAAAACATTACTATAGAAATCAAAAAGTATCAGGAACAAATATTTCAGAACAGATACGCGAGGTGGTAGCTGAAGGAGAGACAGGAAAAAGAAGACCCTGGAGTGGAGGAAAAATCGTCAGGAAGTGAAAGAATAAGGAAGGAAGGGATAGGAGGCGGAAGGGTGGGAGGAGGTAGGAGAAGGAAGCTAACTTGAACACAATCTTGGTGGAGACGAAATTTGCAGCCCAAATTTGGGGATGTGGCCCAAAGGTGGCACAGGTATTAATTATTTGGTCTGTAAAGTCTGGAGGAGGAGGAGGAAGAGGAGGAGGAGGAAGAGGAAGAGGAGGAGGAGGAGGAGGAGGAAGAAGAGAAAGAGAAGGAAGAAGAGGAAGAGGAGGAGGATGAGGCGAGGGAGAAGGACAAGGAGAAAGGGGACGCTTTCTCGCCAGTGTCATCCAGGGTAACATTCCTCGCAGATCTTCTTCCCTTCCTCCTCCTAATACCATACCTCCTTCTTCTCCTCCTCTTCACCTAATACCATCTTTCCCCCTCCTCCTCCTCCTCCTCCTCCTCCTCCTCCTCTCCTCCTCCTCCTCCTCCTCCTCCTCCTCCTCCTCCTCCTCCTGGTCACTACGCATAGGTTATTAACGTCGCATCTCGTACACACAAACACCATAATTATCTTCAGTGCATCCATCCTCAAGGAATACTGCAGGAATTTCCGAACTTTTTGTAATGTTTTTTTATCTTCTTCACTTTTCTTACGCGCGAGGATGCTCAAGCGATGTGTGATTTTTCCTCGTCAGAAAAGTGAGTTTTGATTTGATTTTGAAGGAAGAGTAAAGCATGTTGCATTACTCTTTTTTTCAACTTTTTTTTTCTTTCTCGTATTATTTCAACATCATATTGGGAAGGATTTTTTTGTTCATGCTGATATAGATGCTTTTAGAAGGGAGAGGAAAAAGCACGTATAGTTAGTTTAAATTGGATTATAGTGGTAATTTTTGTGAGACAGAGAGGTAAATGGATAGACATACATACAGACAGACAGAGAGATAGATAGACAGATAGACAGACAGACAGACACATAGACAGGGAAAGGTATGTAGACAGATAGACAAACAGACAGATAGACAAACAGACACAGACAGATTGACAGACAGATAGACAGATAGACAGACAGACAAACAGACAGACTCTCTCTCTCTCTCTCTCTCTCTCTCTCTCTCTCTCTCTCTCTCTCTCTCTCTCTCTCTCTCTCTCTCTCTCTCTCTCTCTCTCTCTCTCTCAAACACACACAAAAAATCCTGAAATATAAATATGTTCACCAATATACCCTCATAATAACATTCCACTTTGCTTTCTCAAATCTTCAAAAAAGAAAAATAATAATAATAATAATAATTATCCCTATTACACCTACCTTCATTTCCAAACAATGTTCCACTTTCCAAACACACAACAAACATATACAACCAAACCACGCAAACAACACAAGCCAAATTATTTCCACACACACAAAAAAAAACATATACATAATCACTGTGCAGGTCGTGGGGAAAGACTAGAAAAGATAACACAAAGTTCATCTGATACCAGTGAAGTCTGATTTTAATGAACAGGTGTGTGTTGGGAAAGAAGGCAAAGGGGAACGGAACAAGGGAGGGAGGACGATGTGGGCCTAACACGAGCTGGTGATCATTATAGACGAGCCGATAACAGGTAATTATACACATTAGGTTGATATGTGTTGATATGCGATTATGAACATTGAGAAGTGGGGCGTGAGTGAAGGGAAAACAGCAGTGGGGATTGGGGGAGAGAGAGAGAGAGAGAGAGAGAGAGAGAGAGAGAGAGAGAGAGAGAGAGAGAGAGAGAGAGAGAGAGAGAGAGAGAGAGAAAAAAAAATAATATGCGTGAAAGACAACACACAAAATGTACTACAAATTATCTTATTTGGTGGCTCTTAAGGACACAAATAAAAATGAGACAACACGCCATAGGTAAAGTAGTGTACACGCTATAGCTGCGCGTAGCTGCGGGCGCTCATCTCCCGTCGCATTGGTCTTTGAGCCTGTGGTGAAAATTAATCCGTTACCCCGGGACACAGGGCCACTGTGACATCCGAGTTTCCACAGTTTACCTTCCCTAATTTGCCCTAGGTACCCATTCATCGGCCAACCCGTTTGGGAGGATGAACAGCTGGGTGAGCTGTGCGCCGCCTGTCCTCATTCGAGATCGAACTCGGGCCAGCGGAATCGTAGTCAGACGTGCTAACCACTGAGGCACATAGCCATTGAACATAAGAAAGTAGGATGTAGATGATAAAGAGAACAATAGAAAGGAATAAAGAGAATGGACATGACGCGCGCACGCACGCACACACACACACACACACACACACACACACACACACACACACACACACACACACACACACACACACACACACACACGCACACACGTATCCTCTAAGTGTCCTCGGTTACAGACGTACATAACATTCCGTCCCACCCAGACATAACCCGCGGGAAGAAAAGAGAAAGAGAAAGAATCAAATAACAGAACATAACATGGAAGGGTCGCTGCAAGATAGAGGTGAACCTGCGCAGCTGAACAGGTCTAAAGTATTGCATTTTGGCTCAGGTGGAGACGCTGAGGAACTGCCTGCGGCCGGTGTGCGGAATCTGACCTTCTCTATATGGGAAGGGAATGAGGAGCCGCAGGGGAAGAGGGAGCACGAAAGAGACTTAGGAAGACAAGGAGGACAGGGAGGCATGTTGGAGTGGGAAGAGGGAGGAGAAGAAGGAAAGGAGGAGGAAAACGTTGAAAGAGGCGTAGAGAAAGTGACAGCCATGAAGGAATATGGATGGGAGGGGGTAATAAGGGTAGGGGAGTGTGACGGAGGAGGAGGATAGCGGTGTGGAGGAGAGGAAGATGGAAAAGCAGAGCAAAAGATTTAGAAGAGAGACAGAGAATGAGAGAAAGGTGATTTGGAAGGAAGAGAAGGACAGGAGACAAATGAGTAGATGGAGTGTGAAATGGTAAAGACGAGGAAGCGAAAAAGGTCTAAGAAATAAGCAATATTGAGGTGAAAGTAGGATTGATTGAAGTGACGTAGGAGGTTGGTAGGTTGGTAGGAAGTGACTGAGACGAAGGTGATGGAGAGAGGGATGGAAGAGGAAGAGGAAGAAGGAGGAGCTACGAGGCGGAAAAAGAAGAGAGGAAAAAACTGGGTAAAGATCAAGGAGTGGAACAGGTTGGATGGAGACGATATAGTAGAGAGAGAGAGAGAGAGAGAGAGAGAGAGAGAGAGAGAGAGAGAGAGAGAGAGAGAGAGAGAGAGAGAGAGAGAGAGAGAGAGAGAGAGAGAGAGAGAGAGAGAGAGAGAGAGAGAGAGAAGAGACACCTAAAACACCTAAACACCATACTATAAACACATCCTTCAGTAGCTGCTGCGGTTCTCTTTGAGGGGGAAGAAAAAAGAAGAAGAAAAAAACATTCTAGTCGCCGCATTACCCCCCACAAATCCTCACACCACCACCGCGACGTAGCCATTCCCCAGCTGCGGGTGGGGAGTGGTGGGTGGTTAGGGAGGGAAGACAGAGGACGGTGGGCGGTAGATGGTGGTAGGAAAGAAGTGGGAAGTGGGTGATGGATGGGCGGTGTGTTGGTGGCAGGCGGGACGAGGAAGATTGCCTTGTCCCACGAGGTGATGAGACGGGACAGTGACTGGCTGAGATTTAAGTTAGTAGAAAACTTAAGATTTATTCAACGTGGAGGACTGAGCACTGATTGAGGGGGGAAGGGAGAGAGAGAGATAGAGATAGAGAGAGAGAGAGAGAGAGAGAGAGAGAGAGAGAGAGAGAGAGAGAGAGAGAGAGAGAGAGAGAGAGAGAGAGAGAGAGAGAGAGAGAGAGATGGTAACTTCGATAAGGTCACCACTGTCTTGGCTGTGGTTAGGCAAGGATGATAATTGAAAGGTATTCTGTTACCAGGGCACTCACCTCTTCCCCTTCCCTGACTCCATCTTAACCCTTACATGTAGTCTCCACGATCACCTAAAAAGAAAAAAAATAATGAAAGTACTGTACATAAGCAGGTGAAATTTAACACGACGTAAAAACTTATGAAATTATAACAATGGGAGAG
>JAPQNM010000013.1:10977639-10995139 GCA_029783475.1 Metacarcinus magister
ACATACAGACACACAGATAAATAAACAGGACAAAAATAGTAACACACACACACACACACACACACACACACACACACACACACACACACACACACACACACACACACACACACACACATGGACTTAAGTACGTACGCAAAGACAAATGTATAGATAATTTTTTTTTTTAAGCCCAAAAAGTATGAAACAAAATTTTTTTTTTTCTTTCACATAAATAAAGTGTGATATGTGTTGTTTAAAAGTACCTTTTATTATTATCAAAGCATTTTTGTAAGGCACTCATCTAAGGTTGCATCTTCTCTTTTTTTACACACTTTGGTAAAGAAGATATATTATATATTACCTTATAATATATCATTCCACATTCCCCAGTTAGTGTTCTTTTTCTACTTGTCATTCACGCCTCACTTTCCTCACCACAAAATGTACTGACTTGTGGGTAAGGTTGCAGCGCTGCAGGGTTACTAGAGGTTGGGTGTCTTGTTACCGTCATTTCCTGTATCTACCTCGTCCTTTAGATCCTTTACGAGGGATTATCACAGTACGTCTGAACAATACTGTAGACAGGTAAATCGACACCCAGATTTAAAGTTGAGCCAAATAATAAGTTTTTTTTTTTTTCTCTGTTACAGATGCGCATGTGGCTGGTGTGGGTGACAGCGACCGTTGCAGCGGTGGCAATTGTGGCGGCCACGGTCGGTGCAGCACTCCCAGGGGCCTGCCCTCAAGTGTGCTTCTGTCCACTGGATGCCCGCGGGAGGAAGCAGGTCCTGTGTACCACTGGAAACCTTGTGGACCCGTTGCCAGTGCTGGAAATGCCTGAGGACATGGAGGTGTTGGAGGTGGGCGCCCCGCTGGACCGCCACAACACCCTCACTCTTGGGCCAATCTTCAAGAGCCACCTGCAGCTAGAACACCTGAGCGTCACGAAATCGCACGTGCCCGCCCTTGGCGACCACTCTTTCTGGGGGTTGCGACGTCTGCACACTCTGAACGTGTCTCATAATGCTCTTACTGCCGTCATGGATACCAATTTTGGTGGAGCTGAGAGTCTCCACACTCTGGATCTGAGCCATAATCAAATAGAGTCAGTACCTTCCGCCGTGTTCCGCTATGTGTTTCGACTGCGGCATCTCAGCCTCGCCCACAACCACCTCCCGGAGCTTGTGGCGAGGGTGTTTTATGGCCTAGAAAATCTGCGGACAGTCGACCTCAGCCACAATCCACTCGGCATTTTGCCTCACGACCGTTTCAAAGATGTGACCAGCCTACGAGAGCTGCGGTGTGCAGCATGCGGTCTGCAAATACTCTCGGAAAAACTTTTCAGTGTGCTTCCAGAGCTGACTCTACTAGACATCCGCCGTAATAGGTTGACAGTTGTGCCAGGACTAGCTGCTGCCCGGAAGCTATCCACGCTCCACTTGGATGGCAATCATGTGACTTCTCTAGCTTCTGGAGGCTTGGCAGGGCCGCCGTTGGCCACTCTCACACTTTCTCACAATCGGCTGGCCTCTCTCGAGCCCCACGCCCTCGCTAACTCCTCTTTAAACCACCTCGACTTGGCCTACAACCGCTTAACACGCCTCCGGTCAGATGCCTTAAATGACGGCTTCAGCCGTATGCGACGCCTCCGTTTGTCAGGAAATCCTTTAAGGTTGGAGAACCTGAACCAGGTGGTGCCTCGCACGCGGCAGATGAGACACCTGGAGTTGGCAGCGCTAGGACTCACGACGCTGCCACCCGACCTGCTGCGTCACGCCCGCCACCTCAAGACGCTCAACGTGTCCTCTAATCTTCTCTCAAAGTTTCCGGCTTCGGCGCTCTTTGCCACACCACACCTCACCGTCCTCGACCTCTCCTTCAACGATTTTCGCGGTCTCCCGCAAGCCCTTGTGACGGCCTTCACCACTATGAGCTCGCTGGAACGTGTTTGGCTACAGGGCAACCCTTGGCGATGTGAGCAGTGTCACTTGGGGCCCATGCTGGCTTGGCTCCAGGATGCCGCCGCCTCCAAACACCCCCACGCAGAGGCCGTGTGTCGCAATCACCCCACCTCCCCACGCTGCCTGCGATGCGCCGGACCACCTCAGTTAGTGGATCGAGTGGTGCAGCTTCTCAATCCCGCCCACCTGCCGCCGTGTTCTGGACAGGATGCCACGTGGCCCGGGTGGCGGGAGAACAGTCCTCGTCCAACGCGTGACCAGCAAGCGACTCTCTCTGAGGAGCCCGTGCAGGTGCTGGATTTGTTTGGAGATCATCTGGCGCTGATTGTGGGCGTGGGCGTGGGCCTGGTGCTGGCCCTGCTGCTGGTGCTGGCCGCTGCCCTGCTGCTCGCTCGACGGCATTCAGCTCTCTATTACACTAACGAGCCCGCGGACCAAGACTCGTCACAAAAATTAATGAGCCGCAACAATAATGACAACAGTCCTCCTGGTCCCCGCGCCGCCACGCCCCGCTCCCCTCGCGCCTCTCCACCCGCCATAGCAACCATCGAGGAGGTGGACAGTATAGCAGGTTCAAGCATGGACTTGCAGCCAGGACGGGAGCTGAGGGCCCCGAGGATTGTGCGACTGGTGGCCTCCCCACTTCCTTAATCCCGTAGCCTTGCAGGTGATGAGAGAGATGCGTACAGGTAGTCAAAAGACGAACTCCTGCTGTTTCTTTCCTCCACCTCCCTTTAACTGTAAACCGTACACATCCCTTTTGGTAACCTTGTGCTCGAAGGTGTGACTCGTCCCCCTACAGTCACGCCGCCAGACCTGTCTCACACTACTTATGTGTCGTGTCATACATGTATGTCGTACCGAGCGAGTGACACCTCGCAACGCCACCGATTCGCTCCTCGCGTTTGTTTAAGACCAATCTAAAGACGGTGAGTTAAAACCCATGACGAACCCTACGGAAAGCTCGTGATGGTTGACAGAGAAACACATTCTCGGGATGTATTCGATCGTCTGAACGTCAGATAAGTGTTGTTAAAAAGAAAATAAATAAGTAGAACATTGAAATTGCGAGACGCTAAAGCTGACTAACAAAGCAACATGTTGGAAATAAGCTGATGTGTATATATGATAGATACTGTGTGTTCGTGCTATAGTGAGTACAACTGTAAATAAGTGCATTATGTACCGTCCTGTGCGCGGAGAGTGCCGCCCCTGAGGTCCCGTCCTGACGGTGACGCCAGACCTCACCCGGAACACTTGTATCTCCGTCCAGGGTGGCGGCACCTCATATCCAAGGATTCAAGTTTTCTTGCAGTAATATGAGAGTTACAGGTGGATATGGACTTTTATTTTGCGCTTTGTATATTTCTTTGCCATTAACTATATATACGTAGTATGACAGACAACAAATATCAGTGGTTCGTTCTGTTCTGCCTAGCTTGTGTATGATTGGTGTCTTGTTTTCTATTTGGTGTACTGTAATGATGTAAGGGAGTATACGGTATGGCAGTGAGGATGTTTCGGGTACTTCTAATCACTCAGAGACAACCAGCAGCTTCCAGCTTTCAACATTTTACTCACAACATTAATAGTATGAGGCGGCGGTTGTCCACCACACTGACCTAACCACTGAGGAACTGATGTCCACAATTTCTTTTCTTTTCAACATGCAATTCTTGTAAAGTTGAATATACTGTTTTGTTATATCTCAGCTCCTCGTTAAATCCATTTCAACTCAATCTCTTCTATAAACCGAATAAAAATTGCAAAGGAATATCTTGTACTGTATTACCGTCAACTTGTTCAAAATCCTGTACATTAGCCGTCACGGCACATTACTATTTAGAGGATCTACAGAAAACCAACAACTAAAGAACATCACGAAAACTTTGTCATTGATCAAAACATGTTCTAGGCCCTGAGTAGGTGAAGGGCGCTAGCCCACACTGCTCGCCTTTCTGCCCTCGGAATCTTGAAACATAAGCTGTGATACTAAACTTTTGTATCTTACCTAAGGTTTTGTATAAACGTATAAAGAGTGCTAAAGTTTACCTATGAATGTCTTCTTAACCCACACTCCTTCCCTCCTTTCCTCCCTCCCTCCCCAAGAAAGTATACTCAAGACACAAAGGCAGCGCCTTCCACCACGCCACACACAACACCACCCATCTGTTGGAGACGGACTCACTTAATAAAACCAACATAAACAACATTGAATATATATATTCCAACAGAAGCAAGTCTATAGAGGCAGCCACGTCCAGACAGACCTCCAGTACTTCAGCAAACCGTGTACTAACCAGATAAACCAAACACACTTGGCACAGGTCCAACTTTTACCGGAAAGAAAAGCATCACAGACATAAAAACAGTGGCATTGTAGGAGATGACTAGCGAAAGAAAAAAATGGTAAGTGCCTAACAAACACTCCCTCCCACGTACATATACACACAACCATGTTACTACACCCTGCCTTAACGGGTTTATATTTTCAACTGTGTATTATCACTACCTCGTAATCCACTTCTATAAATGTCGGTTCTAATGACACTTGTCCCTGATAACCATCGTGCTTCACATGACCTCAGGTGCTTCACACGTCCTCATTCAGGAGTTGTGACCGATAGTCTAGATCTGTTCATCCACATGAATTGAAAACGTTCTTTTTTAGATGATTTACTGACTGTTCACTGTCAATTTCAGATGAAATAAGAAATAAAAATATAAGTACAGCACTACATTATGAATTGGAGAGAATTTTAATGTCTTCCTAATAACGTTATGTTTTGGGCAGAATCTGTGTATTCCAAATAATGTCTCACAGTATCAACAAATGAACGGATGCATCTGGTGCTTGGATAAACAGATAAGTAAAACAAGATGTTTAACAGGCGGCATCAGGTGGATCCTTAACGCGCCTTGTCACTGACTGATAAACAATGGGCGGGGCGCGGGTCTTCCTTGGCTTCCCAACACAAGTACTAAGCCCAGACAACATGTTGTGTCCCCTCACCTGCACGTGACAACCTGATGATGCGGAACACATGTGCGGCGGCCTTGACGATGCACATAATTAGAAGGTTTCTTAATGCTACTGGTGTATTTTTTCCTTTTCTTATCGTAGACAGGATATATATATATATATATATATATATATATATATATATATATATATATATATATATATATATATATATATATATATATAGAGAGAGAGAGAGAGAGAGAGAGAGAGAGAGAGAAAGAAAAAAAAGACAGTTGCATCAAAATACAACGGAGGAGGGGACGCAACAAGCGTGCGAGAAGGAAGAGGAGGAGGAGGAGGAGGAATTGAGGGCGAGATTACACCTGAGAGGAAGTCTGCTTGTTAAAGTCAATCACCCATTGTCACAAGCGACACCTTAACTTGTATTTATATCTCATCTCTTTTCACTCTCCTCCCTCCTTCCAGCCTCCTCCCATTCCCTTCCTGCGGCGTGCTTCTCGGAGGCGTGACAGATTGGGGAGGGGAAGGGAGGGAGGGTGTGCAGCGCAGGGGAGGCAGGCTGAGGCAGGCTGAGGCAGGCTGAGGCAGGGCTGTGGCGACGGTCGCGTTTTTGTGTTGGCAGCTCGGCCGGTTAAGTGACGTCACGTGTGTTGATTAGGAGGTTCAAGCAGTCCCCCATGCCAGGTGTGTGTGTATGTAAGTGTGTGTGTGTGTGTGTGTGTGTGTGTGTGTGTGTGTGTGTGTGTGTGTGTGTGTGTGTGTGTGTGTGTGTGTGTGTTCATTTACACACCCACACACACACACACACACACACACACACACACACACACACACACACACACAAGTATATCCGCCTTATGCAGTTCCCTTTTGATACCAAGAGTGAGCTAGACACTGCACCCTCCCAAGTGAACAACCATCACAGACAAACTCCCATTTCCGTTTCCATTCCCATTCCCATTCCCACCACTCTACATAGCTGGGTACGATAGCATGAGTCTGTGGGAGTAGATGACGGGTATGAAGAAGGAATGTTATATCACCTGATCCGCATAAGTACTAGACACAGCTAAATCCTGCATATTGCCTCAAAAATTATCCAATAAAAATCAACTGTACGACCTGCAATATGAATCAGGGAGTTAAGGAGTAAAACTACTTTGGCAATAATTAATAAATAACTTAATATATAAATGAATAATAAAAACAGTATAGAGGGATTGTTTCAGTGATTATTTATTGTGGGTGAAGTAATAAAGATAAGCGTCCCCCCCCCTACACACACACACACACACACACACACACACACACACACCCGCACCCGCACACACACACGCACACGCACACACACACACACACACACACACACACACACACACACACACACACACACACGAGCCTCGAAAGTTACAAAAAATTTCCGAGTCATCCTTCCATTCCTGTCTTTTGTCTATAAACCATAAGTCCCGCGGCGGACATGACCAGTAATGAACCTTTCTTGACGGCCAATCAGCGACACGGCCTTAATGAGGAGGCGTCCATCTGTTTACGTCAGGGCGGGGCGGCGGTGCTTTTGGGGGTTACCTGCATGTATACAACAGGTGATGAAAAAATAAAAGGTCCCGACGCCTTATCTCTCTGTTGTCCCTTCCTTAACCATATGCCACGAGGTGCTGCACGGGTCCTGGCTGGCTCAGTTCGGCCGAGTTCAGGTGAGTAGGTCTTTACACGCCATGAAAATAATACATTCATTACTTTAAAGGTTCATTACAGGCCCTAAGACTCAATGAGACGGAGATGATGCGCCGTGGTGAAGCGTAGCACAGTCTGTCCTCCCGAATTTGACTCACGTCCTTAGACCTAAACTTGTATTATGTGGGTGTGACGCTTCTATAGTTTATTTGTTAGTAAAGTGTGTAGCGGCCCGGCTGTCATCCCACCTGTCACCTCACACCTCACGCAATCAGGTGTGACAAGTCAGCGACGACGGAAAACAAACAGGTTGCATCACCCTTCACAGGTAAACATACTTATTTCGCCATCCATACAAACCATCTAATGACTAGCTATGATACTTTTTGAAATAAGCCAGAACTTCATAACGAGGCCTAGACCAGCGTGGCGGGGAGGGAGGCAGGAGGGTAAAGCCTCATCTGTCATCAAGCTGACCGCGGGTGAGAAGAGACGGTCCATTATGTCGCGGTCAAAATTTTCCCCGCCTCGTGTAAAGTTGGTGGTTCCCGTGGCCCCGGTTGTCTGTCCCCTGAAGGCGGCGGGAAGGGTGGAAGGAGGAGCGTGAGTGACAAAGCCAAGGTGCTGCATTCATTATTGTATTCGGAAAAATTTTATCTCCGATCCTTATTCCAAGTTTCAGCATCAATTCCTAGTATCAAATTTCCCCTCGACACAAGCTGAGTTAGATTATACACAACTAGTTTTTTTTTTCTTCTTTTATTTTCACTCCGAGAAATCGAAATCGAAATCAAATTGATAAATCCACCTGAGGAATACCTGGCCAGGTTCACAGGTATCAATCAGGAGTCCGATCAGATGAGGCCAGTGTGGAGCCGTCATGATTACAGGTAAGAAGTGAGCGATAGCCGGAGTAAGCAGGGCGGGGCGGGGATGGGCGGAGGGGGTTCTAGGAGGAGGAGGAGGAGGAGGAGGAGGAGGAGGAGGAGGAGGAGGAGGAGGAGGAAGAGGAGGAGGAGGAGGAGGAGGAGGAAGAAGAGGACAACACCGACAAAGCAGAGAAGGAGCAATAAGAGTACACATAGGAACACATAGGAAGAACAAACAACAACAGGCCTGCTGGCCCTTACGAGGCTGTTTGTGAGACTACACTATCTACTCTAGAGTGAAGGATACAGGATAGTAAGGGTGAAGGCTTCTCTCCCCAGCCATGGCTGGCAGGGAAAGGAAGGCCAACCAAGACCATACTGTCACTACCACTACTGATACCACTACTTCCTGGCAAGCGATGTCAGGCCACTAGCGACGTCTTTTGAATCGACATTTCGTAAGTTAGGTACATCAGGATGAACTTACTCAAAGTTTGCTACGTTAACGGATAGTATTTTAGTTGTGGATTGGCTTCTAAATATTTGTCAAGTCTATTTTTGAACGTAGTAATTGTTTTACTGTCGACGATATTGGCGGGCAGGGAGTTCCAAACGTTAACGATCCGATTGAAAAAGAAGTGCTTGGCTTCGTTTGATGTGAATCTTTTACCAGTAATCTTAAAAGAATGACGTCGTCTTGTTATATTTGATCGATCAAAAGTAATGTAATCTTCTACATTGATATTATCGAATCCTTTGATTATCTTGAACATTTCAATTAAATCCCCTCGCATCCTTCGTTTTTCTAGGCTGAATAAGTTTAGTTCTTTAAGTCTTTCTTCATAAGGTTTATTTTTCAGCCTTGGAATCATTTTTGTTATTCTTCGCTGGACTCTTTCCAGTTTGTCAATGTCCTTTCTGTAATATGGGGACCAAAACTGTACGCAATACTCAAGATGGGGTCGTACTAGTGAATTATGCAGTTTTAATATGACTTTTTCTGATTTATTTTCGAAAGTACGCCCAATAAAGCCGACCAATCTGTTAGCAGTTTTAACTACCTCTGAACAATGTTGACTGGGTTTTAAATCGTTTGATATTGTGATTCCCAGATCTTTTTCTTTGTTTACTGTAGAAAGTGATTTACCATTCATTGAGTACTGAACGTGATCATTATTACTTCCGATGTGTAGTACCAGAGTAGAGGAAGGAAGTAGAGGAGGTGGTGTAATAAAAACAAAGGGAAAGAAGAATGTGAATCAGTATGTTTGTCTGTCTACCTGCCTGTCTTCCGTCTGTTTACCTGGTGAGGTGTTCCCTTGCTTGCTTTCCTACACAATTACCAGTCGTCTTACCTTTCAACCTCCTCAGTGTATACCGTCATCCCTAAACGGAGTATCTTCTTTCTTCGCCAACTGTCCTCCTCCTCCTCCTCCTCCTCCTCCTCCTCCTCCTCCTCCTCCCCCTCCTCTTCCTTTTCCTCTTCCTTTTCCTTTTCCTCCTCCTCTTCCTCCTCCTCCCTAAAACTGTATTCGCCCCTTTCTTTCTCTCAGCCCCACATTACGGGTACTAACTCCAATTCTTCTATACCCGTCTCTTTATGTTCACCCTTTCCCCTTTTTCCCCCAAACCATCGAATTACTGGTCCCCGGCTGGAAGAGGTTGCGTGAATAACATGAAAACAGACAAAGGATGACAGAAATAGACGCATAAAGGAGGAAGAGGAGAGGAGGGACGCGAATAACAAGAAGGGAGAGGAATGAACGGAAATAACATACGAATTACACAGAGTGACGGCCGTGAAACTCCCGACAATGGTCTAAGCTCTTGGTCCTGCTCCTGGGCACACACACACACACACACCCTCACTCCCGCCCACCTCCCTGCCTGCTTTCAGTCCCCCCCCCCACACCGCCCCCACCCCCATCACCTTCAGCCGCAGCCGCCCTCCTTCCATGCCGCCTACACCGTCAATGATCACACACCCTGACACCGTTCTTCATCGGAGTGCTCCTTTCTCAACACCCGCCCAATTACTCTCATCCACCCACTCATAATCACAAGTTTTGGCACGAAATCCTGCCGTCCTATCAACGCCAATCCGCCCAAGCCGTACCAAGTCAGCGTACTCCCCCCCACCACCTCGTCAACTCCATTCATATACCTTCCATGGTCCTCTACTCTCTTCTATTTCCTTCCTCCTTTCAACACCCGCCCCCTTCATCCACCCACTCATGATCAGACTTTCTCTCCCGCCCACTTTTTTTATCCATATTCACCAACCACTCATACATCTGTGCCTCTATGTCATCCTGCAGCTGGTGGTGGTGTTGGTGGTGGTGGTGGTGGTGGTGGTGGTGGTGGTGGTGGTGGTGGTGGTGGTGGTGGTGGTGGTGGTGGTGGTGGTGGTGGTAGTGGTGGTGGTGGTGGTGGTGGTGACTGTACAAGCCCCGCCCTTCATTTTCCTTTAGAAACCACGAACCCAAATGCATCGCTAATCATCATCATTACCATCACAACCACCACACACTATTACGAATACTACTACAACACTAGTCACTGTTACTAATACTACTGCAACGTTACCACCACTAGGATACCGACATCAACTACTGTCATCAACACCAGGAATCTACCACTGCAAACTGTTTTATTGATTACTTAAACTTATTTCCATTATGCTACCAATCAGAATCATTTTCAGTCCTTTTTCTCATCTCTCCATAAACACTGCTTCATCTCCTTAATTAACATGGTACTAAAATTAATTAGAAAACAGACAACATTCGCAATTACTTTCATTACAAGTACCTAAACTAATGTTCTTTGATATTGTATTACCATTTGTTTCGTCTAAGATCTTCAGAGAAAAAAAATATTTATATAATCATGGATATCATTCTGAAATTACGAGCATCACCTTTTGCCATTATGTATTTCTGCTTTTTTCGTTAAATCTTTTCTTCCTTTTTTATATTGAAGAGGAGACTGGTACAGGGCTACGGTATTAATGCAAGTGGGAAACAAAACGCATTGATGCAGCTTTCATTTAAATAAAATAAAATAAGATAAAATTAAAAAAATAAAAATTGATGAAATATAATAAAGTAAAATAGATCAGTTGGAAGTTGGACCAATGGAAACACAGCTCTATTTCACAAGGTGTCCTGATACTCTTCTTTTGTAGGCGTCTCAATAGTCAATGAAATAATGTAAAAACTGAGTAATCCACAATCTTTCAGATGTACTATTTAATTAACACTTGCTTACTAATTATAAAACAAACTCTCACAAACGGGATATTTTTTTTACTTATTTTTGTTTTCCCTTAGCACAAAAAAAAACACTTGTATGATTTCCACAACGATGCCGCACAAAACCAAGAAAAATAAGGCTTCCAGTAACACAACAAGACTAAATACACACAACGAATGAATGAATAAACGTAATGTATGTCTGTCTGTCTGAATATCTTTATGTATGTATGTATGAATGTATGAATGTATGTATTGATGGATGGATGGATAGAAGTAGTTTCATTCAGAAGTCCAATGTGCACATGTGTTTCGTTCACATAAACCATAGCGAAGCAGTCGTTTCAAAATGTTTCGCTTGAATGGCGCGACGTACGTGACGAAAGAGAATCAAGATCAACTATCTCTCTTTCTCTCTTCTCTCTCTCTCTCTCTCTCTCTCTCTCTCTCTCTCTCTCTCTCTCTCTCTCTCTCTCTCTCTCTCTGCCTCAACGAGAACAACAGGGAATAGACGCATCGATGAAGAACAAAAGCGCATCGGCCTTTTCTAACAATATTAAGAGAGGTATCGACTTCCCTTAACTTGTATGTGCAACTTGAGAGGAGGATAGTCAAATATTCTCTCTCTCTCTCTCTCTCTCTCTCTCTCTCTCTCTCTCTCTCTCTCTCTCTCTCTCTCTCTCTCTCTCTCTCTCTCTCTCTCTCTCTCTCTCTCTCTCTCTAACTGTCGACCATTCACGAGGAGGAAAGTGGCAGAGAAGGCGAGAGAGAGAGAGAGAGAGAGAGAGAGAGAGAGAGAGAGAGAGAGAGAGAGAGAGAGAGAGAGAGAGAGAGAGAGAGAGAGCAGGATATGAGACAAAAGAAAACTATGCAACAGATTAGGATCATGAGAGGAAAAAGAGAGAAAAAAAGAGAACAATCACAAACGGGAACATGAAATAAAAAGACAAGAAATGAAAACTGCAGCTATAAAAGAGATAAAAAAGATAATAAAGGGAGAGAAAAAAAAATAGATAGATCACAAACACAAATGCAAAAGAGAAAGAAGAGAGAGAAAGAAAGACACGGAAGAAGAACAGAAACAGAAAAATAATAATAAGAAAGAAAAAAAAAAAGGAAAATGAGGAAGCAGACATGAACGCACCTTCTCTGGACGCTCTCTCTTTTTTTTTCTTACATCCGCACCGACTGTTATTCTGAGTCCATTACCTGCACACACACCTGTAATCCCATACACCTGCTTACCTGCGGACGTCACAGGCAGGTAGCTAAGTAGGAAGGTAGACGAAGGAAAGAAAGTAGTCTGGGGAGGTGGAGGGGAGAGAGAGAGAGAGAGAGAGGGAGAGGTGGTGAAGAGGAGGAGGGAGGAAGGGATGGGAAGGAACAACCGAATGAGAGAGAGAGAGAGAGAGAGAGAGAGAGAGAGAGAGAGAGAGAGAGAGAGAGAGAGAGAGAGAGAGAGAGAGAGAGAGAGAGAGAGAGAGAGAGAGAGAGACGGGGTAACTAAGGAGCAATGGGTTGAAAAGAAGGAAGGAATGAACGGAAGGAGGAAAGAGAAGGAAAAAAAGGAGGAGGAAGGAAGGAACGAATAAGAGAGGGAGAGAAAGATTCGTCTTAAAGAAAGCAAAGGAATAAAGGAAGGTTAAACTGTGTGTGTGTGTGTGTGTGTGTGTGTGTGTGTGTGTGTGTGTGTGTGTGTGTGTGTGTGTGTGTATGTGTGTGTGTGTGTGTGTGTGTGTGTCTGAGTGTTCATTTACCATTCCACCTTTCTATCTACCTATCCCATCTACTCATTATATAAGACGAATGTTTTTTTATATTCTAAAATTTGATCTTCACCCAACGTGGTGGAAAGATTTTTAAGATGAAAACGAAGAGGGAATTGGTAGGAAGGGATGGTCATGGAGGATGGGGGAAAGGACAGGAAAGGGAAGGGAGGAGAGGGATTACGGAGTGTGAGGTGCATTCCGGGAGGTGGAGGTGACGGAGGAAGGATAGGAGGGATTGGGGGTTGAAGTTGATGGCTGATGGGAGAGGGAGAGAGGAGAAAGGGTTGAGTAGGCTGGCATGACAGGTGTATATGGAGAAGTGAGACTGAAGAAGAAGAACAACAACAACAACTAAATAAAAAGGAGAAGAAGACGAAGACGAAGACGAAGACGAAGAAGAAGAAGAAGAAGAAGAAGAAGAAGAAGAAGAAGAAGAAGAAGAAGAAGAAATATCAGGTCCAACAACAACAACAACAACAACAAACAGTGACTGAAATGCGGAACAGTAGGTGTGAGTTTCGCTTGATGGGGGGGAGTGAAAGAAAGAGAGAGAGAGAGAGAGAGAGAGAGAGAGAGAGAGAGAGAGAGAGAGAGAGAGAGAGAGAGAGAGAGAGAGAGAGAGAGAGAGAGAGAGAGTGTGAGAGAGAGTGAGAGAGAGAGAGAGAGAGAGAGAGAGAGAGAGAGAGAGAGAGAGAGAGAGAGAGAGAGAGAGAGAGAGAGTATAAACAAATTAGTCATGAGTTAGAGTAATGACGATTTGATAAATTAACGAAATACCTGACCGACTGATTGACTGACTGACTGATTGACTGACTGATGAATCGACTGACTAACCAGCTCCGTAAGAAAAATAGAACTTGATTGAATATAGTACCTACGTTTATGATCCTGTTGACACCCCAGCTTAATACTCCAGCATTTACATTCACTTTACCACCTACCGGCTACCAGGCAGTATTTTTCAGTGCAAATATACAACACAAGCAAGACTCTAACCCATCCATTGAAAGTATTGCATCAGTAAGTCTTATATACAGCGTGTTTCTGACTATAATGAAGATAATAAGCATCCGGCCACTTGTCACGCAGCTTATCACGAAAGGGAAACACATTGAATTATCATAGATGGCTTTATTTGGATCGGTTTTCATAGTCATTGCACACTATATTATTTAACAGTAGACCTTCTTCATCAATAAAACTAATACAGGGAAAGAAAGCAAAGAATCAACAATGTATTCCAAATGGAGTTCGATTGTTGAACTGCTGCAACATCAAATTCACGTTATATTTTGTTGATGACATTGTCGTTTTATGCAAGCAAACAACGTCACAATCCTGCTACCCACCCACCCACCCACCTTGGTGTTAAGTTACAAAGGGTTCAGGTTTGAGTATGTATGTGTGGGGGGGGGAGGGTGAAAGAGAGAGAGAGAGAGAGAGAGAGAGAGAGAGAGAGAGAGAGAGAGAGAGAGAGAGAGAGAGAGAGAGAGAGAGAGAGAGAGAGAGAGAGAGAGAGAGAGAGAGAGAGAGAGAGACAGACAGACAGACAGACAGACAGACAGACAGACAGACAGAGAGAGAGAGAGAGAGAGACAGACAGACAGACAGACAGACAGACAGACAGACAGACAGACAGACAAACAGACAGACAGACATAGACAGACAGACAGACAGACAGAGAGACAGACAGAAAAGGACAGATTGTAATATAGAATCTAAGACAAGCAGAAGAATGTACACATTAACAAAGACAAACAGATACGAGAAGGAGAAAGAGATTGGTCAACAGACAAACAGACAGACAGACAGATAGACAGACAAGAACTAAGTAATAGGGTTATTTTTGCGATTTGGATCTGCTTAGAAGAGGGGAAGTTGGTTTGTAGTTTTTTTCCCTTTCTTCTATTTCACGAGGTTCTTTCCCTCTCGTAATGTTTCCCTTCCGCTTCAGTCGGAAGTGTGTGAGACACTCCTTGGTCGCTAACTGTCTCAGGTTGATGGACACACCTGCCAGCCAACCAGCCAGTTTGTTAGCCAGACAGCCAGCCAGCCAGCCAGCCAGCCAGCCAACCAGCCAGCCAGCCAGTCAGCCAGCCAGCCAGCCAACCAGCCAACCAGTTAACCAACCAGCCAGGTAACCAACCAGTCAGTCAGTCAGTCAGTCAGTCAGTTAGTCAGTCAGACAGTTAGACAGTAAGCCAGCCATTCAACCAGTCATCCAGTTAGCCATCCAACCATCCAGCCATCCATCTAGCCATCCATCCATCAAGCCAGCAAATTAACCAGTCAGTCAGCCAGCCAGTCAGTCAGCTAGCGAGCCAGCTAGCCAGCCGGTCAGTCAACCAATTACCCAGAAGGTCAGTCAACCAGTCAGACATTCTGTCAATCAGCCAGGCGACTAACCAGTTAATCAATTCAGTCATCACCCTGCTATCCAACAAGCTAGTCAATCAAGTAGTCTGCAAGTCACCCAGCCTTCCATTTACCTCTTTTATGTGCCAAACCAACTCTTAAAAGGCCATCGTCACAACCCTCCTCCTCCTCCTCCTCCTCCTCCTCTGCAACATCATCCTACTTAATATCTGCTTCACTAACTTTCCCCCTTTCAACCTCTCTTCTTACGACTCACTTTGCATCATCACTTGTCTGACCATCAGTGTTAGTTTATTTTTTCCTGCTTGCTTGCCCGTCAATTTGTATCTATCTAACGAAAATAAACTTATCAAAACTAATATTTGTGTGTGTATATGTGTGTGTGTTTATGTTTGAGTATGTGTGTATGTATGTATGTAAGCTTTTATGTATGTATGTATGTATGTATGTATGTATGTATGTATGTATGTATGTATGCATGTATGTATGTATGTATGTATGTATGTATGTATGCATGTATTTGTATATGTATGTATGTATGTATGCATGTATGTGTATATGTATGTGTATGGGTACGTGTGGGTACGTGTGTGTACGTGTGTGTGTGCGTGTGTGTGTGTGTGGGTGGGGGGGGGTGGCGTTGCCCGCATGTGTGTGGGGTGCAGACAGCAGGACCACCCAAACCTTCCCTGCAAGTCAACCTAATATCCCTCTGGCCATGGGCAGTACAAGAGACAACAGGAATAAAACATAAAAGAATGATAATAGAATAAACAAAATCTCCTTTTTCTGACTTAAGTTATTCTATTTAAAAGAATTTTACGAAAAAAAAATTGCCTTTATTAACGAAAGAAATGTAGTGATGCAGCAAGATATGTTGGTGTGTTTTGTAGATCATGAAAAAACATTCGATAGAATCAAACATGAAGAGTTAATTAACATGTTGAAACAAGAAGGTATGAATGGGAAGGACTTGGGAATTATATAAAACTTATACTGGAATCAGAAAGCAACGGTACTTATGGGAACAGACCAGACTAAGTGGATAGATAAGAAAAGGTGTTCGACAAGTATGCGTTTTATCCCCAGAGCTGTTTTCCCTGTATAGCAAGATGATAATGGGATCTATTGAAGGAATAGAAGGGATTTGTATGTGAGGACAAAATGTTAACAAAGTAAGATATGCAGACGATACAGTTCTGATCGCCAACACACAACCGAAGCTGCAATATATTCTGACATTCGTGAAAGGACAAAAAGATTTGATAATTAATGTAGATAAAACTGAAGTAATGGTAATTATCGAAAAGGCAACAGCACCTAGATTTAATATGAGTGAATGATAAGAAAATTAAATAAGTGAGATAATTTTGAGAATAGGAAGTTATATCACAGAAGATGGTAGATATGAAGAAGAAAATCAAGAAGAATATGTGAAGCAAAGAAAGTACTCTATAGGATGAAGAATGTGATAAGTAATAAAAAACATCATAGAAACTGAACGAAGCCTTGAAAGTATAAAGGACGGTACAATTTTTTTTCAACATAAATGGGTCCCGTTTGATCAAGGGAGAATACATGCTCGTTTCCAAAAATAGATAAATGAATGAATCAAGCAAACAAACAAGCAAGAAAGAAAGAAATTAAGAAGAAAGAGAAAGAAAAAAAGAAAGAAAGAAAGAAAGAAAGATAAATAGATAGATAGATAGATTGAAAGCAGAAGAGAAAACAAAATACTCCCGAAGAATACGAGTGAAAGAGGAGCTTCAAGGCATATCAGTCTGACTTTCGGAACAATGCGTTGAAGTCATCGCAGAGAAAGAAAATGTGGGGCTAACTATACCTAAGTTGACCTGCTTAGTCTGTAAAGGAAGTAATTCATACACTTGCGTTAGGGAAAGGAAAGTCTGCTGAGGTGGAAGTTTGGACTGGAAAGGTAAGGATAGTACGCCATGGAAAGCCTCAATCTCCGCCTTTTTAACACTGTATATACAAGGAACCATCCCACACCTGGAAGGCACGATACATGGGGGCGAGATTGTTCTTTACGGTCACCAGGTGAAAAGAAATAGGAAAAGATAAAAACGATAGACTAGGAATAACTAACACAGTCAAGGTAATGGGAGAAAACTCAAATATCTGAAGCCATCAATATAAGCACATTAAAGAAGAAGAAAACAGAATCTTCCCTGACAACACTGTGGAATGGGATACACATTTTAGATACAATCATGGACATGTGGTGAACAGCAAGACGTAGTCATCCCCAAACCCACGGTTGAGTCCCTTTAATGCCTTATTATTTTTTTTCGCCTATCGCCTTACAATCACCTGCATGTTATCCACTCATCCTGACTATGATTGCCACTTCAGGCAGGTGCAGGAGTACATGAAGGCCCTCCTGTAGGTACCGCGTCACCAAGGACTGCACTATCACCGCCCATTATTATAATCTAACGGAGCACTTGACGTGATGGTAAAACAAACAAAAAAAGCGTAACACAATCACTACGTTGAAGCATCACCTAAAACGCTGCCTGTCCAAAGAAAGATGTTCGTGGAAGGGCCGAGTGAGGGAACCTTGGTGGACGGCGTATGCCCTTAAATGGTG
>JAPQNM010000013.1:11012639-11025139 GCA_029783475.1 Metacarcinus magister
GGATGTCTTTTGCTTTTTCACGTTGTTTCAGAACGGTTGTTCCTTTCTGAGACATTCGCCTGTCGTGAAGGTTCTTTTGGACTTTCTTTGGAGACCTTCATCAGTACCTGAGTCGCCTCCCAACGGAACTGACTTTCGCTAGATACAAAACTCCAAAATTACTTTTTTCCTTCCCAGTCTGACCTCTAATAGCTTGGCTGCAGCTACAAAAATTACCTTAGTGTTGAGACTTACATCATCTTACTGGTGCTCGGAATTGCTAAGGATGGAATGTTTACGCCTGATGGCGGAGGCGTGGCGGAGGCGTGGCGGCGGCGACAAAGCAAACGCGAGGTGAAGGTAGAGGGTGTTAGGGGGAGAATAGAGGCCGCGAAGGAGACATTATCAAAGAATATATATATATATATATATATATATATATATATATATATATATATATATATATATATATACACGTATATATTATATTCGTATCTATTCGTTCTCAACATATTCAAGAGAGAACGGAAACTTTCGAGGCGTCACTATAAAAAATCTAAAAAAAAGCCTACGCCAAATAACAGGCAAGAGGCAAGTCCATCCTGCTTCTATAAAGCCTACTGGCTGCAACGGTTTGCGATATAGAAAAAAAATATATATATATATATTATTTACGAACAAGTGACCAATTATATAAGGAGGGATGACAATGTATAATACGAGTGATAATCATCGATAGTTATAGAAAAAATAAGAAAACTATGACTACCCATTAGATAATTAAATAAATCACACGGTGAATCGATCAACTGATCTTTTCCCCAATTCCCAACACACAGTCGTTCTCTTTTCTTCCTTGCTAGCGCCATTCTGTCATCCTACCTTGCACCCCTTCCCGGCCCTTCACGGCCAGATGACAGGACTGATTCTGACACAAAAAAAATGTAGATAATGAAGGTGAAGAAGAAAATTGACATATCTTTTCTTACTCTCCATCCCCTACCCCCCCCCTCTGTGTGTGTGTGTGTGTGTGTGTGTGTGTGTGTGTGTGTGTGTGTGTGTGTGTGTGTAAGGCCCAAGAAGTTCGGCGTATAATTAGAGAAGAACGCGAGGAGAGATAACGTTTAGAGAGGAAAAAATATCAAATGAAGAAGGAAGGAATAGAGATGGAAAATAAAGTGAAAAAATAAAGGATGATGAGTCTTCTTCTTTTATGTTTTGTTTTATTATTATTATTATTATTATTATTATTATTATTATTATTGTTATCCTTCTCCTCCTCCTCCTCCTCCTCCTCCTCCTCCTCCTCCTTCTCCTTCTCCTCTTCCTGAACAATAACACACAAATAATTTAATACTTAGATAGCAATGACATACACAATATATATATAAAAAGATTAACGGCATAAATTCATATCATAAGACAAGAATATATTAGTAATTTACCGAACATCTTGCGAGTGAAGTGTTTAAATTATCTCCAAACTAAATCTGCATCCTCATGGCCCACCTGGCAGCACCTGGCAACACCTGGTGAGGGCGAACAGGTATGAGGCAGGGAGGAACGGGAGGGCTGAGAAGGGAAGGAGGGAGGAGGAGTAGGTTGAAGGAAGAAAAGAGTAAGGTGAAAAGAGAAAGAGAAAGAGAGAGAGAGAGAGAGAGAGAGAGAGAGAGAGAGAGAGAGAGAGAGAGAGAGAGAGAGAGAGAGAGAGAGAGAGAGAGAGAGAGAGAGAGAGAGAGAGAAAGCGAGACATCGAGGTGTAATAGGCCATGTAAATTAATGTTCTTGGTAGCATGTAGACCTTGAGGTGATTAGGGCAAGAGAGGAGGAGTTCAGTAAGGAGAGGGAGAGGGTGAGGCGAGAGTGGTAATGATGGGAGATGAGTGGTGAGTAAGTGTTAAGAGAAGGAAGCAAAACAAAGCCATGATAAATGATATTATTTTTTCAGCTGTAAACAAGAAAAAGAGTGAGGGTGTATGAAGGGCAAGTCATTAAAGGCAGTCAACCAAGGAATATGCAAGAAAATTGAAGTAGCATTTAGGTTTCAGTGACGGGATTCAGTATCGGTCATTGTCAGCATACCCTTAGATCTGTGCCTTACTCTATCACAAGGCAGCTTACTGTTAGAGCGAAGTTAATAAGACATGTAAGAGGGAGCGCCGGCCTCGACCCAAGGCACCACCTCACCTCAAATAATAATTAATAGTACAATGAAATAAAAGAAAACTAGGATATAATACTTCACTAACTCAAATAGAACCTATAATACACGTTAAATAAACATCATCCACTTGACTAAAAAAACATCAATGCATCTAAACTCATGAAGACAAAGGCGATGGACACGGGAACAAAAATACTGATCCAGAACCACCATTCAATCCACGTTAACGAAGCTTCATCCTTGAGCCAGCAAGGCCTCATACACCTCTCTCCCTCACCATCACCAACCCTCGCTCCGTCACATGACCTACACATTTTACCAAGCAGCGATTACCTAACTTTCATCTCGTTCTATATATCTACAGTAAATGTATCTTTTTCTATAATCCAAGGGTAGTGATTCATTGAAATTCGACACATTAAACCATGAACAAATCTGGCAAAATCCTGACTAAAAAGAAAATGTGTGAGCCATGAATTTTCCTGAAGGTATTTTTCCTGAGGCTATGAAGAAAATAGGAAAGCGAGGTACCGTACGCACAACATCTGCATATTTAACCACCCGAAGCTTCACCTGTCATGTCTTGGCTTAACTAACACCTCAATGCCCCACCTGCCTCGCCCTCCACATTACAGCCGACTGACCTTCACCAGCCAAGGCAGACAGTCGACAAGAAAGAGAGACGGGAGCAGAGATTTACCCGATGCTTACCGGAATAGATGTAAAAGCAAAAAATAAATGAAAAGAAAGTTGGGAGAGACATATCGTGCGGTGAAATAGTAATGGCTGCTAATAATAATAATAATAATAATAATAATAATAATAATAATAATAATAATAATAATAATAATAATAATAATAATAATAATAACAATAATAATAATGATAATTTTATTTCAACCGAGTTTTTTTTTCTCTCTCTCTCTCTCTCTCTCTCTCTCTCTCTCTCTCTCTCTCTCTCTCTCTCTCTCTCTCTCTCTCTCTCTCTCTCTCTCTCTCTCTCTCTCTCTCTCTCTCTCTCTCTCTCTCTTTCATAGATGTCGTGACACAACTTATACAAATCCATTACCACACAACTTGAAGAACTTGCAGCACAAAGTTGACCTGACACAATGAAAACACAACCAATCAGAGGACGAAAAGTTGGGTGACTAGGCAATGGTGAGCGTTGCCATTGCACTCAACTTTGTCTTTTTAGTCTTATAAAACAAATCAAACGAAGATAAATCGACAGATCTATAACCTTACACGCTGTGGATACGTGACTTGCATAGTGATGTAAAGAGGGTCTATAATATGCAACAATGACAACTAAGAAGAAGAACGAGAAGATGATGATGAAGAAAAATAAAAGAAAAAAAAAGGAAAAACAAAAAGAAGAGAACAGGATATGTCATCAGACAAGAAAGTGGAGAATTGAACGGAACGGCAAAAAACAAGAGCAATCAAAGAAAGAAACAACATTTTGAGGCACCAAGGACGCAGAAAACAAAAACACAATGGAAAAAGAGGAAGGGCGAAGGGTAACACGAAATAAGGCGAGAGCACGAGTGAAAAATTACCTGGGTACGCGGCGTGGCAATGGAGGATGGGAGGTGGAAAGCTGCACTCTGCGACGTATTAGGGTGAGAGGCAGCGGCTACTCAGCCTGCAGCGGCGGGCGGGGCGGCAGCCGTCAACAGTGCCTGCCGGAGAGGAGGCCATAATAATACAGGTGAAGGCAACCGGGATTGAAAATTGCATTTAAACAGATATGTGTATGTATGTATACAAGTGTGTATATATATATATATATATATATATATATATATATATATATATATATATATATATATATATATATATACGTATATATATATATATATATATATATATATATATATATATATATATATATATACGTATATATATATATATATATATATATATATATATATACATATATATATGTGTATATATATATATATATATATATATATATATATATATATATATATAGTATACATATATATATATACATATATATATATATATATATATATATATATATATATATATAAATATATATATATATATATATATATATATATATATATATATATATGTTTATAGTAATGGTGGTTATTACTCATTTACCAATTATTTATTCCTTACTTACACATTACTATAGTTTACTCATAAACCTTTGTATTTTAGCAGTATCCCCTACAGGCTTAGAGAACGTGCGGTACCACGTTCCCTAAGAACGTGGATTGCGGAGCCATAACTTATGTAATTTTGTTTTTATTATATTTTTAATTATTTATTGTATAATTTTGTATAACTTTATTTATGTTTTTCTTTTATAATATTATTAGTTATTATGTTGCGCTGCAGACCAGCAAACAACATTAACTTGGCGCGCATTGTCCTTAGACAGTGCGCATATAAAATTGTTAATATTTGTTGTTGAAATCTTTTTGTTATATATACTATATATTTGAACCTTTAGAGCCATCACCAAGCATGTGCCGCCCAGCCGACGACAGGTGAAGGAGCGTGCGAGGCAAGCCGGGGCCCAACACACCCACCAGCGACACCGGGAGTTGGAGGCCAGTAAGAGGCAGGCGGCCTGGTACGCCGTCGCCACCGACTACCAACCCCTCGGCGCCGCCCTGCAGCAGCCCAGGGAGGACGGCGTGCTGTTACAGCGCGTTAGGCTGGCGTACTCCACCCGGGAGCAGCTGAGTGAGGACTTTGAGGGACAGGAGTGTGCCCACTGTGGGAGGCACAGCCGTCTTCCCTTGGTGCACTACCTCCTGTCCTGCCCCGCCACCGCCCGCCTCAGACCGGTGCCAGCTGCAGCCGCCCAGCCTGCCGGCGGGGGCCTCTTGAGCAGTCGCGAGGTGAAAGCTGCCCACCTGGTCAGACACACCCCTCGTGACCGGCTCCTGGGGGTGCTCAGAGCAGCACCTCCCCCCCGCTGACCACACCTGCCGCAACCGCGACACACCACCACTTGAACCTTAGAGCGGGAAAGGACACTCCTCACTGGCGGACAGATGCCCGCATTGTACTATATACTTTTTAATTTATATAAATTTATAACATGTAAACTGTATATTTGTACAATAAACCTTATAAAACAATTTAGAGCGGGCGCCTGGCTCCGGGACTATCTCCAGCACCGTCGCGCCCGGGTCAAATTTCAGGGCCACAAGTCCAGCTTCCGCGAGCTAGAGAACGGGACGCCCCAGGGCGGCATCCTCAGCCCGTTCCTTTTCAACCTGCTGATGGAGCAGCTGGTTGCCCTCCCCTTCCAGGAGGGCACTGTGCTGCTCAGTTACGCGGACGACCTCGCCCTTGTAGTCACTGGGCGAGGCAACCACCTCAGCGGGGCTCAGCGGGCGCTGGATCTCATCACTGACAAGTGTGAAGAGCTGGGCCTTAAAATCTCAGCTGAGAAGTCCCGCGCCATGGCCATCAGAGCAGCCAACCCGGCCGGCCAGCTGAGGGTCCAGGACATCGGACTGGCTTGGACTGGCTGCTACCAGTACCTCGGAGTGTGGCTGGACTCGCGGTTGTCCTTCGCGGCGCAGCTGACATACCTGAGAGAGAGGACGCAGACCAGGCTGAACGTGATGAGGGCCATGACGCGGCCTGGCGCTGGGGCCACCTATGACGTCCTGCGCCTGTACTACGTGCAGGCGGTGCGCTCCCTGGTGGACTACAGCGCGCCTGTTCTCACCTCGCTCTCCCCCAACCAGTGGACGCGTCTGGAGGTGGTGCAGAACAGCGCCATGAGGACCATGCTGGGAGCTCCGATTTGGTGCAGCGCCTGCGTGATGCAGAGCGAGACCAGCCTGGTGCCCCTCGCCACCAGGGTGAACTACATCGTGACCTGCCATGTTGCGCGGACCCTTCACCGTGACGCCGAGGGCCTCGTGCAACGGAGGCTCCGGATGGCCATTGCACAGGGCAGCGAGTGCCTCCGCGGCAACCCATGGCTCGCCAACACCACCCGGGCTGCCAGCATCCTCGGCTACGTGGAGAGTTGGCCATGGCAGTGGCGGGAGGCCGATGTCCCCGCCCCCACCTTCCACGCCCCGCCCCCGTGGGAACCACCCGTCGCCGAGATCACCGTCACACCCCTGCCAGCCAGCAAGGCCCACTGCATCCCCCAGGAGATGCAGCAGCTAGCTCTCATGGCCATGGAGGAGGTCACGGAGCCGGGCAGTGCGGTGTATTTTACCGACGGCTCCGTGGATCCTGAGAGCGGCACGACGGGCGCTGCGACCATCACCGTGGGCACACAGCTGTCGTGGAGGACGTCGGACCACTGCTCCTCCCTCCAGACGGAGCTGGTGGCCATCCTCCACGCCCTCGAGCACGCTCAGCGTCGCCCGGAGGCGAAGGTGGTCGTGCACACGGACTCCAGAGCGGCGCTACAGGTCCTGCAACAGCCACACCCCAGTGACAACGTGCGGCTCATCACCTCCATCCTGGGCAGCCTGCAGAGTCTGGTCACGCAGGGGAGGCGGGCCAGGCTGCACTGGATCCCTAGCCACGTGGGGATACGTGGTAATGAGGCTGCTGACCAAGCCGCCAAACGAGCTGCCGCAGGACCCACCATCACCAAGCATGTGCCGCCCAGCCGACGACAGGTGAAGGAGCGTGCGAGGCGAGCCGGGGCCCAACACACCCACCAGCGACACCGGGAGTTGGAGGCCAGTAAGAGGCAGGCGGCCTGGTACGCCGTCGCCACCGACTACCAACCCCTCGGCGCCGCCCTGCAGCAGCCCAGGGAGGACGGCGTGCTGCTACAGCGCGTTAGGCTGGCGTACTCCACCCGGGAGCAGCTGAGTGAGGACTTTGAGGGACAGGAGTGTGCCCACTGCGGGAGGCACAGCCGTCTTCCCTTGGTGCACTACCTCCTGTCCTGCCCCGCCACCGCCCGCCTCAGACCGGTGCCAGCTGCAGCCGCCCAGCCTGCCGGCGGGGGCCTCTTGAGCAGTCGCGAGGTGAAAGCTGCCCCTCGTGACCGGCTCCTGGGGGTGCTCAGAGCAGCACCTCCCCCCCCGCTGACCACACCTGCCGCAACCGCGACACACCACCACTTGAACCTTTAGAGCGGGAAAGGACACTCCTCACTGGCGGACAGATGCCCGCATTGTACTGTATACTTTATAATTTATATATATTTATAACATGTTAACTGTATATTTGTACAATAAACCTTAAAAACAAAAACAAACTTTAGAGCGGACCCCATATATAACCAAATGAAAAATGTTACTTAATCAATAAAGGGGGGGCGTCCTGCTGGCTCAATTACACTGTGGTTGGGGCTCCATTGCGGCGCCGGTGGGCTGGGGTTTCGGCGTCTATCTCTCGCGTAACTTCCAATGCGGGAGGTGAGTTCTGGTGCTGGGGACATGTTGCTGCCAGACTGGGGACGAGACTTGCTGACCTTCACTTTGCCACCCGTGCCTCCAGACTGTGATGCATACTAACTAAATTCAAACAAAAATCAATAAGCACCTGGGTAAAGCCCCAGTGACTTTTTTCTTCTCTTAAAACTCACTTCCTCACCCACCTATTCCTCCTTCTGTCCCCACTTCCCCCTCTCACTAGTCTATATACATTTTATTTTATTTTTATTTTCAGAGCGGGAAAGGACACTCCTCACTGGCGGACAGATGCCCGCATTGTACTGTATACTTTATAATTTATATATATTTATAACATGTTAACGTGTCCCTCCTCCCGGTCAACTCGGGTAAAGTTAGGGGCCGGTTTCAAGAACAGCTAGTCGTAGCCCGATCGGCCACTTCTGCATCGGAACCCCATGGTTCAGTTTCAAGAAGACATTTTTGGCCGTGGAGCGCCCGACGTGGAATGGTGTATCGAGAGAATTTCATGGTGCAGCTACCCCCATGCGACGAGGCATTCCATGGCTTAATTTACGGACAAATAGAGCATCTTTGGGCATGAAATCGTAATAGGTACACTCTAAAACGTTTTTGCAGATTCATATCCTCAAATCTACTTGATTTTTTAACTCGTAAGCAAATAATTAATGATTTTCAGTATCAGAGTTGTGATCCCGCTACAAACGCATTGACACACTCCATGGTACACCCCACGGCTGCCTGCAGACAGATTTCCTGCTGGCATCTTATTTAACATTTCGGCGACGATTCAAGGCTCCTTGGAGAATAAAGTAAGTTTTCAACTTTACCTAGCGATAGAAACTTGTGGTTAGAATAGATTTAGTGAGCTGTCGTGTAGAAATGGTGCATAGATTTAAAGTAGGGAGGTGTTTAAATACAGGCCGCCCAGGCCCGTCCTCTTATTGCATGCATTATTATCGTTAAATTTCATTTGTAATGAGTCAAACGTATGTTTTTGGCCCAATCAAATGAAACAGTATGAGAAAAGGAAACCATAGTGAAAATATCAGTGCATATAGAAGCAGGGAAATGTATCTGTAAGCATTTCGTTAAAAATAACAGTTGTTGCCAGTCCATATAAAGAGAAGATACATTTTATATGTTCTGACTGAAGGCTATCACCAAAATAGAATAGATTAGTGTCATAACTAATTGTAAGGAATAATGGTCCCAATGTTTTCATTGAATATCCCCCAAAACTTATGGAAACCTGTTGTTTGCTTTGAAACACCTTTCATAAAAGTAGACTAGGCTGAGTAAGTGTATGTTGTCTTTCTGTGTGAGGGGACTGACGGTGAATGAGGTTAGGTTAGGTTATTGAAGTTGGGTTATGTTAGGTAAACAGAAAACAAACAATTGTTGCCAATCAAATTAAACAATGTGGGAAAAGGAAACCATAGTGAAAATATCAGTGCATATATAAGCAGGGAAATGTTTAAAACTTTGTTAACTAATTGTGAGGAATAATGGTCCCAATGTTTTCATTGAATATCCCCAAAAACTATGGAAACCTGTTGTTTGCTTTAAAACACCTTTCATAGAAGTAAACTAGGTTGGGTAAGTGAATGTTGTCTTTTTTGGTGTGTGAGGAGACTGACGGTTAATGAGGTTAGGTTACACAGGTATGGTAGCCGTACAAATAGGGGATGACTACGGGGTAGGGCTGCCGTATCTGTAAGCATTTCGTTAAAAATAACAATTGTTGCCAG
Source organism: Metacarcinus magister (assembly GCA_029783475.1). Classification (NCBI taxonomy): domain Eukaryota; kingdom Metazoa; phylum Arthropoda; class Malacostraca; order Decapoda; family Cancridae; genus Metacarcinus; species Metacarcinus magister. Next base: position 11,021,924 of record JAPQNM010000013.1, read on the forward strand.
TCCATATAAAGAGAAGATACATTTTACATGTTCTGACTGAAGGCTATCACCAAAATAGAATAGATTAGTGTCATATACTCACCCAATGATAGGTCTATAGCACTTTACAGTCATACAGGGCATTTAAAACTTTTAGCCAACTTTGAACCCAAATAAAAATTTTAAATATATATATATATATATATATATATATATATATATATATATATATATATATATATATATATATATATATGTGTGTGTGTGTACTGTACTTTGCACATGCTGTGGTTCAGGTAAGTGAATTCTGTCAATGTGCGCAGATTGTTTAGATCCGCGTACACTGACAGAATACAGAATACAATATACGGCCGCCAAGAACATTCGCCGATGTGATATAATTATTGCTATTGTCTTTATTTTATCGTATATGGCGAAAATGGCCAGCGCGAGCCCTGAACTTATGTTATTGTAGATATTGATTGCTCTATTAAAATTGGTTTTCTGCAGCATGGACAACGTTGCAGTCATCGATCAAGTTCTCAACGTTATTGATGTGGGTGCAGTCCTTCAGCCTCAACATCCTAGATGCAGGCGACGTATCTTCCGGCAGAGGATAGATCCCTTTGATGAGTGCACCGATGAAAAGTTCATTGGGAGGTTTCGCCTCTCGAAGGATTGTGTGACAAACCTTCTCAATGAACTACGTCGGCACCTTCCCACTTCAATAAACAGAAGGGGTAAGAGCATATATACCAATCAATATGTATATGTCATCCAAAATCTTTAAACCAGTTTATAAAAAGTATAAGCTATATCTTATTTGAATATGGCTGCTATCTCCTGATCAAAACTAGAATTTTCAATTTTAGACATAGATAGTAGCTTTGTCATATTAAAAACATCACTGATGGCTACAGATTGCAATGTGGCTCCTATGAGTTTCTCAGAGTATTTATTAGACATTTTGTATTTTACCGTAGATATGAAGAGCCCGAACAGCAGGTATCAATAGCATTAGTATTCAAAATGGCAGGCAGTGATGTGGACTTACATAAACTCATATACATTTTAGGTTCATTCCATATAAGGATGCAATGATTATAATTAGATTTGGTACACCAAAAATTTATGTAAATTTTTTTTCTGGCAGGTCTCCGTATCACTCCAAGACTGCAATTGTTAGCTGCTCTTCGTTACCTAGCAACAGGTGACATGCAGCTAACAATTGCAGACACAGCAGATATGTCCAAGGCCAGTGTGTGTCGGTGTGTGAGGAGGGTAACCTGTGCCATGACCAAAATAGCTTCAAGGCACATAAGGTTTCCTACCCCAGCAGAAGAGCATCTTGAGATGCAGGCCTTTTCAACTATAGTGCAGATGCAGGGCTGCATTGGCTGTATTGATGGTACTCTGATACCCATCAGGAGCCCTGGCGGAGATGAAGCCGAGCTGTATCGTTGTCGCAAAGACTTCTTTGCGCTTAAAGTTATGGCCGTGTGTAATGCCTCCCTTGTTTTCACTACTCTTGTGGTGAACTGGGAAAGTAATGCATATGACTCTAGAATTTTTAATTCATCTCGTCTCTGCCAGGCTCTCCAAGATGGACAGTACCGAGGCTTTCTGCTGGGAGATAGTGCCTATCCACTGCGAAGCTACCTCCTCACTCCTTATGGCAACCCAAATACCCCACACCTACATTGCTTCAATGTGGCACAAGTCATAACTCGAAATTGCATTGAGCGAGCCTTTGGAGTGGTGAAGAGGAGATTTGCTGTCCTCTCAAAGACTATTAGGACTGATGTAGGGACAGCAAATAATATCATTACGTCAGCTGCTGTCCTCCATAACATTGCAATTCAAAATGAATTGCCTTTGGAGGAAAGCCCTGATAATGTGGAGGAGAACCACTACCAAGGCATTCCTGAGCCAGACTATCGGGACAATGTGGTGGAAGGACAAACCAGGAGGTCTGAAATTGCCAATAGATTATTTCCATAAGCACCTGGTGTCTTGTGGACCTTCATCACTGTCCTTGTCTGCCAGTGCACTCCTCATTGATGCACTGATCCACTGATCCAAGGGATGTATGATTTGCTGGAAGATGTTTTGTGTTGAAGGGAGAAGACTGTAGCAGAGTAAATCATAGTATTTGAGGTTGTCCATGCTACTGAAAATTGTATTTTCATAAGTTAAAATTTTTAGTACAATTGTATTCTATTTAGAATCTGCAAGAAAAGAAGGTACTAGTCACACACAGGAAGTTTTACTTTAAAGTATGTATATTTCCTTAGAAAACATGTTTATTAAAAAAAAAAATTAATTCTTTGAAATAAAATACAAACATTATTTCAACCAACAAATTAAGAAAAATAAAAGATAAGAATTTTCAATATGATTATCAATTGTCAGACCTCTGACACCTTCCAAAAACAGAAGTCACCAACTGTCTCATTGACACAACCAAGCTAAGAACCTCTCCATGGTGGGCTTCTTCATCAGCCTGCTGAACCTCATGGCTCTCCAGCTTCCGCTTTGCCAGCTCTATGTGAAGGCGTGACAGTTCAAGATTACTTTCCTCCACAATCAGCTTGGTGTCTTCCAACTTCTTTCGTAAGAAGTGAAGTTCTTCATCTCTCTTTGAGATGGCATCAAGGCACCCCCCCACCTCACGGGATGGTGACCGGGATGCCTTTTTCCTCTTCAAGACTGATTGTGGAGGATTGTTAGAAGGGGAAATGGCTGAAGAATGAGAGGATAAGGTTGCAGAGATAGAAGAATTAGGAGAAACAGAGATGGAAGGATCATTAAATACTGGAGGTGGTGATGGAAGGGTGAAAGTTACAGAAGAAACAGGTGGCACAGCTGGAAACGAAGAAGAGACAGGGGGTGAAGAGTGAGATGTGGAGGGTGTAGGAGGCAGGAGAACAGAGCTGGCAGAGAAGGCAGCTGGAGCAAAGGAAGAGATGGAAAAGGAAGCTGGAGCACTGGAGGATGAGGCAACAAGAGTGTTGGTGTTGGCGGAATGGGAGGCCCTTAGAGAGGCAAACTCTGTAAAAGATGATAATTCCCATTACTAAGTCATCATTTCTTGCATGCAGGACAGTTATCATTGTGATCCACACAATCTCTTTCCTTCTCGAAATCCTTCCTACTAACCACTCGCACCAGATCTTCACAATTATTTTGCCCATCTTGAGATCTATTTGTTGATTTACTTGAATGACAATTACTGAA
>JAPQNM010000013.1:11030139-11035139 GCA_029783475.1 Metacarcinus magister
CATCAATAACGTTGAGAACTTGATCGATGACTGCAACGTTGTCCATGCTGCAGAAAACACATTTTAATTAGAGCAATCAATATCTACAATAACATAAGTTCAGGGCTCGCGCTGGCCATTTTCGCCATATACGATAAAATAAAGACAATAGCAATAATTATATCACATCGGCGAATGTTCTTGGCGACCGTATATTGTATTCTGTATTCTGTCAGTGTACGCGGATCTAAACAATCTGCGCACATTGACAGAATTCACTTACCTTAAGCACAGCATGTCATGCAAAGTACAGCACACACACACACACATATATATATATATATATATATATATATATATATATATATATATATATATATATATATATATATATATATATATTATATATATTATATTTTATTTGGGTTCAAAGTTGGCTAAAAGTTTTAAATGCCCTGTATGACTGTAAAGTGCTATAGACCTATCAATGGGTGAGTATATAACACCAATCTATTCTATTTTGGTGATAGCCTTCAGTCAGAACATGTAAAATGTATCTTCTCTTTATATGGACTGGCAACAACTGTTATTTTTAACGAAATGCTGTTTTAAACATTTCCCTGCTTATATATGCACTGATATTTTCAATATGGTTTCCTTTTCTCATACTGTTTAATTTGATTGGCAACAATTGTTTGTTTTCTGTAAACTTAACCTAACCCAACTTCAATAACCTAACCTAACCTCATTACCGTCAGTCCCCTCACACAGAAAGACAACATTCACTTACTCAGCCTAGTCTACTTTTATGAAAGGTATTTCAAAGCAAACAACAGGTTTCCATAGTTTTTGGGGATATTCAATGAAAACATTGGGACCATTATTCTTTACAATTAGTTAACAAAGTTTTAAACATTTCCCTGCTTCTATATGCACTGATATTTTCACTATGGTTTCCTTTTCTCATACTGTTTCATTTGATTGGGCCAAAAACATACGTTTGACTCATTACAAATTAAATTTAACGATAATAATGCATGCAGTAAGAGGACGGGCCTGGGCTGCCTGTATTTAAACACCTCCCTACTTTAAATCTATGCACCATTTCTACACGACGGCTCACTAAATCTATTCTAACCACAAGTTTCTATCGCTAGGTAAAGTTGAAAACTTACTTTTTTCTCCAAGGAGCCTTGAATCGTCGCCGAAATGTTAAATAAGATGCCAGCAGGAAATCTGTCTGCAGGCAGCCGTGGGGTGTACCATGGAGTGTGTCAATGCGTTTGTAACGGGATCACAACTCTGATACTGAAAATCATTAATTATTTGCTTACGAGTTAAAAAATCAAGTAGATTTGAGGATATGAATCTGCAAAAACGTTTTAGAGTGTACCTATTACGATTTCATGCCCAAAGATGCTCTATTTGTCCGTAAATTAAGCCATGGAATGCCTCGTCGCACGGGGGTAGCTGCACCATGAAATTCTCCCGATACACCATTCCACGTCGGGCGCTACGACGAGCTGTTCTCTAAACCGGCCCTTCGAGCCACGACCCCCGCTGTGTCTGGGAAGGGGAAGCGGGCCTTGGATGTATCCGTCTCCGACTCCCCGCCAAAACACTCTACCCCCAAGAAGGCCGCCCGAAGCCTCGAGCGTGAGCTGGATCACGCTGGCGAGGCCATCAGTGATAGTGATGTGATTAGTGAGGCGAGCGAGGCCCGCCCAGTGATCGACCTCTCCGCGAACGAGGGGCAAAACCAACATGATGTGGAGCAAGACCAGGCTGGAGCCTCGCAGGGAAGACCCGCAGCGCCGCCCGCCACCAGAACCCCTCGCGGCCCAAGTTCAAACTGGGTGCCCTCGAGGAGCACGAGAACGCCTATCGGGCCATCACGGCGCTGGAGGAAGAGTACCTTGAACTGAAGCGGAGTACGTCCTCACTCCCAAGGACGAGGCCTCCGCGGCCCTCCTACGACGACTCGCCAAGGAAGGGAACAAGGTGCTCCTCCTCAACCCAAGCCTGAGGAGACACAAGGTAGTGCTCCAGCGGTACCGCCTCGACCTCCTCCTCGACGCAGTGGAGAACCACCCCAACGTGTTGTCCGCCACGCGGCTCCGTGCCACGCGGGACAACATCTCCACCAGGCAAGTGTTGGTCGAGCACCAGGGGCCGCCTGGGCTACTGGGGCCTATCAGGGCGAGCCTGTCAGGTGCTACAAATGCTAAAGGTTCAACCACCTGCAGGTAAAGTGCGTACACTCCGTCAGGTGCGGGGTGTGCAGCGGGCCCCATTCGACGGAGGAGTGCATTGGTCGGCACAAGGCCAAGGAACCCACCACAGCCAAGTGCCCCAACTGCGGGAACCCGCAGTGCCCTGAGAGGCGCTGCAGGATGCGGTGGCCTCCCGAGAGACAGCAGTACCAACAACAGCACCCACGTGGCGCTCCTCCTTCAGGAAGCTGCAGCAGCCATCACAGGAGGCGACCGTCAGCCCCCGCTGGCAGAAAGGGAGCCCCTGCAGCGGCCTACACAATCAGCGGATCAAGCTAGCCACGATGGAGGGACACAGTGAAGCCAATATCACCCGCGCGGCCGCCCCTAGGCTCAAAATCCTCCAGTGGAATGTGCAGGGCCTCCGCCCCAAGAGACACCTCTGCAGGCTGTGGTCGAGGAAAACCTCGACGTGGAGACACTGACGCCAGCCGACTTTGAATGGAGGGTGGCGGGATACACTCTCCACTCGCTGGCCGCCACGGCTGAGGGTGTCCGTGGCTGCTTGGCGCTGGTGAGGAGCGTAATCCCGCACCGAAGGGTCCGCCACCCAGTGCACTGCGGGGACGGCGTGGAGGCCCTCGCGCTGGAGCTACAAGTAGGAAGTGTCTCGCTCACGGTGTACAACCTGTACCGGAGCCAGAGACACCTCCTGGAGGCGGGGGAGCTGCTTGCGATGGCCGAGCACACCAGCCTCCTGGTGGCGGGCGATTTCAACGCCCACCACCCGGTACTGCAGTCAGTGTCTCCCACCAACGCGACGGGCCGTCAACTCGCAGTACTGCTCGAGGAGGTTCTTCACGTCAGGCTCCTCAACACCGGGGAGCCTACCCACATCCGGAGGCTGGACCTCACCTTCGCTACTTGGCAGGTGCATCCCACCATTACCAGTGACCATTACGCCACCCTCACCACCCTTGCGGTAGCGCCACCCATCCCGCCTAGACCTCCGCCACGATGGGACATCAGGAGGGCCGACTGGGCCGTGTTTCAGTCCGGCCTGGACGAGTGGTGGACCGCCTACGAGCCGCCGGGCGACCTGCACCAACAGGAGAGCGACCTGACGGCGGCCATCCACAGAGCAGCCGACGCTGCCATCCCCAGAAGCTCCCCAGGCCGCCGCCGCCGCCGCCCGGACTGGTGGTTCTACAGCAAGGAGGTGAGGGAGCACAACCACCGCGTCAACATCCACCGCAAGCTGTACAGGAAGCGGCCAAACCCCACCACCCTGAGGCTACTGCAGGAAGTAGTGAGCCGCGCGCGGGTGGTATCTCAGCGAGCCAAGGAGGCAAAATGGCTGCAATGGTGCGCCACCTTCAGCCAGCACACCTCCCTGGGCCAGCTGTGGAGGAGTGTGCGTACCGCCACGGGTGCCGCCCCTCCCCGCCCTCAGCAAGAGGCTGAGAGGATCATCGACACCTTCACCGCGCGAGGCTCCAGCGCCCAACTACCTCCCAGCACACGTCACCTCCAGCAGCAGCTGCGGCGGCCACACCGCAACGAGGTGGTGAGGGACGCCTGCGAGAAACCTGACGTCGCCGACGTGCCCTTCACTCCCCCGGGAACTAGTTAGGGCCAGGACGCGACACAGCCCCGGGGGGCAGACGGAGTGACGTACTCGATGCTGGCTCATGCTGGGCCAGCAGGAGACGCCACACTGCTGTCTCTGCTTAATGCGTTCTGGCTGGCGGGCCGCCTGCCGTCCGCGTGGAAGGAGGCGAACATTCAGCCAATCCCCAAGTCTCGGGAACCCGCCAAGCTGAGGCCCATTTCTCTCACCAGCTGTGCCGCCAAAACCGCCGAGAGGATGGTGTTGTCCCGCCTGCAGTGGCGCGTGGGTGCCCTCCACCCTCACGTGTTCGGCTTCACACGCGGCTTAAGCACAGCGGACAGCATCATCACCCTCCTGACGCGCGTCAACCACCGCCCCTCAGTCACAGTCTTCCTCGACCTGGAGAAAGCGTTTGAGCTGGCCAGCCCCCACGCCATTCTCGCCGCCTTCGCGAGGAAGGGGGTACGAGGAAGACTGCTCACCTAGATCCGGGACTACCTCCAGCACCGCCGCGCCCGGGTCAAATTCCAGGACCACAAGCTAGAGAACGGGACCCCCCAGGGCGGCATCCTCAGCCCGTTCCTTTTCAACCTGCTGATGGAGCAGCTGGTTGCCCTCCCCTTCCAGGAGGGCACTGTGCTGCTCAGTTACGCGGACGACCTCGCCCTCGTAGTCACCGGGCGGGGCAACCACCTCAGCGGGGCTCAGCGGGCGCTGGACCTCATCACGGCCAAGTGCGAGGAGCTGGGCCTCAAAATCTCAGCAGAGAAGTCCCGCGCCATGGCCATCAAGGCAGCCAACCCGGCCGGCCAGCTGAGGGTCTAGGGCATCGGGCTGGCCTGGACTGGCTTCTACCAGTATCAGTACCTCGGGGTGTGGCTGGACTCGCGTCTGTCCTTCGCGGCGCAGCTCACATACCTGAGGGAGAGGACGCAGACCAGGCTGAACGTCATGAGGGCCATGATGCGGCCTGGCGCTGGGGTCACCTATGACGTCCTGCGCCTGTACTACGTGCAGGCGGTGCGCTCCCTGGTGGACTACAGCGCGCCCGTCCTCACCTCGCTCTCCCCCAGCCAGTGGACGCGTCTGGAGGTGGTGCAGAACAGCTCCATGAGGACCATGCTGGGAGCTCCGAGGTGGTGCAGCGCCTGCGTGATGCAGAGCGAGACCAGACTGGTGCCCCTTGCCACCAGGCT
>JAPQNM010000013.1:11037639-11040139 GCA_029783475.1 Metacarcinus magister
ATTGTATTTTCTACTCATGTTACTGGCATTATCGTAACTCTGGCCTCTGCAATCTGTGATGTTGACTCCTCTTTCTTTTAAGAAGTCGATTAAAGTGTCAGCAAGCTTTGCAGAACTATGTCCTTCCATATTTAAAAACTTGATTATTCCCTCAACAGGTCCAGAATGCAAAACATATCGCACAATCAAAGTAAGTTGGTCAATGTTTGCTGAATTTGGTGTTGAATCCAATGAAATTGAATAATACTCGCAGTTTTTAATTTCACTGATTATTTGGTCAAACATCTTATCAAACTGATAAACTCTTCGCACACATCTTTGGACAGATATGAAGTATGGCCTTTTCCTTTCTTCCCATGAATGTTTATGTGCTCGGATAGAAATGAGTCAAATTTGGCTAGCAGCTCTAACAGTCCAAGGTAATTACCATTCTTTGGAGAACCAACAGTTTCATCACTGTGGATCCACGGAAAGTAAGAACTCGTTCTGCCAAAAACTTTATAACTTCTACACGCTCAAGTACTTTTCGCCAGTACTGTTGTTTACTTTCCATCTGTTTGACAAGTACAGACTCAACACGCTCACCCTTCTTCTTCCAAGCTAACAAGGCAACAATGGCTTTCTTGTGCACAGTACTTTCTTCGTGTCGAATCAGTCCATTCTTCCAATCATCAAACCCTTCCTCGGCAAACTTAGACGGGAACACTGGGCTCATAACTTTGCAAGGAAAGCAAAATAGGCAGCCTTGGCTTGGTGAATAGCAGAGCCAATTTCGTTCTTGTTTAACATTTGTAAGTTTGTGAACCCTGGTAAAGTAAGACTTCTGACAGAAGTATACGGACAGAGGTATACGGTAAGACTTCTGACAGAAGTATACTGACAGATATACGGTATACTACCCTACTGGCAGCAAAGTTGAGGCAACCAAAAATAAATTAACGATTAATTCCAAGATCTAATATTAAAAGTTTGGAAAATGAATGATTATGTTGTCTCAGCCAGTCCTGAGGGCAACACATTATAATTGTACACTTCCCCGCGGGGCTCCCTGAAGCGCGGGACCCGTAGCACGTACTACATGTGCTACTAGGATATGAGGAGTAAGGGCAATGAAAGAGGTATACTGTGTCCATGGCACCCTCAAGCCGTTCATGACTAACTCGTAGTTAGCCTTTCATTCTCTTAGCACGACTCTTACATTTTAGGAACAAGAAGGGGATAGTGGGAGGTAAAAACGAAGATACAAATGGAACAAGGAGAAAAGAAAGCCAGAAGAAAAAACAAGCGAAAATTGGTTGAACCAGAGACTGAAGTTCGAGACATCACTACACAGGGCCACAATCTGTGGTCGTCAAGCCCCTCTACCTCAAAGCACGATAACTTAATCACCACAAATCTGCCTCTCGCATTATCTCTAATAAAAAAAAAATTCTTTATTTCGATCGTGATACTGGTTATTCCCCTTCAAGGACGTACCAGCATTAGTCGTAGTCTTGTATAGTATCTTCCTCTAACTTCATTTTTTACTATATAATTGCCATGTCCTCGCTTTCTCGTTTTATACATGGTATTCCCTTTTAACTGTTTCCTGTCGTCACGTTGTTGGAGGGAATGATGGAAGGGGAGAAAGCCTTGTTCTGACCTATCCTATTCTCCCACACGTAATCTACTAGTAGTATATGTAGTAAAGCTGATACCCTAACAATAGACCAACAGGTCCTCTGGTATCTGTTTTTATATTAAGTTATACTCTCTCTCTCTCTCTCTCTCTCTCTCTCTCTCTCTCTCTCTCTCTCTCTCTCTCTCTCTCTCTCTCTCTCTCTCTCTCTCTCTCTCTCTCTCTCTCTCTCTCTCTCTCTCTTCTGAAGGAAAGGTACCTGCTTCTAACCCTCTCAAGTGTAAGCTTTTTCTCATGTTGTCAATTGAATCGTCATAATGTATAGGACTGCCAAGTGACTAAATCTTCGTAGATAAAACTTCGTATACAGTTGGAGAACAGTTTTTTTTTTTATCAATTCTTATATATGAACAGATCTTGGAGCTGCAACGGTCAGTACATTTCAATAGAAAGAAGAACTAAAACTATCAAAAGACACAGCACTATGACAGGAATTTGGATGAACACAATGACAAATAGAAACAAAAAAAGCGAAGAATCCGTGGAAGTGTGTGTGTGTGTGTGTGTGTGTGTGTGTGTGTGTGTGTGTGTGTGTGTGTGTGTGTGTGTGTGTGTGTGTGTGTTGTGTCGTGGTAGTGGGTGGTGAGGTTTCTCTCGGATCCCAATTTTGGATGATTGTTTTTAAGGAACAAGGTTTCGTGGTGGTGAAGGTGGGGCAGCTCCATAGTAATAATAATTATGATGATATGGAGTTTCATTTTGGTTCACAACTTGTGTGGGACATATAAAGAAATGCAACGAAAAGCACCCTTTGCTAGAGACGTCTTGGGAGGCCTGGACACACTCTGAGAAGTGTGATTATGTCTATAATCAGGTGAGTGG
>JAPQNM010000013.1:11050139-11055139 GCA_029783475.1 Metacarcinus magister
TATATATATATATATATATATATATATATATATATATATATATATACTGATAGCAAATGGACCAGACGAAATATCAAGTTAGGTGTTAAAAGAATGCGCAAAAGAATTAAGTGAGCCAATGCAAATAATATTTCAAAAGTCACTAAGTCAAAGTAAGTTACCAGAAATGTGGAAGAAAGCTAACATAGTCCCTTTGTATATCAGGAAGCAGACAGTGCTCACTAAACAACAGACCAGTTTAATTTACCTGTGTTGTTAACAAAATAATGGGAAAAGTTCATTAGAAAGAGATGAGTAGAACATCTGGAAAAGTATTAAATGTTATCAGAAAGACAATTTGGATTTAGGAAAGCATATAATGCGTAACAAACCTCTTCAAATATAATGATAGAGTATCAGGAGCAATGCAAGAAAGATATGGATGGGTAGACAGTATATACTTAAACTTCAAAAAAGCTTTTGACAGAGTTCCTCATGAAAGGTTTATATGGAAATTTGAATACAAAGGAGGTATCCAGGAAAAGTTATTGCAAAGGATGCAAGACTATTTAAGAGGAAGGAAAATAAGAACAATTTTAAGAGGAAAGTATTCGTTCTGAAGAGGGGTGACAATTGGCATTCGAAAGGATTTAGTGTTGCCACTAATCATGTTTCTGGTGTACATAAATTATGTAAATGAAAACATTGAAACAGAGACCTACTTTAACATGTTTGCTGATGATGCAAAAATATAATGCATAATAAAAAATGGGATATCATGTAAGGAATTGCAAAAGGATCCAACACAAGTATATGGATAAAGTAAAAAATGACAGATAGAATTTGATGCAGATAAATGCCATGAAATAAGATTTGGTAAGCGTACAAAGAGGCCTGACTGGGACTGCAAGCTTGGAAGCAACAGTTTACAGGAATCTGATAAGGAGAAAGATCTAACCCCCCTTTCACACGAGGACACTGGTGTCCACCAGTTGTGTTCCCCGCCTGGTTCAAGTTTGTCCCGGGTAAGAAATGCTCATCGACACAATGCTCCTTGCCAGACAGTAGAATGGCGTCCAACTAAGAGCTCCTTCTCGCTGCTTTGCTGGCTAAAAGATAAATCGAAGAGGCACTTTGTAGCGAGGAAAAAGCATGTACATCCTATATTATCACCAAGAATGGGCACAGGAGTGCATCATACATTTCTAAATTTAAAACAATGCTTTACAGTAAGTGGCGGCAACTGCGAGTGTCTGCCACAAGTTGCGGAAGTGAGACACAAAAATATTAGTTGCCCGGAAGTTGTCTGGTCGGGACACTGCAGTTGCCTCGTGTGAAAGGCTCCATTGGATAGTATGGGAGGCAACTAGTGTCCGACACCGGTGGTGGACACCAGTGTTCTCGTGTGAAAAGAGGGTAAGAGTAATTATCAATAACAGACTACCACCAGAGGACCGTATAGTAAATAAAAAAGCAAGGAACATTTACAACTTGTTTGCATATATGAGAGTAGCCTTTACATATACAAATGAGGAGATGGTTAATAAGATCATTACATCATTCATAAGACCGACGTTTGAATATGCAGCAGCAGCATAGAGCCCACACTTGAGAAAGCACATTGGGAAAATTGAGAAGGTACAAATACCAGCTACTAACCACTAGCCACTAGGTGAGAGAACTTAGCTATGAAGAAAGACTTGAGAAGCTAAAATTGCCAACATTAGAGGAGAGAAGGGTATTTCTTTACAAATACTGCTCCACCTCTTTCTTTTTTCTCTTTTTCCCTACATAGGTACTATACATAGTGTACTCAACACATATGTGAAGGTTTCAAACGGTGCTCACCATTATTTACCTCGCAAAACGTCTTTGAAGTTATGTTAAGTTATGTTAAGTTAGGTTGGTTATGTTATGTTAAGTTATGGTTAGGTTAAGGTTATTAGGTTAGGTTACGGTTATGTTATGGTTAGGTTAAATTAGGTTAGGTTCGGTTCAGCCAGGTTCGGTTATATAAGATTTTTACATTTTATTACCTAAATCCAGAAAAAATCTAAGGTTGAGAACCTTAACTTTTGGGTGATAAAATGTAAGTCTTATATAACCGAACCTAACTAAACCGAATCTAACCTAACTTAACCAAACCATAACATAACCTTAACCTAACCTAACAACCTTAACCTAACCATAACTTAACTTAACAAACCTAACATAACATAATTTCAAAGACGTTTTGCGAAGTAAATAATGGTGAGCGCTGCCTGAAACCATCACAGATGTGTTGAGTACACTATGTATAGTATGTAGGGAAAGAGAGAAAAAAGAAAGAGGTGGAGCAGTAGCTGTGAAGAAATACCGAGAGAAGAAAAAGAGACGATATCAATCAACCATTGGGGGCATACACCGAGGGGCATGTCGCCTCGCCTACCTTTCGACGCCAACCCAGGTGATCACTTCGTGCGAGCCTCCATGCAGGCCCTCTTCCCATACCAAGTAACTCCTTACAGGAATCATCATCTTGCCCTAGCTACGAACTTTGTGGGCAGTGGCACACGTTTACAACTTTCCGCAGCAGCTGACAGCAGCAGAGTGTTTCTTATATATAGCTGCATATTTACCCATTCTGGATTTCACCCAAAAGAGTAGGATTGTACAATGAACAATTAAAACCTTTGCAAAACTCGAGGCTTCGTAATTAGCTGGTTCGAACGAGCACTGCCTCACTATCATCAGTGTGAGGCCCCTTTCACACGAGCGGCTTCTGCTGTGGCGGCAGATGCTGCGCCTTGTTTCGGGCACTTGCGGCTTCTGCCGCAAGCTCTCTTTCAAAAATAATAATGTTATAATCAATATATCTTTATATAATGAAAATACTGGTAATAGGTTATAATTTATATATCTTTAAATAATAATAATTGGCGATAATTAATATATCGTCCTTGGTAACGATAATACAATATAATTAGTATATATTAAAAGAAGCGCTATTAGAATATAATCAATATTTATCAAAGGAATATTAATAGGCTATAATTAATATATCGTCTTTAAATAGAGCTAATAGAATATAATCAATATATATTAAAGGAATTGTAATAGACTATAAATAATATATCGTCTTTAAATAGTGCTAATAGAATATAATCAATGGTAAAATTTTACATCTTCACCATAATGACGTCTATTTACGAAATAAAATCGCATCTGCGCCTCGTCCAACTCCCTCTAAAAATCAGTAATAGAATATAATTAACAACTTCAAATAATGAAAATAGGCTTTAATTAAGTGTCACTAAATAACGGTGTTAGAATAAAATAAATTTATTTTCAAATACTGGTAATAAGCTGTAATCAATATTTTCAAATACTAACTGTCATCAAATACTGTTAATAGATTATTAATATGTTTTCAATGTCTATAATAGGCTATAACTAATATATTGTCTTCACATAATAAGTATTTAAAGACAAATTTTCATTATACATTATTGAAAGTTCACATGACGGAGAATATAGTGCATACCAGCTTTTTCAGTGATACAAACGAGATGGTGGTGTGCTCTTCTTCCTAATGTTGACAGACATCTCACCACCTGATGACCAGCCGCGCGCGGCAAACGCCGTTTAGTGTGAACACGCCCATAGGAACACATTACCACCAAGACCGTTTGACGGCTTTTCTGCCGTCGCTGTCTTGCTGGCTGGACGGCAGGGCGCGGCAGCCGCGACGGCAGCGGCTCCGTGTGAACGTTCCCATAGGAGTCAATTGAAAGCTACGCTGCGGCGGCAAACGCCGGACGGCAAAAGCCGTCGTGTGCAAGGGGCCTGAGTCGCCGTCTAGAAAGAGTCCGTTCTCTCCTCCTAAGTGACCTTGGTGCTACACATTGGCACGTTCGTCTTTGATATTCCCTACACACAGCTACTTCGACTGTACACATGTCTGATGCACCGCAAGTTAAGGCGTTTACATGTAGTGTCAAGTTGACTTGATAAAAAGCAAAATCTGAGCAAATCTGAGCCAGATCTTGGCAAATCCACCCAAGATACGAATTTCTCCGTCTGCCCTGTGACCAAACAACCAATCAGGGCACAGCAACATCCAACTTCATCTACCAAAGACACTCAACGGGGTATATTTCGAATAAATCAGAGGAAAATAAGATGTTTGAGACCATTACAGTGGGTTTAATACATAAGATTTATATTATGTTGTTGCTTTTGATATAAAAATAAAAAAAGCATAATGATCGAAATATATTAGGGAATTTGCAGTAAATAGCGACATGTTGGCCTCTAACGTTGGCGAGGAGGGCGGGGCATGTGTAGTTTCATATCAGGATATATTTTCGAATAAATTCCAGGTGTTATAAGATAAGAATAACTGCATAGAATGCAATAATATATATTACTGTATTTATTTAATAGTAAAAGAAGAAAAGGCAAATGCTGTTATTGGATATTTAGAAAGGATAAATATGATGCCTTATCGTTCATAACAATCATGTTATGTCATGTTTGGCTCGGTAGATTAACCTCGATATATGGATATATCGATGTATCGTTACAAATAAAAAAAATATAGCAGCTTTTATACACTATAAACACCATTATAAATTAATAACATCATTATTACGTGTGAATTAGGATGTGAAATTATAGTAGAAGCAATCAAATAAATAAATAATAATGCTTTATCGAGGTAAGAGGAAATGAGCTTTGCCCCAAGAGGCCATAACTCCGCCCATTCAAAAGGCTGTAGCTCCGCCCTCACGTTTGTCTTTTGTTAAGGAAGCGCAATAAAATATTATATAAGGATAATAATGAAATAAACTTAGCGTTAGGGTAGCCATGGAGGGTTATAGAGTTAGGTTAAGAAGAACTATTGATAAAAGGGAACAAGATGCAGGCAGGAGACGAGATACTGCTAGCTAGCAGTGCGTTAAGGACTAGTGGAGACTGGCGGTGAATGTGTTGTCTCTGCCGCTGCTGCAAAAAAGTGATCCTGCGCATGCGCACCTCCC
>JAPQNM010000013.1:11060139-11062639 GCA_029783475.1 Metacarcinus magister
TTTTTCTAGGATCTTTCTCCAGGTTCTTTTAATGCTCTCTCCACTCTTATCCTTGAAATGCTTTTCAAGGTCTGACTTGGCTTTGGAAGCGAGAGAAAATTCAGCATTCTCCGGTTCATCCTCTTTGTCACACTCGCCTTTTGTGGCATCCTTATGCCATGTCATAAGGCCATTTATCTGCTCCTTGGTAAGAGAGGAGTGGCGCCTTAGGGACGGTGAACGTTTGATGGTGGAGAGGATGAACTCCCCACTCACCCTCGCCTCACTCCCCGGAGACTGAGGCTGCTCCGTGGAGTCTTCTTGGCCTAGGTGACCTAGACTGAGGTCTTGATTCTGAGGCTGTGTCAAGCTGTAATGAGGTGAAGCCGACGTGAAAATTGGTGTTGACATCGGGCTTTCAAGAGATTCTGAAGAGAACGCGTCAAGGAAGGGAACACTGCCCTGAGAATTGCAGTCATCGGCAGTGTTCCCCTCCCCTAAAAAAGGCCCTCCCACATCTTCTTCGTGCAATGTGGAGAGTCTGTGGCCTTCCTGCGAAAGGGTGTGCTAATAGGCCGTGCAGGATGGCCCGCGCCTCCTCCTCAGTCAACTCTGGGATGGACCCGCTGCTAGAGGATCGTGAAGGTGACGTTTCTTGATGGCTTTTGCGGTAAGACTTTTCAGGTAGCCTCGGAGGAGTCATCTCAGCTTCTGCTGAATCATGTTTTCTACTACTTTTTATTGGAAGAGGCGGCGGGGCTGTTTGGTTTTTGGGAGGCAAGGGAAGGGAGATAGTTTTTGAGACCACTTCGGGGTTGCGAGTCTGCTTTGGTGGCAACGGTGGCTTAACATCTTCCTGTTCCTTGGAAATAGAATTGGAGTCACGGAAGTTAACACAGATGCTAGTGCCCGTGACGGGGAGTGGACTGCTGCTGGTGCTGCCGCTGCTGCTACCCTCAGTCTCCAAGGAGTGCTGCAGGAACTTCATGTCTTGGTAATCTCTGAAAGTTCTATACTTCTTGGGTGCGACTGTAGTGTTGTTATTTGTGTTTTTGCTGATGTTATTGTTAATCGTATTCATATTAGTGGTATTTGCACTGTTAATATTGCTGAGGTAAAAGGAACCAGACTTTACAGGGCCTGGAACATTCATGAAATCCGATAATACCTTGCTCGTGGCCTTGGCACTCCTCAGGCTACTCCGTGACTCGTAAATGTCCAAGAGGGACTTGTCCTCTTTCCTCGGCATCTCTCCAGACAACGTCATCCTTCGTTTGCCTTTCAGAGACTCGTTGGTCTCCACATTGTTATTACCATTATTCTTATTTTTAACTTTTGGTCTCTCGAGAGAATCGAAGGTAATGCTACCGTTGCGTTCAACCTTTTTACCGCGCCTCTCCAGGGTGTCCTGATCAAATCCTGCTGTCAGGTCGCACGTTTCTGACTCCACGTTGTCTGCTACAGGGATTGTCACCTTACAGCCGGAATAGATGGGACTGTTGCACTCATCTATTGTCACCTCGCTCACCATAGAGTTCGGTTCACTGTATAAGTAATGGTTGTCTTGCTTACTCTCCTCGCTCTCCTCCATTTTTCTGGTTTCTCTACCATTCCTTCGTGGTCTTTCTCTTTTTCCCTCATTATAGTGATTCTTAGATGTTGTGGGTCCCTCGCTGCTGGTTTGGCTGACGTTGGGTGATTCAGGTGCTTTTCTCTTGAGTTTCTGTTTGCTTCCGGCAGGAATATGAATCTCCTCGTAAGTGTGGTCATCGTGGTCGTTCTCGTCCAAACGATCCACAACTTTCGCGTAAGACTCGTTCACGCTCCTGGCTAGCCGTGACATTGTCTTAGCTCCTGTCCATTTGTTATAGATCTCGTTCCTCGCTGTCATCGCCTCCTTCCGTGGAAGCTGTCCAAGGTGGGCCTTAGAATGACTCTCATCCTCCTCTTCTCTGCGCTGGAGGGAGTCGCTGTCCCTTGATTTTGTGTCCGAATAAACACTTTCGCTGTCACTTGGAGTCATCTTCGGAACCTTTGATTCTGCTTCGCTCACCAGATCATTTAGCGAGTCATCCTCAGAGCAAAAAGATGCGTTGAGGTTGTCGTCGGGGGCATCGGGGATTTCAGGACGTGGTCTTCGAGGGTTTGAACCGTAATGGTAATGTTCGTTTTGCCACGACAATGATCGGGTTACTTGCGATTTACTCTCTGGGGATTTCCTATGACTAGTTGGTTCATCATGAACTTTCCTCTCCTCGTTGAGAGACAGGCTGCGGAATGCGGGTGTTCGATGCTTTCGTAGAGGAGTAAGTGGCTTGCTGCTCTTATCGGGCAGCGGTGGTGGTTGATCGGGATCTTCAGGCAGTGCAACTTGAGAGTCAGGCGACCTAGTAGACTGCTCTGTCATCCTCTTGTAAGAGTTTTTTCCATCTAGTGTCAGGAGCCACTTTTGTACCTTGCCCTCGCTTGCAACCGACGCGGAAGCACCCTTGTCACTCTCCAGCCGATCCAGTGTATCCTT
>JAPQNM010000013.1:11070139-11080139 GCA_029783475.1 Metacarcinus magister
CATTCAATTTGTAAGAGTGTCAGAAAATCCAGGCATGGACCTCAGGAAAGGATGGGATTAAATCTCTGTTGCTCACTGAGATTTTTGTCTAAGCTTTATAGGCCTTGTATATTATGTGTATGGATTAAACTTGATGACTCCTACTTCCTCTTCAAACTTAAGTTTTTTTATTCTCCTCATTTAGCTTTTTTAGTGTTTTCTTTTCTTTATGTTCTTTGTTTCTTCTTTATCTCTATTTATTTTCAAAGGTATAGTCTCTTCTTCTAACCCATATCGTACTACATTTTTATTCTTCTATGCTGCATCTCTGACTATGTTTTCTTTACTTCTTTTTCCATGTTTTCTTTGTGTTCCATTTCATCATCAACCTCTATGAGACCACTGCAGAACAAAGGCCACCCCCAATCTTCTCTACTCATCTCTATCAGCTGCCTGTCTATTCCAGGTTACTCTAGCAAAACTTCCTATCTAATCTCCATTTAGTTTTTTGTCTCTCCTGCCATTTTTTACCATCCCTGAATTGCCATTCTGTTACACTTAACACTCCATCTATTATATGTTCGTGGCATGATGTGTTCTGCCCATGTCCACTTTTTTTTATTTTAATTGTGCCCAAGGTAGCCTCAACTCTGGCCTTCTCCGTAATCCATGATGCTCTCTTCCTATCCCTTTATGTTATGCCATCATTATTCTCTCTAGCTACTCCCCTTTCGCTCCAGGGATTTCGTAACTCTCTAGGTTTTGGATCCATACAATACAACTGGTAGGATGCACTGAATATATACCTTTCTCTTCAGTGATAGTGGGAGATTGATTTTCAAAGCATTATGTTGTCTGCCAGAAGCACTCTTTCTTATTTTTCTTTTTATTTCTTTTTCTGCATTTGGACATGCACCAATTTTCTGTCCTAAGTAAATGTATTCCTGGACAGTCTATTTTTTCATCATCTATTTTGATTTCATGGTCTACTTTGTAATTGTTGAACAGCATTCATCCTTAACCCACTTTCTAGCAAAATCATCTGTTGTAGTTCATCTGTTGATTTGCTCATTAGAATAATAATATCAGCAAATCAAAGATCATTTAGATATTCTCAATTTATTAGAATTCCTGACTCATCCCAGTACAAATTCTTAAAAACTTCCTCTAAAATTGCTGTGAACACTTTAGGAGAAATAGTGTAGCTTGGTCTGACCCCTTTCTGTAGCTATAGGTATCGCTGACCTTATGTAGTTTTATTTTGACAGTGCTTTCCTTATAAATGTCTTCAAATATATTTACATATATTTTTTCTACCCCTTGTCTCCTTTAGTGCTTTCATACCTGCTTAGATTTCTACTGAGTTAAAGGCTTTTAGATAGTCTTTGAAAGCCATGCATAGTGGTTTAGTGTATTCTGCATATTTTTCAACTACTTGATGTGGTCAGTTGTTGAACAACTACTCCGGAATCATGCTTGCTCTCTTGGCTGGTTTGAGTCTGGTGCTGTTCTAATCCAATTTGTGAGCACTTTTATATAAAGCTTGTATACTATCAACAGTAGACTTATTGGACGATAGTTTTTTGGTCTTCGATGTCTCCTTTCCTATAAATAAGTATTATTATAGCATTCTCCAAGTGGTACTTGATAAAAAGTACTGTAAGTTTGCCTAATAGAAAATCGCCTGCAACCTTGATTAAGTCAATCAATAATCCATCTGCATTTCATCTTTGCACCTGCTCATTGCTTTCAGTGCTTTCTTTATTTCACCTGTGTTTATGCAGGATACTTCAGTGTTAATGTTTTCATGCTGCAGTTTTCAATTTGCCTATCATTATTACAATAAAATTTTCTTTAGAATTCCTTTGCTACTTTGATCACTTCATTATTTTTCATCTTTTAAAGCATAGCTACAGTTGTTTACTGCCAATGCTAAGTGTTCTCCTGCTGCATTCATACTTGTACTGTTCTATCACTTCTATTTTGTTTCTTATTGTTTTTATTACCATTGTGCTACATTTTCTTATGAGATCTTTTGTGTGTTGAGAGTTATCCTCTGTCTTCTGTGGGTGCCTTCCCATCTACTTCTAGTGCTGATTCTAAGACTACATTATCTAGGTTATTATTTGAAATATGTTTCCATGAATTTCATCTATTATTTGTGAGTACTTGTTCTGGATTTTAATCACAAACTTATACGACTTCTCCTTGACTGTTTCTACTCGAACTCGCAATGCTTTTTACCAAATGTTTGCAAACCTGTTCTGTATCAAGTACTTGGAAAAATGCTATGATGATACTAATTCATAAAAAAGTAGACATGAAAGCCCTGAAAAATTATCTTCCAATAAGTCTACTGTTTCTAGTGTACAAGCTTTTTACTAAAGTGCTCACAAATACGAAGACTGCAACGCTGGACTCAAACCAGCCGAAAGAGCAAGCAGGATCCCGCAGTGGTTATTCAACAACTGATCACATCCATGTCATCAATCAAGTGTAGTTGAAAAATATGCAGAATACACTAAGCTGCTATGCATGGCTTTCATAGACTATGAAAAAGCCTTTGATATAGTTGAATCCTCAGCAGTTATGAAAGCTCTCAGGAGACAGGGGGTAAAGGAGATATATGTGAAGATAATAGAAGACATCTATAAGGAAAGCACTGTCACTATAAAGTTATATAAGGGGTCAGACAAGGCGACACAACTTTTTTTTAAACTGCTCACAACGGTTTTAGAGGAAGTTTTTAAGAGCTTGGAATGGGAAAAGTAAGGAATTCAGGTAAATGGAGAATATCTTAATAATCTTCAATTTGCTGATGATATTGTTCTAATGAGCAAAGCGATAGATGAACTACAGCATATTATTTTGCAGTTACACATAGAAAGTCAGATATTGGGTTTAAAGATGAATATGAAGAAAACTATAATCATGTTCAACAACTACATATCAGATCATGAAATTAAAATAAATGAATAAGTAATAAAATGTGCCCAGTAATTCATTTACTTAGAGCAGGAAATTGGTGCATGTCCAGATCATGAAAACAAAATTAAAAGAATAGGGATGAGATGGAATGCTTCTGGTAGACAGCACAATGTTGTGAAAATGAATTTCTCATTAACACTGAAGAGTAAAGTATATAATCAATGCACTTTACCTGTTCTAACATATAGATCAGAAACCTGGAGTCATACGAAAGCCCTGGAACGAAAACTTCAAAGTGCTCAAAGGGGAATGGAGGAAATAATACTTGGCATAACATGGAGAGAAAGGAAGAGAGCATCATGGATTAGGGAGCAGACCAAAGTTGAAGACATCTTGAACACAATTAATAGAAAAAAGTGGACATCGGCAGGACACGTCATGCAAAGAACAGTTAATAGATGGACTGTTAGGGTAACAATTGGCAATCCAGGGAGGGTAAAAGAAGGCAGGGCAGACAGAGAACTAGATGGAGAGATGAGATAGGATGTTGTGTTGGAGTAACTAGGAATAGACAAGCAGGTGATAGAGATGAGTGGAGAAGGTTCGGGGAGGCCTTTCTTCTGGATTGGATTCAATGATGATGATGGTGGTGGTGATTTAGCTATCAGACAGGTTGCCTTCGTAACATTGATCTTGGCACTTATTACATTAGAATACTAGCTTATGTAAGTGATCTTGAAGTGTTGTTAAAAAAAATAGAAGGCATCAAATAGGATATTATAGGTAAATGAGGTTAAAAGAATTAGAGAAGAATTCGTAATATTGAAGAATGTTCACATATTTTGCTACAGAGTAGAAAACACAAGAAAGAACATGGAATAGACTACTTAGTGAACAGAGAATAATAGGTGCATTACATTTTGACTAACATAATGTTATACTATTGATATGGTTTCTAAAGTTTTGTAAACACGCTGCGTACTGCCATGTTGTGTCATTGTAGTAATAATGAAACGGTGCAACAGTATTAACTCCCCTCGCTGGAATGAATTTTCTATAGGACAGTTATATGCTCTCCATCCCCACTTAATTATATGAGTGCTGTGTCATCCTTTTGATGTGACGATGAAACACCGACAAATGGCTGTTGTGTATCTTTGTAATACATTTTGACATGTAACAGTGCAATGCTTTCCCGTGCACACTGATACAAAAGAATAATACGAGATGTGGATACGCTACAAATGGATACCCACCTTAAGAATTTTTTGTCAACATCGCTGCATCAGCTGACATGCACAAATCAAGGTCTCAGCAGTTTATGGGTTAATGGGTTGTGTTGGGTGGAAAATTTAGTATTGCCTTTGGGCCTAGAATGAATTATCCCTAAATACATGTGTTTCACTAGAAACGCATGAATTTTTGCTATAGTGAAAAAACACTCTAAAGAATAAGATCCTAGAATCAATTAGAATTATTAAAGTTGGTCACCATTATAGTGGAAAAATTTGCAGAATAGTACACTAAAGCACTTTGCATGGCTTTCATAGACTATGAAAAAAACGTTGACTAAATGGAAACCTTGGCAGTTATAGAAGCACTCAGGAAACATGGTACAGCTACCTCTCAATATACACGAATATTGTGTTTCTGGTGCATTCGCTTATTTAAAATTTTGTGTAATGTAAACATAATTTTCCCATATAGTATAAGTACATGTAAAATCTATTCCTTTGTTGAGACACTATGAATTTTGATGACTAAGACTTTGGATTAAATCAGACATGGCTCTGTGCCGAACAAAACTAGTTGTAGAATAATTATAAACAAGAAAAACTTTTTTTGATTTGGATCGCATCTCGTTGTTCTAAAGAAATCACATAAATAAAGCATAAATACTGGCTTTTTGACGTGTTAAACCAGAAACGTGTTTTTTCTTTTAACTCTTGTAAAACAAGAGGTATCTGTATAGAAGAAACAACATTAGGTGTTTGTTTTAACATTTTAACTTGTCTATCTGTGGCCTGTGTCTCTCCGGTAGAGCAATGCGCTAGCTTTGCCAGGTGCCGGTGGCCCCATAGTGGGGAGGAAAAAAATGGCTATGGGCAGAGAGCGGCCTTCACCTTGCCCTGGGAGGGAGAATGCATGTTTTACAGTGGGATCAATTAATGTAAATGGCATGAGTGTATTAGAAGGAAAAAAAAAGGAATAAGTGGAGAGTTTTTGAGAGAGGAAGGTTGGGCATTTATGGGGGTGTGAGAAACCCATATAAAAGGTTGTGGAGTGTTAGATTCTATGATGGGGAGTGCAAGTGAAGTATGGGAAGGTTTGAAAGGAGGAATGGTGTGGTGTGGAGTAGATGAGAAAAGCAAGGGAAGAGGAAAGGAAGGGTGTGCACTTTTAATGTCTCCGAGGATATGGCAAGGCATAGAGGCACATGGATGGAAGGGGTCTACGATAGTGTGGGCAAGTGGAAAGGTCTGAATCGTGAAATATGCATGGGCCTGTATGGGTATGTATACACCTGTAAATGCAAAAAGTGGAAAGGAGGAAGAGGAGATAAGAAAGTTCTGGAATGATATGAATGTCATGTAGATTGGAAAAGGGAGTAGAATAGTGTTAGTTGGAGACGGTTTGGAAATAAAGAGGTAGCAGGTGTGGTTGGAAAGAGAGAGATAGCAGGTGTGGTTGAAAATAAAGAGATAGCAGGTGTGGTTGGAAAATGTGGCGTGGATGTAATGATTCAAAATGGTGAGTACTTGGTGGCCACATGTGCGGAAAGGGGACTACTCTTAGCAAACATCTTTTTCAGCCCCAAAAGACCCATAGGTACACATGGAGAAGGAAAGATGAGAGGGGTGAACAGAAGAGTATGATTGATTATATAGCAGGGGACGAGAAATTAAGGAAGGATGTGTTGGATGCAAAGGCAGTGAGAGGCATGTTTGAAGGGTCAGATCACTATGTTGTGTTAGCAAAGATAAAGAGGGAAGGTAGATGGCAGTATGGCAGGAAAAATGAAGTGAAGTGAGTAAGGTGTTAGCTAGTGAAAGGATGAATTAAAAATATGAAAGGAAGGTAAACGAGAAACTAATCAGAAATATGAAATGTGAAAGGAAGATATGCGTGAAACTCATAGGCTAGGATGACAGTTGAAGAGGGAGAAAGTGTTAGTGAAGTATTCAGGGTGTTCAAAGGTGCAGTGGCAGAAGTGGTTAGGTATAGAGCCCTGAGGAGTTAGAATAAGGGAAGTGTATGGTGGACAGATGACATAAAGGAGGCTATACAAAGGAAGAGGAGAGCATATAAGAATGTACTGCCAAGGAATTTGGAAGAAGAAATGAGAGTGAGGAGAACTGAGTACAAATTGTTTAATAGGAAGGTAAAGGAGTTGGTGAAAGAGAGTAAAAGGAAAGTGGATGTTAGTTTGGTATAAAGCTGAGTGAGAAGTTGAATGGAAAAAAGTTAGGAGTTAGAAATAGAGAGAGGAGGAGTAGAGGGTGTGATTGTGAGAATTAAATGAGAGGTTGAAGTGTTTGTAAAAGGTAAATAGGAGGTGAAGGAGTATGGAAGATTATGGTATTCTTTCATAAGAGTAATAAAAATTGAAGTGGGTGTGAAAAAAAACCCAAGAAATAATTATGTGCTTAGTTACACAAGATAAGAACTAATGTGCATGAAATAAGTTAATACATATATAGATAGTGTAAATGTGCAGAAGAAAAGGGTTTTGAGATGGTAGAATGTGTGTTGGTTATTGATCAAGGGTTTTAGCTGCCATTTTCCTTTAGTGATGCTGGATTCTGCAGCATCTTAAAACATTTTCAGTATTTAGCTGTTGGGGAGGATTTTGGTATTAGTAATTAAGTGATAAGAACTAAACTCACTTTTCATTGATGATGGATGTGTGCTAAGTTAGAATTTTAAGTAATGCATTAGAGGGATGTGTAGTGTAGATTGGTATGCAAGGGTTTATAATGTTACATGAGTTACTTGATGTATGCATCAATGATATATGTTGATGGAGATGAAACAATACAGAAGAGTAGAGATATTATTGTTCAAAAGAAGAGGAATACTTTTTGTGTGGGTCTTAGCATATATGTTGGCATTAATAAGCTACTCAGAAATAAGTTTCATTGACTATTTAGCAATTTTAATCGATGGGTTTTTTAATACTGGTTAGAAAAATATGGAAACATGCAGTATAGTTGTCTTTGTTTATAAGAATAAAGATATGCAAGGAAAGATTGGTAAGGCTATGAGACGTCTGCCAAGTTAAAAACGGGAGAGGGTATGGGGCTTAGAAGGCAATAATGAACCTATATGCATTGAAAACATTGATTGAGACAACACTGTTATGCTTGTATGCGTGCATGGTTGTATCGCTTATGACACCAGTATAAAGCTCAAATTTTAGGGGAATGAGAATAATAGAGATAGGCTGCCACCAATCTGTGTTCTAGACTATAATTTTGTATAGCGCGAGGACAGAATTGATATGAAGAAAAAATTGTATATGATTGAAGGTTCCTTGATTATAAAAATAAATAAATAATTATAAAGATCACAGACGATTAGGATTGAAGGGTTGAGTTAAACTTACTATATAGCTACTTGACACTTGCTGAGTTCAGTATAGAACTCAGGAAAGAATATTATTTCTTATCACAGCTTGCGAGATACTTTTTTTTTTTGTTTATTTTGTTTTGTTATGTCCTTAAACTATGGTGCCGTAGGCTTGATGGAGCTAGAATTTTTAAAGTAATGCCTTGTTTCTTGTTGAGAGGCTCATGCTGCCCACAGAAGCTCCTTGTTGCATATAACTTTGCAGTCCCAGTTGAGGATATTGTTGGCAGCATGTGGGTGATCTTTGGCCACTCAGCAGTTTTTCCAAAGAAAAGTGGCCAGCTCGTTGCAGGACTCGAACTCATGACTCTGAGCTGGTCTACCTGCATGCTAGCCACTAAGCCACCGCCTAGTGGCTAGGTATAAGTATACACGATTCTCAGACTTGGGTTGATAGATAAATTAACTGAAGGAGAGAGTGACAAGAAACAAAATTATAACGACCACTGAACATATTCATGGCCACTGATGGGCACACTGTCCAGTAACAGAATCCGAAGAAGTATGTTTAACAAGCTTCCCTGAGAGATATGCACCTCAGTGGTGCAGTGGTTAGCACGCCTTACTACGAATCCACTGGCCGGAGTTCGATCCTAGACGAAGGCAGGCGGTGCACAGCTGACCCAGCTGTTCATCCTCCCAAATAGATTGGTAGATAAATGGGTACCCAGGGAAACCTGGGGAAGGTAAACTGTGGAAAGTTGTATGTCACAGTGGCCCTGTGTCCCGGGGTAATGGATTAATTTCCACCACAGGCTCAAAGGCCTATGTGATGGGAGATGAGTGCCCGCAGCTGCGTGCAGCTATAGCGTGTGCCACCACTTTACCTTTACCTGGGAGATTCCTTGATATTGTTTGTTCTATTCTGATCACCCTCACTCACAATCCCACTCAGAGGCATGAATCAACATGAGCTTCCGCAGTGAACTAGTGAGCCGCAAGTTCATATAATCTTTTATCAGAAAAGAAATTAAATCACGAGAACATGATGATACATACTAGCTATATGGAAATATTTTTTACGTTTAGTACATTGTGGTTCATGTACCATAACACTGATACACTTAATGAACTATTTTAAGTAATATAAGGAGGTGAGAGATGGGTCACTGTGGTGTGTGGTGGTCTGGCAAGACATAATTTCAGCAATTGAATTGCTTTTGACTGAATTTCTCATGAGCAATAACATGCATGTCAAAATAATTTGACAACTTTTAATGAAACATGATTAGATGGCTGTTTTCCAATAACTGCATTTAATTATCTCTTGTAATATATTTTTTGTTATTTTACAATAATAATTCGCGAAAATAGTGACACTCCTGACAAGTTATAAGGATATTTCATTCCACTTGTTTGGGTTACCATATTATTCTAATTTTTTAACGAAAATATACGTAAATGGCGACAATTCCTCCAAGCGTGATTTTACCAGCATTAGTATTGTATAGTATCTTCCTCTAACTTCATTCTTTACTATAAAATTTCCATTTCCTCATTTTCTACAAGGTACGTGGGACCTGGGATGGACCCTGTCCTGTGTGGTATACTGTCCCACCGCTTTATGGGACAGAGGTGGTGGTCTAAGACGTGTGCCTTGAACAGCCGTCTGGCTGATCATTGCAGGAGTAATGGGTGGTTGTTCGTGGACAACTGGACCTATTTTTTCAGCAAAGACTACCTTTACACCAAGGACGGTGTCCACTTCTCAGGGAGGGAAACGGGGCCTCTGGCCTGGAGCCTCCATAGGGACTTGGGTTTTTTTTTTATGGAGGGTGTAGGGGTAAAAAGCAGAGAGGGCTGTAACATAGGTAACTTAGCTAGACAACATAGATGTAGAACAGAGGGAACTAGAAAGAAAGGTAAGATGATTTATGAGGTGCAGGAGAAGAATTGTTTAGAAGTACTTTATACAAATTGTAGGAGCATTTAAAATAGAATAGACCTACTTAGAGGACTAGTTAGTGTAGAAAATTTTGATATGATAGCAATATCGGAAATTTGGTTAGACATGACAGATAAAGTTTCCTATTCAGAGGTAGAGATTAAAGGTTACAAACTTTTCCATACTGACAGGATTGGTAGGAGGGGAGGAGGAGTAGCACTTTATGTGAGGGATACATTGCAGTTTTATGTGAATACAGGTTGACTATCACTAATCCGGCAATCAATATTCCGATTCCATCAGTTTTCTGGCATGGATTTTGGAGTGGTTTCAAATTTCCCGAGTTGGTGCGCCACAGTCTAATTTCAGTTATTGGAAAATTACTCGAATCTATAATAGCAAAAAGCATCAGGAAACATTTAGATCAGTACAATATAATAAAGGAATCTCAGCATGGGTTCAGTAAGGGTAGGTCTGGCTTGATGAATTTGTTTTCTTTTTATAGGAAGGCTTATGAAACAGTAGACAGTAATGGCAGCTACGACAACATTTACTTAGATTTTAGTAAGGCTTTTGACA